>CM031375.1:80746676-81485495 GCA_018208015.1 Medicago ruthenica
AAAATGCGCGGGTGAAAAACGCTCGCTAGACAGTAAAGTCGCCACCGAAGTTTTATTTTTGAAAAGGGGAACGTCGATAAACCCCTTTGAGAACGAGAATAAGGTCATCGCAACCAAATTCGGGTTCGGGAATCGGTTATGCGAGGGGAAGGTATTAGCACCCCTCACATCCGTTGTACTCAACGGGAACCATTAGTTAATTAGCTTTCAATATGTGGTAGTTGTTGTACCCTAATTTTGTCCCAAGCCTTTTCAAAACAAATTTCAAAAAAAACAAAAAAAAAGAGAAAAGTCAAAGTCAACAAAAAAGTCAACATTTCAGAAATGAGGACTTCGCAGAGCAAAGTCCCCTTCGCTCTGCGAAGTCTGCGAATTTTTTGCAGATTTTTTAATCTCTTTGATTTATTTCATTTTGTTATTATTATTATTACCTATCATTATTGTTATTGTTATTACCATCAATTATGGCTAATTGAGCTCAGCAAAGCAAAAATTGGAGCATTTGCCATTAAAGCCAAGGAAAGAAGCTTTTTCTTCCAACCAAGCATGTGCCAAGCAAGTTGGCTTGCCCTTGGGCAGCTCTTGTCCCTCCCAATGGACCTGCTACTGACCCTAAGCTTGCCAGCCACCAGCTTGTGTGCTTTTCTTCCTGCTTTCTCCCCCAAAACCAGTCAAACCCAGCTGGTTTTGCTTGCCCAAAAGCCATGAGTGCTGCCCTATTTTCAGCAGCTTTTCTTCCTCCTCACACCAGCCCACATGTTCCCTTTTGTTTCCTCGAACCTCTGCACATCACAGTGCACGTTTTTATTGCTTAACCCTCAAGATTGCAAGGACCAATCCCAAGGGACAGCCAATTGCAAACCAGCCCTGTTTTCATCATCATTTCTATCCAAAATCCATTGCATTAATGGCTGGATTTGGCTAAGTCTTGACCATTGCAGCAAGGCAAGGTCACCTCTTCACTTTTGCATTAAATGCAAAGCAATTTAGCCTGATCTTAGCCCACAAATCAGCTGGATTTTAGGATTTTCTCATGATGACATTAGATTTGGTTTTGGCCTATAAATAGGATGCAATGCATAACCATTAAGAACACCATAAAAAACCAGCAATTGCACACAAGTGAAAACACTTGAAACAGCACAAAACACATAGCAAAAAACCAGTTCAAACCAGATCATTACACAAATTCATTGCTCTTATTCATCAACATTCCAACTTTTGCAAAAACTTCAACCATTCAAGTTCCTTTCATTTCCTAACAACAAAAGCTTTGCTAGGAGTTCTGTAAGTGCTCTAAATCCTTATCTTTCATTTAGAATTGTTGCTTGCATCTTAAATTTTGTTTAAAAAAAACCCCTTTTGAATTTCAAAGAAATCTCAAGGTTTGCAAAACATTTAAACCAAGTTGTTGCACTCCTTTTATTGCTGATTTGCAAAGCTTTTTAATCCCCTAAAGGTTCTGAGAGTGTTCAGAAGTTACTTCTGAACAACAGTTCAGAAGCAGCTTCTGAACTCAAAATTTCGCAGTGCGAAGCTCTGGTCGCAGTGCGACCATGACAGAACTCAGAATCTGAGTTTAGGCTCCCAAACAGCCAATTTTTGAGGTTCTAGCCCTAGAACTCAGAACCTAAGAGGATTTAAACTCATTTTATCCAAACCATAACAAGAGTTTTGCATAATATTGAAGAATTCACAAGTTTGAGCAACACTTTTTTGAATAACTTGCAAAACAAGTTATGTTCATAAACTTTCAAAACAAACTTGAGCAATAAGCAATGTTCATCATTTTCAAAACTAAACTTGAACAAAAACCTTGTTCATGATTTTCAATCAAACGTGAACTTAAGCCGAACTTGTTCACTTTTCGAAACCTTTTTCAAACTTGAGCCGAACTTGTGCGTTTTTTTTCAAATTGGTGCAAAACTTGCTCATTTTCATGCATAAACAAGGCAAACTTGTTCATATGGTTGCAACAACTAATTTGAACATTTAAAACCTTTTCATGAGTTTTTAAACCAAGTGTTTTAATAAACTTTGGGATTTCTTGAAATTCAAACAAAACTCGAATGAAAAAGGGATGGTTTGACGTATGTCTCTCCATTTCCCCGATTGAACGAATGCGTGACGTATGTCTCGTCGTTCGGACAATCGTCATTCTTTTTTTCAACGCATCCGACCACACCAAACCAATTCTTGGCCCTTTGTGGTCAATTTGAACCTTTTGGTCCCCCGTGGCCATTTGATTCAACTCCTCGACTCGGTTGAGTCACTTTGGTCAATGATCGACTCGGTTGAGTCCATTGAACCCTTTCTTGATCCCGTCAGATCAATCGAACCCTTTTTCGACTCGTTGAGTCACTTTGGTCAATGATCGACTTGGTTGAGTCCATTGAACCCTTTCTTGATCCCGTCGGATCAATCGAACCTTTTTTCCCAAACGGACATGTTTTTTTATCAATTCTAGCGCGATTTTAAACAAACGCTTAAGCCTACCATGCGCGAGCATACAAGCTACGTTTGATCGTAAGAATTTGGTTAAAACATCGTTCATTTAAAAATAACCAACAAATACGTTTTTCTACCAAAGAACTACGTACGCTTTGAATTCTCCGTCTACCGGGAGATACGTAGGAGCAAGATCGTCGTCTTGTCAAGCACAATAATAAAAAACAAACTTTTTTCTCCTTCATCATATTTTCTTTTTCCTTTTACATCTTCAAGCATGCAAGCAAAACATTTAAAAACATTTTTAGCCTTAGCTAACTAGGAGGTTCCCGTTGAGTACAACGGACGTGAGGGGTGCTAATACCTTCCCCTCGCGTAATCGACTCCCGAACCCGATAATGGTTGCGATGACCATCCTTTCCTCATCGTCAAGGGTTTTATTATCGTTTCCCTTCAAAACAAAAAACTTAAGGGTTTATCAACGTTCCCTTTAAACAAAAACTTTGGTGGCGACTTCACACAACTTTTCGAGCGTTCGCATACGCTCAGAAGTTTGCGTTTTTTAACGAGAGCGCACAGCTGGTGACTTCACTGGGGACGCTTTTCCCTCTAGCGAGTCAAGCCTATCCTATTTAGCTTTAAGCTAAATGTTTTTATCTTTTGCTTACATGCTCTTATTTCATTGTTTATATCCTTCTCTTGCTTTATGTTTATAAATGCTTTATATTGCTTTATATTCATATTATATATCAATTGCGGGGATGTTACTTGAGCGATGTTACTCCACATTGTTCGGGTTAATGCCGGACGTGTGAGGCTCTCTACCCGAGCTTGAGAAAAAATTAAGTTAGGATGGGGTTGTGAGCGGAAGCCCGGGTTGACGTATGTCCGTGAGGTAGGATGCCAAACCCCGCCTAGAGGAGATTTTCACTTGGAATGAATTGAAGTTTTGCGAAGTTCGCAAACGACGACCTTAATTCCATGTGGGATCCGTGAATCTAGGGACCTTTTTAGGAAATCTCATCTCTAGAGCCTACACGTGAGGATGGGGGGAAGTTTTGAACCTTCATATACCATACCCTACCCATTTGCATTCATTCATAATTTTTGCATACCGTTTCGCTTTATAAGAGGGGCAATCAATATTTTTGTTTATTACTGTTTTTTAATAATAATCATAGTTGGGGATAAAAATGACCAGTTTGTTGAAAGGTAGCAATTTTGAAAATTTCAGAATCTGATGACTTCGCAGAGCAAAGTATCTTCGCACTGCGAAGTTAACTCTGAAGTTCGCAGAGCAAAAGTACTTCGCAGTGCGAAGTATGCGAATTCTATCAGCTCAGTTTTCAAAATTACTAACCCTCCATTACTCCCCCTCAACCACCCATTTCACTCTCTCTCTTATCTAACCGTTTTCCTTTTTCATTAACTCCTAAAAATAAAAAAACTTTCATTTCTTTTCACAAACTTTTCAAAAAAAAACCCCAAATTTTAACTCATACCCATTTTTTTTTCTTGAATCTTTCCATTCCTCTATTACATTCGTGCTTTATCTTACTCAGAACAAACAACAAGGTACGATTTCCTCCTCTTTCTCTTCTTTTATTTCTGATTCGTGTTAGAACAACATGTGTTTTAGGGTTTTTAATTTTGAAACTTCCATTTTAGGGTTTAAGTTTGTGTTAAGCTTCATTTCATTCCTAGTTTGCCATTTTAAGTTGCGATTCAGTAAACATGCATTATGGGTAGTTGAAATAGACCCATTCCTTTCCATTTTAAGTAATTTTTGCACGAATTTATTTTACCCATTTTGTAGAAATTGAATTGAAACTAGTTGATGTGTTAAATGTTTTTATACCCATTAAGTAAATCTGAATCATTTGTCTAAACATGCATTATATGAAGCTTAACCCAGGGGTTTAGGTCAGAATCTGGGGAAAAATTGCATTTTTCTGTCATGGTCGCAAAGCAAAGTTCAACTTCGCACTGCGACCTTTGTTCTGGGCAACCCAGAACTGCACGTTCAACTTCGCACTGCGACCCTACCTTCGCAGTGCGAAAATGACAGAACAGAACCCCTATTTTTTCCATGTTTCCTTTCCAATTCAATTGGTTTCACCTCATATTGCTTATGATTATGTCTGTTGTTTACTAATTTTGTTTCTTTTCTTGTAGATGGCGCCAAAACAAACCGGCAAGCGACCGAGGGCCGAATCATCCGGGTCAAGACCACAAGGGGCGTATGATGCTTCTCGGTTCCTTAGCCTCCGCAATCAAGAAAGATATGAGGAGCTCCTCCGAAGGACATTTTGGGCCGAAAGGCAATTTATAATAAGTGAGCGGGGCACTTATCGGGAGTTAGCACGGTTGATAGATTCCCGCAATTGGGGAATTTTAGTGAATCCTCCATTGAACCTGAACTACGACATCATCCGGGAATTCTATGCGAATGCTATTCCCGCTGATCCCGAGGGGGAATTCACTTACCAGACTATGGTTCGTGGTCGCGTCATTAGATTCGACCGCGAAGCCATAAACACCTATCTCTGTAACCCCCTCCAGCTTGATGACGAGGAGTTATGTGCCTTCCATAGGCACCAAAAGCGGGGTAATTGGAACCATGACCTCTATGCCCAAACCATTTTTCAATCCGGGAGAGGTTATGAGCTTAATGCATCGGGGCAACCTACCAAGGCCATTAAAAATAACCTCACCACATATGCCCAGGTTATCTTTCACCTCATTGTCCATAACATCAAGCCAAAAAGCCACACATCCTCCACCACTTTAGATGTCACACCCCTGATTTACTACATCCTCACTCACAAACAAGTGGATGTAGCTAGGGTGATTGCCCAGGAGCTCAAAATAGTGGTAGAAAGTGGCATAAAACCTCCAGCCAAGAAGATGTGCCCCCTCGCATTCCCGGGCCTGATCATGGGTCTCTGCCGGGATGCGCGTGTTGTGATCCCCCCACACGTTTCTGAGACTATTAAGAATCCTATCACGGATGATTACATTGCGAGACATTGCACGGGGAGGAGAGCAACGAGGGCACAGCAGCCACGACCCAGACCCCCACCTGCATCACAGGGCCACCATACCTGTACTTTCTCTTGGGAGCAGAATGCTTCCAACCATAGGTGCATGACCATGATGCATGACTCCATGTACCGGCTCCAGATACAGATGGGCAGGCCAGCAGATCCTGCACTCCAGATACCGACATCGGAGATGTTTGCAGCCCATGCAGCTTGGCCGGGGGATAGGCCTGAGTACTCAGAGGGTAGAGGTAGCGGTACAGCTGCCGGAGGCCATGGAGGAGATGATGGAGGAGATGATGATGATGAGGATGAGGAGGATGAGAATGAGGACACTGAGGACGACGAGGTTCTCACTTCTTGAATGGCTCCCTTTTGATGTTTTTTATGCTTTTGCTGTGCATTTTATTTTATTTTCTTATGCACTCTTCAGAATTTCTTGTGTTTAATGCTTTGTATTCGTATTGGTACTCTGCTTTATTACTATTATATTGAGTACTCTTTCTCTTTATTATCTGGCTTATGAATCATCATTATTAATGCCTGTTAAATTTTAATATGCTTAAATGTCAAAATTTTTGCTATGGATCATTAGTAATTTGAAATTGACAAATCTTCTCAAAACGGATTGATCCAAAGTTAATTGATTCAGCCACAGATGGATGGTGATAATAAATTTGATTAATTTTTGCAAAGCTAAAATACATGTTTCCTGTTTTTCTATGATTAAACTTGAAAGGAGAATATGTATTCAGTACAAAAGTTATATCATACAATTTGCGTTGTTAATATGTTTGTTCTATGAACCATTTAGAACCAGCCAAAATGTGAGGAATCCTCAAAATCATCATACACATATGCAGGAGACCGGCATTTTTTGTTTAACTCGATCTTTTTATGTTAAATCTGAATGTTGTTTTAAATTGTACGAAAGCACTGACATGATCGAGGCACTTCTTGAATATGAGTAAAAACACTTGACCACAAATAGCCCACCCTGTGAGAAGTGAGTATTTGTCAACCCTTTGAGCCTAATGAATCATAATCATTAACTATGAACTGCCAACTTTCATAAGCTCAATTGCTTAATGAAATTGTCGGAGTTTGTAAAAAAAAATTCAGTTCATAGTTAAATCATTTTTGAAATTCTGATATTTTTCTTTCATTTTTGAACCCTTAACCATCGTGATTATTGTCCCTTGCCAAAAGAAGAGGGGAACATTCAATTAGGGTATCACCTTTGATTAAGTTGAAAAAAAAGGGGAGTTTGTGAAAGTCAAGTGATGGTGAATTTTGTAATCGATCTTGACAACAAAAACAAAAAAAGAAAAAGAGAAAGAAAGAAAAGCAAACCAAGAAAAAGAAAAAGAAAAGAGAAAAGAAAAAAAGAATCGATAAATCAAAGAGTTGTCAAGATCAAAGAGAAATAATTGTAAATCACCAAGAGTTGTGATTGAACAAAGAGGAAGTATGTAATTTAGAAAGAATGTTCCCCTGGCTTGGCCTTTTGAATTCAATTTCCCCACATATGACATTTCTTTTGTAACCAAGCCAAATTACAACCCTCAAAGACCTTGTGATCAATGCTTTTGTGCTTTTAGAAACGATGATTAGATAGACACATAACTTGATCGGAATGTTGGCAAACTTGCCGAGTGAGTGTTCAATACCCCCCACAATTAATATTCAATTTATTCATTTACTTAAATGTGTGTTAGGTTGGTTCATTAGTAAACATATTTTTTAACTTGAGCTGTATGAAGGTGAGAAAAACACACACAAGAAGGGGGGGTTGAATTGTGTGACTCAAAAACTTGTTCTTTTCTTTTCAAAATCTTAACACAAGTTCAGAACCAGGTTCTGAACTGTTATCTGAAGTATATGCAGCGGATTAACAAGTGAAAAAGATAAGGGAAGAGAGACACACAGAATTTTATACTGGTTCCTTCTCAATGTGAGAAGTAGTCTAGTCCCCATGTGTTCCAACAAGAGAGTTTTACTATAATCAGAAGATTACAAATGCTCAATCACTAAGAAAGAGACTTCCAGTTGCTCAATCACAAAGAAAGAGGCTTCTAATGCTCAACCACAAAGGAAGAGGCTTCCAATGCTCAAGACACCAAGTCAAGAGACTTCCCAATGCTCAAGACACTAAGTCAAGAGACTTCTAACTCAGACCACAAAGGAATGAGGTTACAATTGCTCAGTATACAGACTGAGACTTTTAGGGACCAAACTGGTTTACAAGTAAATGAGTTTGGGATGAACACTTGATAAAATATCAGAGGTGTTCTCTTAATACAACACAGGTTAAGACTCTTAACCTTAAGAAATTCTAAGTTACAAAGATAAAAGAATTTCTAAGAGGTTGGGTAACTTGCGTATTTTTGACAGCAAAACAGAGCAAGAGTTCAGTTCTTTGTTTCAAGAGTCTTAGACAAATTTCTTCTTCAAATCTTCTTCCTTTTATAGAGGAAATAGAGCTGTTGAAGATTTGCTTGATTTGAGGAAAGAGCCGTTGCAAGTTGAGCTAGGATTTCTGCAAATGTGTGCTGAACTTTTTCTGATTTCCTCTTACTCTTAGGCTTAGGACCTCTTGGCTTAGATTTAGGCAGGGTTTTAACATCTGCCTTCATCTTACCCTTAGGTTCAGAAGCTTCAGAGTCTGAGTTGTTCAGAACTTCAGACTTAGTCTCAGATTCTGATGTTTTCAACTTCTCAGAGTTATCAGAAGCAGGCACAAAGCATATACCATTGCCTTGTAAAATATTTCTAGAACATGAAGGTGAGTTTAATTCATTTGAAGGTTTGAAAGAATCATAGCCAATGCCTTCACCTTTGTTTCTGATCATATTATACATCATAGAGGCAATTTTAGTTCTATTGAACCCAGTTAAGATGAAATCCTGAAGAGCTATTTCATGTTCATTAGGAACCTCTTCAGATTTCTTATGAGCCTCTTTTCTGAGTTCTTCAACTTCTTCATCATATTCAAAAATTTGATTCTGAAGTTTAAGATTTTCCTCAGACAGCAAGTTAGTTTGATTTTTCAAAGATTTAATTTCTTTTAACTTGCTTTTAAGATGACTCATAAGATCATTAACTGTTTCAATCAATTCAGATCTAGAGAGTTCAGAATATACCTCATCTTCTTCATCAGAATCTGAGCATGATTCTGTATCAGAAGATGCAGTTCCCATCAGGGCCAGGTTTGCTTCTTCCTCTTCAGATTCTGACTCATTGTCCAGATCATCCCATGTTGCCATGAGACTCTTTTTAAGCTTGTTTCTGAAACTGCTGGACTTTGAGCTGGGCTTCTTGGCTTTTTCTTTTGATTTTTCCTTCTGAAGATCAGGACAGTCAGCAATGAAGTGGCCAGGCTTTTTGCAGTTGTAGCAGCTTTCCTTCTGAATATCCCTCTTTGAACCAGAACCAGATCCTCTAAAGTTACTGCTTCTGTTAGAGAATTTTTTCTTTCTATTCATTAGATACTGAAGCCTTTTAGAAAGCATTGCAAGCTCATCAGCATCTGAATCTTCATCAGAATTTCCCTCAGGAAACTCTTCTTCAGATTCAATAGCTTTCAAAGCTTTAACAGGCTTTCTTTTAGACTTCAGAGCTAATGTTTTTGGTTCTCTAACAGACTCATCCTCATTGAGTCCCAGTTCATGCACCTTGAGGGAGCTTATAAGATCCTCAATACTTAAAGTATTCAGATCCTTAGCTTCCTCAATGGCAGTCACCTTAGGTCTCCATTTGGATGGCAGACTTCTTAAGAGTTTGTTCACATGATCAGCTGTGGTATAACTCTTCTTCAGAATCTGAAGTCCAGAAACCAGAGTCTGAAATCTTGAGAACATAGTCTCAATATTTTCATCCTCTTTCATTCTGAACAGTTCATATTGCTGAACAAGAATGTTTGCCTTAGCTTCTCTAACCTTTTTGTTACCTTCATAGTTAGAGTAGAGGGATGTGAATATGGCTTTAGCAGGTGACTTGTCACTCAGCTTCTGGTACTCAGAGTGAGGCAGTGAATCCACAATAATGCCTCTGACATTATGGTGCTTTCTATAAATCTTCCTCTCAGCATCACTGAGTCCTCTTCTGTTGACAGCAACACCTTCTTCATCAACTGGAATTGTGATTCCATCTTCAATGATGTCCCATAATGAATCATCAATCCCAATTATATGACTGTACATTTTGCTCTTCCACCAAGAGAATTTTTCTGGGTCACCAGTAAACATATGGGGTTTATTGTGTGACCTAGACTTCTTTTCTTCAGTACCATAGTCATATTGTACATTTCTTTGATTTCTGGGAGAGGGTGGATTTCTGGGAGAGGGTGGAGGTGAACTACTAGTTGAGGTCATGTTTTTCTCAGGATCCTACTGACACACTGTTAAGTGTTAATATCAGAACCGGAGCTCTGATACCAACTGAAGGTGAGAAAAACACACACAAGAAGGGGGGGTTGAATTGTGTGACTCAAAAACTTGTTCTTTTCTTTTCAAAATCTTAACACAAGTTCAGAACCAGGTTCTGAACTGTTATCAGAAGTATATGCAGCGGATTAACAAGTTAAAAAGATAAGGGAAGAGAGACACACAGAATTTTATACTGGTTCTTTCTCAATGTGAGAAGTAGTCCAGTCCCCTTGTGTTCCAACAAGAGAGTTTTACTATAATCAGAAGATTACAAATGCTCAATCACTAAGAAAGAGACTTCCAGTTGCTCAATCACAAAGAAAGAGGCTTCTAATGCTCAACCACAAAGGAAGAGGCTTCCAATGCTCAAGACACCAAGTCAAGAGACTTCCCAATGCTCAAGACACTAAGTCAAGAGACTTCTGACTCAGACCACAAAGGAATGAGGTTACAATTGCTCAGTATACAGACTGAGACTTTTAGGGACCAAACTGGTTTACAAGTAAATGAGTTTGGGATGAACACTTGATAAAATATCAGAGGTGTTCTCTTAATACAACACAGGTTAAGACTCTTAACCTTAAGAAATTCTAAGTTACAAAGATAAAAGAATTTCTAAGAGGTTGGGTAACTTGCGTATTTTTGACAGCAAAACAGAGCAAGAGTTCAGTTCTTTGTTTCAAGAGTCTTAGACAAATTTCTTCTTCAAATCTTCTTCCTTTTATAGAGGAAATAGAGCTGTTGAAGATTTGCTTGATTTGAGGAAAGAGCCGTTGCAAGTTGAGCTAGGATTTCTGCAAATGTGTGCTGAACTTTTTCAAACAAAGCAGAGCAGCAGCCATTTTTGAAATGGCCTACCTTAAAAGCTGGAGAATGTTTGGGTCAGGGAGACAACTGTTCCATTGGGTTGTTCTGACACATCCAGGCATTAAATGCGCACAGTAACACTTGCTTTTCATGCCACATCAGCTTCAGAAGCTTCTATGTGAACAGTGCATCAGAAGCTGCCTTTGTACGGATCAGAAGCTGCCTCTGTATGGATCAGAAGCTGGTCTTCAGAAGTTGACTTTTGTTGACTTCCTTCAGAAGCTGCTTTCAGACTCAGACTTCAGAAGCAGTCTTCAGACGCAGGCTTCAGACTCAGACTTCAGGAGCACTTCTTCAGGAGCACTTCTTCAGGACCACTTCTTCAGGAGCACTTCTTCAGGAGCACTACTTCAGGAGCATTTCTTCAGACCCAGTTTCCTTCTAGCTTTGCAACATTGCTTCTTAGCTTTCCTTCCTTGCTCTAAGCTTGTTCTTTCATAACCATTAATAATAATCAATCATAAAACACGTGGTTCTGAAATCACTTGAACAAAGCATTAGCAAATAACCAATTTTCTCTTTAACACTTTGTTATCATCAAAACCATAAAGAGAGATATGTTTACACATAATGTTTCAACAATCTCCCCCTTAATTCATAAGAGAGTTGTTAAACACATTTTGTTCCAACACTGTACGATATAAATTTTGTGCTTGGTATTGTTTCAAATTTTAGTGCAATCTGGGATTAATGGGAGCATCAAAATTGCCTGTGCAAATCTCATGTGAATCATACCAATCCAACAAAATCCCAATGTTCATTGGCAAACCAAAAGCCCAATATTCATTGGCAAACCAAAAGCCCAATATTCATTGGCAAACCAAAGGCCCAATATTCATTGACAAAACAAAAGCCCAATTTGCATTGGCAATCACAACTACAATTCCCTACAAAAAGCCCAATTGTCATTAGCACTCCCAAGCACGGTCACAAAGAACCACGCCCTTGACGGGCCACCACCCCGCTAATAAATTTTCTTCCCAGCGAAGTCTTTTGCTTAAAAAAAACTCTCATTTCATTTTATTCATTCATTTCTTCTATTTTCTGGTAGTACTTAAAACAAAACATTTTCAAAAATTGTTGTGAATCTTTTATGTTTTTTAACAGCATAAATAACAAATACATTTTCTCTGAATTGTGAGTATTTAAAGTGTGCATCAATATCTGTCCATAAAACGAATAAACTTCGCAGGCCGAGCATGGTCGATTGCTAAATGGATTTCCCCAGCAGGGTCATCAGTGAATCAAAAGGGAATATTGATAAGTGCCTAAAAGTTGTTATCTTTTGATACATTTTAGGGCACTTATGATTACTTGTTTTACAAGTTACCTTAGGATTAGAGCATATTTGTGTTAAAAATGCAATAATTGTGATCCTAAGCCTTACCCTATGTGATTATGCAGGAAATACATGCTTGAACCTGATTGATGCAAAGAAATGAAGTTTTTCTTGATGCCATCGCTACAAGCGCAGAAGCCATCGCTAGTAGCGAGGATAGGCAGGGATTTCCATGAAGCCATCGCTTGAAGCACAGACTCCATCGCTAGAAGCGAGCTTAGGCAGGGATTTACAAGAGTTCATCGCTTGAAGCGATGAACTGGACGCTAGAAGCGAGCCTAGGCAGGGATTTTTAAGCTTCCATCGCTTGTAGCGACAGACCTTGTCGCTACAGCGACCAGAGGGCGGTTTAATGCTGATGGATGACGTGGAGCTCTTTGATTGGCCAGTGGACTTCCTCGCTACAAGCGACAGGCTGGTCGCTTGTAGCGAGCGTGCATTTTCTCAGCATATAAATATGTTTTAAGCTCATTTTTTCAGATATATAGTTTTTTATCAGAATTTTCATTTTCCAGAGCTCAAAATTTTAGTTTTCTAAGAGAGAGAATAGGCATAGAAGGAGGTAAACTTCAAATAGCAAAAGGATTTGGATTGAAGAATACATTAAGAAGCTTTGAGAAATCAAGCCTTAACCTATCTTCATCTTCCTTTCTTGTTTTGCAATAGTTATCATGACAATGATCAACTAATCTCCTTTGTTGGGATTAATAGGTAATCAATCATTCCATGTTGTAAACTTTTGATTTATTAAATATATGATTCTAGCATTTTTATATACCATTGAATTTCTTCTTGCTTTTCACTCTTATATTTGATTTAAATGTTGTTGAAAAATACTTTTGAATCTAGGTTTAGAATGATATTCTATCAAGATAAGAAATTCTAGAAATGGGATTTGGTTTTGATAATTACATTAAAGTATTGGATCGTAAAGCTTTTGAATCGTTTAATAGATTGAGAAATCATCGATTAAACGATACGATCGATCTCACGACGTCATTTGGGAAATCAATGACGTTGTTGAGCAATACGTAATAATGTCATATATAAGAAAAAGCTAGAATCCGTATTTATGATCAATCGAATACAAACGATGTTTGATTGATGAACGTTAATCCGAACACCTTTTATGTCCTATTACTCTACTATTTATTTATTAAGTTTTTAAATGTTGAGTAGTGTAGTAAAGAAAAAGGTTAAAACCTAACTTAAGACGATAATCGACGTTGAACGGTTTATGATATCACATTAATCCCTGTGGAACGATATAAAAACGATACTTACTTTTGACTAACATCAAAATGGCGCCGTTGCCGGGGATTAAAGTTATGATATTATAATCATTGCAACTTTAATTATGGTTTTAAGCAATTTTGCACAAAATTCTTTTATGTATATAACTATTATTCCTTATCCATCTTGTTTGCTAATTCTTTTTGGTCAGATTGTTGAAATCGTATATGCGAGGTCAAGTATCGGAGGACCAACTGCTTTTTGATTCGGAAATAGAGAGAACAGCTCGTAGAAACAATAGCAAGAATCGGAAAAAGAAGCAGCAAGCAAAGAAAAGGCAACAAGAGGAAGCTTCTGTTTCAAGTCATTCATCTAGTCCAAGTCCAAGCCAAGAGATACCAATGGCTGCAGCAGGAGATCCTGGAGGTTCAGGCGGTCGTGGGATGCCATGTCATAATAGCCCACGCCGTTTAGCTCAATTGGGGAAATTGCCACGGACTACCAAGCAAACCGAGATGAAGACGGGGATCTTACAAATACTTTATGCTAATCCCTTCTCAGGATTGGACCATGAAGATCCGTTTCAACATCTCACCAAATTTTACGAGATTGCCGGTACACTTGGTGAGACGGAAAATAACGAGGAGGCTATATTCATGAGGATGTTTCCTCATTCATTGATTGGCAAAGCTAAGGAGTGGTATTTGGACCAGCCACCGACGGTAATGACGAATTGGAACACGCTTGAGGAGAAATTCCTTGAGAGGTTCTTCCCTCAGAATCGTTTCATGGAGGCGAAGACAACTATTGCTGTGTTCTTACAAGGTTCTAGTGAGACGTTATGTGAAGCGTGGGAGCGTTTCAAGTCAATGCTCAGAAGATGTCCTAATCATGGATTTGATGACTTAACACAAATTCATCTATTCCGGAACGGGATGCAACAACAATCCAAGCTATTGCTTGATGCTGCTGCTGGTGGTTCTTTTATGGCCAAGAGCGCCGAGGATGCTGTTGCTATTATTGAGAGAATGGCATTGAATGATCACCAGGCTCATCATAACCGAAGCCAAGGCCAAAGGAAGGCGGGAATCCTAGATTTGGGGACGAATGATGCAATCCTAGCTCAGAACAAATTGCTCACACAACAAGTGGAAGAGTTGACAAAAAAGATGGCCAACCTTCCTCAACAAATGAAGGATATCCAGAACGAACAAAGAAGACAACACCAAGTCGCATCATGCGAGCTTTGTTCGGGAGATCACCCAACCGGATTTTGTCCGCCACCTACAGAAGAGGTAAGCTATGTTGGAAATCAACCAAGGCCTCAACAGTTTCAAAACCAATACCAAAGCCATCCAAACAACTTCCCAAGAGGGAATAACCCAAACTATGGCCAAGGTTGGAGGCAAGAAGCTGGGCAACATAACCGACAACCTTACCAAAACTATAATCAATATCAACCTCCACAACAAAACCGCAACCAAAGCACCGACGAAACTCTCAATCAATTCATGCAGATGTCAATGGCTAACCAAAAGAACACTGATGCCTCCATCAAAAACCTGGAAACGCAAATGGGCCAGTTGGCACAACAATTATCTCAAGCAACTCAACAAGGCAGAACCTTTACCGCCAACACACAAACCAACCCAAAGGATCATGCATCATCATCAAAATGACAATTAAGTCATTTTGATGAGGAAGTCCTTGCATCAAGAGACAACGAAAATTGCAAGCAATTGCTACTCGGAGCGGGAAGGTAATTGGTAAAGGTATAGGGGACAACCTTGAAGTAGAGAGAAGAATTGTTGAGAATGAGGAGAAGGATGATGATGAAGGACATGAGGAGGAAACAGGAGGTGTAAATAGAGAGGAAGAAGTTGAAAAAAATAATAAGAATGTAGTTGAAAATGAGAACATAGTGTGGAAGAAGGATGTGGTGAAGGAGAAGGGCAAGAATCATGAAGTAGTGAAGAATGCACCGACACCACACCTACCGTACCCAACTACACCAGCCAAAAAAGAGAAAGAAAGGCAGTTTGTTAGGTTCCTTGACATTTTCAAGCGTTTACAAATCAACATACCATTCTCGGAAGCCCTAGAGCAAATGCCGATTTATGCCAAGTTTATGAAAGAAATTCTCTCCAAGAAGAGGAGGTTTAATGAAGAAGAAACAATTCAGCTAGACGCTAATTGTAGTGCAATCATCCAGAGAACATTGCCAAGGAAGGAAAGAGATTCGGGCAAAGTTACACTGCCGGTGTCCATTGGCAATGTTAATGTCGGCAAGGCACTCATTGATTTGGGTTCAAGTATCAACCTAATCCCACTATCCGTTGTCAAAAGGATTGGTGATATAGTTGTGAAAAGAACCAACTTAACCTTGCAATTGGCCGACAAATCCTACACTCGTCCATTGGGAATTGCTGAAGACGTGTTGGTGAAAGTCGACAAGTTCTTGTTCCCCATTGACTTTGTAGTGATGGACATACCGGAAGATGATGATGTGCCGCTACTTCTTGGTAGAACATTCATGCAAACGGCACGGATGATGATTGATCTTGACGGAGGCTTAATGAAAGTCCGTGTGGACGATGAAGAAGTCAATTTCAACATCAACGAAGCGATGAAGTATCCTAGTGATAAAGGTGCTTGCTTCAAGATGGATGCAACGGAAGAATTGATAGTTGATACGAGAAACCAGTTGCATCACTTGACACATCTTGAAAGAGTATTGACAAACGCACTAAGTATCATAGGAGAAGAAGATGAGAAGGAGCTTGAAGAGTGTTTGAAGGAGCTCGATTCGTTGAAGGAAATTCCTCCTCACAAAGCCAAAATCGAGGAATTGACGAATGAAGCTAAAGTTGAAGAAGTGAAGCCGGAGATGAAGATCTTGCCCTCACATTTGAAGTATGTGTTTCTTGATCAAGAGGGTACAAAACCGGTAATCATTAGTAGCTCCTTGTCAAACCATGAAGAAACAAAATTGGTAGAAGTTTTGAAGTCCAACAAGGAAGCAATAGGTTGGACACTATCCGACTTAAAAGGGATAAGTCCATCCTATTGCATGCATAAGATCATGATGGAAGAGGATTATAAGCCGGTAGCACAACCTCAAAGACGGCTAAACCCAAACATGAAGGAAGTAGTCCGGAAAGAAGTAGTTAAGCTACTTGAAGCCGGCATGATATATCCAATCTCGGATAGCACTTGGGTTAGTCCGGTTCATGTTGTCCCTAAGAAGGGAGGTATGACGGTAATCACGAACGAGAAGAACGAGCTCATACCGACAAGAACCATGACCGGTTGGAGGATGTGTATCGACTACCGGAGGCTTAACAAAGCAACTAGAAAAGATCATTTTCCTCTACCATTTATGGATCAAATGCTAGAGAGGCTGTCAGGACAAGCTTTTTATTGTTTCCTTGACGGATATTCGGGTTACAATCAGATTTCGGTGAATCCAGACGATCACGAGAAGACTGCATTCACATGTCCTTTTGGGGTATTTGCATATCGACGCATGCCGTTCGGATTATGTAACGCTCCAGCAACATTTCAACGATGCATGCAAGCCATCTTTGCAGACTTGATAGAGAAAAGCATTGAAGTGTTTATGGACGACTTCTCAGTTTTCGGGTCATCATATGATTTGTGCTTGAAGAATCTGGACACGGTACTGAAACGGTGCAAGGAAACCAACTTGGTGCTCAATTGGGAGAAGTGTCACTTTATGGTAATCGAGGGTATAGTCCTTGGTCATAAGATCTCCTCCAAGGGTATTGAAGTTGATAAAGCTAAGATCGACGTGATAGGAAAGCTTCCACCACCAGTCAACGTCAAAGGAATCCGAAGTTTCCTAGGCCATGCCGGGTTCTATCAAAGATTCATCAAAGACTTCTCAAAAATTGCAAAGCCATTGAGCAATTTGCTCAACAAAGATAAGTCTTTTGATTTTGACAATGATTGTTTACATGCTTTTAATAGTTTAAAGGATAGCTTAACATCCGCACCCATAATCACCGCACCAAACTGGACATATGATTTTGAACTTATGTGCGATGCAAGTGATTATGCGGTAGGCGCGGTGTTAGGTCAACGCAAAAACAAAATTTTTCATGCTATACACTATGCAAGTAAAGTTTTAAATGATGCACAAGTCAATTATGCTACCACTGAAAAAGAATTACTTGCTATAGTGTTCGCATTAGAAAAATTTCGTTCGTATCTCATTGGTTCAAAAATTGTTATCTGGACTGACCATGCAGCTATCAAGTACTTAATTACCAAACCCGACTCAAAGCCGAGACTCATCCGTTGGATGTTGCTACTCCAAGAGTTTGATTTGGAGATTAAGGACAAGAAGAGGACTGAGAACCTAGTAGCTGATCATCTGTCAAGATTGGTGAACGATGAGATAACGAAGAATGAGAGGGACATCCTTGAAGAGTTCCCGGATGAAAAGTTGCTTATGGTGCAAGAAAGACCATGGTTCGCTGACATGGCCAACTACAAAGCAACGGGTTTCATACCGGAGGATTACACATGGCAAATGAAGAAGAGGTTGTTGAGAGACGCAACTCAATTCATTTGGGATGACCCGTACCTCTTCAAGATTGGAGCAGACCACTTGTTAAGAAGATGTGTTGCAAGAGAAGAAGCCAAGGACATCATGTGGCATTGTCACAACTCGCCATATGGTGGTCATTATAGTGGAGAAAGAACTGGAGCAAAAGTTCTTCAAGCAGGCTTTTATTGGCCCACTTTGTTCAAAGACGCATACGAACATGTAAAGGAATGCGAGAGTTGCCAGAAAACCGGAGGGATTTCAAAAAGGAATGAAATGCCTCTACAAAGTATCCTTGAAGTCGAAGTCTTCGACTGTTGGGGTATTGACTTTGTAGGGCCATTTCCATTCTCCATGAACAACGAGTACATTCTGGTGGCTGTTGACTATGTGTCAAAGTGGGTAGAAGCAATAGCATCCCAGAAAGCCGATAGCAAGACGGTGGTCAAGTTTCTGAAAAGAAACATCTTTTCCCGATTTGGAACTCCAAGAGTGCTAATAAGTGATGGAGGTTCTCATTTCTGCAATCAACAGTTAGCAAAAGCACTTGAGCACTATGGAGTAAAGCACAAGGTTGCTTCACCATACCATCCACAGACCAACGGTCAAGCCGAGGTATCCAACCGTGAAATCAAACGGATACTTGAGAAGACCGTGTCATCATCAAGAAAGGATTGGGCGATGAAACTGGACGAAGCATTGTGGGCCTATAGGACCGTATACAAAGCTCCTACGGGTTTCACACCATTCCAGTTGGTGTATGGGAAAGCATGCCACTTGCCGGTCGAGTTGGAGCACAAAGCGTTTTGGGCACTCAAGTTTTTGAACTTTGATCAAGAGCAAGCGGGGGAGAAGAGAAAGCTTCAGATGCATGAGCTAGAAGAAATGCGTGACCAAGCCTATCAATCAAGCAAGCTTTATAAGGAAAAGGTCAAACGGTATCATGACAAGAAGATCATGAAGAGGGAATTCAGGCCTGGTCAAATGGTGTTGCTGTTCAATGCAAGGCTAAGACTATTTCCGGGTAAATTGAAGTCCAAATGGTCCGGTCCGTTCATGATCAAGGAGGTCAAACCTTATGGAGCTGTGGAATTAGAGGATCCTATCACTAAGTTAACATGGACAGTGAATGGACAGAGGCTGAAGCCATATTTTGGAGATGAAGTTGTTCGGCACACGACGACGATTTCACTCATCGATTCTTAAGCATAAGCGAATCAGGCGTCGATCTAATGACTTTAAACAAGAGCTTGTTGGGAGGCACCCCAATTTTGTAAGTATGTTGCATTTTTAGTGTTATTTTAGTTCTGTACAGTTATTTATACATGTAGGGATAGTGGCAAGAACTCAAAATTTTATTTTTCTGTTTCCTGTCATGGTCGCTACTGCGACAGATTCATCGCTATAGCGATGGACTTTGCACTACGTCGCTGTGGCGACGCACTTGTCGCTGTAGCGATGGATTCCAAACCTTGCGCTTGTAGCGCCAGCCAACGCTTATAGCGATGGGCTTATAGCCTGTCGCTGTAGCGACAGGTCGTGCGCTTGTAGCGACCGTAGCAGAACAGGCTTTTATAGTTCCCAGGCCACTAGTGACTTTTTCCCTACTTCCCAACCACTTTAATTAATGTCCTAGCCGTTTTTATCTTTTATTTTCGCACATTATTACTTCTGTAACATTCCATTTCCATTACTTGCATTCCTGCACTTTTTCATTTCACATTTCTGCAAAAATCTTGCACTTTAGTACCTGTACCTGCAATTTCTTGCATAGATCTTCACTCAGGTATGTTTTTCGTCATTATATGTTGCTGATTTTATGCTTTTTACATGATAAATGATGCTTGCATGCTTATTACGAATTTAGGGTTTAGGGTTTTGAAAATTTTGAACTTAGAATATGCCCTGTTGTTATACCCATGATTAGCCATAGATTAAGCTTTAGTAAATGAACAAGAATCACTTGCCAAACTTGTCTTTCATCATTTGATTCATTCAAATCGTATTTTGAAAAAATTTTGTAAAAATTTCAAAATAAATTTAGGGTTTTGATGAATAGGAAGTTTTAGTGATTTTTATTCATTTATATTTGCTTTAGGGTTAATTTCGCATGCTACAAGTAGGTTAGAATCAGAAAAATCATGAATTTTGAAAATGGGTTGTCCTCGCTACAGTGCGCTTGTAGCGCAGGTATCCAGCATTTTCTGGGTTCGCTCGCTACAAGCGACCAAGCTGTCGCTGTAGCGACGAAACCCAGAATTTGTTTTATTTTTCTTTTAATTTGAACCTGACTTGTATCCTACCTAATTTTTGTCTGTTTTAATTCTTGTGTAGGAATGGCACCCAAATCTTCATCCAAAAGACAAAGGAACGTTGAGAGCTCATCATCTCGACCAAGAGCCAACCCTCAACCGCATGACGCGAGCCGCTTCTTAAGTTTGAGGAATCAAGAGCGGTATGAAGAGCTGAAAACAAGGAGAATCTGGTCTGAGAAGCAATTCCAGATATCAGAAGAGGGAGAATACGGAGGGATAGCATACATGCTCAATGAAAGGAAATGGGGGATACTGTGCACTCCGCCGAGGAAGATAAACTACGACATCGTGCGGGAATTCTATGCGAATGCAATCCCAGCAGACCCTTCAGACGAATTCACATGGACGACATATGTGCGAGGGCGCACCATTGCCTTTAATCGGATGTCCATAAATGCGTACTTGGGTAAGCCTTTGGAGCTTTGTGGAGAGAATAACCCACTAGCACCAACCATGCTATGTGACTTCCATGAGCATCAAAGGAGCGGGACTTGGGATCACGAGCTGATAGCACGAGAAATCTTCCAGGAGGGGAAGCATTATGATGTGAGTAAGGCATCGGGTAAGCCTTTCAGAGCCTTCAGAGAGGACATGACCACCCCTGCTCAGGTAGTCCTTACCCTAATTCTATATAATATCCGGCCTAAATCACACACCTCTTCTACCACACTCGACGTTACACCCCTTCTCCACTATATCCTTAGCAACCGTCAGGTTGACGTTGCAAGGCTTATAGCCAATGAGATGAGGATTGTAGCTGAGAGCGGCATCCTACCCCCAGGCAAACCTAAATGCCCACTGACCTTTCCTGGGTTGATTATGGGACTTTGTAGAAGGGCTAGGGTACACATGCCCAACCAGGTAGATGAAGAGATCAAGAATCCTATTGATGACAGGTACATCAATAGGTATTGCTTCACCCCCACACCTCCTGCCCCACCTTCTTCCTCAGCTGGACCTTCCACATCAGCCGGTCCTTCTAGTGTACCACCACCACCACCACATCACCCTAGCCACCCTCAGGGCCCGACCTTTCCACCGTTAGATTTTTCTAGTTGGGACTCCTCTATGGTTAGCTCTTTTCTCATGGCGCAGAATGCGTCTAATCACCGGGCTCTCACGACTATTCAGAGCCATTTGCATGACAGCGGCCAAAGCACATGGACGCCAGCCTTCTTCTCAGAGCACATAGCTTGGCCTGGGGACAGGCCTTTCTTTCCTGGAGGGGCAGCTACTGCAGATGTTGGTGATGAGGATGCCGGTGATGATGGTGATGACGATGCTGATGTTGATGATGATCTTGGCGATGATTCATCGGGGGCTACAAATAGCATTGACCGTATGGCAGCAGACTTGATGGATTCTGAAGACTATGATTCAGACTGAGCTGCAGATTTTGTTCTATCACTTCTTTCATTTTATTTATTAAGCTTTGTACTTTTATAACATTTTATTATGTTTTGTACTTTGTTTTGTTTATGTTTTGTGTACCATGGATGATGTTACCTTATGCTTTTATCTTATATTTATTTTGGGTATTACATGTTTAGTATAGTTTTGTTTTATTTATGTTTTGTTGTTTATTTTTGGTTATAAATTTTTTGAAATTATCCCAACAATGTTGAAAGAAAGATGAAAGATTCAAAAGCCAGTGCTTGAGCTTAGAATCATTTGAGTGATAATGATAGAATGAGTGTTAAAGCGCGCAGCTAAGGTACTCGTTTTCTTGTTTTTCTAGGTATATTCTTGAATGTGAATAAGTTCTTTACACACAAGTTAATTTATTCAGTTTTAAGCAAGCATTTGTTTAGTTTTGAACCAATATAGAACTAGCCAAAATGTGAGGAATCCTCAACCATTGTATATATATGCAGGAGACCAACATTTCATGTTTAACTCAGTTAGTTTATGTTAAATCTGTTGTTGTTTTAATTTGTATAAAAGCATTGAAGTGATCAAGGCAATTTTTTGAAATTGAGTGAAATACTTGACCAAATAGACCTACCCTGTGAGAAGTGTGAGTATCTGTTAACCCCTCTGAGCCTATTGAATCAGAATCGTTAACTGTGAACTGTCAATTTTAATAAGCTCAATTGCTTATTTAAATTGCCGGAGTTTGTAAAAAAATTCAGTTCATAGTTAACTCTTTATTGAATTCTGATAGTTGTTTTCTTGTGAACCCTTATCCATCGTTTTTATTGACCTTTGCCATAATGATAAAGGAACATTCGATTAGGGTGTCATTCATTGAAATAAGTTGGGGAGAAAGGGAGGTTATGTTTATGTCAATGTAATGGTGAATGTGATAATTGATCTTGACAACAAGAAAAGAAAAGAAAAAAAGAAAGAAAAGCAAACCAAGAAAAAGAAAAGAAAAAAAAAATGAAAAGGTTTGCAATAATTCAAAGAAAAAGTTGTCAAGATCAATCAAGAAAATAAAGGTATGAAATTCACCAAGAGTTGTATTGGAAAAAGAAGGAAGTTTGTAATTAGATTGAATGTTCCTTTTTGCTTGGCCATTTGAATTCAAATATCCCACATATGACAATTCTTTTGTAACCTAGCCCAATTACAACCCTTAAAGACCTTTTGATCAATGCCTTTTATGCTTTAGGAAATGATAATTAGATGGACACATTAATTGGTATGTTATCATGTTTGTTGGATGAGTGTTCATACCCTCACAATAGATATCAAATTGTTCATATACTTTATATAGAAGTGTGTTAGGTTTGGTTCAAATTTAAACATGTTGCTTGTTTAGGATTGTGTGATTTGATTCTTTGTGTTTAGAACTAGTTCACATTTATAGTATGTATCTTGTTTAATGAGAAATTGAACTTTAGCTTGCGCAATCACATTTGAATAACTCATTTGATGTTTATTTCTTCGCACTTTTGAATCCTTTGCTAATTGCTCAATACTGTGGTTTAAAAAGCTATGAAAATTTCCTTTTGATTCTTTGGTTTGAGGACAAACCAAAATGTAAGTTGGGGAGAGTTTGATAAGTGCCTAAAAGTTGTTATCTTTTGATACATTTTAGGGCACTTATGATTACTTGTTTTACAAGTTACCTTAGGATTAGAGCATATTTGTGTTAAAAATGCAATAATTGTGATCCTAAGCCTTACCCTATGTGATTATGCAGGAAATACATGCTTGGACCTGATTGATGCAAAGAAATGAAGTTTTTCTTGATGCCATCGCTACAAGCGCAGAAGCCATCGCTAGTAGCGAGGATAGGCAGGGATTTCCATGAAGCCATCGCTTGAAGCGCAGACTCCATCGCTAGAAGCGAGCTTAGGCAGGGATTTACAAGAGTTCATCGCTTGAAGCGATGAACTGGACGCTAGAAGCGAGCCTAGGCAGGGATTTTTAAGCTTCCATCGCTTGTAGCGACAGACCTTGTCGCTACAGCGACCAGAGGGCGGTTTAATGCTGATGGATGACGTGGAGCTCTTTGATTGGCCAGTGGACTTCCTCGCTACAAGCGACAGGCTGGTCGCTTGTAGCGAGCGTGCATTTTCTCAGCATATAAATATGTTTTAAGCTCATTTTTTCAGATATATAGTTTTTTATCAGAATTTTCATTTTCCAGAGCTCAAAATTTTAGTTTTCTAAGAGAGAGAATAGGCATAGAAGGAGGTAAACTTCAAATAGCAAAAGGATTTGGATTGAAGAATACATTAAGAAGCTTTGAGAAATCAAGCCTTAACCTATCTTCATCTTCCTTTCTTGTTTTGCAATAGTTATCATGACAATGATCAACTAATCTCCTTTGTTGGGATTAATAGGTAATCAATCATTCCATGTTGTAAACTTTTGATTTATTAAATATATGATTCTAGCATTTTTATATACCATTGAATTTCTTCTTGCTTTTCACTCTTATATTTGATTTAAATGTTGTTGAAAAATACTTTTGAATCTAGGTTTAGAATGATATTCTATCAAGATAAGAAATTCTAGAAATGGGATTTGGTTTTGATAATTACATTAAAGTATTGGATCGTAAAGCTTTCGAATCGTTTAATAGATTGAGAAATCATCGATTAAACGATACGATCGATCTCACGACGTCATTTGGGAAATCAATGACGTTGTTGAGCAATACGTAATAATGTCATATATAAGAAAAAGCTAGAATCCGTATTTATGATCAATCGAATACAAACGATGTTTGATTGATGAACGTTAATCCGAACACCTTTTATGTCCTATTACTCTACTATTTATTTATTAAGTTTTTAAATGTTGAGTAGTGTAGTAAAGAAAAAGGTTAAAACCTAACTTAAGACGATAATCGACGTTGAACGGTTTATGATATCACATTAATCCCTGTGGAACGATATAAAAACGATACTTACTTTTGACTAACATCAAATATCCCCAATGAATCGAGAGCCCGAAAGGACGATTCAGGCAGGATTAGCCAACCAAAGCACAAGCATCCCCGGCGGAATCATCAGTTCTCCTCCCCAGCAGATTAGCACGATTTCCCCAGCGGATTAACAATCCCCCCATGAGGTATTTATTCTTCATCAGCTATCGCGGCTTTACCCCATCAATATTCAGATGTATCCCCTGTGACATCATCCCCATTGAAAATTACCGAGTGATTGTAATGCAATACCGGTCCACTTTTTATCTTACCGGTCTAACCTTGTCTCATCAAGTTTATCGGTCATACAACCAACCAAGTCAATCTTTTCCCCAGTCAAAACACCCCAAGCATCTCTTTCATCAATTAAGGCTGGATATCAATCATGCTTCCAAAATGATCCTTATATCCCCAGTGTCGCGGTGATTTTCGGAGATCAAGCTATTGATTAGCGTCGACTCACTAATTTTATTTCACGACTGAACTTTTAATTTTTCAAAAGAAAAGTGGAAAAAAGTTCGAAATTACCACATTTTTAAAAGATTAGGGTTCGGGGGTTAGTTACGTTTAGGGAAGGTGTTAGCACCCTAAACGTTCGTAGTACTCTACGAGAACCTCTTGATTTTATTTATTTCTTTTGGCTATAACTTGCTTATTTATTTTTTTTTAAAGAAAAGAATGAATTAGAATAGTGAGGAAAATTTTTTTTTTTATTTTTTTATGATTTGGAAGGACAAGGTCTTTTGCCTACGTACCCGTGAGGGATCAAAACCTCGTAGTTCGGGGTAAAAATGACGGTTGATTTGTTTTGTATTTTTTATTGGTTTTAAAAAAGTTTAAAAGATAAAATAAAGGCCAAGTGGCAAAAAATAGATTGGTTTGTGTTTTTTTATTTTGAAAATGATTCAAGTGTTATTAAGGTAGATTAATGGTTATTTAAAGAAAATAAAAGAGAAAAAGGACACTTGATTGAAAATCAAGGTTTGTTTATGAAAATATTTTTTGTGATTTTTTATTATTATTTGCATGTTTTTGTGTTTTTAGATAATGAATTTAAGACTAAAAACATAACTAAAAAGCTAAACGCGAGGAAATTCCGTGGTGACGTTGGATCACCACGGAACCCTTTTGAAATTAAACTAACCTAATATTTTTTTGTATTTTTTCTTTTGTAAAGCGAAATAAAATAAAAAAAATAAAAGACATAAAGCAAAATAGAGTGTGGGTGTCAGTGCATATTCTCATTTATATTTACATTGTACCTAAATACATTCTAATAAAATAAAAATGACAAAGTAATAAATAAAAATAAAACTACAAATGCAATAAAATAACTATGCTAAAATAAACAAAAGAAATAAAAATGCATGAAATAAAAAAAATAAGACAAAAAAAATGCATGAAATACTGTGAGATAAATGCAATGGAATAAAAAGCATAAATAAGGAATAAAATAAATGATAAAAAAAGAAATAAAAAAAAGAAATAAGAAGGAAAAGGGGGTGTAGGAGCAGAAAAGGGGGTGCAGGTAACAGTCAGAAGAGATGAGGGAAAGAAAGTGAATTGGGCCGCATATGGGCCTGGGGTATTATAAAAAAATCTGGTTTTTTCTTCCCCATTTTCTCTTCTCCCTCTCTCTCTAGCTTTCTCTCATAAAAAATGGCTCTGCCTTCTCTCTAAAGAAACAGCCACCGGAAAAAATTTCCGGCGCGGTGGCCGCCGGCCTTGACAGCGGCGCCACCGTGCCGGAACTAAAAAATTTCTTTTTTTTTCAAAAATTTTTCGTTTTTAAATATCCTTTTCTTCCCTCTCCTCAAATTCAACCTTGGATTTTCAAAAAAAATTGAGGAAAGGAGTAGATCTAGGCTTGAAATTTTTTTTTAAAAAAAAGAAACAAAATCTACCTCTTCTCTTTAGATTGATACGGTTTGGGTCTGTTTTCGTCCTAGAGGTGTGGTGGCCGATTTGGTTAGTTGGGTGTTTGGGGGAGTGAGGTAGTGGCGCGTGGTGTTGGTGGTAAGTGGCGAGGTGCGCGGCTGTGTGTGGGTTAGGGGTGAGGTGCGCGGCTGTGTGTTAGTTAGGGGGAGGTGTTGGAGGCCGAGTGTGTGTGTGGTGAGGGAGGAGCCGAGTTGTGTTGTTTGGAGGAGAGGAAAGGCGTGGCTTTGGTGGTGGTTAGGGGGATGTGTGTGATGATTTTTGGTGGGTTGTTGTAAGGTGGTTGGTTGGGTTTTTGTGGTGGTGTTGGGCGTGGTGGATGGCTGAATTCGTTTGGTAGTGCTTGGGGGGTTTTGTGATACGTGGCTGTACGGTTTTGTTTACGGTGGTCGTGGGTTAGTATTGATTGTGGATGGTTGTGAGTTTGGTGGATTGTTGTGGCCGTGTGAGTGAATTGTTGGCTGGGTGGATTTTTTTTGGTTGGTTACTGATGAATTGCGGTTTTGTGTTCTGACTGATTGGTTTTTTTTTTAAATTCTGAGTTGGCTCTCCCCAGCTACTGTTGACTGACTCTATAATATACACTAATTTGCCATCACTGCCCATAAAGGTCAGTGAATGACAACTTAAATGACAAATTAAAACACAATAAATTGTAAACAAAGTCTTCTCTAAAAATAAAAAAAAAATAAAAAAGTCAGCTGTAAAAATTAAAAAGGCAACTAAAAAAGAAATAATAGTACTAAATAAAATAACAATAAAAACATTTAAAAGAATAAAAATAAAAATAAAAAAAATAATAAAAACAAAAAGACGGACCCGGACGAAATTAAAAAAATGAGGTATTTTAAAATACCTCTCTGTCGAAATTTCGTCTGAGACGACGAAAAATTCCGAACTAAAAAGACGAGTAAAAAAATAAATTTTAGGTCAAAAATTGGGGTATGACAGATGCCCCTATTTAAGTCTCTTCGTCCGGAGATTTGATGATAAAATCTTCGATTAGGCAGGTCGAAGGGACTTAAATACAGAGTACGCCAATTTTGGACCTAAAAGAAAAAATGTGAGATGCTCGTGATGCAAATGCAAATGCAAGACGGCGAAGCTGACCCGACTGGGGGTAAAACAAAACAAAAGGATACCCGAGTTTGTTAAAGCAAGGGACCCGACTCCACTGGGGGATAACATAGTTTCACTGGGGAAGGAGTTGTCTACTATCGCACTAATTCAGAACGATAGCCTAACAAAGACAAAGACCGATGTTACCTACTATCGTGTAAATGATAGCTTAAAAAAGGTAAAAGAAGGAAACACTGTCTACTATCAACAAAGATGATAGCTTAAAGAAGACAGATGACATGTATTACCTACTATCGTGTATTGATAGCTTAAAAAAGGTAATAGAAGGAGACACTGTCTACTATCAACAAAGATGATAGCTTAAAGAAGACAGATGTCATGTATTACCTACTATCGTGTCTTGATAGCTTAAAAAAGGTAATAGTAGAAGACATTGTCTACTATCAACAAAGATGATAGCTTAAAGAAGACAGATGACATATATTACCTACTATCGTGTATTGATAGCTTAAAAAAGGTAATAGAAGGAGACATTACCTACTATCAACAAAGATGATAGCTTAAAGAAGATAGATGACATATATTACCTACTATCGTGTATTGATAGCTTAAAAAAGGTAATAGAAGGAGACACTGTCTACTATCAACAAAGATGATAGCTTAAAGAAGACAGATGTCATGTATTACCTACTATCGTGTCTTGATAGCTTAAAAAAGGTAATAGTAGAAGACATTGTCTACTATCAACAAAGATGATAGCTTAAAGAAGACAGATGACATATATTACCTACTATCGTGTATTGATAGCTTAAAAAAGGTAATAGAAGGAGACATTACCTACTATCAACAAAGATGATAGCTTAAAGAAGATAGATGACATATATTACCTACTATCGTGTATTGATAGCTTAAAAAAGGTAATAGAAGGAGACATTGCCTACTATCAACAAAGATGATAGCTTAAAGAAGATAGATGACATATATTACCTACTATCGTGTATTGATAGCTTAAAAAAGGTAATAGAAGGAGACATTGCCTACTATCAACAAAGATGATAGCTTAAAGAAGACAGATGACATGTATTACCTACTATCGTGTCTTGATAGCTTAAAAAAGGTAATAGTAGAAGACATTGTCTACTATCAACAAAGATGATAGCTTAAAGAAGACAGATGACATATATTACCTACTATCGTGTATTGATAGCTTAAAAAAGGTAATAGAAGGAGACATTACCTACTATCAACAAAGATGATAGCTTAAAGAAGATAGATGACATATATTACCTACTATCGTGTATTGATAGCTTAAAAAAGGTAATAGAAGGAGACATTGCCTACTATCAACAAAGATGATAGCTTAAAGAAGATAGATGACATATATTACCTACTATCGTGTATTGATAGCTTAAAAAAGGTAATAGAAGGAGACATTGCCTACTATCAACAAAGATGATAGCTTAAAGAAGACAGATGACATGTATTACCTACTATCGTGTCTTGATAGCTTAAAAAAGGTAATATAAAAAGAGAAGACCCTGCCTACTATCGGTGTGCGGATAGCTTAAAAAAGGCAGACAAAAAATTTTACCTACTACCATTGTGAGGGTAGCTTAAAGAAGGTAAAATGTAAATGTAGCTGTTCGGGATGTTGCCGAACTTGCCACTGACGACATGATAAAAGATAAATGTCAGCTGCTCGGGATGTAGCCGAACTTGCCACTGACGACATGATAAAAGATAAATGTCAGCTGCTCGGGATGTAGCCGAACTTGCCACTGACGACAGGATAAAAAGATAAATGTCAGCTGCTCGGGATGTAGCCGAACTTGCCACTGACGACAGGATAAAAGATAAATGTCAGCTGCTCGGGATGTAGCCGAACTTGCCACTGACAACAGGATAAAAAGATAAATGTCAGCTGCTCGGGATGTAGCCGAACTTGCCACTGACGACAGGATAAAAAGATAAATGTCAGCTGCTCGGGATGTAGCCGAACTTGCCACTGACGACATGATGGTAAAAGGTATGCACAAGCTGTTCATTAAAGAACTGTCACTTGGCGAAAAGAGGGTGACATCTTTGGACCAGACTCACTGGGGATGACACTTGGGGAAAAAGAGTCACAAATTGTTCATGATTGATTGACACGAAAAGCAAGATTCAGGGTGGTTAATGCAACCATGTATTGAATAATGTTATGTGCATGTTGTGTATGCATGAATGTGTATATGCATGAATGTATGAATGTATGTATGACAATACGACTTGTATGACTGTATGGAGGATTGCCTTGTGGGATAGTATAACTGATGGACTTGATGAGACAAGACTGGACAGGTAAGATGGAAAGTGGACCGACGACGCAGTACAAACACTCAGCAACCTTCATTGGGGATGATGCCATTGGGGACATATCCAAAACATTGATGGGGAGTAAACACTTCCTGGGGGGAACATGCTAATCCATAGACCTGGCAGAAGAACTGGTGTTTCTGTGGTCATGCTTATCTTTGTTTTTCTTTTTGAATCCCTAACTTTTGCCTGGACCGCCCTTTCGGGTTTTCAGTCCACCGGGAATATATTCTCTTTTGTATGCCCCTAATTTTTGCCTGGACCGCCCTTTCATGTTTTCGATCCACCGGGACGCTCATTTTTGCCTAAGCCGCCCTTTCGGGTTTTCGACTTACCGAGCTCTTTTATTTTTCTTTCTTTGTTTTTTTAAGCAATTGACCATGTTCAACCTGCAGAGTTTATCCGTTCTCAGGACAGATGTTGACGCACACTTCACTTATTCATGAGTTCAGAGAGAATGTGTTTGTTGTTTATGCTTTTCAAAAAAATATAAAAAAATTTATGATTTTGAAAAAAAGTTTTGCTTCAAGTACTACCATCAAAAATAGAAGAAATTTTATAAACAGAATAAATGGGAATTCCAAATAAAAGGCACAGGCTCAAATTCATTTAACAGAGTGGTGGCCCGCCAATGGCGTGGCTCCACGGATTTCACAAAGTTTGGAAAATGGTAAATATAAGGGGAAGGTACATTGAACACAACAACCGTTATTCTCCCTAACAACTTTGAATTCCACCGTTTAGATGCTTCGGATTCAGAGTTTCTTTGACCGCTTATGTGCCCCAAGTGAGTCATGGCCAACCTGATGCAGTTACTTTGTCTTTTGATCCTTAATTTTTGCATAGATCGCCCTTTCGGGTTTTCGACCTATCAGGATGATTATTTTTCTGTTTAATGTCTCTAATTTTTTCCTGGACCGCCCTTTTGGGTTTTCAGTCCACCGAGACGCTCATTTTTGTCTAAGCCGCCCTTTCGGGTTTTCGACTTACCGAGCTATTCTTTTGTTTTTAGACAAAGTATTTCTTGACTGCATCGGCATTCACAGGACGGGGAAGCTCATCATCATCCATAGTTGTAAGAGTCATTGCACCATAGGAGAAAGCTCTCTTGACGACATATGGGCCTTCATAGTTAGGCGTCTATTTGCCCCTGGAATCGGGTTGAAAGTGTGCGCACCTCGTTTTTTTCCTGAGAAAAAGACGCGCAAATCCTCCGAGGTCGTTCGTAAACGCTCGGAGGGCCTTTGTGAAGCCGCCACCAAAGTTTTTGTGTAAAGGGAACGTTGATAAACCCTTAAGTTTTTTTTTTATGTTTAAAGGGAAACGATAATAAAACCCTTTGACGATGAGGAAAGGATGGTCATCGCAACCATTGTCGGGTTCGGGAGTCGATTACGCAAGGGGAAGGTATTAGCACCCCTCACGTCCGTTGTACTCAACGGGAACCTTCTATTTGGCTAAAGCTTGAATTGTTTTTAAATTTTTTGCGCGCATGCTTATCTATGTCAAAATAAAATATACTAAAAAGGGGGGAAAAGAGATAAAAACAAACGAAAGAAAAGAAAAAGAGTTTTTATTATTGCGCTTGACAGGATGTCGATCTTGCTCCTACGTATCTCCCGGTAGTCGGAGAATTCAAAGCGTACGTAGTTCTTTGGTAGAAAAACGTACATGTGTTGGTTAATTTTAAATGGACGATGTTTTAACCGAATTCTTGCGATTAAAACGTAGCTTGTATGCTCGCGCTTGGGAGACTTATTAAGCGTTTGTTCACGAATCGCACTAGAATTGTTAAAAGGTACGTCCGTTAGGGTAAAAGGGTTCGAATTGGTCGCTATGGGACCAAGAGAGGTGCAATGGACTCAAACGAGTCAATCATTGACCGAGTGGACTCCAACGAGTCGGGCGATTGTTCAATTGATCCACTGAGATCAAGAACGGGTACAATGGACTCGGACGAGTCGAACATTGACCGAGTGACTTAACAAGTCGAGGGATCGAATCTAGTGGCCACGGGGGACCAAAAGGTTCGGATTGACCACAAGGGGCCAAGATTTGGTTTGGTTATGGGTGGATACATTGAAAAAAGGAATGACGATTGTCCGAACGACGAGACATACGTCACGCATTCGTACAATCGGGGCAATGGAGAGACATACGTCACACCATCCCTTTTTCATTCAAGTTTTTGGGTAGAATTCTTTTAGAAATCCCAAGGTATATCAAAACATTTGGTTTGAAAACCCAAAATAGAAAGATTTAGCAATTTTTGCTAGAAAACGCACAAGTTCGGCTCATTTCGCGAACGATTTTGAAAAGCGAACGCATTTGGCGTATGTTCATGCTTGAGTTTTGAAAATCATGAACAATATTTATTGTTCAAGTTTTGATTTGAAATGATGAACATAGCTTGTTTGTTCATGCTGTTTTGAAAGTTTAGAAACATAACTTGTTTTGCAAGTTATCCACAAAAGGTCATACGAACTTGTGAATTTGTCAAAAATATGCAAAATCCTTGTTATGGTTTGAAAAAAACATGGGTTAAAAACTCTTAGGTTCTGAGCTCTTGGGCTAGAACCTCAAAAATTGGCCATTTGGACACCTAAACTCAGATTCTGAGTTCTGTCATGGTCGCACTGCGACCATGACTTCGCACTGCGAAGCATGCGAATTTTTGAGTTCAGAAGCTGTTTCTGAACTTTTGTTCAGAAACGACTTCTGAACACACTCAGGACCTTTTAGGTGAGTGAAAAACTTTGAGTTTTTGGGATGAAAAGGGCTGGACAAACCAGTTTTGATGTTTTGAAAACCTTGGGACTTCTTTGAAATTCAAAAGGGGTTTTTTAGAACCAAAAGGTTTTGAACCAAAATTGCTATGCAAACACAATCGTAAATGCAAGATAAAAGCTTGGAAACTTACAGAGATCCTTAGCAAAGCTCCAGCTGCAATGGATTTGAATTGGTTGATGGTTCTTGCAAAAGGTTTTGAATGTTGGTAATGGTTTTGAACTTTGTAATGCTTTGTGTTTGATTGGTTTTTTTCTGGTTGTTTGTGAGTGTTTGTAAGCTAGAATGAGTAGTGTTTCTGCTCTTGAATTGCTGTTATGTGTTTTTGTAACCTTAGGCATTGCCTTCTATTTATAGGCCAAAACCAAATCAAATTCATCATTAGAAAATCCCAAAATCCAACTGATTGTGGGCTAGGATCAGGCTGAATCCCTTTGCATTAAATGCTAATGGATAGAGGCAACCTTGCCTTGTGCCAAGGGGCAAGACTCAGCCTGATTTCAGCCACAAATTCAAAGGTTTTAGGATAGTAATGATGATGAAATAGGGCTGAATTGCAATTGGCTAAGCTTGGGGATCAATCCTTGCAATCTCAATGGTTGATCAATAAAAACGTGCACTGTAATGTGCAGAGATTGAGGGGTGAAAAAGGCTATCTATGGCTGGTGTGAGGGGTGAAAAGCTGCTGCAAAAACTGGGTAGGCACTCATGGCTTTTCAAGTGAGAAAATCCAGCTAGTTTGACTGGTTTTGGGGGAGTAAGCAGGAGGAAAGTCATCAAGCAGGTGGCTGGCAACCTTGGGGTGGTTAACAGGTCACATGGGAGGGACAAGAGCTGCCCAAGGGCAAGCCCACTTGCTTGTCACATGCTAGGTTGGAAGAAAAAGCTTCCAACCTTGGCATTAATGGCAAGTCTCTCAATTCTGGTTTTGCTTGGCCCAAATAGCCATGAATGCTGATTAAAATAAATGTGTAAATGATATGCAACAAAATCTGGAATTAAATCAAAAACACCAAAAATCTGCAGAAAAATCGTAGACTTCGCAGTGCGAAGTGACCTTCGCAGTGCGAAGTCATCATTTTTGAAATGTTGACTTTTCTATTGACTTTTGTTGACTTTGACTTTTTCTCCCTCTTTGATTTTTTTTGATTTTTGTTTTAAAAGGCTTAGGACAAAATTGGGGTACTACAGCTGCCCCTACTTAATTGTGTCTTTGCATAGAGTGCGTGAGTGCCGAGGGCATCTCATGAACTCTTTGCGAAGACCAATTAAGTAAAAGAAGGACCCGAATTTTGTCCTTCGCGGAATGGAAAAAATTTGCAATAAAAGTAAAATATGCACATGCAATGATTTTGAAAGAGTTGATCGTATCCAGCCGCTAACACTAGAGGTAGATCCACTGGGGATGAAGGTAATCGTATCCAGCCGCTTACACTGGAGGTAGATTCCTAAAGGGGAAGTGATCTTATTCAGCCGCTAACACTGAAGGTCGATACACTGAGGGAGGTGATCTTATCTAGCCGCTTACACTAGAGGTCGATACCTAAGCTAGGTAATCTTATTCAGCCGCTTACACTGAAGGTCGATTCCTAACGAGAAAGTGATCTTATTCAGCCGCTAACACTGAAGGTCGAAACACTGAGGGAGGTGATCTTATCTAGCCGCTTACACTAGAGGTCGATACCTAAGCTAGGTAATCTTATTCAGCCGCTTACACTGAAGGTCGATTCCTAACGAGAAAGTGATCTTATCCAGCCGCTAACACTGAAGGTCGAAACACTGAGGGAGGTGATCTTATCTAGCCGCTTACACTAGAGGTCGATACCTAAGCTAGGTAATCTTATTCAGCCACTTACACTGAAGGTCGATTCCTAACGAGAAAGTGATCTTATTCAGCCGCTAACACTGAAGGTCGAAACACTGAGGGAGGTGATCTTATCTAGCCGCTTACACTAGAGGTCGATACCTAAGGTGAAATGATCTTACCCTAAATAGGTGCCCCTGGTTGAACCGGAGAACATGATTGTATGATGCATGTTATGCAGTATGATATGCAGTGATATGCAATGCAATATGATATGAGATAGACTCAAACAAAGATTCCTTCTGGGGAATTGGTGACAGTTGGTGAAGGAGGTTCACTGGGGAACGCTTACTTAACTGTTGATGGATGTTGGTGAATATGTGATGCTCACTGGAGAATCCTTGTTGAGGATGCATGACATGATTTATGAAATGCAGGTGTATGAATGATTTGTATATGCATGCATGAATGATATTGACATGATGCATGAATTATGTTATGCATGATATGTGGGATGCTGGTTGGGTGCCGAGCAAGGTCGGTCTTGGTTGTGGTTGCGCCAATGATGATTGGGCTCTTTTTTTTTGTTTTTTTTTTTTTGGTTGGTTTGGAAGGACAGGGTCCTTTGCCTACATACCCGAATGGGATCAAAACCGGTGTAGTTCGGGCTTGCCCTGGGGATTTGTGTTTGTCTGCCAATGATGATTGGACTTTTTGTTGGGTTGAGACTCCCTGGGGGATGTCAATAAGGTTTGGCTTCGTTTGATGATTAGAGGCCAATGAAGATTGGGCTTATTATTGTTGTGCTTGACAAGATGATGATCTTGCTCCTACGTATCTCCTGGTGGGATGGAGAATTCAAAGCTTACGTAGTTCTTTGGTTTGCCAATGAAAATTGGACTTTGGTTTTGCCAATGATTATTGGGCTTTGGTTTGATTGGTTGCCAAGCGAGGTCGGGCTTTTTTGATTTTGGTTGCCGAGCGAGGTCGGGCTTTTTGGTTTTGGTGTGATCTCACTGGGGATATAAGGATCATTTTGGAAGCATGATCGATATCCGGCCTTAGTGGATGAAAAAGATGTATGGGGGTGAGCTTTATTTGGGGAAATTTGTTCCTCCGACCCTCGGGATCTTTGCGTTTTACGCGCCGTGAACTACGCACTAGTTTCTGATGAAGAGTAAGATCTTGAAGTGACTGATGAAAGTTTTCAAGTCTTGAGTCCTTTGATGCAATGCCGGAGACCAAAGAAATTCTTTCGACATTTAACGTCCAAGTAAAAAACACATTTTTTTGTTTGTTTTTTTTTTTTATGTTATTCCCATATTTCAATGCATTATCTATCATGAATAAAAACACATTTTATGAGCAAGTAAGGACGCATAACAATGAAAATGATTTTGATTCAACGAAACTTAGTCCCTTGTATGGGTAACTATTCGTGAAAATGTAATCCCTATAAGAGGTGATTACTAAGATAGGGAGAAAAGAAGAAACAAAAAAGACAAATGGAAATTTGCTTGGGTTTCACGTGCTACTTTCCCTATGACTTCGAAATAACTCTTTTTTTGAAAGATGATAATGAGGTTGATTCTTTCCCTCTTGAATTCTATCCGGACCTCACGTGCCGCAGTCTTTTTTGCCTTTTTCTCTCTTTTTTTTTGAAACCCCTAATTTTTACCTGGACCGCTCCTTCGAGTTTTCAGTCCACTGGGGTATATTTCCTTTTTTGATGTCCTTAATTTTTGCCTAGACCGCCTTTTCAGGTTTTCGATCTACCAGGACGCTCTCTATTGCCTAAACCGCCCTTTCAGGTTTTCGATTTAGCGAGCTCTTTTTTCTTTTTGGCATATATATATTTTTTTTTTACTGCGCCGGAGCTTATTGATAGGGGGATCCTTGTGGATGGGTAATACCTTTTTTCCAAGCATTAAGTCTCCTTCTCTAAATTCTCGAGAATGAACTTTCTTGTCGAGCTGTCCATGCCACAATGCTGTGAGGTGTTTCTCTTTCATGAGGTTCAGTTGGTCGAACCTTGTTTGTGTTTGTGAATGCCAATGAAAATTGGACTTTGTTTGTTTGGATGCCGAACAAGGTCGGGCTTTTATTGTGGATGCCGAGCAAGGTCGGACTTTTATTTGGCTTCCGAGCAAGGTCGGGCTTTTGTTTGGCTTCCGAGCAAGGTCGGCTTTTTTTGTTTTTTTTTTTTTGGATGGGAATGCCAATGACAATTGGGCTTTTATTGGAAGTGGGGTTTGTGATTGCCAATGTAAATTGGGCTTTTTGTTTGGAAATTGTGTGTGCCAATGAAAATTGGTCTTTTGTTGGAGATGTGAGGAATGCCAATGATGACTTGGCTTTTTGTGGGAAATTGTGGGGAGTGCCGTAACGGCAAATGGTTTCTTTTTTTTGATGAGTTGGGCGACCACTTGTTTGGTCATGTTTGCATAGGAAGCTGCTTCGACCCATTTGGTGAAACAGTTAATGGCAACTAGTATGAACTGGTGCCCTTTTGAAGCCTTTGGCTCAATCATTCTAAACATGTCTATGCCCCACATAGAGAAAGGTTAGGGTGATGTCATGACATTCAGAGGTGTTTGTGGTATGTGCCCCTTGATGGCATAAATTTGTCACGTGTGACATGTTTTGGCGTGGTGAAAACAGACGGTTTCCATAGTTAGCCAATAACAACCCGCCCTTAGGATATTCACTTATGCATTTTTGCATGTCCATCGGCATGGGTTTGGAAGGACTCCTCATGGATTTCTTTGGTGAGCATGTCTGCTTCCCATTTATCCACACATCTGGGTAAGACCATGTCATAATTTCTCTTGTAGAGTGTGCCCCGGCAGAGGGAAAATTGTAGTGCCCTTCTTTTGAGGGCTCTCTTGGTGAGGTTGTATTACCCTATTCTCTTGATCCCCAAGTCATGACAATCCTTCAGGAGGTTCAAAATCGTCCTTATTATCATCTTCCGTTTGGTTAATTCGAAGATTGAAGTCAAAAGGGATCGTAGCAGTGTTATTTTTGGTGGTGTATTTATGATGATTTTTTTTTTTTAGGGTTTACGAAAATTTATTTGAGAACGAAAGAAAAACGAACTCTTTTGAACATAAACCGCAAATTTATTAATGATGGAAATGATTTGAAATATGGGGGTCCCATAAAATTAATCATTTGCCTTGGGAAGAGCAAAATGATTGTTTTTTTTTAAAACATGTTGAATTACTTGGACAAAGAAATGATTTCCGGAATTTCGATGGCCTTCCGGTTGCTTGGATCTCATCCGAAACGCCATGGTACACCGGGTCGGGTACTTCCTTTTGGTGGTTTGGTAAAGGGGAATGATGTGAGGCTTTTGCTTTGAAATGCATGAAAATGCATGTAAATGTATGAATGCAATGAGTATGCAAAAATATGCCCCTTTATTTTGTTTATGCGAAAAGTTTTTTCATGAATGCAAATGCATGGTATGCAGGGGTTTGGTATATGAAGGTTCGGAACTTCCCCCCATCCTCACGTGTAGGCTCTAAAGGTGAAATTTCCTAAGAAGAGGTCCCTAGAGTCATAGATCTCACATGGAATTAGGGTTGTCTATGGACATACGTCGACATGACTTCAATTAATTCCACGTGAAAATCTCCTCTAAGCGGGGTTGGGCATCCTACCTCACGGACATACGTCAACGCGGGCTTCCGCTCACAACCACCATTCTAACTTAGTTTTTTCTCGAGCTCGGGTAGAGAGCCTCACACGTCCGGCATTAACCCGAACAATATGGAGTAACATCACTCAAGTAACCCCCACATTTGATATATATTTGATATGAATATAAAGCAAAATAAAGCAAATATAAACATAAAGCATAGATATGACATGTATGAATAAAAATACAAGCATGGCGCGCAAAGAAAATAAAACAATTGGCTTTAAACCAAATAGGTTAGGCTTGACTCGCTAGTGGGAAAATCGTCCCCAGTGAAGTCGCCAGCTGTGCGCACCTCGTTTTTTTCCTGAGAAAAAGACGCGCAAATCCTCCGAGGTCGTTCGTAAACGCTCGGAGGGCCTTTGTGAAGCCGCCACCAAAGTTTTTGTGTAAAGGGAACGTTGATAAACCCTTAAGTTTTTTTTTTTATGTTTAAAGGGAAACGATAATAAAACCCTTTGACGATGAGGAAAGGATGGTCATCGCAACCATTGTCGGGTTCGGGAGTCGATTACGCAAGGGGAAGGTATTAGCACCCCTCACGTCCGTTGTACTCAACGGGAACCTTCTATTTGGCTAAAGCTTGAATTGTTTTTAAATGTTTTGCGCGCATGCTTATCTATGTCAAAATAAAATATACTAAAAAGGGGGGAAAAGAGATAAAAACAAACGAAAGAAAAGAAAAAGAGTTTTTATTATTGCGCTTGACAGGATGTCGATCTTGCTCCTACGTATCTCCCGGTAGTCGGAGAATTCAAAGCGTACGTAGTTCTTTGGTAGAAAAACGTACATGTGTTGGTTAATTTTAAATGGACGATGTTTTAACCGAATTCTTGCGATTAAAACGTAGCTTGTATGCTCGCGCTTGGGAGACTTATTAAGCGTTTGTTCACGAATCGCACTAGAATTGTTAAAAGGTACGTCCGTTAGGGTAAAAGGGTTCGAATTGGTCGCTATGGGACCAAGAGAGGTGCAATGGACTCAAACGAGTCAATCATTGACCGAGTGGACTCCAACGAGTCGGGCGATTGTTCAATTGATCCACTGAGATCAAGAACGGGTACAATGGACTCGGACGAGTCGAACATTGACCGAGTGACTTAACAAGTCGAGGGATCAAATCTAGTGGCCACGGGGGACCAAAAGGTTCGGATTGACCACAAGGGGCCAAGATTTGGTTTGGTTATGGGTGGATACATTGAAAAAAGGAATGACGATTGTCCGAACGACGAGACATACGTCACGCATTCGTACAATCGGGGCAATGGAGAGACATACGTCACACCATCCCTTTTTCATTCAAGTTTTTGGGTAGAATTCTTTTAGAAATCCCAAGGTATATCAAAACATTTGGTTTGAAAACCCAAAATAGAAAGATTTAGCAATTTTTGCTAGAAAACGCACAAGTTCGGCTCATTTCGCGAACGATTTTGAAAAGCGAACGCATTTGGCGTATGTTCATGCTTGAGTTTTGAAAATCATGAACAATATTTATTGTTCAAGTTTTGATTTGAAATGATGAACATAGCTTGTTTGTTCATGCTGTTTTGAAAGTTTAGAAACATAACTTGTTTTGCAAGTTATCCACAAAAGGTCATACGAACTTGTGAATTTGTCAAAAATATGCAAAATCCTTGTTATGGTTTGAAAAAAACATGGGTTAAAAACTCTTAGGTTCTGAGCTCTTGGGCTAGAACCTCAAAAATTGGCCATTTGGACACCTAAACTCAGATTCTGAGTTCTGTCATGGTCGCACTGCGACCATGACTTCGCACTGCGAAGCATGCGAATTTTTGAGTTCAGAAGCTGTTTCTGAACTTTTGTTCAGAAACGACTTCTGAACACACTCAGGACCTTTTAGGTGAGTGAAAAACTTTGAGTTTTTGGGATGAAAAGGGCTGGACAAACCAGTTTTGATGTTTTGAAAACCTTGGGACTTCTTTGAAATTCAAAAGGGGTTTTTTAGAACCAAAAGGTTTTGAACCAAAATTGCTATGCAAACACAATCGTAAATGCAAGATAAAAGCTTGGAAACTTACAGAGATCCTTAGCAAAGCTCCAGCTGCAATGGATTTGAATTGGTTGATGGTTCTTGCAAAAGGTTTTGAATGTTGGTAATGGTTTTGAACTTTGTAATGCTTTGTGTTTGATTGGTTTTTTTCTGGTTGTTTGTGAGTGTTTGTAAGCTAGAATGAGTAGTGTTTCTGCTCTTGAATTGCTGTTATGTGTTTTTGTAACCTTAGGCATTGCCTTCTATTTATAGGCCAAAACCAAATCAAATTCATCATTAGAAAATCCCAAAATCCAACTGATTGTGGGCTAGGATCAGGCTGAATCCCTTTGCATTAAATGCTAATGGATAGAGGCAACCTTGCCTTGTGCCAAGGGGCAAGACTCAGCCTGATTTCAACCACAAATTCAAAGGTTTTAGGATAGTAATGATGATGAAATAGGGCTGAATTGCAATTGGCTAAGCTTGGGGATCAATCCTTGCAATCTCAATGGTTGATCAATAAAAACGTGCACTGTAATGTGCAGAGATTGAGGGGTGAAAAAGGCTATCTATGGCTGGTGTGAGGGGTGAAAAGCTGCTGCAAAAACAGGGTAGGCACTCATGGCTTTTCAAGTGAGAAAATCCAGCTAGTTTGACTGGTTTTGGGGGAGTAAGCAGGAGGAAAGTCATCAAGCAGGTGGCTGGCAACCTTGGGGTGGTTAACAGGTCACATGGGAGGGACAAGAGCTGCCCAAGGGCAAGCCCACTTGCTTGTCACATGCTAGGTTGGAAGAAAAAGCTTCCAACCTTGGCATTAATGGCAAGTCTCTCAATTCTGGTTTTGCTTGGCCCAAATAGCCATGAATGCTGATTAAAATAAATGTGTAAATGATATGCAACAAAATCTGGAATTAAATCAAAAACACCAAAAATCTGCAGAAAAATCGCAGACTTCGCAGTGCGAAGTGACCTTCGCAGTGCGAAGTCATCATTTTTGAAATGTTGACTTTTGTTGACTTTGACTTTTTCTCCCTCTTTGATTTTTTTTGATTTTTGTTTTAAAAGGCTTAGGACAAAATTGGGGTACTACAGAAAGGATAAAATCTTTTTGAGCACAAGGTCTCCTTCTTGAAATTCGCGGGGACGAACCTTCTTGTCAAAGGCTTGTCTCATTCTCTTTTGATATAGTTGACCATGACACAAGGCAGCCATGCGTTTTTCTTCAATCCAGTTCAGCTGATCATACCTACTTTGGCACCATTCAACCTGAGACAACTTGGCTTCCATCAGAACTCTCATTGACGGGATCTCGACTTCCACGGGGAGCACTGCTTCCATGTCGTAAACTAAAGAGAAAGGGGTTGCCCCTGTTGAAGTGCGCACTGAGGTACGGTACCCATTCAAAGCATACGGTAACATGCCAGTCCTGTAAGTGGCTACCATCTTCTGCACTATCTTCTTGATGTATTTTTTCTTTTCTTTTTTGTTTTTTTTTCCTTTGTTTTTTTTTTGCAGCTTCGATGGCACCATCCATCTGGAATTTTATCAGGAATACTGTGATGGCAGTTCCTCGGAACCCAAGTTAATCCTTTCATACACTAATAACCGAGAGATCTTTTCGGGAATCTCTTCATCCTCCTCCTCTTTAGCTTCGTAAACAGGGAACTCAAAGTCGGGAGAGAGCATAGGGTTACAGTGTTCAACGGGTTTATTGATGTTCAGTCTACATATGATTGATGATTGATTTTAGAAAATGAGTGAAAAATGCAGACCTTTTGAAATTGATAACATAAAATATTTTTGGGTTTTTTGTGTTTACCATTTTCCAGAAAAAGCAGTAAAATAAAAATAAAAGTCGCGAAAGAAACGACAATTTTTCATTGATAGTGGTGACTTGAAGACAAAAGTAGAGCCCTACATGATTTCACTTTCGTCTCGGGCGAAACGAAAGGACTTTTGAAAAGACAAGACAACGAAAACACATCACTTGGACCCATGAGTAACTGAGGGAATGTCAACAGCGACCAAATTGCGGTAAATCCTTCCTTGTGTTTGCACGACCACACCCATTTTCTCTCTTTTGTCTGCACGAGTGTTGTAGGTGCGAGTGGGTTTGTAATGAATGCGCCGGGCCACTTTCTTTGACTGCGGCAGATTGACCTTTTTGTGATGAAACAAAGGATGAGACTCGATTTGGAAACTATGAATGCAGTATGATGCATGATTATGTTTATGCAAAAAAAGAATGATTTGTTATTGAAGGACTTATCAAAGTAATTGCAGTCATCATAGTTGAACATTCTTTTGAGCATTAAAACATTACAAAACAGTTCCTTTTTTAGAAACCAAGCCAAGGGACCCATTCAAAAGTCCTTTAGTGGAAGCTAGATTTTAACAGAAAAAATCTAAAGACCCCTAGCTTCCTTAAATTCAACAAATCAGGGCTCTTGAAGGTGTACTTCCTAGTGCTCCTCTATGATGTTAAAAAAAACTTGTTTTAGTCCTTCGATAATTGGATGAAAAAAATGTTTATGAACGAATGTATGCATGCATGGTTATGCTAAAGAACGGAGAAAACATGGTGAGGTTAGGTCCAAAATGTCGGAGTCAAGGGTAAACACGCCATTTGGTAAGGACTATGGTTTCACATGTACCTGTATCACGGGTTCTACCAAGTTCCCAAAGTCATCGACCACTTCCGAATATTGTCGGATTACGGGACTACTCCCGGTCCAACGACGTTCGTAGGAAAGTCTCGTTTGAGTGTAGTATCGCGTATCAACCAATTTAAGACTACTCTTGATTAGCCACCGCACTACGTCCTAAAAGGCCAAGATGGGTTAAAGGTAACTAAAGGTCCTCAACTTCATTGGTCACTTGAAAATAACGATGCCGAACACGACTACTCATGTCAACATAGTAATACTTCCAAGATCCCTCCATTGAGTGGGGTTATCACATGTGCCACATCCGAAACTCACTCTCGGAAAGACACTTTGATTATACCACCATCCTATCTTATGTTTCCCTCAAGTCCGGGTGTAGGACTTATCTCACCACTCACGTGAAAGGAAAAAAACACATATGCACATATTTACACTTTTTATTTTTATTTTAAGCAAGTTATAGCACAAAATAACTAAACAAAACCAAGTTAGGCTCAACCCTCTTAGGGAATCCCCAGTGAAGTCGCCATTTCTGTCGCGGTGATTTTCGGAGATCAAGCTATTGATTAGCGTCGACTCACTAATTTTATTTCACGACTGAACTTTTAATTTTTTAAAAGAAAAGTGGAAAAAAGTTCGAAATTACCACATTTTTAAAAGATTAGGGTTCGGGGGTTAGTTACGTTTAGGGAAGGTGTTAGCACCCTAAAAGTTCGTAGTACTCTACGAGAACCTCTTGATTTTATTTATTTATTTTGGCTATAACTTGCTTATTTATTTTTTTTTTAAAGAAAAGAATGAATTAGAATAGTGAGGAAAAAAATTTTATTTTTTATTTTTTTATGATTTGGAACGACAAGGTCCTTTGCCTACGTACCCGTGAGGGATCAAAACCTCGTAGTTCGGGGTAAAAATGACGGTTGATTTGTTTTGTATTTTTTATTGGTTTTAAAAAAAGTTTAAAAGATAAAATAAAGGCCAAGTGGCAAAAAATAGATTGGTTTGTGTTTTTTTATTTTGAAAATGATTCAAGTGTTATTAAGGTAGATTAATGGTTATTTAAAGAAAATAAAAGAGAAAAAGGACACTTGATTGAAAATCAAGGTTTGTTTATGAAAATATTTTTTGTGATTTTTTATTATTGTTTGCAAGTTTTTGTGTTTTTTGATAATGAATTTAAGACTAAAAACATAACTAAAAAGCTAAACGCGAGGAAATTCCGTGGTGACGTTGGATCACCACGGAACCCTTTTGAAATTAAACTAACCTAATATTTTTTTGTATTTTTTCTTTTGTAAAGCGAAATAAAATAAAAAAAATAAAAGACATAAAGCAAAATAGAGTGTGGGTGTCAGTGCATATTCTCATTTATATTTACATTGTACCTAAATACATTCTAATAAAATAAAAATGACAAAGTAATAAATAAAAATAAAACTACAAATGCAATAAAATAACTATGCTAAAATAAACAAAAGAAATAAAAATGCATGAAATAAAAAAATAAGACAAAAAAAATGCATGAAATACTGTGAGATAAATGCAATGGAATAAAAAGCATAAATAAGGAATAAAAGAAATGATAAAAAAAGAAATAAGAAGGAAAAGGGGGTGTAGGAGCAGGAAGGGGGGGTGCAGGTAGCAGTCAGAAGAGATGAGGGAAAGAAAGTGAATTGGGCCGCATATGGGCCTGGGGTATTATAAAAAAAAATCTGGTTTTTTCTTCCCCATTTTCTCTTCTCCCTCTCTCTCTAGCTTTCTCTCATAAAAAATGGCTCTGCCTTCTCTCTAAAGAAACAGCCACCGGAAAAAATTTCCGGCGCGGTGGCCGCCGGCCTTGACAGCGGCGCCACCGTGCCGGAACTAAAAAAATTTCTTTTTTTTTTCAAAAATTTTTCGTTTTTAAATATCCTTTTCTTCCCTCTCCTCAAATTCAACCTTGGATTTTCAAAAAAAATTGAGGAAAGGAGTAGATCTAGGCTTGAAATTTTTTTTTTAAAAAAAAGAAACAAAATCTACCTCTTCTCTTTAGATTGATACGGTTTGGGTCTGTTTTCGTCCTAGAGGTGTGGTGGCCGATTTGGTTAGTTGGGTGTTTGGGGGAGTGAGGTAGTGGGGCGTGGTGTTGGTGGTAAGTGGCGAGGTGCGCGGCTGTGTGTGGGTTAGGGGTGAGGTGCGCGGCTCTGTGTTAGTTAGGGGGAGGTGTTGGAGGCCGAGTGTGTGTGTGGTGAGGGAGGAGCCGAGTTGTGTTGTTTGGAGGAGAGGAAAGGCGTGGCTTTGGTGGTGGTTAGGGGGATGTGTGTGATGATTTTTGGTGGGTTGTTGTAAGGTGGTTGGTTGGGTTTTTGTGGTGGTGTTGGGCGTGGTGGATGGCTGAATTCGTTTGGTAGTGCTTGGGGGGTTTTGTGATACGTGGCTGTACAGTTTTGTTTACGGTGGCCGTGGGTTAGTATTGATTGTGGATGGTTGTGAGTTTGGTGGATTGTTGTGGCCGTGTGAGTGAATTGTTGGGTGGGTGGATTTTTTTTGGTTGGTTACTGATGAATTGCGGTTTTGTGTTCTGACTGATTGGTTTTTTTTTTTTAATTCTGAATTGGCTCTCCCCAGCTACTGTTGACTGACTCTATAATATACACTAATTTGCCATCACTGTCCATAAAGGTCAGTGAATGACAGCTTAAATGACAAATTAAAACACAATAAATTGTAAACAAAGTCTTCTCTAAAAAAAAAAAAAAAAAAGTCAGCTTGTAAAAATTAAAAAGGCAACTAAAAAAGAAATAATAGTACTAAATAAAATAACAATAAAAACATTTAAAAGAATAAAAATAAAAATAAAAAAAATTATAAAAACAAAAAGACGGACCCGGACGAAATTAAAAAAATGAGGTATTTTAAAATACCTCTCTGTCGAAATTTCGTCTGAGACGACGAAAAATTCCGAACTAAAAAGACGAGTAAAAAAATAAATTTTAGGTCAAAAATTGGGGTATGACACCCAGCAATCCAATAAAGCCCAATTTTTATTGGCATTCCCCAGTGGAGTCTCAACCCCAAAAGCCCAATCATCATTGGCACTCACAAACACAAATTCCAAGTAAAGCCCAATTTTCATTGGCACATACAAATACAATTTCATCCAAAGCCCGACTTTGCCCAGCATCCAATCATAACCCCCAGCGTCCAACATGACGTCTGTCATCCCACATGTCAACATAATATATGCATCATATCAAACTCATTCATGCATGCATTATACCAAATCATTCATATACATGCATCTCATATTCATATCATGCATCCTCAATCAGGATTCTCCAGTGAATATCACATATTCACCAACATCTATCAATCATCTCTAGTGTTCCCCAGTGAACCACATTCAAGAGCTTCCCCAGTAAGTTCTTCTAGAATAATCCCAGCGGTTTTCTTCCCAATTTATCACATTCCCAAATGGACCTGCTCACGGCCATTAGGATGCCCCAGCTGAGTTTTCCCAAACAAAAATTCGGATTGAGTCTACCTCATATCATACCATTTTGCATAACATATTGCATAAGACAACATGAAGCATATCGTGCATCATACAATCATGTTTTCCTTTTCAACAATCTAAGTACTAGCCCCGCCTAGAGACGATTACACTATCCCCACAGCGGTATGTTCTATTTCCCCAGATAAGTCTAAGCACCTATTCAGGCGACGACTTGTCAGAACTAAGCACCTATTTAGGCGACGATCTTTTTATCTTTTCAGTCTAAGCACCTATTCAGGCGACGACTTGTCAGATCTAAGCACCTATTCAGGCGACGATCTTTTTATCTTTTCAGTCTAAGCACCTATTCAGGCGATGACTTGTCAGATCTAAGCACCTATTCAGGCGACGATCTTTTTATCTTTTCAGTCTAAGCACCTATTCAGGCGACGACTTGTCAGATCTAAGCACCTATTTAGGCGACGATCTTTTTATCTTTTCAGTCTAAGCACCTATTCAGGCGACGACTTGTCAGATCTAAGCACCTATTTAGGCGACGATCTTTTTATCTTTTCAGTCTAAGCACCTATTTAGGCGACGACTTGTCAGATCTAAGCATCTATTTAGGCGACGATCTTTTTATCTTTTCAGTCTAAGCACCTATTCAGGCGACGACTTGTCAGATCTAAGCACCTATTTAGGCGACGATCTTTTTATCTTTTCAGTCTAAGCACCTATTCAGGCGACGACTTGTCAGATCTAAGCACCTATTTAGGCGACGATCTTTTTATCTTTTCAGTCTAAGCACCTATTCAGGCGATGACTTGTCAGATCTAAGCACCTATTTAGGCGACGATCTTTTTATCTTTTCAGTCTAAGCACCTATTCAGGCGACGACTTGTCAGATCTAAGCACCTATTTAGGCGACGATCTTTTTATCTTTTCAGTCTAAGCACCTATTCAGGCGACGACTTGTCAGATATAAGCACCTATTTAGGCGACGATATTTTTATCTTTTCAGTCTAAGCACCTATTCAGGCGACGACTTGTCAGATCTAAGCACCTATTTAGGCGACGATCTTTTTATCTTTTCAGTCTAAGCACCTATTCAGGCGACGACTTGTCAGATCTAAGCACCTATTTAGGCGACGATCTTTTTATCTTTTCAGTCTAAGCACCTATTCGGGCGACGACTTGTCAGATCTAAGCACCTATTTAGGCGACGATCTTTTTACCTTTCAGATCCAACCACCTGATTAGGTGACGACCTTTCAGATTGCAATCACCTGATTAGGTGACAATTTTTTTACCTTGTCAGATTGCAATCACCTGATTAGGTGACAATCTTTTTACCTTTTAGATCCAACCACCTGATTAGGTGACGATCTTGTCAGATTGCAATCACCTGATTAGGTGACAATCTTTTTACCTTTCAGATTGCAATCACCTGATTAGGTGACAGTCTTTTTACCTTGTCAGATCGAAATCACCTGTTTAGGTGACGATCTCTTATCTTGTCAGATCCTGTTTAGGTGACGATCTTTTACCCTCTTAGTTTATGCATCAATAGCCAAACCAGGTGACCCTGCATTTACTTTTATGCATTGCATTTGCATATTTTACTTTCATTATTTACTACAATCTTTTCGTACCGCGAAGGACAAAATTCGGATCCTTCTTTTACTTAATTGCTCTTCGCAAAGAGTTTATGAGATGCCCTTGGCACTCACATCCTCTATGCAAAGACACAATTAAGTAGGGGCAGCTGTTGTACCCTAATTTTGTCCCAAGCCTTTTCAAAACAAATTTAAAACAAAAAAAAAAAAAAAAAAAAAGAGAAAAGTCAAAGTCAACAAAAAGTCAACATTTCAGAAATGAGGACTTCGCAGAGCAAAGTCCCCTTCGCTCTGCGAAGTCTGCGAATTTTTTGCAGATTTTTTAATCTCTTTGATTTATTTCATTTTGTTATTATTATTATTACCTATCATTATTGTTATTGTTATTACCATCAATTATGGCTAATTGAGCTCAGCAAAGCAAGAATTGGAGCATTTGCCATTAAAGCCAAGGAAAGAAGCTTTTTCTTCCAACCAAGCATGTGCCAAGCAAGTTGGCTTGCCCTTGGGCAGCTCTTGTCCCTCCCAATGGACCTGCTACTGACCCTAAGCTTGCCAGCCACCAGCTTGTGTGCTTTTCTTCCTGCTTTCTCCCCCAAAACCAGTCAAACCCAGCTGGTTTTGCTTGCCCAAAAGCCATGAGTGCTGCCCTGTTTTCAGCAGCTTTTCTTCCTCCTCACACCAGCCCACATGTTCCCTTTTGTTTCCCCCAACCTCTGCACATCACAGTGCACGTTTTTATTGCTTAACCCTCAAGATTGCAAGGACCAATCCCAAGGGACAGCCAATTGCAAATCAGCCCTGTTTTCATCATCATTTCTATCCAAAATCCATTGCATTAATGGCTGGATTTGGCTAAGTCTTGACCATTGCAGCAAGGCAAGGTCACCTCTTCACTTTTGCATTAAATGCAAAGCAATTGAGCCTGATCTTAGCCCACAAATCAGCTGGATTTTAGGATTTTCTCATGATGACATTAGATTTGGTTTTGGCCTATAAATAGGATGCAATGCATAACCATTAAGAACACCATAAAAAACCAGCAATTGCACACAAGTGAAAACACTTGAAACAGCACAAAACACATTGCAAAAAACCAGTTCAAACCATATCATTACACAAATTCATTGCTCTTATTCATCAACATTCCAACTTTTGCAAAAACTTCAACCATTCAAGTTCCTTTCATTTCCTTACAACAAAAGCTTTGCTAGGAGTTCTGTAAGTTCTCTAAATCCTTATCTTTCATTTAGAATTGTTGCTTGCATCTTAAATTTTGTTTAAATTCATTTTGCTCTAAAAAACCCCTTTTGAATTTCAAAGAAATCCCAAGGTTTGCAAAACATTTAAACCAAGTTGTTGCACTCCTTTTATTGCTGATTTGCAAAGCTTTTTAATCCCCTAAAGGTTCTGAGAGTGTTCAGAAGTTGCTTCTGAACAACAGTTCAGAAGCAGCTTCTGAACTCAAAATTTCGCAGTGTTCGCAGTGCGAAGCTCTGGTCGCAGTGCGACCATGACAGAACTCAGAATCTGAGTTTAGGCTCCCAAACAGCCAATTTTTGAGGTTCTAGCCCTAGAACTCAGAACCTAAGAGGATTTAAACTCATTTTATCCAAACCATAACAAGAGTTTTGCATAATATTGAAGAATTCACAAGTTTGAGCAACACTTTTTTGAATAACTTGCAAAACAAGTTATGTTCATAAACTTTCAAAACAAACTTGAGCAATAAGCAAAGTTCATCATTTTCAAAACTAAACTTGAACAAAAACCTTGTTCATGATTTTCAATCAAACGTGAACTTAAGCCGAACTTGTTCACTTTTCGAAACCTTTTTCAAACTTGAGCCGAACTTGTGCGTTTTTTTCAAATTGGTGCAAAACTTGCTCATTTTCATGCATAAACAAGGCAAACTTGTTCATATGGTTGCAACAACTAATTTGAACATTTAAAACCTTTTCATGAGTTTTTAAACCAAGTGTTTTAATAAACTTTGGGATTTCTTGAAATTCAAACAAAACTCGAATGAAAAAGGGATGGTTTGACGTATGTCTCTCCATTTCCCCGATTGAACGAATGCGTGACGTATGTCTCGTCGTTCGGACAATCGTCATTCTTTTTTTCAACGCATCCGACCACACCAAACCAATTCTTGGCCCTTTGTGGTCAATTTGAACCTTTTGGTCCCCCGTGGCCATTTGATTCAACTCCTCGACTCGGTTGAGTCACTTTGGTCAATGATCGACTCGGTTGAGTCCATTGAACCCTTTCTTGATCCCGTCGGATCAATCGAACCCTTTTTCGACTCGTTTGAGTCACTTTGGTCAATGATCGACTCGGTTGAGTCCATTGAACCCTTTCTTGATCCCGTCGGATCAATCGAACCTTTTTTCCCAAACGGACATGTTTTTTATCAATTCTAGCGCGATTTTAAACAAACGCTTAAGCCTCCCATGCGCGAGCATACAAGCTACGTTTGATCGTAAGAATTAGGTTAAAACGTCGTTCATTTAAAAATAACCAACAAATACGTTTTTCTACCAAAGAACTACGTACGCTTTGAATTCTCCGTCTACCGGGAGATACGTAGGAGCAAGATCGTCGTTTTGTCAAGCACAATAATAAAAAACAAACTTTTTTCTCCTTCATCATATTTTCTTTTTCCTTTTACGTCTTCAAGCATGCAAGCAAAACATTTAAAAACAATTTTAGCCTTAGCTAACTAGGAGGTTCCCGTTGAGTACAACGGACGTGAGGGGTGCTAATACCTTCCCCTCGCGTAATCGACTCCCGAACCCGATAATGGTTGCGATGACCATCCTTTCCTCATCGTCAAGGGTTTTATTATCGTTTCCCTTCAAAACAAAAAACTTAAGGGTTTATCAACGTTCCCTTTAAACAAAAACTTTGGTGGCGACTTCACACAACTTTTCGAGCGTTCGCATACGCTCAGAAGTTTGCGTTTTTTAACGAGAGCGCACAGTAGTTTTTTTGGTTCATTGCCTTATTATTATGAAAAGTGTTTGTAAAGAATAAAAGAGAAAGGAAAGTGATTTAAAGACTAAAAATGAGTTTTTATTAGCGTGCTTGACAAGAGTTTTATCTTGCTCCTACGTATCTCCCGGTGCGATGGAGAATTCAAAGCTACGTAGTTCTTTGTAGCAAAGATTTGTTTGTTGGTTGATTTTAAACGGAGGACGAATATTCGAACAAAAGCGAGGTGTTTACCTCGTTTTCGAATATTCGGGGAAGCGTCGGGTGTCTACCCAAGTTTTCCTTTTTCACTCACAAAAAGAAAATTGTTTTTTATGTTTTGGTATATTGAAAATAGAATGATAATTTGATAAAAAATAAAATAAAAAAAAAAACATGAAAAGATTAAAGCATTAATACTCAAAATGAAATTAAGTGCGATAAAATAAACTAAACGCGAGGGATTAGATTACGGTGTTGGCTCAAAAATGAAAATCCCCTTTTCTTTGGATTATGAATTAAACTATAAAAAATGAAAAAAAATAAATGCAATGCATATTTATATTTACTTTATTCCTAAATGCATTCTAATGACATAAAATGCAAAATAAAAATGACCAAATAAAATGCATGAGATGATGTGATAAGTAAATGAATAAGATGTTAAAAATAAAAGAACAATAAAAAGGAAATAATAATAAAAAGAAATAAAATTGCAAAGAAAAATAAAAGAAATAAACAGGGAGGTGTAAAAAATAAAATGGGGGGTGCAGGAAGTGAGAAAATAATCAGATTTAAAACAAACAGGCCCAAAATGCATTGGGCCAGCGTGATTTGATCTGGGCCGTCTGATTAATCAGAGGGCCCTGATCTGATCACAAGCGGAAATAACCATAGCTGTCTGATTTAAATCAGAGAGCCTGAGGGGCGAGGGTGCATGCTAACGCATACACCCATGCGCACCGAATCAGGGAGGGGTATAAATACTCATTCCCTTCACAAAAATTTCATTTTTCCTCTTTCATTCTCTCTCTAACTCTCTAACTTCTCTCTTCTCTCCCTTCTCTCTAGAAATCCGGCGCCCCTCTCTTCTCTCCGGTGGCCGGAAAAAAAATTCCGGCGCGGTGGCCGGCCGGCCTAGACGGCGGCGCCACCGCGCCGGAGTTTTAAAACTCCACTTTTTTCAAAAAAATTTAGTTTTTCTAAACCCTCTTCTCACCCTCTTTTCAAATCCAAAGTTAGATTTTTCAAAATCATTTTCAAAAATCCTAGATCTAAGTTTAATGTTTTAAAAAAAACTACCTTTTTTTGGCTTGTTTGTGCTCGGTTCTGGCTTTGTTCTTGCTGTGTGTGTGTGATTGCTGGGCCGTGTGATGCGTGATTGCTGGGCCGTGTGCATGTGTATAGTGGCTGTGTGATGCGTGTGTGTGTGTTGTGGTTTCGCTGGGTTGTGTTTGTGGGTTGCTGTTTGTTTTTGTGTTGTTGTTTAAGGTCGTGTGTGTGTGGCCGTGTGCTGGCCGAGTTGTGTATGTTTGCTGGGTTGTGTTTTGCTGGGTTGCTGTTTGCTGGGTGCTGGCCGAATTTGTGTTGTTGTGGTTGTGGGAGAGGAGGTTTTGTGTAGTGTTTTGGTGGCTGAGTTTGTGTTGTGTATTGTGTTTTTACTATGTTCTAAAAAAATCCTCCTTTTCTCTGATTAAAATTTTCTTCTTTCACTTCCCTTATAGGGGTATTTATAGAGGTGAATATTAGGGTTTTCTTGCTGGCTTTTGGACAAGAGTGGCACAAGAAACATGAGGAATCAGGTCTGAAGCAATGCAGGTTTGAAGCAAACAGCCATTTGTCTCATTGGGCATGCATGGAGATAGAGAACTTGTATGGAAATGGCATAGAAATTCAAAAGAGGCAAAAGGGGTGAACCATGTAGCTCACAAATGGGAATATGGCATCTTTGACTTGGCTTATATATTTTTTTAAAAAAAAAACCATAAACAAACCCATTATTATTAATAACCAAATAATAATAAAACTTCTTTTTTCATTTTAAGGTAAAAAGGGAAAACGAAAATTGGAGATTAAAAACTCTTTTTTATTTAAAGAAAAAGGAGAAAATGAAAATTGAGGATTAAAACTTCTTTTCTATTTAAGGAAAAAAAAGAAAAATGAAGATTGAGGATTAATTACCACACATCATTATTTGTTTTCTTTTTTTAAAAGGTTTTAATTTGTTTGGACAAAATTAAGGGTACTACAATGTGTACACCTAAAACTCATTTAAGTACCTAAAAATGGATATGATGCTCTTATTCTTCACCACTCAATCTCTAAAAACCATCCAAAGTTAACATTTAAACGGAAGTTTACGGTTTATTACATAATCCTTTCTTTCATTCGTGTGCTCTATTGACACTATTTTTTTTAAGGGTGCTCTAACACTATATTGGTCTCAAATAAAAGATAATGTGTATCTTAAATCACCCTCATTGTTATTTCACACATTTTTTTTCTTTTCAAAATTGTACTTTATCGTATTAGAAGATAGCTTCCGATAGGCCCGTGTAAGTACAAAACTAAATTGAAATATCTTTCTATTTTGTTGTTTGTTTGTGTTTAAATTGTTTGTTTTTCTCTTTGTTGTATGATATGCCTCATATATTTGTAATTATGGTTGAGCCTCTAGAGTTGATTCCAAACTGAACATTGTTGAATTAGTGGGCATGAAGTTGATTGTGGAAAAAAAAATCCATATATAAGAGATACAATGTTTGAGATGATTTGATTGATCGAGTTCGTTGTGAAGCAACAAAGATATTTTTAGTAGTTATAACAAAGTTTGATCATAGTTTTGATCGGAGATAACACTTTCTTGTTTTGGGTAATGGTGGTGTGTACAAAGGAACCATAAGAAGTTGAAACAAAAAGACGCATGATTTAAGAAATGTGAATGTGACCATTTAGGTCGTGTGGTTATTTTTTGGCAACCAAAGAATAGATTCTTGATGTTGTGTATGGACGACACACCCGTTAGATAAAGATAAAGTTAAAAGGTCATCTTGTTGTTGGTCATTTAAATACGAATGAAAAAAAAAAACTTGTTGGTGAGATAACAAGTAATATGGTCCAACCAAATAAAATTTTAATGATTTTGAAAGATGGAAGAAAAAAAAGTATGACGGAAATTAAACAAGTTTATAATCTACGTCAAAGAAACAAAATATAAGTACCTTATTTCACAATTCACAATTTTCAAACAACAACCAATTAATATCCTTACACTGTCTAACTACATATACTTGGAGGAGGATAAAGAAGTGTTCTGGTTTTATGTTGAAACCTACACGAAGATAGTGTTAGTTAATTAGCGAACTGAAGTTAACTTCTGGTAAGAAGAGAACATAAGATACCTTTCGGTAAGTTCCGTTAGGAACGTTTTACATACAGATTTTGGGGTTCTGACAAATTCCGTAAGATTTTGCTCTTTTAACTTCTAAATTTGTTTGTTAACACCTCAAAAATACCAAAATAACCATAACAGTAGTTAATTACCGCTCGTTTTCAACGGCAGTTAATTGTCGCTCGTACATTTAATTATACGAAAAATAAATAAACTTAAATTGTTGATAATGTTGACAAATTTATAATTTAATTCAAAGTACAAAATTTAATATAACAATAGCAATATATAATAATATGCATATTTACTTAAGTTATATAATACCCCTAAAAAAATAGTAATATATAATAATATCCATATTTCCTTAAGTAGATCTAGTTTATAGCTTATAATCTAGTTTCTTAGCGAGTGTTTGGATTCACGTTTGAGTGGTGTTTCTAGCGTCCCAATGAGCCTTTAACGTGAATTTTGTGAAGCTACTTTTCTAAGCTTTTGTACAGTCGATCGTTTTTTCCCTCTTGTACGCAGTTCCAAACATGCCATTAAGCTAAATGCACTCTAAAAAAGACTAAATTTTCTATATTTAAAAAAATAATAAGCTTGGCCTACACTTGATGCAAGCTAGACCATAAGCTCTTATAGGCCCATCTGACATATTTACACATTGATATAAATAATTATGCAAGTATTTCATCTGTCTTATTTTAATTGTCACTTTAATATTTTTTCTCTGACTCAAAATAACTGTCACTTTAAAGTTTAGAATATCAATGCAATATTTTTTTCCACTAATATATCTTTATTTATTGAATTTCACATCATTTAACTACTTTATTAATTACAATTAATGAGAGTGTTTTAATAAATAATATTAATTTTACCATTAAAATCAACGCAACTAATTATTTCGTTAAGAATCACGTGTAATCATCAAAAGAAAATTATAACGAGACTGAGGAAGTGGAGTATTTTTATTTTGGAGGATGTTAATGAGTATCCTTAGGACATTAGTTAAAGTAGTAAATTTGCATAAAAAAGTGGCGTAATTATTGCTAAGAAAAAATTGAAGACTTGTAATATATATACTATACATTTGAGAAGTATTTCATAGGAATATTCTCAAATGCATTCTTAGCATGACATGTGGCACCACCAAGCAATTTGGTGAGTTTGACAATTAATGAAATTAATGTAATTAATGAAATGAACTTCTAATATATTTTTATTTTCATAATAATAATAATAATTAAAAATGAGTTTCTATTGTATTTTTGCTTTCATAATAATAATAATAATAATAATAATAATAATAATAATGTGACACAATTTTAATATCCTATATTTTATTAAATGCAAACATTAACTCTAAAATAATTTATTTGTTAGGATAAAAACACTTATTTGAAATAAAATAGAGTTGTAAACTATATATATATATATATATATATATATATATATATATATATATATATATATATATATATATATATATATACACTTTATTTATAAAACCAAATATCTTAATACAACAATATAATATATATTTTTATAAAAACTGCACAATATTACAACTGTATATAAATATGAACTTCTATTATATTTTTATTTTCATAATAATAATAATAATAATGTGACACAATTTTAATATCTTATATTTTATTGAATGTCAAACAAATATGGATGAAAATAAATATGTTGATGTTGATTATGGAAATGTTTCTAAAACATTTGAGGCTTTTTCTCAAATGTATATATGGAAATGTTTTTCTCACATGACACTTGGCACCTATAAGCAAACCATAAGCAATTTGGTGAGTTTGGCAATTAATGAAATGAATTTTTATTATTTTTTTATTTTCATAATAATAATGATAATAATGTGAACTAATTTTCCAAATAATAGAGGTTTTAAAATCAATTTTAATTATGGACACACATTAATTTTTTTAATGTATTTTATGTGAGAATCCGTACATTAAAATGTGGTTTAAATGAGTTTTATTTTGTGTCTGCAAAAAAAAGTAAGTCAACACATCAATACATTCAAATAGAAAATAATGCACTTTAAACACATTTTAATGTTTGTCCATAAATTTAATTTTAAATCTGAATTACCTAACATGCATAAAATAAAAATAATAATGACTGAACTACCCCACTAAATATGTGTATAAATTAGACATCCAAATCAACATCATTGCTCATCACACATTTCTATCCCACTTTTTTTCACTTCTTTGTTTGCACATCATACACTTCTATCCCACTTTTTTCACTTCTTTGTTTTTGATTGTTTGTTTTTTTGTTGCTCTATACAATAACACTAAATGTGATTATGTTCTCATAAATCTCATTTTAAAGAAAAATTGAATATGGTTCAAATCGTTCGCCTAAGATTTATGAGAGACATGGAATAGACATATTTTCTTATTTTTTTGGTAATGAAATTTAGATGGATAACAAGGTTAATTTATGATTTTTCAACTGCTCGTTAACTTTTTTTGTTTAACGTCAAGCATATTTGTTCCATTATCTTTAAAAAAAATCATTTTTTTAAATTCACCTTTTTAAAAAAAAAATGCATATGATTTATGTATATTCGTCATTTTTTAGGGATTATTTCTTTTTTTTTAACGACCACAAGAATTTTATGGCCATTTTTGTGATATAAACTATAGCTATGCGATTTTTTGTTATAGTCGTGAGTTTTTGTTATGATCTATAATAATATCTTTTTGTTATGATCATGATTTTTAATTATGCGATTTTTTTTATAGATTGGAGCCATTTTTTAAGTAATACTTTTTATTTTTTAGGGTGGAAGGATTCACACTTCTGTTAGACGTACTCAAATATATAAATATCAAAATGTTTTTTATTGTATTTTTTCAACGGAATCATTTTTCTCATGATAACCGCCCGTATTTTTCCATCATGATAAGCATCCTCGCTGGAAATTTTAATGATGCATTAAACATGGAAGTTTCAAAAAAAAAAATTTTGAAGCAAGAAGTTTCAATTTTAATGATGCATTATATTAATCAGAAAGTGGCAATAAATCAAAACTGCTACATCTAAAATACAATGAGGAGTTTCTTAAATCCAAACAATATCAATCAAAGAAGAAAAAACAAATTTAGTTGAGTAATGGGCAACTTGATTAGCTAGAAGATTGCGAAATTGAAATTTTGTATAATTCGCAACATCATTGACAATTTAAATTATATCTTCAGTCATGCAATTAGTTATTGTCAAATTTAAAGCATAATAACTTTTCTTTATTGTCATATATAGTTTTTTTAGTATATATTTAATTGTCTTCAATGATAATTCAAATTGTGTATCAATTTGTTCCTCCTTAATTTGGTTTATGAATTGAAATCTATTTCACTCAAATATGGGCCGGAGAAGAGGAGAAATTTCCTCCATTCATTTGGTCTTTAATGCTATTTCAAAATGACAATGATTTTTATTTTTACTTATCAATTAATGGTTTAAGAAGGAAGAATTTTTTTTAAAATAAATTATATTTAAATTAGCTAACATGTCTTATTCCATTAACATTAACTCCAAACTTATCACGCAAATTGATTCCAATTTTCATTTAGAAACAATTTTAAATCTTTTTTTTTACAAAATATTTGTAAATCATTGAATGTGCCTTATTCCATGACTGAATATTTTTACAAGTATACATACATGCATACATACATACATACATACATACACACACACACACACACACACACACACACACACACACACACACACATATATATATATATATATATATATATATATATATATATATATATATTAAAAAAAAATACACGTTCTGATATTAGGGATGAAACACATGTTTATATGGTTATATACGTTCATATCTATATATATATATATATCTATATTATATATATTTGAGGGTACTCAAGAAGTTTATTTGACATTAATATCGTTTAAACTATATTTGATCCTTGAAGATATTTGGCTTACTCGAGAAGTTAGTATCAATATTATTAAATTGAAATTATATAAACATATTGTTAAAAATCTAAAATAAAAATTATTTTAATTTGATATGTATAAAGAAAATTATATGATAAAAAAGTTAAAATATTTTTATTTGTAATTGTTCAGCTGAATTTATTTTTTCGTCTGTAGACGAAGATACAAACACTAATGTAAAATCACATGCACAACCCGAGTTCGAACTTGAGACATCATAGAAGATCTCCATCCTAACAATATCGATATAAATGTTTGTGCTAAGCCTTACCGATAGAATTATTTTCAAATTTCTTTGTGTAGCATGTGTGCTATGTTGAGAAGTTTAATGGAAAACATTTATTTGCCAGTAAAATTTTATTGAGAAAATTAGTTGTGCATCATGTGTGCTTTATTGAAAAATTAATTTTTCATTAAAACTAATATGTCTTTAAAATAAATTTAGATGTCGTATTTGCTATAGCAATTTTAAGTTTTGACGAACCAATTCATCTTATTGTGCAACCATTGTGTGATATGCAAGACACAGAAAGAGTTTTTATAGGGTACATGTACAAAATCCACTTGTTTTGTTACATGTGATTTTTGAACCAATTACTTAATTAGTTAATCATAAAGTAGGATTTGTGTCATGAATTTCTTTCAATTTAATATTAAAAAAATTGAGTATGAAACCAAGTATTGATATACAAACTTCTCCACCAAGCTAAGAATCATTTAAAATATGAATCATTTTGAGTAATAAGAAAATTAATTAAATGCAAAAAAAAGGAAAAAAAATTGAAAATATGAAATGGATAAATTTTAGGTGACAACTATGTTACACATTAACAAAAAGTGGGTTAGCTACTCATGCTGAGTTAGCACCAATGAAAACTATTTACTTATCTAATTATAGATAGTAAAAGACATAAATGATTTTAATTGGTGTCAACTCATCAGGGGTAAAGTTACCAACCTATTATTGATGGATAATAAGAATTTCCCTAAATTTTGATATAGTCTCATATAATTAATACTAATCTCTCCTTCATTTGTCAATAAATGACATAAAGAAAATGATATACTATTACAACGTAGAAATTTCTCACACCTCATCCATGTTTAATATTTTCTTGAGTTGACAATAAATGTAATAAAATCTATATAATTTTTGGATGTCATAATCTAAGAAATTTTGAGTAACCACCAAAGTAGTCCCTGACTTTATAAGACACTCCCAAATATACCCTTGATATTATGAATATTTCAAAAAGATACAACTCTATTAGATTATCAAGTTGGTTCCAAAATTTAACCACTTACTATCAATTAGATCCCTATATTTTAACAATTATCAATCAATTTTGTCCATATCTTTAATCGTTTACTATAAATTTTTTATAAGGACTAATATCAGTGAAATTTGATAAAGTCAGGGACCTTTTTTAAATATGTGTAAGGAAAAGGACTTATTTGATAGTTTCTACCAAAGTCATGGACTAATTTGATAGTTTACTCCAAGAAAATCAATACTTATTAATTTTTTTGTAAAAAAAATACATATTAATTTATTTAAAGCCACTTTCATTTTAAACTTTATTTTTGTGAACTTTATTTTGAATTTGTTAAAATCACTTTAACGTAATTTAACCATCATCTCACTTATTAAAATCAATTTTGAAATAAAATAATATCATTTATGTTAATTTATTAAGTTTGGAATAATCATTAACTACTTTACTTAAATCTTCGTGAACAAGGTGGATAAGGAAGTTAGTTCATGCGAGTAGAATTTATTTTGAAACGTGAAATATAGGCACTCTTACAGAAAAATGTATGAAAATCATAGACATTATGACTAGGAGAAAGAATAATTGTATGTGTTTATAAAAAAAACTAAGTGGTTGGATGAAAATGAGAAAGAATTAGATAGTTCATAATTTAATTTTTGATACACTACAAAGTTGGATTGAGAAATGGATAGTCATTATTGTGGATAAGGAGTGGATGAAAGATACGGTGGATGTAAACGGGTTGGGAAATAGGTTCACAACCCTAAAATTTGAAGTGGAACAAGACACCTTTAATGTTATTATTGCTTACACACTTCACGTAGGGTTAGAAGAACACCTTAAAGGAAAGTTTTGGGACGATTTAAAAGACTTATTCATGATATACCATTAAGAGTAAATGTTTTTTTTTAGGATAAAGTCTAAATTCTCATGTAGGGAGGGTTTCAAGGGCTAACATGGGGGGATGAACTCATGGACATAAATGCGGAGGGTATATACATCTTAGATTTTTTCGTCGGCTTTTGATCTTGATATAGCTAATACATGCTTTACGAAAATAGATGACCATTTTATCTCTTACAAGAGTGGGGTGACATATTCTCAGATAAATTTCTTTCTTATTAGGAAATCAAACTGAAAGATTTATTTGGACTGTAAAGTCATACTGGGAGAGAGAGCTTGACTACCGAATATGGATTATTGGTTAGGGATGTAAGGGTTAAGAGAAGATCTAAGAGAAAAATCCACAATGGAGATCATAAGATCAAATGGTGGTATATAAAGGGTGAAAACAAAGAATTTTCCAACGCAAGATTTTAGATGGATGTTTAGGAAGTTACAAGGAAGCGGAAATGACATGTGGGGATAGCATGGCACATGAGTTTTTTAAAGTAGAAAAAGAGAACCTGGGAGAATCAAGAGGTTTTGGACCTAGGGGTAAAAAATCTTTGTGGTGGAGAGACAATTATCTAAGTAAAGTGAGGATTAAAAGGGAATGTTTTAAAGATTGGTCTAGATGTAAAAATTCTTAAACATGGGAAAATTATAAGAGAGCTAATAAATAGACCAAAAAGGAGAGGAGAGAAGCAAGGACACAAGCTTTTGATGAGTTATACAAAGTCATAGGCACCAAAGAAGAATGAAAATCTATACATAGGTTTGTTAAGGGACGAGAAATAAAGACAAAAGACATGGATCAAGTGAATTATATTCAAGAGGAAAAATGTAAATTTTTTTGGTGAAGGAAAGAGATAAAAATGATAGTTAGAAGAAGTATTTTCAAAACTTATTCAATGAAGGATATGAGATCTTACCGGATTCTAGCAGGCTAGACATTAAAGAGGGTGATCAAAACTATAACTACTAAAATCAAATTTAAAAACAATGGGTAAAATAAGCATTGAAAATGAGGAGTAATGATATGACAGCCGGGCCTGACAACATACCTATTGAATCGTGGAAAAGTCTTGGAGATAGAGGCAATATGTGGCTCACCAAAGTTTTTTAACAATATTATGAGGTCAAAGCGCATGTCGAATGAGATCAGAAAAAACACTTTAATCATGATCAATAAGAACAAGAGGTATATACAAAATTTCACAAATTACAAAAGATTAAACTTATGAGTCATACCATGAAGTTATGGAAACAAGTGATAAAACAGAGACTAAGAAAAAAGACTCAAGTTACTGATAACCAATTTGATATGATTGGGAGGCTTACCATATATGATGGAGCAATATCGGATGGATAAAAAATCACGGTTATTTTTATTTTAGATGTCATTGGTTTGCTGATTGTCCTTTGTATGAGCAAATATGATGATAGCAATTTGTCCTGAAATTGTTTTGGTTTGAACACCGTCTATATATGTTAGATTTAAAGGGTTGATTGTTTTGAGCGCTGCTTCTAGTGGAATTGGAACTCTATTATAAGCGGGTGGAAGAACTCCAGACTCGACGCGTATAATCCTTATTGAGATCAATAAGTTATCTACGTTGACTATGAAAAAGGATTGTCCTACGACAGAACTTACTTCGTCAAGCAAAATTATTAACTTTGTGATGATGCACTAATGATGCAACAATATTTTTTTGAAGTAGTTGACAGATTAATGCGTGACATCATGGAAAAAATGGATCCTAACAATAAGTACAAACGTTTGGCGAAATGAAAATAGTTTTGGGTAGTGATTTTAGACAGATATTGCCTATAAATCAGGAAAGGATTAAAACATGATGTTATTGTTTCTTCAATTGATTCATCCATTCCATGGGCAAATTGTATTGCGTTGAGGCTAACTGTGAATATGAGATTGAGATATCTCACGTACCAGCAGATCAGTAGGAGAAATTTTGACAAATGGATACTTTCAATTGGAGACGGGGATGACGATGCAGATGAAAATTGTGAGAACAAGATAGAAATTCCCGAAGATTTGCTCATATCTAATTGTACATATATGTTGATGACCATGGTAGATTTTGTATACCTTTTTTTTTGTTACATGTTAGTTTAGGTGAGTTGGGTCCGGGGGCTCACCAGGATCAGAGCAGACCTTAAGGTTCAAAGAGCGCTTATAAATGTACTTATTGACAACGGGAGTTGAACCCACAACCTTGCAAGTGAGTCAATTACTTACCAACTTAGTCAAACTTCATTGACATACGTTATTACAACTATATAATATATATATATTACAAAAATTATACAATATTACAATTAATTTCTTTGTAATTTATACTAATTTTTAATTTAATTTAAAATAATATATTTTTTATAATTTTATCGCTACGTTAATTTTCCGTGCTTGGCACGGGTATCATTCTAGTTCCAAAACTCTAAAGTACAACTCAAATAAATAAGTGACCAAAACTCCGTTGAGCAACACCCTTTTTATTTTTTAGGCTTAAGTTTGTCCAAATCTCTAAAGTACAACTCAAATAAATAAGTGACCAAAACTCAAATTGTACCTTTGTTCCTCCCTTTTCTGTACTCAACACTTCTCAAACCTCATTCGAATCTTCTAATACTTAAACCTACAAATCAAAACCACCAAATCACACACTCAAATTCTCAAAACCCTAACACACCACCGCCGATGGCGACTCGACGATCCACACACCTCCTCAAACACCTCCTCACCACGCGCCACCACGTCACCCACCCCCGTACCGTAACCTACATGCCCCGCCCCGGCGACGGAACCCCCCGCACCGTAACCCTAATCCCCGGCGACGGAATCGGCCCTCTTGTCACCGGCGCTGTTGAACAAGTAATGGAAGCGATGCACGCGCCGGTGCACTTCGAGAAATTTGAAGTGCACGGCAATATGAAAGCGATTCCGTCTGAAGTGATGGAATCGATTAAGAAGAATAAGGTTTGTTTGAAAGGTGGATTGGCGACTCCGATGGGTGGTGGTGTTAGTTCGCTTAATTTGCAGTTGAGGAAGGAGCTTGATCTTTATGCTTCGCTTGTCAATTGCTTTAATCTTGAGGGATTGACTACTAGGCATGATAATGTTGATATTGTTGTTATTAGGGAGAATACTGAAGGGGAATATGCTGGTCTTGAACATGAGGTTGTTCCCGGCGTCGTTGAGAGTCTCAAGGTATTGAAATTTTTATTTATTAAGTTGATTGATGGAAGATACATTTGATGATCATCAAACTAACCAGCGAAAGACACATTTGCGGATTAAACTGAATGACGAAAGACAAATTTGATGACCAAACTGACTACCGAAAGACATATTCAATGACCTAACTGACACATTTGCATATTAATTTTGTAATTTTGATACAATTAAGATGGTGGAAACTCGACTTAGGTGGTTTGGAAACTCGAGTTGACGGGATATGATAAGAAATGACGCATATGTTTTGTTTCAATTTTGGAGGGTCAAAAGTGATTATAGAGGTTGTAGAATTGATTTTATAATGTTTGGATAATTTAAAGGAGAATTGATTTTGTTTGTAGAATTGATTCCATTCGAAGCTAGAATTTGTAGTTTTTGGCTTCTACAATTGATTTTAACAATTTATTGTTAAATCCACTTTTTACATGACTACATCCAAACATAAATCACTTTACATTCAACTCACTTTTATCCAGAATCAATTCACTCAAAATCAATTCTTCTAACCGCAGAACTAAACATACACGACAACATTAGAAAGGGAGTTGGTGTAGCAACTAGCAAATGTAGTAAAAAAGATGTGGAAACTCTACATAGGTAGTTTGGGCATGTAGAGAGAAGACTTGTTGATTATGTGGTAAGGAGAGTGGATTAGATGGAGGGTAGTCAAATTACTAGAGGCAAAGGAAGACCTAGAGAACTATAAGAGAAATTGTTAAGAAAGATCTAGAGATTAATGAGTTGGACATAAATATGATATATGTTAGAACATTATGGCGTTGTTTGATTCATGTAGTTAACTCCACTTAGTGGGATAAAGCTTGGTTGTTGTTGTTGTTGCTGATACATTTAAGCGTTTTAGTGCCGATGCCTAAGGACTGAACTGATTGTTTATCTCTTATTGTGTACTCAAGACAATAAACTTATAATCATATTTATTTAGAAACATTACAACTAAGTGATTTTTTTGTTATATTTGTGTGAATTCGAACTTGTTATCAATTGACTTGTAGAAATTGTGAGAATTTGTGGATTTTTTGGTTTTATGAGTACTCACTCATTGGCTGGGTTTCAAATTTGAACTGTTTCATGGATGGGTTTCAAATTTGAACTTTTTCATGGCTAGTTTGTAAATATTGAAATATTTGAGCTATTCATCTCACAAGAAAAAAATAATAATTCAATTGTCGGCTTTTAGATGAAATGGAAAGCAGTGATGTATAATTTGCTTGTGGTTTATGGTGAAGAATCTTGAAGAATTACTTGTACTTTTTGCATGGTAGAGATAATTCGGAATATACTCTGTATGTGACAAGTTGTTAGACATATTTTGCGTCGGAAATTCATGGGGAAATTCCTATCTGCAAGTTAATTAGGAGGCTTAGTTTCTTGGTTGAAAAGGATTTGGGTTGCAAGTTTAGCATATTTTGTTCTCGAAAGCGGTGATAGAGAATGCTATTTGGTAATTAGACGGGCTTATTTTACTTATGTTTCTAAGCCCTTAGAAACTGGTGGCCTTAGCTTCTCAGATGATAAACACGTATTGCATTCACTGGTAGTATTTGAATTTGAATATAATGCATTCATTCTTACGGAAATTGCCAATCATCTTTGGGATACTTGATGGAAATGCTAACTAATAGAAAAGTAGTAGTGCATAGTAGTTATATTAATTAAGAATATTAGTTTTTAATTTTTTTTTCTTTTGTATGCATTGTGTTGTGTGCTTGCTGCTCAACTGTTGATGTCCTTTAAAGGTTGTTAATTGTAATCATGCTCAGATATTTCCCGTTTCTTAGCGGACTATTCTTTAAATGTAGAGGTTGTATTCCTTTATATTTGCTCTATAGATAGATTTTTATTGTAATCTTTAAATGTTATATATCTCATGATGTTAGCACCTTGACATTGTGACATGTGGGTTTTTGTTTGCACCTCATACTCAAATTTTGCTAGGTAATAACAAAGTTCTGTTCAGAGCGCATTGCTAAATATGCTTTCGAGTATGCGTATCTAAATAACAGAAAGAAGGTGACTGCTGTGCACAAAGCAAACATTATGAAGCTTGCAGATGGTTTATTCTTGGAATCTTGTCGAGAGGTTGCCACAAAGTATCCTGGAATCAAGTATAATGAAATTATTGTAGATAACTGTTGCATGCAGCTTGTTTCAAAGCCTGAGCAGTTTGATGTCATGGTATGTATATTTATAATTTGACCCTGAATCCCAATTATTTATCCACTTTTGGCTGATATGTTTATGAGTTCAGCTCTTTGTTTAAACATTTTTTTTTTAAATAAAAAACTTGGTGCTTTAGTTTGTTGGTGAAATGAACAACTTTTTCAATTAAATTGTGACCCATGTGTCTGTTTGTATTTCCTTTTATTACTTTGGGGAATTAGGCCAACTGCTGTGGGTTTCCCTGTTGTTTAATTTGTTAACTTCTGCCATAGAAATCACCGGATAAATGAGTAGCATTGTAATAAACTATAAATAATTATAGCCATAGATAATTATTTTTTAGTCTTTACTTCTTTTGTATGAGATTTCTATCGTTAGTTCAATCAAAAGGTCATATTTGAAAGCAAATTAAATAGGAGTGGAGCTAGCCATTTGTTTATCTATGGGGGTGGGGGAAAAACATAATGAAGGAAACTTTTTTGAGAGGATAATGAAGGAAACTTATTGCTCAAATAAACATATTAAACTTAATCAAAAATCAAAAGATTCCTTATATTTAATTCTTTTACATCGGATGTAAATTAAAAGAAATCATACAATAGTGATTTAGAAAATTTGAGTTGATACTTCTTGGATTGAAATCTATCAATCAATAATAATTGTATACTTCTTTGATTGAAATCTATCAATCAATATAATTGTATTGTATACTTCTTTGATTGAAATCTAAAACTAGTATATTTCCCCTTAAAAAAAACCTGGTATATTTGCCAGAAAACCAACATCTGTTTTGTTTGTCTAAAAAAATTTAATTGCTTATGCTCTCTTTGTAGTTACTGTGGGGAATTATAAGAATCAAAACAAGACAAATCAATCTATCAATTAAGTTTTTTTTACTTTTCTGTTTCTGCTAATTTGGGTAATTTCTGGCACAATTTAGAGTGCTGCAAGTAACGTTTTAGTTATCAGATTCTTTTTTATGTTAGCCTTTGCTACCCAATAAGTATTCAACAAGCCACCCTGCAAAAAAAAAAAAAAATTTAGGAAGAAGGAATGAAACAGCATTCGTGTAGGACATGGCCTTGGAAACAGTGATGTCATCATAATTTTTTTAACATAGGTTCCCTAGTTGAATCTAATTATATGAGAGGATTAATATGATTTGAAAAGGTTGGATGTTGTATTTAATTTTTATTTCAAATGCTATTGGAGGAGGGTTTGATATAGCCATATTGTGCCAGTTCAAAAGAAATATATACTAGTTAGCTATCTCCTTTATCCCTCCGGGGAAGTAGAACAAATGGATTTGTAGTCATGAATACAAAAGGGACACACTTTCTGCCACTTGGTGCTGCTTGAAATTAAGAAAACATTGAGGAGTTTGTTGATTAACATGATGATTCTTTCTTGCTAGTTATTGATTGGTCTTTTTCCCAGTCATTTTGCTTTTGATTTTCAATTCAAAGAAGGGTTTCAAAGTCATGAACACTATTTCTGCTTGCAGGTTACCCCCAATCTGTATGGAAATCTTGTTGCAAATACAGCGGCAGGCATTGCTGGAGGCACTGGTGTCATGCCGGGAGGTATAACTATTACTAATAACTATCACTAATGTGTTGAAACTCTAGAGCTCTCATTTGATTATGCTATGCCATTTTTCTTATCAAATAGTATCTTGCTTCCATATGGTCACAGTTGTTATGAGATGTGTGAGGGGGTGACTACCACTCAGAACTGTCGAGTCTAGATTTAGAGTGTATTAATCATGTTTGTCTAGTTCTTTCAATCAATTATTTCAGGAACATTTTTCATTCGTTGAAAACTCTGCCAAAATATAGTGATTGATTAAATTAGAGATTGTATATTCAATGAAAAGAAAAAAATAGAGGTGGTATAGAAATCAAACTGGAAATTCACTTATCTTCCTCAACAGGTTGCGGTATGGAGGCAACAGCAGCCGTTGTGGGGTAATGGAGTTGTCAAATGGTAATGACAACATAATTGCCATTTTACTCTTCTAAAGTGAACATTTTACTTTAGATGATAAAAAAATCTCCCATTAATGAAAAATCAACCTTCAATATTTTAGCAGTGTATAGTAAGTAAACTATGAATGTGTTGAAATATTGACTATCAGTTTTCTCGTCAATCATTGAGGTCTTGTTGTACTCTAAAATAAGAGTTTACTTTAGGTGAGTCAAATAACGGGGATGGGTTGGAGTCTGGTGGCGGCAATGATGTTTTTAGGATGGAGATTCTAACGAAAATATAGATAGGGCTGTTGGGCCTTTGTGTTGGACCTGTGGGCTGAATTTGTGGAAGGGTATCTAGATAGAAGTGATTATTGAATAAAGCCACTTTAACCTTAAGCTTGAATATCTCAATCATGGATGAAATGTCTTTGCAGGTAATGTTGGGGCTGACCATGCTGTATTTGAACAAGGTGCTTCAGCAGGGAACGTTGGTAAGGAAAAGGTAGTACAAGAAAAGAAAGCCAATCCTGTGGCACTCCTCCTTTCGTCTGCGATGATGCTCAGACATCTTCAGTTTCCTGTATTTGCTGAACGATTGGAAAGTGCTGTGAAACGAGTCATTTTAGAGGGTAAATACCGGACAAAGGACCTTGGAGGGACAAGCACCACCCAAGAGGTTGTTGATGCAGTAATAGATGCATTGCAGTAATTATATATTCACTTGCTCATCTACCAAATAAAGTTAGAGTTTGAAATTAGTCACTAATTATTGATAATGTGTTGCACCCTTTAAAGGTGAAATCACCAATTTTTTTGTTCTGAATAATGTTTATTCTACGCATAAAATGATGCGATAGAAATTTTGAAGAGAATTTTGTCTGTTTGACAAGAATCATTTATTACATAAGATATGAAAATAGTTAAAAGCTTTGAGTTGATTGTCTGGTTTGTCACACTATAGAAAGTGACGAGATTTTTAGTGCCACCAAAATAGCATCTTACCCGTTATAAACCTTTTTATGGTTTCTCCGATTACAAAATGAGTTTCTATCAGAGTCAGAAAGTTTGAAACTCTATCACCGTAGAGACTGTGGGGATCTACAAGATTCTTCATTGATGGAGACGGAAAAACATTTGTGGTGGAGAACTCTGTTGTCAATGCGGAAAAGCGGCGCGGCGCGGCCACCCCAAAAATTGACGCGGCGCAGGATGCGGGCGCGTATCGGGCGCTATTCCCGTGACGCGGACACTAATATTTTAATACTAAAATACTATAATGTTGAAAAAAAATACTAATAAAATTCATAATGTATACATAATTTGAAATAAAAAACAGAATTAAAAAAAACAGAATTATAAAAAGAAAACAGAATTAAAAAACAAAATAAAAAAGAATTATATAAAAAGAAAACAAAACAGAATTAAAAAACAAAATAAAAAAAAAACAGAATTAGAAAAAGAAAACAGAATTAAAAAATAAAATTAAAAAAACAGAATTAGAAAGAAAAAAAAACAGAATTAAAAAAAAAGTGAAGATGAAAGAAAAACACAAAAAGAAAATGGGAAGAGATGAAGGAAAATGGGAAGAGATGAAAAGGAAAAGAAAAATGAAAATGGGAAGAGATGAAGGAAAATGGGAAGAGATGAAAAGGAAAAGGAAAAGGAAAATGTGAAACATAGAAGGAAAAGGAAAATGGGAAGATGATTACCTATGAGTGGTGAAGAGATGAAAACCAAGCTATGAAGAGAAGAGCTGTGTTGTTTCACGTTGAAGAGAAAGCCAATGTTGTTTGTGCGGCTGTGTTTGTTTGTTTGTTTGGAAATAGTCACTTAGGGTTTTTCCAATTACCAAATTAGCCTTTGACCCTGTTTTGACCCAGTTTTGAACCGGTTTTGACCCAGTTTGCCTGTAGCGCCCGCTTTTCGCAACCCACAAACGCGGCCGCTTTCGCCGCTATGCACAAACGCTCCGCCCCGGAGCGTCGCAACTCGGCGTACTGTTTTCGGCCGCTCCGCGCCGCGATAGCGCCGGTAGCGGCCGCTATTGACAACAGAGGTGGAGAACGACGATAGTGACATGGGACATTTTGCAGGACGGGGAGCGGGTCAGCACTCCCCTCCCCGCCCCATTCACATCCCTACTCAGAGTCGGAGGTTCATGTATCAATGTCAAAATGTTACCTTTGTAAGGCCAAGCAGTTGCTAGTGTATCACACGCCCACGCATTACTTTTTAGTTGGGATCAAGTCAAATACTCGCGTAGCAAATGCTAGATGAAGTTGTGGAATAATAGCTGATACATACATCACCAGATGATAATGCAGATGATAATGTCTTTAGGTTTTACTGTCTGAATTATTGATAGTGACAAATGTAATGAAACGGATTCTAAAATAAAATGTAATGTAATGAAGAGGATTGCATTTTGCCATTTTCCAATGAGCAAAGCATCCCCATCCCCTGCTTCTGGTAGAAATCAGTATGTGTAATTGGCCCAGATTCTAACTACCCTTTGGAGAAATTAATTCAAGTGAATCGGTCAATTTTTGCACTCCCAAGCTTTTCAAGAAAAACAAATACAGATTAATTGTCACATTCAACACAACTCATAATACATACGTGATATATAGATTGCATGTCTTTAGGAAACAATGACATCAAGTGTCTACAATAATACAACAAATAAGTTTATTTAACATTATTACATGCTTGTTTGGCACATTTACCAACTTTCATTTTGCCTTGTTTTATTTATTATCATGCAAACCACTAATTTGCCTTTGGTGCAGTAATAAATTCACACATTCATGCAGTTTGCATATCGGCAGTCGTTAGATCAATTTTGATTAGATAATGCATAAAGCAATCAATTTTGAAATTTTAAACTCTAGAATATCGAGCTAGATATATGGATTGTCCAATTTTGATTCAACCATCACCGACGTGTGTACTACATGAGTATGTAAAATTTGTTATGCAATCAATCCAAATCCTACAAACCACGCCTTAATTAATTGAGTCACACCACCCAATACTTTTGATATTTTCTCTAATAACAAACTTTTGTACCTTACCAGTTGAATTAAGAGGCAAATCACCAAACACCACGCTCTTAGGAACCATATGAGCATCCATTTGATCTTCACAAAACTTGATAATATCTTCAACATTAGCACTACATCCATCTTTCAATTTCACAAATGCACAAGGTGACTCAACCAAACACTCATCATCATCATATCTCCCCACAACAGCTACTTTCAAAACCATTGGATGATTCAACAAAACAGCTTCCACCTCTAATGAACTCACAAACTCACCCTTAGAATAAATAATATCTTTTGCTCTATCTTTCAAATTAAAAGAACCATTAGGTAACCTAACACCTAGGTCCCTAGTCCTATACCAACCATCCCTAAAAGCTTCATGACTCACTTTTGAACTCTTAAGATACCCTGACATTGAAGTATTCCCTTTAAACATAATTTCACCTATGGTTTTTCCATCATATGGAACACTCTTCATTGTATTTGGATCTTTCACATCAACTTCAACCATCATAAAGTCTAAAGCCCCTTTTTTATCAACATAATTCAGCTTTGTAATATCATCATCAAAATTTTGTTTCCACTTTCTTACAATAACTGGACCTAATGTTTCAGTCATACCATAACCAATATTAACATCAAATCCAAGCTCCGCCACTTTGTTAAGAATTTTGAATGATGGTAATATACCAGCAACTGTGACACTCACCTTATGAGAAAAAGGATTAATAATGTCACAATTTGCAATAATTTCCAAAAGGATAGGTGCACCACACAAATGTGTTACCTTATGAACATGAGTTGCATCAAAAATATCTTTTGCTGAAAAACCATTTCTAAAACAAATGTTTGTGCCACCAAGAGCAGGCATTAACCAAATGAAACACCATCCATTGCATCTAAACATGTCAACTGTCCATAAAAACACCGGCATAGGATTCACGTCGAAACGAGTAATAGTTGCTAGTGAATTAAGGTAGACACTTCTATGACTATAAACCGCTCCTTTCGGAATTCCTGTTGAGCCTGATGTGTAATTCACTGATATTGGATCACATTCATTTCTAGGCATTGAAATCTTAAAATCTTTTTGTCCCTTTTCAAGAAGTTCATCGTATATTAAGGTACCTTGAGGTAGATCTTTCCCTAGTTGGTTATAATCTTGTATTAGGACAATGAGGGGTGGCTTGGAATTTCTTTGGGAAATTATTTTTGATGCTTTGAGTACAGAATCAATAAACTCATAGTCTACAAATATGATTTTGCAAGACTCTAATTGTTCCAATATTAGTGCTAATGCTGTTGCATCTAGTTTGAGGTTAAGTGAAGAAATTATAGCACCTGCCATTGGTACACCAAAATGAAGCTCATAGTGTGCTGGAGTATTTGGTGCCAAAGCTGCAACCTATTGTAATACAAGAAAGAAAATTGAGGTCTTCATATGCATAGAAAAAAAATTATTGTGGGTATTAATGAGCAATTACATGTTTGTTAAGTAAATTTCTTTGCAAAATAGAGAGTGGATAACAATGTTAATTCATTAATCAAACCTTATAGGCAAAATTATACGATTCTATCCTGAAATTAAATTCAGATAACATTTTCGTCATTTATTTTTTTTCCTTCTGATTTGATCTTCTATGTTATAAATGTGAATGTCTTTATCTTTTTTATAAAAAAAAAAACTCACCAAACTCGTAAACAAATCCAAATATTTATCGTATAAATCTAGAAACTCATATTTCATTGAAAAAATCTCATAAAAAATATACAATATTGATATTTTATAACATAAAGGGTGAAATAAAAAAAAAAGACAAAAGTGTTATTCAAAATTAAGTTAAAGGATGAACCATGTAATTTTACCAAAAATATATTAAAAATTGAAGACATTTTTAAATGATGCATTCACATGCGTAGATTCATACATTTGTATACAAATACTATACACGTAACACACATGTGTGTGTCCCAACATACTTTTTGGGTACTCAACCGGAAAATTACAAGCTATATATGGGGGTTTCTGCCTTCTCATGTTGGAATTTTTTATTTTTTTTTTGACAAGGTCTCATGTTGCGTTTGTTTAGAAACTTTTGTAAAATATCAAATTAGATAGTCATTCGATAAATCAAGAATCACATATCTAGTTTTATATAATATTGACTTCGATAGACAACCTAATGGCGTGCCTCATGTTTTGACTAGCTCATCTCGATTATTTGCTTGTTACCAAGTTTTTAATTATATTCCTCCTTGTATTTTTAATATCACACAGAATGGCAATGAATTTGGTTGTGTAAAAAAATGAATATACTTGTATTTTAAACAGCATATCGTACCTCATGGTGTGACTTTATGCATACGTAAAAAAATTATGTTGTCAATATATCATCTAAATTGAGCAATTCACTTTAAAGAATAAACTTATTAATATCAACTTTATTTAACAAATTATGAGTTTGTTAAAAAAACAACTATTAATTTTTTACTTATACTTTACTCATTTTAGATTATTCAAATTCAACACCCATATACTATAGCAAGTATAGTGTAATTCCCTCCATAATAAAATATAAACAAAAGTAAGTCAAAGAAAGTTGATGTATTTGAACTAAATTTTAAACTAAATATATCAATTTTGTTTGACTCATTGTTGTTTATATTTTGTAACGGATCGTAAAATTTTGTAGTGAATTAGGAGAGGGAAGGGAAATAAGGAGAAATAGAAAGAAAAGGAACAAAACATACAAAAATGGTGTGTAATGTGAGAAACTCTTCCAAACAAAATGATGTCAGAAAAGGATAGTAAAAAATAATAATAAATCTTTGTGGACTTCCCATATTGAAGACATTCTAATGGCTTAAAATAAAGTTTTTCAAAGACTATGGACTTTCCATTTTAATAACGTGTTTTTTTTAAGGGATTCTAATAACATGTTTTTTCTTAACTGGCGTAAATTCTGGTATGGAATGAAATGTCAATGACCTAACTCAGTCGTAGAATAAGGACAGCGAATAAATCTTTTTAAAATATTATATGAATATAAACAGTGTTGAACACGGTATACATGTATTGTCCCATTTTCCATGATTACGCGCTTATAGAATTTTATTTCAGATCCTGAAAAATAATACAATGAAATTATTCACTCACAATTGCTTCCAAAGAAGCATCTCATAGCTAACGATGGATTGATTCAATTGAGATAATGAGTTAACTCATACCTTACAAAAACGTGGAGAGAATTTTTTTAGTAGGTAGTATGTAAGTAACTTTGTGAGCGTTCTATAAATCTATAAATATACAATTGGATCTCGTCAAATTTACTTTTGCTTCGATTATATTTATGTATAGAATTAGTCAATTGTGTGGATTTATATGGTCAGGTTTTACACCTAAATGGCTAAATATGTTTTTCATGTTAAATTACCACTCATAGTGATAAAATTTTACAAATTTAATTTGGTTAAATTTTTATCATTCAAAATAGTTTAAAAAGATACACATTAATATAAAATGATTCTCATATATAAAAAATGCAGTGTCTTAATTGAAATTTATAATTTTTTATGGAATTGAAATTTATAATTAATCCTTTTTTACTAAAAAAAATATAATTAATCGTGTAAAAATAAAAAAAATTAAAAAGTACTATTTTACATTACTTGAAAATGTATAAAAGCACTTTTTGGTAATATATAAAAGCCTTTTTTGAATGTTTTAAATCACAAGAACAAACATAAATTGAATTTTGAACGAAACTTCAAATAAAAATAACACAAACTAAATTAATAAAAGAACAAAAATATAATTACTTATTTTAATATAAAATAACATTTGTTGAACAAAATTAATTATTTTAATGAGTCAATATAAGTACTTTTATAAAAGAACAAACTAAATTATAAAAGAACAAAATTAATTAATATAAGTGCTATTTTACATTATTTGAAATTGTATAAACTCTAGCTTTTGGTAATATATAGAATCCTTTTTTGAATGTTTTAAATCACAGGAACAAATATAAATTGAATTTTGAATGAGACTATAATCAATGAGTCAATATTTATACAATACTTTTCCTATATAAAAGAACAAACTAAATAAAAAGGACATGGGTACTCTAATCGTTTTAGTTTTGTCACTTTTGTAAACATTTTGTCGTTTTATGTTATTAACTTGTATATTGGGAGTTTGTTTACATATTTATCTTTTTTATTTTTAGCGACATGAATTTTGTGTTGTATTTGATGTAATATACTAATTTGACTGAATGAATACATTATTTTTAGTCAAAAAATGAAATTTTTCGCGTGATCATTATTATGACATGGCAATAATCACCTGTTGCTTTGGTGAAATTTGATATAGAAAACTATTATTTTATTTTTTTTTTTCAAAATTTGCTATCCGACTCAAGTGCCTGGTAATAGAGGGGTCCAATCACATTGCCCATTTACAGGGGTTTATTTAAAGCCAAAACAAAGTTTCGTATGTATGGAACTATTCTACTGAAATTGGCACCGAGAAGAATCAAATCTAAGACCTTATGAAAAATACACTTCAAGGTTTTAAGTCAACACCAAGATTCAAGACCAACACAAATGGATACGTACAAAATTGTCATTTAGTCACCATAAAACTGATCACTATAGTGATAAATTGGTCGCTAAATTGATTATTATAGTCAATTTAGAGACCAATTTAAAGTAGTTCGATAAACCACTAGTTTGTATGGACCAATTAGAATAACCAGTTAATTAATTTCTGCCTGATGGAAGAACATATTTCTATTGCCAAACTCTAACCTATGTACCCTAAATATAAACTCTAAGCAAAAAAGAAAACATCTGAAAAATGAAATGTATTTAGTCCTAAATTTAGAGAAAAACATTTGACTTTTAGGTCTCTTTTATATTTTGTTACAAAGGATGCATGAAACAATAGATCATGTATATTTTCTGATTTACATTCCATTGTTACATTATATTTGGTCATGAAGAGAGAGAACAAACAATAGTTAGCTTTAGGTGGAATAAAACTCAGTGAAAGCAGGGCAATGGAAAGTATACGAATTAATATAACTATAAGGAGATTGGGAGATAAATGAACTTACAATATCACCATTAGAAATTCCTAAGTTGACCAAAGCAGAAGCAAGCTTGAGACATCTTTCATAGGTTTCTCTCCAAGAAAATCTAACATCATAATTGTAGATGATCGGAAACCTTGTCACCATACACAGTGGCTGCTCGTTCTAGGAAACTGATCGGTGTCAAAGGTATGTGTATGCCTTTAGAGAACTCAACCAGGTCTTGTGTCATGGTAACGTCCTCACTGGTTCAGGCTCTGTACGGCTGGTATTTGCTTAATTTATGCAACATATATTTAGTGCATTAATATTTTGTAGAGCTGTCAAAATGGACTTAGTCCATTAGATAAGGATGGCAAAGCGGGTCGGCACAACCCGTTTAGACTCGTCTCTCTTAAGCCTGCAAAAAAAAAAAAGAACGAGCGGGCGTGCCGAATCAGTTTAGGTGATCGAGTTCAAAATCACACAATTGTCCTGCTTGGTGGTGGGAAAGTTTTGTAGAGCTATCAAAATGGACTTAGTCCATTAGATTTAGAGCAGTCCAATTGGCTCACGTTTTAACATGGGTTGAACTGTAAAAAAAAAAAACAAGCAAAAACAATCAGGTCTTTTTGTCATAGTCTAATTAAATTAAGGCTTATTACTTTTCTCACTCTGTGCGTTTCTCACACGCACTATTTTTTTTTTCAAAAAATACCCCTCGGATTTTAAAATCTGACACTCATTTTGGCTTTTAAAATCCGAAATCATTCAGTTTACAGAACGCAGTAAGTTTTCAACAACACTGCATGTTTTTGTGGATTCAACAATTGTTTGTAATATATAAAATAATGTAAAGGACAATGAGGTTATATTTATACCACAAAACCATTATATATATATATATATATATATATATCATTATACCAAAAAAATTGAATTTATATCATTACACATTTTACTTAATGATATACATTTCAACTAATGATATACATTTAATCTAATCTGCCCCTAGATCTATGTTACAATCATCAAGATTAAAGCTTTCATCTTTTTCAATCTTCACTCCATCTTCAACCTTCTTCTCAGCAACAACATTCTCTTCAGGATCAAGATTTTCAACAATGTACAAATCTTCGTCATCTCATATTACCTCATAACCCGTCGCCCGTACTTATTGCATTATACTCAACCATCCTGATGGACATATCTATCAGGCCATTCTTTTGCATCATCTCGATGGTGTCGTCTCCATAGCGCGGAAGTGGGAGGAATTGGACAACCATCCTTCAAATATATCATTATAAAATGGTTGTCATTCACATGTGTCAAACACATCAATCAGTCTATATGTGACGGTTCACCGCATAGAGGGAAAAAGGTTTTTCGATCGCCCTTTCTAAATGGATAGTAGAACAACCACGTGTCTGTATCTTTGTGCAATGAGAAAGCCCATATCCGGCATGATCATCCACCTATCCGGTGGTGCAGGACCAATACCAGAAAAGTTTAGAGCAGTCTAAGACCTGTTTATATCGCCTATTCGCCCCAATCAATCGTCGATAGCGCTCATTTTCTTCACTGGTAAGCTCTTTTTGAAGTTGGTAACAGATCATCTGGTGATCATCAACAGTCAAGTTACGTAGGCCCATAACTGCACGAAACTACATCCACCACCTTTTCAATGAATTCATGCATTAAAGATGGGATTTGGTCTTTGTGTGGTATGTTGACTTTAACCAGAATTGGCTTAGGAGGATTAGGAGACATGTTGCTTTTCCTTGCACTTCTTTTACCTGTCCCTGTTGAATATGTTTGTGAAGCCTGTGTATGTGGATCCTGGGAGTCAACATGCTCCCATAGAGAAGGCGATCGATTTGTCGACCGAATGAGATGTTTATCTTTCTTTGGAGCTCCTTTAGTGGTGACCTTTTTTGGCGGTGGATGTATAGAGGTTGTTTCCGGCAAAATAAACTGTCGAAATTGTTCTTTGATATGTACCTTCATGTTATAATTAGCCTCGTCGAACGGGAACTACAATGTGTAATAAAACTGTTAGATGGAATGTTGTAGAAAACCAGGAAAAAAATGCAAAAAACTGCATTCAGTTCTGTGTCTGTGAGGTTTCAGATTATACTTTTCCGAAAATAAAAGACACATTTTCAATTATAAAATCTGTAAACCATCTAGCACCCCAGATCATGCAACTCAAGTACGTCTGCATGAGGCATAAATGTGAACTTTTCGGATTATAAAATCCGGAACATACCAGCACAGAACAAAATGTAAAAAAAACTGGGCAGAAATAAACACAGTTTTAAGGAGAAAGTACCTGAAGCACATCCCATTCTAGTAACAAAGAGATGTCTTCCTTTTTAGCCTTAGGATCACGTTCATACTCGAACCTCAACCTCTTCCAGTGAGTGTGGATTCATCCAAACGGATGGGGGTGTTCTTTTCGATCTTCAATGCAATCGTACACGCGCACGACAATCCTTAAGTGATGAAAATTAAACAACCACACTTAGATTTGTCTGTACCAACCGCAACTGCTCAATCAGCCTCGTTTGCGAGATAATGCAAAGTGTTCCTTGATATGTTTCTAATCGCCATAGACCACAACATATTTTCTTTGAACCTATGTTCAAGCATGATCATGGAGATTTGGAAGGATGTGTGTATCTGAGTATGGTGTGTTCCTTTATCTGATTTATCGATAACGGTTGAAAATCCTAGTTTCCTTGATTCCTCTCCATCTCACTTCAACAAATCGTTCCGTGTAGCAAACTTTTGTTTGGAGGTAAAATGTTCTCAATGATCAATAGAAACAACAACATCTTGAGGTACAACAATCAGTGGAGCATCCTCTACTTTCGTATTGCCGGAAGGAATGTCAATTTTCGGTGGAGGATCCTCGGGTTTGGCATTCCGGGAATCATTTATAACTTCAAGTGCAACAACCGGCAACACATTAGGTGACAATTCATTGGAGGCATCAACATGAACATCCATTACTGAAACAGTGGGAAAGCGTGGTCAGAAAATGCAAGCAGTTTCTGTACTGGTGTTGTTCGGATAATAGAACCCAAAACAAATTGTTGGGTTTCAGATTTTATATTTTGAAACGTGTCAGTACAGATTCATTGACATGATCAAAAGAAAAGCGCCTAGAAAAAGGTTTTATATAAACATTACCTTTGCATTCAGACGAAAATGATGTTGTAAATGCCCCTTGATGACCAGATTGCTACTCCAAATCACATTTTTGCCCAAAATGGTGTGTTTTGGAGGTGTATGGAATGTTTGGTGATAAAGGTGGTGAAATTCAGCTAGATCCTGGGCATACCTTATATATTCAAACATTTCAGATTATACAATCCGAAATATTTTGATACTTTTTCCGCTTTTTAAAAAGTGGATATTTCGGGTTATACCTTCCGAAATGTATAAATAAAATTTTGATTCTATAATTCGAAAGTTGTTTCACCCTATTTTTGTCAAGGATGTCTGTTGGTCATGCTGGCCTTCAGTTTCCCTCAATTTTTACACATTTCGGATTTTATAATCCAAACAGAGTTCGGGTTATAAAATTCAAACAAAGGGTAATTTTGGAAGAAAAAAATAGGGCACGCGAGAATGTCATAGGGTGGAAAAAGTAAAAGCCTTAAATTAAAATGAAATAAAATTTGATCGAGTCAGGCTGGCCCATTGGGCTTCCTGTGGGTCTAGTACCAACATCTCTGTGTGATTTTAGAAAAAGTAATATTATTAAATTAAATCTTTAACAATTATTAATCTAATTTAAAAACTATATTTTTTTAAAGAAAAAACTATATATATAAAGATGTAAATTTAGTAAGAAAAATATACATTTACCTAAAACTTTTAAGTTCATAAAATATAAATTATTGATTTGGTTCAATTGAAGGAATAAACTTTAGTTTAATTTATATGTGGTGTCAATGTAAAAAATATTACACATGAATTCAATCATATCCCATCAAATAAATAATTGTGGGAAAATAATATATCTGAACCGACATAAATATTTTACTATTTTGGACCATAATCTTCGTATTTGACTCGCACTCAATTTGTGCCCGTCAAGCTTGGTCCACTTTATTAAAATTTTAGCCCGCTATCTTAAGAAGCGCAGCTCAATCACGCTCCCTACCAACTCGGCCATGTTTCCAATGAAATCCCGAACTCCCTGCCAACTCGACCACATTCCCTATTAACTTGAAGAAAAAAAAACATTCCAGAGCTTGGTCTTGGAATTGATTGCGTAGTAGAGTGGTATTCCAGAGCTTGGTCTTGGAATTAAGGTTTTAACTTTTGCAAAATGGACTAAACTTAGGAGACCAAAAGTGTAATTTTTAAAATAAAGGTCATAATCGTCAAATTTTAAAACTTGGTGTTTCAAAAGTGCATTTTAATCTTAAAATATTAGTAATGGTTGGTTTTAGGGTTTTAGATGCAAAACAAATACTTCCATAATATTTCCTCTAAAAAATATCAAAATATATATATATCTTAGAATTAGAATATTAAAGAGTATCAAGTTTCGATTTAGTTGTTTTATCTTTAATTTCATTTTTTGGCTACAATGTATTATTCACTATTTTTTCATTACCGAATCAAATAACTAAATATTTTTAGATCGTCTCATAAAATTATAGAAAACTATGACTTTTTGAATATTTTTAAGAAGAAAAATTAAAAAAAAAACATCAAAACCAATGCAATCCTTAATCCTTGTAACATTTGAATATTTTTACAAATATACCCTTATAAAAAAAATTAAAGACCCTTATAGAAAATTGTTAAACATTTATAAATAGACTCACTAATATTAAAGAAAAAACAAGCATTAAACGAAAGATGGAAAAGTTTTTTAACAAATAACTATATTTTTCTTTTTGAGGAAACCAATAACTATACTTTCAAATTTGTGACATTTTCTTATAAATAAGATCAATCTTAAAAAAAATCTTCTTATAATAAAAAACCGAAGGAAAAATATTTTAACAAACCGTAACTTTTCATATTTTCCCATTGAAACTTGATAAAAGAGAACATAAAATGAAGAATAGAATAAAAATGATATATCCATAAATTAAATGGATAGATGAAAATGTTACTACCGTCTACACGATGATATCATATTATTTAATTTAAATGCAAACAATCAAGTAAGTATAAAGTTAAAATCATAGTTGCAATTATAATCGATAAGTTGAAACACGAGTTTGAATCCAAGAGTTTCTAGTTCTTAGCATTTGGAGTGTACATGTGTTTTGCCCTAAGTTTTTTTTTTAAAAAAAAAAAGTCATGCTAGCCAGTGTCTCCGAGACACCGATTAAACAAGTAAAAAAACAAGTTTTAAGTAAAAAATAACATTTTTATATTTTTGAAGAATTGATTACACAAATTTTAATGCAACACTACTATATTCGCTTCCTTACACTACTGGTTAGCATTTCCCTTGAAAAAATTATCACTACTTTGCATTAAAAAGATGAGATTGAAAAACTTGTGTACAATGATTGTGTAATGCGTATATCAATTAGATTCTTAACATGAGTGCTAACAATACTTTTTATAACATTAACTTTTTATTGATTGATGAATCTGATCACTTTATATTAGACTCATTTTTAAAGTATAAGATTAATGTAATTTTATTTAATAAAAGAGTACACTCTCCGGTTATTATTATAAGCAAAACTTTGTATTTTAGATTCATTTCATTAATGATGTATATGATTTTTATTATAAATCACATATGTCATTTAATGAATGAATCTAAAATATTAATTTTTATTTATAATAATGTTCAGAGAGCGTAGATATCAGGGATAACGTTGCTAATACTACTCGACTTGTAATCATGCTATACAGTGAATTCCATGTCAGAGCCATTAACACTAGACAATTACTTAATGTGTTTTATATTATGCATGTTTGTCTTTTTTAACAAAAAAAACAAAAAGTGATGAGTAATAAAGTGTCGAATGCGTATGCTGATTAATGACGCAAGTGTGGTGATTAATGGAACATTCATCAGCTGCTTATTAGTTTATTCCATATCAATGACGCAAGTGTGGCGATTAATGGAACATTCATCAGCAGCTTATTAGTTTATTTCATTTCATATCGCATCCTACCGTGAACTAGTAAAACACTCGTGCATTCGTACGGGTTGCATAACATTGCGGTGATTATATAAGAAATATTTATATTCTTAATATTGTCTAATGTTTAAATATATTAAATAAAAATTATTAACGTTAACATAATGTTTCTATTAAATATTTTTATCTTATATGTACAAAAAGTTGTTAAATATTTGAATCATGGTCGTTTTGGATTTATTTGTTTATATATGCGAAAACAATTTTTTATGTACATATATGAGAAAGTCGATATGATAACATTTTAAAAACTCGTTACTATTTTCAAAATATCAACATTAATATAGTGTTTTTATTAAATAAATTTTTATTTTATATGCAAAACACCGTTTAATGTTTGCACTGCTCCCGTTGTAGATTTTATGTGCATACTTCTGCATAAACAAATTTTATATACATATATGAGAAAGTCGATATGATAAAATATTGGAAACTCGTGATTATTTTCAAAATATAAACGTCAATGTAGTGTTTCTATTAAATAAATTTTTATTTTATAAGCATAACATCGTTCAATGTTTGCATCGTACCCGTTACAAATTTTATGGGTTTATATCTCAAAAATCAAATTTTATATATACCAATATGAGAAAATTAATATGCTTAAATATTGAAAAATAATGATTATTTTAAAAATATCAACATTAATGTTGTGTTTCTATTGATTTTTTTATGCATATTAGTGAAATTAAGAAATTAAAGTAGATGAGAATAAACTATTTTTTTTATATCTATGCCATAATACATTTATTTTTCCTATATTTAAGGGAATTTGATAATAAGGAGAAGAAAGAAAGAGTAAGTAAATTGACTTTATATTTTGCAAATTACCATTAAGCACATAAACTTAAGGTGATCATAAGTTTAAGAAAGCACAATTATGAGAATTTGCTGAAGTGCGGTTTTTATATATTGTTAGTAAATTTAAAACATTGTTAAATATTTAAACTGCACTCATTGAAGATTTTACATGCTTATATATGCAGAACAAAATTTTTATGTACCGATATGTGATAGTCAATAAGATAAAATTTTGAAAACTCATGACTATTTTCAAAATATCAACATTAATGCAGTGTTTCTATTAATTAAATTTTTGTTTTAAATGCAAAATACTGTTTAATATTTGCACCGTTCCCATTGCAAATTAATTTAATATGTTTATATCTGCATAAAGAAATTTTATATACATATATGAGAAAGTCGATATGATAAAATATTGGAAACTCATGATAATTTTTAATATATAAACATCAATGTCGCGTTTCTACTAAATAAATTTTCTACTTGTGATGACCATTATCCGTAATTAATTTTTAAAAAAACAAATAAATTGAATTTTCCAAAATGATATTATGTACATAAAATTAAGAAGATCGCGAGTTTTAATAAGGACGATTATGAAATTTTGCTGAACTTCAATTTTTATATATTGTTAGTTGATGACTTCATCCCTTCATATATTATACTCTTAATTTCGAATCATTTTAGAAAATAACATTACATAAGAAAAACATTATTTTATTGTCTGTAATAATCATTTTTAAAATTTTATCATAAAAAATAATTAATATTATGAGTATTAAAAATTCAAAAGAAATAAATTTTATTTCTTTGACACGTTTGGTAGGCAATGTTTTGTTGCTATAATTTTATAGAAAATATTTCTTTTTCAAAGACAATAACCAATATTAAATTATCGAGTGTAACTTTGAAATCATTAGTGTTTTTTTCTAGCACATCTTATACTGATGTGTTTTTTTTGTGTTAATATATCTCATGTTTGTTTGTTAAAAAAAAAAAACTTTGAAATCATTAATGGTAGAGACTAATTCTTCGTGCAGACAAAAATTTCTTTCATTTGACCAATGTATACTACAAGAATTCTTTTTTTTTTTTTGAACAAGCAAAAATGGGATATATATTAATAGATAAGGAGTCTCTAAATTAGCACAAGGTGTGCCAACCCAGAGCTCCACCAAAAGTCAAATACACAGTTCACATCAGTAACCAAGAGTCGGTTAGCCGATGCCCATACAAACAAAGGGGCTCGACCACCAACAATGAGAATTATTACGAACATTAATATTACAAGTTTTCACCCACCAAAAAGTATGAACCTTTACTTTATCTAATAGTTGGTAGATGATACTCTCTTGATTGTTGAAAAGTCGGTTGTTTCTTTCCGTCCAAATGACCAACACAGTACAAAGGCACACAAGCTGCAAAAAAGAACAACTAGATCGCAAACCACCGGCTAAATAAACAAACTGAGTAAAATGATCCTTAACATTGAGCGGATCAACCGATGAAACACCAATCCAGCCCCGAACCAGACTCCATAAAGGGCCAAAACACGAACAATGAAGAAATAAATGCTCAGCTGATTCGTTGCCCCCACACCCAGTCACGCAAGATTGATCATCAAAAGAAATTATACCAAGAGCCAACAGATTATCTTTAGATGGCAAGCGATTTTGAACCAGCCGCCAAGCCAAGATAGACACCTTCAAGGGTACCTGTTTGTGCCAAGTAAGATCCAAAACATCGTCAACCGGAATAGACTCCTGTCTAGAGAGCATCTGGTACACACCACGAACTGAATACCCCCCACCAGAGTCAAGCTTCCACCTCCACTGATCAGGAACATTAGGCTGCAAAGAAATGTCAAGCAATAAAACCCTAAGCTCTGCCAACAGCTCCTCCTCCCACGCCCACAACCGTCTACGCCACTGCCAAGCCTCCCCTGCTACCCCCCACCCTAGGTCACACATATCTTCCACCGATATCGACTTGTTAACAGCTAAGTCAAAAAGACGGCCAAACCTCTCACACAACGGAACCCCACCAAGCCACGGGTCAGTCCAAAAAAACGACATAGAACCACACCCAACAGATCTATCGACACACCCTGCAAACCACCCACCGTCCACCCCTCCAACCCCGTCACGGATTTTGACAACCTCCCGCCACCAAGAAGAAGCACTCCGGCCCCTACCTCCAACCTCCCATTCACCTCACCTTACCTAGCTACCAACACCCTGTACCACAAACCCCCTCTATCCACCAAAAGCCTCCAGCACCACTTACCTAACAAAGCAATGTTAAACTCCCTCATCTGCCTCACCCCCAAACCGCCATCCTCCTTACTTTTACAAATATTACTCCAAGCAATCCAAGATAATTTCCTAGGTCCCTCACTCCCCCCCCAAAAAAAATTTAACAATAAAGATTCAATAGAAGAGATAATACCTGATGGAGCTTTGAAGAAGGAAAGAGCATAGACAGGCAGAGAGGACAAGACAGACTTAAGGAGTACCAAGCGACCACCAAAAGAGAGGAATCTACTACGCCACCCAGACAAACGATCACGGATACGAGTCAACACAGGCTCCCAAAACAACAAACGACGTGGATCACCGCCTATAGGCAAGCCCAAATACACAAAAGGAATTTTACCAACGCGACAATTTAAAGCCATAGCAACGGCCTGCAGCCAAGATGCAGAAACATTGACCCCAACCAACATACTCTTGTGAAAATTCACCTTCAGGCCCGACATCAATTCAAAAAGAACAAGAACTGCCCGAAGGGCTCGCACATTCGCCCAACTCTTAACCCCCAAAAGAAGGGTATCATCAGCAAATTGAAGATGAGAGACTAAGGTAGGATTACCCGAACCAATAGTGTACCCCGTGAATATACTCGAATCAACCATAGCTTTCATAAGAACATTCAACCCCTCAGCCGCCAGCAGAAAAAGAAACAGAGACAACGGATCACCCTGACGTAAACCCCGCTCAAGAGGAAATTCCTCCGTAGGACTACCATTAACTAACACAGACGCTGTAGCAGTACAAACACAAGCTTTCATCCACTTCCTCCATAACACAGGAAAAGACATTTTTTCCATTACCATGTCTAGGTAACCCCAATCGACAGAATCATAGGCCTTTTCAAAATCAACTTTAAATAGCAACAGTTCTTTGTTACACCTGCGGGCTTCATCGACCACTACGTTGAAGCAGTATTTCATACAACAAAAGTAAGTATTTTCAATTATCGTCTCCTCAGGGATTGGTGCGTTACTTCGAACCGTTCAACAATCGATATTGTTTTGAGTTAAGGGTTTGTACTATTGGTTTCATAAAATGACGGAATGTAAATGCGGGAATTAAAACGACAAGTAATAGGGAATAAAAGCGTTGAGATTAGAGTTCATCAATCTTGCAAAGAATATAATTCATGAATCATGCATATGAATTTAGCGTTTTAGCATAAATATCACGTATCGCTCGACAACGTCATTGATTTCCCAAATGACATCGTGAGATCGATCGTATCGTTTAATCGACGATTTCCCAATCAATCAAACGATCCGAAAGCATTACGATCCGAAACTTAGTGCGATTATCAAAACCCAAATCCATTTCTAGATTTTCTTATTTTGATAGAAGATTATTCTTAAACGTAGATTCAAGGGTATTTGTCAATATCAATTGAATCAATCATGAGAGTGAAAAGCAAGAATAACTTCATAAACACTTAAATTGCTAAATCATATATTCACATAATCATTTATTACATCAAAGCTAGAAAGATTACCTCTAATCCCAACAAAGGGATGTTAGTTGCTCATTTTCATGACAACTATACAAAAGATAAGAGAAAAGATGAAGATCATAACCCAAAGTCTTGATTTCCCAAAGCCCTTGGTGGATTTCCACAATTCAATCCTTTTGCTCCTTGAAGATCACTACTTCTAGCCCTAATTACTAAGTCCTAAACTACTACTAAAGCACTCCTAACAATTGGAAGTAAAAGTTCTCCAACTGATTATCTCTGAAAAATGAGCTAAAAATGCTTTAATACTCTGAATTTTTGCACGCTCGCTACAAGCGATGAGCTGGTCGCTTGTAGCGAGGAAGTTTTCTGGCCAATGGGAATCCTCCACGTCAGCATGGAGCCTTAAACCGCCCTTGGTCGCTTGAAGCGACCGGTTCATCGCTTGTAGCGATGAACCTCTAAAAATCCCTGCCTAGGCTCGCTTGAAGCGTGGCAACTGGCGCTTGAAGCGATGAAGCCTTCAAATTCCCTGCCTATCCTCGCTTGTAGCGAGGAAGCGTGCGCTTGAAGCGATGGCTTTGATAAAAACTTCATAAACCTTTGCTCAGCATGATCAAGCATAAATTTCCTGCAATAATAACTTGGGGTAAGACATAGGATCACAAATATAGCATTTGAACCATAAATATGAGCTTATCCTAAGATAACTTGTAAAATAAGTTACATAAGTGCCTTAATTAAATGTGCTTTTTATCCACTTTCTGGCACTTATCACACTCCCCAACTTAAATCTTTGTTTGTCCTCAAACAAAGGACACAACAAATAAGGAAACAAGCTTTAACCATGGCTTTGAGCAAGAATGCAAAAGAATCAAAAGTTTGAAGCAAATAAGTGTCAGATGAATGATTCAGATGTGATTGCGCAAGCTAGGATTAAGTTTCTCATTAAACGAGATACATACTATGAATGTGAACTAGTTCTAAACACAAAGCATCTAATCACACAATTCTTAACAAGCAACATGTTTAAAATTGAACCAAACCTAACACACTTCTATATAAAGTATATGAACATATTGAAATCTATTGTGAGGGTATGAACACTCATCCAACAAACATGATAACATTCCAATTAAATTATGTGTCCATCTAATTATCACTTCCAAAAGCATAAAAGGCATTGATCAAAAGGTCTTTAAGGGTTGTAATTGGGCTAGGTTACAAAAGAATTGTCATATGTGGGATATTTGAATTCAAATGGCCAAGCAAAAGGAACATTCAATCTAATTACAAACTTCCTTCTTTTTCCAATACAACTCTTGGTGAATTACATACTTTTCTTTTCTTGATTGATCTTGACAACTTTTTCTTTGAATTATTGCAAACCTTTTCATTTTTTTCTTTTCTTTTTCTTGGTTTGCTTTTCTTTTTTTTTTTTCTTTTCTTTTTCTTTACTTTTTCTTGTTGTCAAGATCAATTATCACATTCACCATTACATTGACATAAACATAACCTCCCTTTCTCCCCAACTTAGTTCAATGATACCCTAATCGAATGTTCCTTTATCATTATGGCAAAGGTCAATAAAAACGATGGATAAGGGTTCACAAGAAAACAACTATCAGAATTCAATAAAGAGTTAACTATGAACTGAATTTTTTACAAACTCCGGCAATTTAAATAAGCAATTGAGCTTATTAAAATTGACAGTTCACAGTTACCAATTCTGATTCAATAGGCTCAGAGGGGTTAACAGATACTCACACTTCTCACAGGGTAGGTTTATTTGGTCAAGTATTTCACTCAATTTTCAAAAAATTGCCTTGATCACTTCAATGCTTTTATACAAATTAAAACAACAACAGATTTAACATAAACTAACTGAGTTAAACATGAAATGTTGGTCTCCTGCATATATATACAATGGTTGATGATACCTCACATTTTGGCTAGTTCTAAATTGGTTCAAAACTAAACAAGTGCTTGCGTAAAACTGAATAAATTAACTTGTGTGTAAAGAACCTATTCACATTCAAGAATATACCTAGAAAAACAAGAAAACGAGTACCTTAGCTGCGCGCTTTAACACTCATTCTATCATTATCACTCAAATGATTCTAAGCTCAAGCACTGGCTTTTGAATCTTTCTTTCCAAATTGTTGGGATAATTTCAAAAAATTTTAACCAAAAATAAATAACAAAGCATAAATAAAGCATAATATATACTAAACATGTTATAACCAAAATAAAATAACATAAAAGCATAAGGTAACATCATCCATGATACAAAAAGCATAATCAAAACAAAGTACAAAACATGAAAAATGTTATAAAAGTACAAAGCTTAATAAATAAAATGAAAGAAGTGATAAAACAAAATCTGCAGCTCAGTCTGAATCATAATCTTCAGAATCCATCAAGTCTGCTGCCATACGGTCAATGCTCCTAGTAGCCACCGAGGAGTCATCGCCAAGATCATCATCAACATCATCATCATCATCCCCATCATCACCGGCATCCTCATCACCAACATCTGCAGCAGCTGCCCCTCCAGGAAAGAAAGGCCTGTCCCCAGGCCAAGCTATATGCTCTGAGAAGAAGGCTGGCGTCCATGTGCTATGGCCACTGTCATGCAAGTGACTCTGGATAGTCGTGAGAGCACGGTGATTAGACGCATTCTGCGCCATGAGAAAAGAGCTAACCAGAGAGGGGTCCCAACTAGAGAAATCCAGTGGTGGAAAGGTCGGGCCCTGAGGGTGGCTAGGGTGATGTGGTGGTGGTGGTGGTGGTACAGTAGAAGGACCGGCTGATGTGGAAGGTCCGGCTGAGGAAGAAGGTGGGGCAATAGGTGTGGGGGTGGAGCAATACCTATTGATGTACCTGTCATCAATAGGATTCTTGATCTCTTCATCTACCTGGTTGGGCATGTGTACCCTAGCCCTTCTACATAGTCCCATAATCAAACCAGGGAAGGTCAATGGGCATTTGGGTTTGCCTGGGGGTAGGATGCCGCTCTCAGCTACAACCCTCATCTAATGGGCTATGATCCTTGCAACGTCAACCTGACGGTTGCTAAGGATATAGTGGAGAAGGGGTGTAACATCGAGTGTGGTAGAAGAAGTATGTGATTTAGGCCGGATATTATAAAGAATTAGGGTAAGGACTACCTGAGCAGGTGTGGTCATGTCATCTCTGAAGGCTCTGAAAGGCTTACCCGAAGCCTTGCTCACATCATAAGATCTTCCCTCTTGGAAGATTTCTCGTGCTATAAGATCGTGATCCCAATTCCCCGCTCTTTGATGCTCGTGATAAGCACACAACCGCTTATAATTAATTAGGTCATCCGGGAAAGTAAGGTCCAGGGGATTACCTAAGTATTCGCTGATTACATCCCTATGAAACATGATAGTACGGCCTCGGACAAATGTTGTCCAGGTGAAGTCATCCGAGGGATCAGCTGGAATCGCGTTAGCGTAAAACTCCCGCACGATATCGTAGTTAATCTTCCGTGGAGGAGTGCACAGTATTCCCCATTTTCTCTCGTTAAGCATGTGCACAATCCCTCCATATTCTCCTTCCTCTGATATCTGAAATTGTTTCTCGGACCAAATCCTCCTTGTCTTCAGCTCCTCAAACCGCTCTTGGTTCCTTAGGCTTAAGAAACGGCTAGCATCATGTGGTTGAGGGTTGACTCGAGGTCTGGATGATGAACTCTCAACATTCCTTTGTCTTTTGGATGAAGATTTTGGTGCCATTCCTACACAAAGTTTAAACAGACAAATAAATAAGTAGGATACAAGTCAGGATCAAATCAAAAGAAAAATAAAACAAATTATGGGCTTCGTCGCTACAGCGACAGCTTGGTCGCTTGTAGCGAGCGAACCCAGTTTTTGCTGGTTTCCTGCGCTACAAGCGCACTGTAGCGAGGAAGACCCTTTTCAAAATTTTTGATTTTTCTGGATTAAAACCTACTTGTAGCATGCGAAATTAACCCTAAAGCTAATATAAATGAATAACAATTACTAAAACTTCCTCTTTCATCAAAACCCTAAATTTATTTTGAAATTTTTTTAAAATTTTTTTTCAAAATACGAATTGAAAGAACAAGAGGATGAAAGGACAAGTTGCTAAGTGATTCTAGTTCATTTATAATGGCTTAATCTATGGCTAATCATGGGTATAGCAACAGGGCATATCCTAAGTTCAAACAAATTGGAAACCCTAAACCCTAAATTCATAATACGCATGCTGGCACGTTTAGACTTGTATAAAGCTACAAACATAGACAGAAAAGTACGAACAACATACCTGAATGGAGATTGAGTGCAGATTACAGAAGCACAGAGTTTGATTTGCAAGTGTAGCAGAGAATTGCAGAAAAATAAAGATGCAGAAATTGCAGGAATACAAAATGGAATGGAGTGTTACTGTGGTTTGTGGGATGCGAAAACAAAAGGTATAACGGATAATGCAATTAATTAGGTGGTTGGGGGGGTAGGGAAAAAGACTAGTGGCCTGGGAACTATAAATGGCCGTTTCTGTTACGGTCGCTACAAGCGCGCGACCTGTCGCTACAGCGACAGGCTATAAGCCCATCGCTACAAGCGTTGACTAGCGCTACAGCGCAAAGCTTGGAAGGCCTCGCTACAAGCGACAAGGACGTCGCTACAGCGACATAGTGCAAAGTTCATCGCTACAGCGATGGATCTGTCGCTGTAGCGACCATGACAGGTAACAGAAAAAATAAAATTTTGAGTCTTTGCCACTATCCCTAAATGCATGGATGGATGTTAAAAACTAAAATACTAATTAAAAACAAACCTAAACAGTTGGGTTGCCTCCCAACAAGCGCTTGTTTTACGTCGTTAGCTCGACGCCTGATTCGTTAGGGTGGCCAATACGAGACGGAAAGCACATCAGCTTTTGTACTCCTTTGCTGTGGGAGGAATTCCATGAACTTGAAGAACAGCTGATGTGGAGTCCAAAACCTCCCTATCCAGAATAAGCTGAGCAAGGAACATAAGCAATCTTGTACACGTTCAAGTTCTGCCTTGCTCACTTTAATCCCCTCTTCCTTAGAAGTTTCTTCCTTGTCAATAAACTGTTCCGGCCTCTCAATATCCATCACTTCTTCACTATCGACAATGCTGGCCTCTTCAGTATTTGACCTGGCTTGAGGAAGTTCATCCTTGTGTGGTATCTCTAATTCTTCCATTAATGTCCTTATACCACATCCTTCAAATAACGTCTCTTCCTCACTCTCATCAATATCGTCTTCAACAATCTCTCCGAATTCCAAAACGGATTGATTGTTGGTCTGAACCTCCATGATTCTTGGTAGATAATTCATTTGAACTTGCAAAATCTCCAATTGGCATGACAAAGCTCTTAATCTATGGTTGGTGTTTTGCATGTTGATCATGGATTGTTGCATGAACAAATTTAAAATGTTTTCCGTTCTTGCCATTTGTTCTTCTTCAGACGGATATTGTTGATATTGTTGATAGATATCATACTCGAATGGATCATAGAAGTTGAAATAATCATGATGATCAGCCATGATTTGTTCCAATGTTGAGAATCTGAAACAAAGTAACTAACAAGAAAATTTTCTTTGCTTTGCAAAGAGGGTTAACGCACAAACAGTTGATAATGTACAAAAATATTAACAAGATATTTACAAAAGCTCAAAACACTATCAATTATTGCGATGCTCAAAATAACAAAACACTAATCCCCGGCAACGGCGCCATTTTGTTGAAGCAGTATTTCATACAACAAAAGTAAGTATTTTCAATTATCGTCTCCTCAGGGATTGGTGCGTTACTTCGAACCGTTCAACAATCGATATTGTTTTGAGTTAAGGGTTTGTACTATTGGTTTCATAAAATGACGGAATGTAAATGCGGGAATTAAAACGACAAGTAATAGGGAATAAAAGCGTTGAGATTAGAGTTCATCAATCTTGCAAAGAATATAATTCATGAATCATGCATATGAATTTAGCGTTTTAGCATAAATATCACGTATCGCTCGACAACGTCATTGATTTCCCAAATGACATCGTGAGATCGATCGTATCGTTTAATCGACGATTTCCCAATCAATCAAACGATCCGAAAGCATAACGATCCGAAACTTAGTGCGATTATCAAAACCCAAATCCATTTCTAGATTTTCTTATTTTGATAGAAGATTATTCTTAAACATAGATTCAAGGGTATTTGTCAATATCAATTGAATCAATCATGAGAGTGAAAAGCAAGAATAACTTCATAAACACTTAAATTGCTAAATCATATATTCACATAATCATTTATTACATCAAAGCTAGAAAGATTACCTCTAATCCCAACAAAGGGATGTTAGTTGCTCATTTTCATGACAACTATACAAAAGATAAGAGAAAAGATGAAGATCATAACCCAAAGTCTTGATTTCCCAAAGCCCTTGGTGGATTTCCACAATTCAATCCTTTTGCTCCTTGAAGATCACTACTTCTAGCCCTAATTACTAAGTCCTAAACTACTACTAAAGCACTCCTAACAATTGGAAGTAAAAGTTCTCAAAGTTCTCCAACTGATTATCTCTGAAAAATGAGCTAAAAATGCTTTAATACTCTGAATTTTTGCACGCTCGCTACAAGCGATGAGCTGGTCGCTTGTAGCGAGGAAGTTTTCTGGCCAATGGGAATCCTCCACGTCAGCATGGAGCCTTAAACCGCCCTTGGTCGCTTGAAGCGACCGGTTCATCGCTTGTAGCGATGAACCTCTAAAAATCCCTGCCTAGGCTCGCTTGAAGCGTGGCAACTGGCGCTTGAAGCGATGAAGCCTTCAAATTCCCTGCCTATCCTCGCTTGTAGCGAGGAAGCGTGCGCTTGAAGCGATGGCTTTGATAAAAACTTCATAAACCTTTGCTCAGCATGATCAAGCATAAATTTCCTGCAATAATAACTTGGGGTAAGACATAGGATCACAAATATAGCATTTGAACCATAAATATGAGCTTATCCTAAGATAACTTGTAAAATAAGTTACATAAGTGCCTTAATTAAATCTGCTTTTTATCCACTTTCTGGCACTTATCAACCACCTCGTTAGCTATCAGGATACCATCAAGAATCTGTCTATCCTTAACAAACGCTGACTGAGCCTCAGAGACAACACTGCCAATAACCAATCTCAATCTATTTGACAAAATTTTAGCAAGAATCTTGTATAAGCACCCCACAAGAGAGATAGGCCGAAAATCATTCAACCGTTGAGGATTGTCCACCATTGGGATAAGAGCAATGAAAGTATTGTTGATACCTTTTGTTAATCTGCCATTCCGATGAAACTCTGAAATAAAACGCATAATGTCATCCTTCAAATCCCCCCAAAAATCCTTGATGAAACCAAAATTAATACCATTAGGTCCGGGGCTTTTGAAACTGTCACAATCCCACACCGCCTGCTTAACTTCCTCCATGGAAAAAGGTTTAATCAAAACACCCCCATCGGCAACAGACAACCTTCGAAACTGAAGATTCCCCAACCCCGGCCTCTCCACACGCGGCGCCCGAAAATGAGACTGAAAGTGAGAGAACACGGCCTGACGAATAGGTTGAACACCCTCAACAACCATCCCCTCTACCAAAAGAGTTGAAATCGCATTCCTACGACGTTTTGCTGCCAAGACTATATGAAAATATTTGGTATTAGCATCCCCCTCTCTGAGCCACTTTGATCGAGACTGCTGCCAGCAAATACTAGTATTCATCCGCGACAAAGAATAAATGTCCACCCCAATATTATGATACTCCACCAACTCGGATTCGGACAAGACTTCATCTTCTCCTTTACTTTCGAGAACTGAACGACGAAGTTTAAGATCATCAATCTTCCCAGATAAATTCCGAGTGTGAGTTGCATGCCACTCCTTAAGAGCCCCTCTAGAAAAAAGAAACCTGTCCAACCGGCTCATAGAAAGACCATCCCCTTTATACCAAGTAAAGTTACGGCCACATAGAGGTAAATCCACCAAAGCATTGGATTCAATAAACTGGTTAAACGGACCGTTATCCATCGAGTAGGAATAAGATCTGGCCGACCGCCTCTCCTCAGGACGCCTAACCGCATTGAAATCCCCGCAGACACACACCTTCTCCCCCACCACAGACTGCAGCCTAACAGACAAGGAATCCCACAATAATTGCTTCGGACCCGCCTCACAAGGGGCATAAACATTGAATAAGTAAAAAAGCTCGTTCGATTGAAGAAACCTACCATGTATCATTAATACATGATCAAAACTCACAGAAGTCCACACCTCCACCTCTGAAGAATCCCATAAAGTCAATAAGCCCCCAGATGCCCCCATAGAGGGTCGAAAGGAGAACTCATAGGGCGCAGAACCCCACAACAAGTCACATAAAAAATTGTCACAAGCCAGCAACTTAGTTTCCTGCAAACACAGAATGAAAGGACACTTCTCACCCACCAACTTCTGAATCTCCTTCCTCTTCTCCAACCCTCCCAACCCCCGTACGTTCCAAGAAATAATCCGCATCCCCCACCCACACACCCTACACCAACGGCCTCAGCGCCCTAACTGCTCCGACCAACAGCCCCCGGTCCCATCCCCTCCTTCCCAACCGGCAGCAACCTCTTCCCTCTCCCCGTCCCCGAAAGCACACTGAACATATTCGACTTGTCTCCCGAAAATTGAACACCGATAGATGTACCTATGCCCCGAACATCCTCCTCCGCCACCCTCTCATTACCATGCATGATTACCCAATTATTCCAGTCATTATTAACCGAAACTGAAGAAGAAGAATCAGTTGTTGCACCTTGAGAGTCCAAAACCGCTGATGAGTTAACTAAAGTTTTAGCACGCCTCTCCCGCGCTTTCTGTTTTAAAATTTTCAACACCTCCTTGCGATCCTTGCTTGGTAATCTGGCGACTTTCTTGAGAGACAAGATGGAATGTTTCAAAAAGCCGCCTGAATGTCTTCTTCTTTTAGCATCACCGGAGTCAGATGAAACTTTAACTTCTGACTGCATCTTTTTCTTGTACTTCTTCTTAGATGAGAAAATCAGCCCCGCGTCTCCATGATTATGATCATTCAGCCATTCCATACTCCACGGCCCAGACACAACAGAACGGGCCTTGATCGGGGGGCAAGACAGAGTACGCTGACAACGCGTCTGTTTGGGAACAGAAGGATTAGAAGGTGCAGAAACAGAACTAGAATCGCCACATAAATAAGCCGAAGTATCCGAACCAAGATTAGCAGGAGGCACATGATAGGTAGTGCCCTCCCCATCCTTACATGCTGCTTGTTCCTCACGAACACAAGGTTTAGAGACAACATCCGGCCGAGACACTGGAAGCCTCTCCTCCTCCTCCAACTCATCGACGAACTCTTTTACCAAGTCATCACCAAAATTATTAAGATCCGGATCAGCATGAGTCTCAAACAAGTCAGCCTGAGATACCTCCGAAACACTATCCGCTTCAAACAAGCAAGCATCCTCTCCGATGTTAAAGCCCCACTCTTCCACTATTTTCACCTCGACCAATAAACCGTCAATCAAAAGGTTATCAACAACATTGACAACGTCCAAAGAAGCGGTAGCTATCAGCACACGTGTGTAATCAAAACGTTCGTTATCCAGTGTACAACTATCCAATCTCAAGAAGCGACCACAGTTCATGGTGCAAAGCTTAAAAAAATTCTCATTCCACGCATGTAGTGGAACCCCATAAGTACGCAACCAAGCTCCCCTCTGAAAGGTCACCACTTGTTTGTCCCAGCGCACAAAATTAGAAAAGATATGCCGAAAAAAGTCACTTGCCGCCTCAATCATAGACATGACATCCAAGTCTTGCTTGCTATGCATGAACACTTTATCAGCTCCCAACGGGATAAATTCTAACTCTTGGAAACCCGCGTCTGCAACTCGGTTTCGTATCACTGGAATAGCTTCTCCATACAACACAGTAGCTACTACACCATTTCTAGCCCATTGCAAATCGTCCTCAACTGATCGATAAATGCGAACCAATTGCTTACTTTGCGAAACCTTCTCCTTAGCCTGCGGAACAACGGGTGCAATGCACTCCGTGACCCCCCGCATCCCCGTAACAGCAGTATTACCCCTTCCTTGATTCCCATTGAGCCGCACCACCACCTCCCCGACCCTAACACCCTCCCCGTTGTCAGCCTCCTCCCTCACCAAAGCATTCTTTCCACCACCGTCCGCCACCAGCCCCGCACAAACTATTTTTTCTCCCTCCCCTTCCAGAGTAACTCCACACGTCCCATTCCTCGACACATATTCGCCCTCGCCGTCGCCAATATTCCGGCACGACACAGCCTCCAACTGCGTTCCATTATCTCCCTCGCCAACCCGAATCCCCTTCCTCCCCATCCTCACGTCACTCTCCCTCACCCTCTCCCCCGGAGCAGACCGATCGAACCTAGCCACCTTAGCCCACAGACGCAGATGGCCAAAATAAATTCCGTTCAACGCGCGCAAGAGTTTGACAACATCTCTAACATTTGAGAATCGCACAAAACCGTAGGCTTCACCATACTTATTACGCTTTCTTGCCAAGAACACGTGTTCAAGGATCCCACAAACCTCAAAAGCCTTTTTCAAATGAAAATGCGAAACGACATCCGGAATATTCGTAAAATAAAATGTAACGTACCGTTTCAAATTAGAAAGAGAGGACTCCTCCCTGCCAGCACCATCCATAACGCACGGCTGCCCCAATGAACTGATTGCACCGTCGCGCGCCCCCTTAATCCGTGGGAAGGAAACACGATCCTTGCCATCACCAGTCCTCACCCTCACGTGATTGTTATGCCTAAAAGCCTCGCCACCGTCGCGCGCCCACCTCGCAAGAGAGAACCGCCCTCGTGAATGTGATCGCCATCGCCGCCCAGCAGCACTGCCGTGAGAATTAAAAGGCCGCGCCCCTTCATGAGAATGTAGCCCAAAACCACCAGACCGTGATCGCCCGCGGTTATCAAGAAAACGTGAGCCAACCCTTACCTTAGACCGCCCTGAATTGGAAGAAGAGACCAATCTTCCCGCGAACCGCAATTCCTCCCGCTGTCTGTCTTGTTCAAACGAATCCTGTCGCTGCACTTTCCGTCTCCGCCGTCTCACATCAATCCAATCTCCCCCATCCCCCCCCGTTTGTGGCACCCTGCTTGGAACCCTTCCCCCCCTTGAAATCCTCACTGCCGGCGAAAAAGAACACCGACGTGGTTGTCCGCGGCGGAGCCGGGAACCCCCACTTCTCTCTCTCACCCTACCTCTCTCTCTCACGGCGCTCTCCATATTTTATCTCACGGCGCTCTCATAACCAAGGAAAAAGTTGATCGCAAGCTTGTTGTCAAACGGATATGATATTGTTGTACCAATATGAAGACAAATTCAAACTATAAATTAATTCACTAGTAGAGAGCACAAACCGTAAATCAATAATGTGTGAATTGTGTGAAGCGGTGCTTTTGCTAATTGCCAATTCTCCGCCGAATTTGCCAAAAAGATGACGTGATCCAATAGAAGGCAGCATGAATTAGAAAACCGATTGGAATGGACAAGACGACGCAGGTTGCACAAACCCTAGCAGAGGCATTACTACAAGAATTCTTATATACCTTTACAGAGAATGATTCCTCCACATCAAATATTAATTTATATTTGTATGTATGTCTCTTTTGAAATGACGAAAATGGGAGTAGATGCTACCAAAATTTTCAATTAGCTGCATGCATATCGAATGGAATACAGTGGCCACGGCATAAATTAAGCGAGAAATTTGTTTGTTTGTTTTTTAGGAAAATGCTATATGTAGCACTGTTTTTTATCTGAAGTCGAGTCACAACACAATATTGTAGGATTAAACTAAACTTTTAAATGATACATACAACACAATATTGTAGGCCTAAACTAAACTTTTAAATGATATATTTTTAAATGTAAAAGTACCAAAATAAAATTTCAGTATAAAAATATTTTATTTTTTAGATAAAAAAAACGATATTCATTTATTCAAATTGATAAGGTACATTGAACAATACAAATTCAAAGTCGATAAAAGTAAAAATGATGAATCTGTGAACAAACTCGCATAATCCATATTAATAACATAAAACGTCAGAGTATATATGTATATAAATATGACTATTTTGAAATTTCCAGAAAACTCGTGTCTCTGATCTGCAACGTTGATGCCAAAGTCATTGTTTGAATATTCATTTGATCAATACTAATATTTAAACCAAAATAAAATAAATACCACACTAATGCGGAAAATAAAAAACACACTGCACAAAGACGAGAAATAAAAACAAACAGAGTCGTACAAAGACGGTTAAATACTAAACAAATGAAAGAAGATCGAAAAATATGTGAAAATCACTTATTTAACTAAAGAGAATGAAAAACAATTCGGAGGGATGATTTCAGATCAAATCGACCTTAAATCACCACTCTTTAATTGATCAAAATTAGAGTTGGGGGAGGAGAAAAGAGAGAAATAGAGAGACAAAGGTACCTTAGACTTGTATAAAAATATTTAAAAGGTATCCATGAATATTCCTTTTCTTTTTTTAAGAAACTAAACTAATTCATCTAAATTGACAACATGAAGAATTGACAGCAGGGTGAATCGAACATGAGACCTTGAGAAGGAACATATTCCAAGGTCCTAAGCCAACATCATCATACCAACCTAAGTGAGTAAAATGATCCGTGAATATTCTAATACGTATATTTCAAAAATTATTTCTAAAAATATTTATTCGTCGTAGGGGTGAATTTCTAACTACCATGTTGTTTGGCCCCAAAAATATTCACTGTATTTAATAATTCTTTTGCCTTTAGTTAAAAGCGTTCATTAAAAAAATGTGCGTACATAGAAGTTTCCTTTCAAATTAATAAATGCATTTATTACTCTCTCCGTCCTAAATTATACGTCGTTTTGAAAAAAAAATTATGTCCCAAATTATATGTCATTTTACAATACCAATAAAACATTAATGATACTTTTCATATTATATCCTTAATTATTTATTACTCTCTCTTCTTTTAATTCTTTAATTTATCTTTCTCGTACCATTTATTAAGGAAAATTTTGTAAAACAACTCATAATATCTATTTCCCACACAAAATTAATTACATTTCTTAATACGTGTGAAATGTCCAAAACGTCATATAATTTGGGACGGATGGAGTATTATTTTTTTAAACTTGACTTTAATTAGTATGTTCCTTCTTTTTAGGATAATATGTTTATAACGTTTCATTATATATCAAATTGCAAATACATGAAGGTGCATGTTGCCAAGAATTAAAGGGACGGGAAAATAAGACTATTACATTTTGCATCCTATGTGTTTTTCACACGGCCTATTTTCTCTCAAAATATCTTTTCCTCAAATTATAGAATCCGAACCATGTATTGGATTTTGTAATCCGAACCCTTCCTACATATAAGTCAAAATCAGAAACATCTCTTGTACGCATGTGGAACAATTGTCGTTGCCCACCTGTACAAGGAGCTCAACAGTGTGCCCATTAGAAGACTTCACAGCTGGTTGGATACTTGACCTTGCTACAAGTATAAACAATAATGAGTTGCATATTTATTTACATGTTAAACATGTTTTTTTATACTAAACTGATATGTTGATGTTGATGTAGGCTTGGATATTCCAGCATTTTCAGACAGTTGGGGCTAGCGATTATTGAGGTGGATACAAGGAGAATCGGTAGCCATATGGGATTATGTTTGTTTTCTTGAAGGGTCATGTTATGGATCCCACATGATCCTAAAATTCTGGCGCAGACCTGATGCTGAACGTAAAACAGAGTACAACAGCAAGGAAAGAATAACAGACAGAAAATAAAAGACACAGAATATTTGTTAACCCAGTTCGGTGACAAACACACATACGTCTGGAGGCTACCAAGCCAGGAAGGAAATCCACTAGCGTAGTCCTAGTTCTAAGTTCTCAGAAAACTCCTAGTTTACAACTTATCACCTAGCTACTACCCGTATTGACTTCAACCTAGGAACTCCTAGACCTGAGATCCCATCTCACTTCCCCTCAAACAATCACTGCCCCAGTGATCATAAACTCAAATAACAATCAAAGTAGGAGACACACTCCAAAACACACACACACACACGTCACTCTTGCTTAAAAGCTTATGAGTGATACACAATTACAACTCAACTAAACACAGTCCTAAGCTTGCATCAAGGTGACACAAGAAAGACTCACAATTAACAGACTCAAAACCTAAGAATACTCTTTCAATGATAGCTTTGGTTGAGTTGATTTCTTCTATAGTAGCGTCTTCTATTTATAGCCTTCAGCAGCAACAAATATTTGAACCAAATATTCTTCAAAGATATATTTCCAAAATTCTTCTTTAGAAATATATTCCACAATATTCTTCAGAAATATATTTTCCAAAGATCTCTTTGAAAATATATTCACAAATAAAAGTATCCAATCTTCAAAATATATCTCATGAAAATATTCTTCATTCTAGAACCACACGCAGCATGGAGAATTCTTCAATCAAATCTTCAAAAGATCACATGAGAAAATAAACAGCTCCAAGGCACGAAAAATAGGAGCACTGTAAACCAGCTTCTGAATGTACTTCTGAAGAAGTGCTTCTGAAGGTCTGCGTCTGAAGGTTCAGCGTCTGAACAGTGCTTCTGAAGGTTCAGCTTCTGAACAGTGCTTCTAAAGGTTCAGCTTATGAACAGTGCTTCTGAAGGTTGCTTCTGAACAGTGCTTCTGACGTTCAGCTTCTGAGGTCCAGCTTTTGAAGACGCACATCTTGCTTGTATATTTGATTTTAGCAAACATGAAGCCAACAACCAAATATCCAACAATCTCCCCCTTTGGCAAATTTTTGGCTAAAATCAATTTGAGAACAGAGGCAAGTTCTTCACTCATCATAAGTACGCAACCATGAATTTAAACGTAGCAACCAAAAATCAACAGAGTCAGCAGCGGCACACACACTACGTTTCCACACATACACTCCCCCTGAAACAGATCAGCTTCTGTCAGGAAACACACATACTCCCCCTGAAACAAAGTCTCCCCCTGAAACACATCAGCTCTGTATTGTGAAATGCTTGTATTGCTTCTGAACTGAACTACAGAAATGCTAGCTTCTGACACACTTATCTCCCCCTTTTTAGCCAAACAATTTTGACAAAACAAGAAACAACAATCACCAGGAGTAGAAAAACAAGAAACAACAAATAAGACCATATGCACACAAGTAGAGGAAAAACAAATGGAATACGCCCAGAAATCTGCAACACAATTCTATCTCACACCATAGATGAAAAGAATGCATAAGAGCTTTCATCCACAAACCCATAACCATAAAGACACCATAGAGTCATACCACACACAAAGTCTTCACAGAGGAAGCAAAAACAAGAGAACACAACTGCAGAGTACAAAAATGCAGACTAGAAGCACAAAATGAAATCCAGGATATAGTCCAAAAAATTGACAGTCTTCAGACTCAGCATCAGAAGCTGCTTAGTCTTCATTAGGATCAGTATCATCTTCATCACCCTCAGCACACTGCAAGGCTTCTTTAGCCAACTCTCTTTCCACAGCAAGCCCTCTTTGGAGCACATACTTCCACCTGGTTACGTTCTCAACAACATGGAAGGAAGTTTTGTCAATGGGTGCTTCAGGCACATTCAGAGGAATCTTCTTCCCAGCAATCCTCTTCTGAACATAGGGCATGATGTCTTGAACATCCTGCTCAACATCATCCTCAGACTCACTAGGATCCACTTCCTTTCCTTTTAGTGCCTTCTTCTTTGGGACAGGGACCACCACCTTGCTCCAGCCTTTAGATGGTCCAACAACAGCACTCTTCTTAGCAACAGGAGTAGGCCTGTTGGCAGCAGCAACAACCTTTCCTTTCCTATTCTTCAGCCTCTTGCCAACACTTTCACATTTTGGTGTCCATTCCTTCGTGACATTGATTACAACAGGTTCAGATTTTCTTTGCTGAAGGTGCTTGGGGTATCCATACAACTTGAAACAAAATGGCTTTATGTGCCCCTTTCTACCACAGTAATGACATATCCAAGGATGAGATACCCTCCTGCTCTTAGATCCCTGAGGTTTGTTCTGATGTTCCAACTTAGGTTTGCTCATCATTGGATCATATGTTCCAACAGCTGCAATGAACCTTTTAGCTGGATTTTGTTGTTTGTTGTTCAACGTCCTATCATCAAACCCTATTCCATTTGGTTTCCCTTGGTTCTGACTCTCCAATATCTCTTCTAGCACATCAGTACCAATGTTCATCATTCTGACCTGCTTCTTCATGTGTTCAAGTTGAGAGTTCAGCTGGGTTACCTCATATTTGAGATCAGAAATTTGCTCTAAGTGTTCACTTCTTTCAGCATGCAGTTGACTGATAGTCTTCTTTTGATTTTCTAATAACTTGCAAACTTCTTCATTACTGAGGTATAGTTCTTTGTAAGAGGCAGCTGGTTCTTCAAAAGACAATTCTTCATCACTGGATTCAGTATTTGATGGTGCTTCAGAACCTGATGGTGTTTCAGAAGCCTCAGAACCTAATGGTGCTTCTGAAGCCTTAACTTTATCATCATACATACATCTACCAGTTAAAGCAGTGACATGCTTAACAGACTCATACTCCACTTCTCCTTCTGAGTCATCTTCATCAGACCAAGACACAACCAAACTTTTCTTCTGTTTCTTGAGTTATGTGGCACATTCTGTCCTAATGTGACCATATCCTTCACACTTATGACACTGAACTCCTTTGGATTGATTGCTTTTCTCATCAGTTCTTGTCTTCTTCAAGTCATTTGGTTTGGATATCCTGTCAGCCTGCTTCAGAATCTTGTTAAACTGTCTACCAAGCATCACAAGAGCTTCTGATTTGCTTTCATCATCCTCATTATCAGCATTTGGTACAAAGGCAACACCTTTCCCCTTCTTATCAGTCCTGTTGTTGAAAGCTATCTCAAAATTCTGCAAGGACCCTACCAATTCCTCAACCTTCATACTGGAGATGTCTTGTGCTTCCTCAATGGCAGTAACCTTCATGTCAAATCTCTTAGGTAGAGACCTGAGTATTTTTCTCATAAGCTTCTCATTAGACATTCTTTCTCCAAGAGAATCAAATGAGTTAGCCATGTCCAGAACGTTCATATAGAAGTCTTGTATATTTTCATCCTCCAACATTTTGAGATTTTCAAACTTGGTGGTGAGAAGTTGAAGTCTGGAAATTTTTACCTTGGATGTGACTTCACGTGTAGTTTTGAGAATCTCCCAAGCATCGTTAGCTACAGTGCACTGCTTGATTAATCTGAACATATTCTTGTCCACTCCATTGAATATAGCATTCAAGGCCTTGGAGTTTCCAAGAGCTAATTCATCTTCTTCCTTGGACCACTCTTCTTCTGGTTTCAGATCAGCTGTCTTATTTCCATCTTTGTCAAGCACAACAGGATGTTCCCAACCCTTCAGAACTGCTTTCCAGGTTTTACTGTCAATAGACTTAAGGAAAGCACTCATGCGTGATTTCCAATAGTCATAGTTAGAACCATCCAACAGAGGTGGTATGTTCACAAATCCTCCTTCTTTGTCCATTCTGCCAGAAAATACCTTCCCTGGAGCTCACCCTAAAACAGGCAGGGTGTCTGCTCTGATGCCAATTGAAATTCTGGCGCAGACCTGATGCTGAACGTAAAACAGAGTACAACAACTAGGAAAGAATAACAGACAGAAAATAAAAGACACAAAATATTTGTTAACCTAGTTCGGTGACAAACACACCTACGTCTGGAGGCTACCAAGCCAGGAAGGAAATCCACTAGCGTAGTCCTAGTTCTAAGTTCTCAGCAAACTCCCAGTTTACAACTTATCACCTAGCTACTACCCGTATTGACTTCAACCTAGGAACTCCTAGACCTGAGATCTCATCTCACTTCCCCTCAAACAATCACTGCCCCAGTGATCTTAAACTCAAATAACAATCAAAGTAGGAGACACACTCCAAAACACACACTCGTCACTCTTGCTTAAAAGCTTATGAGTGATACACAATTACAACTCAACTAAACACAGTCCTAAGCTTGCATCAAAGTGACACAAGAAAGGATCACAATTAACAGACTCAAAACCTAAGAATACTCTTTCAATGATAGCTTTGGTTGAGTTGATTTCTTCTATAGTAGCGTCTTCTATTTATAGCCTTCAGCATCAACAAATATTTGAACCAAATATTCTTCAAAGATATATTTCCAAAATTCTTCTTTAGAAATATATTCCACAATATTCTTCAGAAATATATTTTCCAAAGATCTCTTTGAAAATATATTCACAAATAAAAGTATCCATTCTTCAAAGTATATCTCATGAAAATATTCTTCCTTCTAAAACCACACGCAGCATGGAGAATTCTTCAATCAAATCTTCAAAAGATCACATGAGAAAATAAACAGCTTCAAGGCACGAAAAATAGGAGCACTGTAAACCAGCTTCTGAATGTACTTCTGAAGAAATGCTTCTAAAGGTCTGCGTCTGAAGGTTCAGCGTCTGAAGGTCTGCGTCTGAAGGTTCAGCGTCTGAAGGTCAGTGTCTGAACAATGCTTCTGAAGGTTCAGCTTCTGAACAGTGCTTCTGAAGGTTCAGCTTCTGAACAGTGCTTCTGACTTTCAGCTTCTGAAGTTCAGCTTTTGAGGTCCAGCTTCTGAAGACGCACATCTTGCTTGTATATTTGATTTTAGCAAACATGAAGCCAACAACCAAATATCCAACATATCCCATTTGGATCACATGGATCTTAGCTTCGTTCTCATGAACCCGTATCAGGGCCATCGTTAAACATGTTCATTCGATCGAATCAGTTTTTACTCTAGATGGCTCATATACAAATCTCGTAGGGTTCGTTATCTATTGGAGTGGGTGTTGGGCCAACTTGGTTATGTCCAAACCATCCCAGGCATCCACATGATAGTGCAAGCCCCAGACGATCGGATAGGGGATCCGTCAGCGCTACGTGCAGTATTTTGATCATGTGGCGATAACACATGAGTTGGGTCTGCGTGCTCCAACTGGTCTAGAGACGGCAACTAAATACACGAGGTAATATTTTAGCATATCACATGCATACGTCATACCTCGGTCGAAAAATGTTTATATCTCGAGGCCACATGAGCAGGAGGCCCTTGATGAGGTTACTGTTGGGCAACATGCAGACCAACAACGGCTAGACATTTGGATACGGTTAGGTCACATTAGAGACCGTGTCATTGCTATCATGGACAGTGGTCAAGTGGAGAAGGGAAGTCCGACTTGGATTAGTTTGAATGCAATTATGTAAGAGGCTCAAGGAGGGGTTGTCTATCGTTGTAGGCGTGTTAGGGGCGGTAGGGATGACCATGATACCCGGTAATTTTACGACTGTGTTGTAACACTTGGACAATTTATGTTTTTAATTTTTGTTTTAATCTTTTTGAAATTTCTGGCTTAGCAACTGGTAAGGAGGTTAAACTGGTTCTGATTAAAACTGGTTCTGAACCTAACAGGTTCTGAACTTGAAACTTAGCACAATTTAAATCACAGTTATGCAGCAGAATTAAAAAGTGCAGAAATAAAAGAAAACAAGGTTTGTTAACCCAGTTCGGAGTAAACACCTCCTACTCTGGGGGATACCAATCCAGGAAGGAAATCCACTATTGGAATTAATCCTTAAGACTCAGACACTGACCTCCCAGTTCCTATCCTAAGCAATCAACTTCCACCTAGTCAGACTTCTACCCACGCATGAGTATTAGAGTCCACTAACTTCCTATTTAAGCAACAGCCCAGTTACTTGAACAACTTGAACTAAACCCAGTTCTTAAACAAAACTACCCAGTTTGTGAAGAACACTATTCAATACATGACCTGCACTCGTACCTACAGGCTTAGAGTGATTACAACTCTATTAAACCTAAACCAACTCAACAGAGTGGTGCACAAACAAAGCTAAAAAGCTTACACAACCTAAGACTCAATTTTCTGAATTATACTATGTTTTTCATATCTCTTGAATAGCAGCAAAGCACTCTTTATATAGCCTTCAGTCCAGCATAAAACCCAATCCAATCTTCTAAATTGATCTGTTTCTGAATTATGAGTGGTCCAATAAGGAAACAAATAAACCAGGAAAGAATCTTAATAAGATTGTAACAGAAAAATACGAAGTTCATAAAACTGAACCAAATCTTTATTAAATCTTCTCCAAAACAACCAGCATTCTAGAAGCAATATGCGAAGATATATTCTTGTTAATCTCGCCAAGATTCGCGCAAGAATAACTTGAAAATAACAAGCTTCTGATGAAGTCAACAAAAGTCAACGCGGGCATCAGACTCACATTTCAGCTTCTGAAGTGCTACAGTGCGTCTGAAGGTGCATTCAGCTTCTGAAGGCCAAAAGTGCTTCTGAACAGCTTCAAATGCAAATTCTTGTAACTGAAGACTTGTTCTAAACATGGAGATGCTTCTATTCAACACATTGGATTTGCCAAAATATGCAGCCAACACCAAAATACTCAACACTTTTGGTTGTAACATTTGAATATTGATGACAATATTTTAATTTTTATGTTGCATGTGTGTTGTTTCATATGTTTTCGCTTTCCATTTTTTTTATTATAATTTGCTTGTATGCATGTTGAAATTAATCCGGTTTTCTCATTTTACCAAAAAAAAAAGTGTAGGCTAAACAAAACAGATTTTGTCTTTGTGCTGTTACAGTTCAAATTATATAATCTAAAATGTTCAATTTATACACTATAATTTGCCTATAAAACGGTCTCATGAGGGTTTGACAAATTCAGATTTTAGAATGCGAAAGATGTTGGGATTATATATTCTGAACCGTATATTTACAAGAAGCGGATAAACATCAATATAGTTCTAGTCTTGCCTTCAATTTTAACAACGTTCGGATTATGAAATCCAAAACATGGTTCAGACTCTATAATCCGAGCAAAGGGTATCTTTGAGAAAACAAAATAAGACGTGGGAGAAACACATATAGTGAAAAAAATAATAGAAAAAAACATTAAGGCTTCGTTTGAGAGTTTGGAGGGGAGGAGAGGGCAAGAGAAGACTTTGGGGGGTGGGAAATGTAGATGGAAATGAAGAAATCTTTCACATTTTTTTGAAAGAGTATTTTTTTAGAGAATGATAAACCAATGCTTATGATTTATATATTTTTAATATTAAATATATTGTAACAACATAGATTAAATTTGAAGAATTCATATAAACCCTTTAAAACCCCCAAAACCCTCATCCAATATAACTTTTTAGTTCCTTCAAATGAGGAGAGTTTTGTATTATAAAGAAAATTAACCATCCAAAACCCTCATCTCCCAATGTACTTTATTTGTTCCCCCTGCTCATTTCTTTTTTACAAAACCCCCCTCCCTTCCCCTCCATTGGAATCACTAGTTTCCAAACAATACTGTTGTCGGGTGTCATGAAAATTGAAAGCACACGATAGAGATTAAAGAAACATAATTGGCTTTAAGTGATGGATGGTAGTGGAGCCAATGTAGTTGTTTTTAATTAGCTATAATGAGTATGTTACTCTCATCACTTAATTAGTATTTTTGCCATATTTTGCTAGTAGTCGTATACTAGTATTTCTTTAGCTTGTTTGAAATACCTTTTGATGATGGTTGTTGTTCCATAGTGTTTATTTACTAGAAAAATATACTGTGCATTTCTATTGCTATTTATAACGGATGGTTTAACTAGATCAGGTCCCATGATTTATTCTCTTGTGCTTTAAAAAAATAGGAACAGCCCACGTGTACACTTATCCCATCCAAAGAATTCAGGTGAGATGTTTAAAGGCTGAAATTACTCCCTACTATATCAGATATTTTTCTAATACACACTTCTACGTACATATGATATCATTGTGCTATCATCTATGTTTCTGGTGAAGAAAAGTGCTTATTTTTAGCTTATCCGCAGGTCAAAAAAATTATGTGGCTCTCAAAATACTAACATATTAAATGAAGGTCTAAAACCAGGTTATAGATACGTGTAATATTTTATCATTCGAAGTTGAACTTAACACCTGATGAAACATATTTTTTCCTTTTCATTTTTGACATAGTCGGAAGCGTAGGCTAGCAAACGCTAAACCTAGATTGAAAAGAAACAAATTTGCAAGCGACAAACTTGTGAAAATAGGGTTCCGGAATCCATCAGAATTGAGAAAAACTTTCTAAAATATTATTGAATGAATAAAAGTTGTCTTTTAGGCTACAACTGTTAAGATTAAATAGCGAAATAACAAAACCCTAATGGGCCGAAAATAACAAACTGAAATAAAACAAAAAAAATAACAAATTAAAACAAAAAAAAATAACAAATATGCTGAAATATTAAAATTACTACGAAAACCCTCCTATATCAGTCTCCTCCACTTCTGAAGAACTCGACCCCGGGTTCTCATTATGATAAAAAGCTTCCCATGCATGCTGACTCCTCCAATGAACAAGAGATCACCCTCCTGGGTCCCATTGAGTGAAAGGCGAAGAAGAAGTTATGAATATCAACTGTGATACCAACTGACGCAGTCGGAAACGTAGGCTAGCAACTCCATCGTCAACTTCATCTTCACTATAACGGTCTGGTAACACTTGTTCCAGTGCCATGGGCTGAACTCTGTGTGAGTGAAAGAACTGCCTCTTCTGCAGGAGCATACAATTTTTTGAGTCTGAACGGTCCGCATTTAACTTCTTTGCTTTAGTAGGCAGAGCAGGATCACATTTATATATTGATTTGCTACATTCAGGGTCCTTAGAAGATTGGGGCATGGCAATTGAAGCACCTGGAATGTTAAAACTAGATTCAACATGTTCCACGTAATCCATGGCACTAGGATGATCAGGACCAAATTTTACCCCACCGTTTCCCTCATTATGCAAATTCTTCTCACTACGAGATGCTCTTGACATATTCTCCCCTTTGATGGACATGATATCGTTGTCCTTCCGTAGAACCTCGTTCTGTATGCCTTCTGGTAAATCCAACTTCAGGAAATTTACATTGGCATGATTCCCATTTTGAACGGAGCCTTTTGGTCTACACTTTCGAGATCTTGAACAGAAGAAGAAAGTATGTGATTGTGGAATTACTCCATCAGCAACATTAACAGTCTCCTCCACCTCTGAAGAACTCGAATCCTCAATTAATCTGATTGTTTCCACCACGTGGAATCCTAATTGGTCCACCTCTCCTGTTTGGATTGTTTTTGTTGGCGATGTCGTCCACTTTAGTTGCCAATACCACAATCTGATTTGATAGAGCTTTGATCATCGCGGCTAAACCGTCAAATTCTGTCCTCGTAACAAATTGATCTCCCATGGCTGATCACGGTAGGAAAAGAACAGGAGAAACCTGCTCTGATACCTGTTAGTTGAGTAACACAAGTAAGTATTTTTAAATTATCGTCTCCTTAGGGATTGGTGCGCTATCTCGAACCGTTCAACAATCGTTATTGTTTTGAGTAAGGGTTTCGTAAATTGGTTGCATAAAAACTAAAGTAATGTAAAAGCGGAAATAAAACTACAAGTAATAGGGAATAAAAGCGTTGGAATAGGAGTTCATCAATCTTGCATTGAATATAATCTAAAAATCATGCATATGAATTTTAGCGTTTTAGTGAAAATATCACGTATCACTCGACAACGTCATTCGTGTCCAAATGACGTCGTGAGATCGATCGTATCGTTCAATCGACGATTTCCCAATCAATCAAACGATCCGAAAGCATTACGTTCCGACACTTTATGCGATTATCAAAACCCAATTCCATTTCTAGAATTTCTTATTTTGATAGAAGATTATTCTAAACCTAGATTCAAAAGTATTTGTCAATAACAATTGAATAAAGCATGAGAATGAAAATCAAGAATAACTTCAATAACACATAAATTGCTAAAATCATATATTTACATAATCAAAGATTACATCAAAACTAGAAAGAATACCTCCAATCCCAACAAAGGGAAGTTAGTTGTTCATTTTCATGACAACTAAACAAAAGTTTAGAGAAAAGATGAAGATCATAGCCTAAGTCTTGATTTCCCAAAGCCTTAGTTGATTTCACAATCCCTTCACTCTTGCTCCTTGAAGATCATAGCTTCTAGCCCTAAAAACTGTCTAAAAACTAAATCCTAAAATATTACTGAACTGAATTAAAAAGCAATCTCTCTAAAAATTCAGCTTTTGCACCTATTTTCTATCTAAAAGCTATAACTATATTACTACTCAACTGTAATAATAATGTTCTTAGCAAAAAAGTATGAAACAAAGCTTAAATACTAAAAGCTGAAAGTGACATCTCGCTCGGCGAGATTTCACTCGCCCGACGAGATTTGCTGTCTTTGCCAGTGGTTTTCTGCCACGTCTTCAGTAGCATTAAACCGCCCTTGGGATCTCGCTGAGCGAAATATATTTCTCTGAGCGAAATCAAGCTCCTCTGCTCTTGAAAATCCCTGCCTGAGCTCGCCATTCGCTCGCCTTGAGCTTGCTGGGCGAGTTTATCAGATTCTTTTCTTCATGTTTCTTTGCTCAAATCATGTCCTGGCTTGCATTTTCCTGCACAAATGGATGAGGAAAGAAGTAAAAGCAATATTGGGCATTTGATCAGTGATTATGAGCTTTTCCCATGATAACTTGCAAAACAAGCTACTTAAGTGCTTAAATTAACTATGCTTTTTAACTCATTTTTGGCACTTATCACACTCCCCAACTTAAATCTTTGTTTGTCCTCAACGGAGGACTCAAAAGAAATGGAAAAATCAAGGCTTTGGACTAAAGTACAATACATGCAAAGAAATGAAAAGTTTTCAGATGACATAATTCAAATGTGGATTGTGCGGGCAGGTATGAAGTTTCTCATTAATCTAGATATATACTATGAATATGACATAAGTCCTAAACACAAAATTCATATCATACAATTCAAGTCAATAACATAATTAACAATGAACCACACCTAACACACTTCTTTTTAAGTAGATGAACAAATTGAAATCAAGTTGTGCGGGTATTGAACACTGATCCGGCAAGTTTGCTAACATTCCGATCAAGTTATGCGTCCATCTAATTATCATTTCTAAAAGCACAAAAGCATCGATCACAAGGTCTTTGAGGGTTGTAATTTGGCTTGGTTACAAAAGAATTGTCATATTTGGGAAAAATTGAATTCAAAAGGCCAAGCATAGAGGAACATTCTTACTAATTACACACTTCCTCCTTATTCAAAAACAACTCTTGGTGATTTACAAATATTTCTTTGATCTTGACAACTTTTTGATTTATTGCAATTTTTTTCTTTTTCTCTTTTCTTTTTCTTGGTTTGCTTTTCTTTCTTTTTTCTTTTCTTTTTATTTTTCTTTCTCTTTTTCTTGTTATCAAGATCAATTACAAAATTTCACCATTACTTGACATACACAACCTCCCTTTTCTCCCCAACTTAGTTCAAGATGATACCCTAATTGAATGTTCCTTTATCATTAGGCAAAGGACAAATAAACATGATGGTTAAGGGTTCAAAATGAAAGTAAAAATATCAGAATCCAATAGTGATTTAACTATGAATTGGATTTTGAAAAACTCGGGCAAATTCACTAAGCATTGTGCTTATGAATATTGGCAGTTCACAGTTAAAGATTCTGATTCATTAGGCTCAAATGGGGTAATCAAATACTCACTTCTCACAGGGTAGGCTTTTTGTGGTCAAGTGTTTCTACTCATTTTCAAAAAATGCCTTGATCATCTCAGTGCTTTCATACAATTTAAAACAACTTTCAGATTTAACATAAAAGAATCGAGTTAAACAAAAATGCCGGTCTCCTGCATATATACAAAGACTTTGAGGATTCCTCACATTTTGGCTAGTTCTAATTGGTTCACATAATAAGCATGTTATCGCGTAAAATTGTATGAGATAAATTTTTGTGCAAAGTACTCATTTCAAATTCAAGTACACACCTAGAAAAGCAAGAAACAAGTAACTTGGCTTTGCACTTTGAAACAATTTCTATCTTTATCATTATCATGCATCTGATACTTTGCTTAGAGAGCTTATCAGTAAGCGTCGCTCAGCGAAGTAATATCTCGCTTTGCGAGAATGACAGATTTCAGAATTTTCAATAATGCAGCATTTCAAAAGACTTGTCAATTTTAGCTTCACCTAAAGTTACTTAAAAGCAGTAATAAAGCATAAAAACTTACAAAATTGGGTTGCCTCCCAACAAGCGCTTGTTTTACGTCGTTAGCTCGACGCCTGTTTCGTTAGGGTGGCCAAAATGAGACGGAACGCACATCAGCCTTAGTATTCCTTTGCTTTGGGAGGAATTCCATGAACTTGAAGTATAGCTGACGTGGAGTCCATAACCTCCCTATCCAGAATATATTGAGCAAGGAACATATGTCATATATTACACACTCAAGTTCTACCTTGCTCACTTTCATCCCCTTCTTTTCACAAGTTTCTTACTTGTTAAGAAACTGTTCCGTTTTCTCAATATCCATCACTTCTTCACTATCAACAATTCTGGCCTCTTCAGATTCTGACCTTTCTTGAGGAAGTTCTACTTCATGTGGTATATCTATTTCTTCCACTAATTTCCTTATACCACATCCTTCTAACATTATCTCTTCCTTACTCTCATCAACATCGTCTTCAACAATCTCTCCGAATTCAAAAGTGGATTGATTATTGGTCTGAACATCCATGATTCTTGGTAGAAAATTTAATTGAACTTGCAAAAGTTCCAATTGGATTGATAACGCTCTCAATCTTTGGTTGGTATTTTGCATGTTGATCATGGATTGTTGCATGAACATATTCAAAGTATTTGCCGTTCTTGCCATTTGTTCATCTTCAGAAGGATATTGTTAATACTGTTGATAGGATTCATACTCGAATGGAGTATAGAAGTTGAAATAATCATGATGGCCAACCATGATTTCCTTTATGTTGAGAATCTGAAACGAGTGTGACTAACAAGAAAAATTTTCTTTGTATAACAAAAAGGGTTAATGCAAACACAATTATAATGTACAAAAGAAACGAAAAATATTAACACGATATATACAAATGCTCAAAACAATGTAAATTGTTGCGATGCTCAAAATATCTAAACACCAATCCCCGGAAACGGCGCCCTTTTGTTAGTTGAGTAACAAAAGTAAGTATTTTTAAATTATCGTCTCCTTAGGGATTGGTGCGCTATCTCGAACCGTTCAACAATCGTTATTGTTTTCAGTAAGGGTTTCGTAACTTGGTTGCATAAAAACTAAAGTAATGTAAAAGCGGAAATAAAACTACAAGTAATAGGGAATAAAAGCGTTGGAATAGGAGTTAATCAATCTTGCATTGAATATAATCTAAAAATCATGCATATGAATTTTAGCGTTTTAGTGAAAATATCACGTATCACTCGACAACGTCATTCGTGTCCAAATGACGTCGTGAGATCGATCGTATCGTTAAATCGACGATTTCCCAATCAATCAAACGATCTGAAAGCATTACGTTCCGACACTTTATGCGATTATCAAAACCCAATTCCATTTCTAGAATTTCTTATTTTGATAGAAGATTATTCTAAACCTAGATTCAAAAGTATTTGTCAATAACAATTGAATAAAGCATGAGAATGAAAATCAAGAATAACTTCAATAACACATAAATTGCTAAAATCATATATTTACATAATCAAAGATTACATCAAAACTAGAAAGAATACCTCCAATCCCAACAAAGGGAAGTTAGTTGTTCATTTTCATGACAACTATACAAAAGTTTAGAGAAAAGATGAAGATTATAGCCTAAGTCTTGATTTCCCAAAGCCTTAGTTGATTTCACAATCCCTTCACTCTTGCTCCTTGAAGATCATAGCTTCTAGCCCTAAAAACTGTCTAAAAACTAAATCCTAAAATATTACTGAACTGAATTAAAAAGCAATCTCTCTAAAAATTCAGCTTTTGCACCTATTTTCTATCTAAAAGCTATAACTATATTACTACTCAACTGTAATAATAATGTTCTTAGCAAAAAAGTATGAAACAAAACTTAAATACTAAAAGCTGAAAGTGACATCTCGCTCGGCGAGATTTCACTCGCCCGGCGAGATTTGCTGTCTTTGCCAGTGGTTTTCTGCCACGTCTTCAGTAGCATTAAACCGCCCTTGGGATCTCGCTGAGCGAAATCAAGCTCCTCTGCTCCTGAAAATCCCTGCCTGAGCTCACCATTCGCTCGCCTTGAGCTTGCTGGGCGAGTTTATCAGATTCTTTTCTTCATGTTTCTTTGCTCAAATCATGTCCTGGCTTGCATTTTCCTGCACAAATGGATGGGGAAAGAAGTAAAAGCAATATTGGGCATTTGATCAGTGATTATGAGCTTTTCCCATGATAACTTGCAAAACAAGCTACTTAAGTGCTTAAATTAACTATGCTTTTTAACTCATTTTTGGCACTTATCAATACCAAATGATGCAGTCGAAAGCGTAGGCTAGCAAGCGCTAAACCTAGATTGAAAAGAAACAAGTTTGCAAGCGACAAACTTGTGAAAATAGGGTTCCGGAATCCACCAGAATTGAGAAAAACTCTCTAAAATATTATTGAATGAATAAAAGTTGCCTCTTAGGCTACAACTGTCAAGCTTAAATAGGGAAATAACAAAACCCTAATGGACCGAAAATAACAAACTGAAATAAAACAAAAAAAATAACAAATTAAAACAAAAAAAATAACAAATATGCTGAAATATTAAAATTACTACGAAATTCCTCCTACATCAATTTTGGTGACAATGTTGTCACTAATTCTCCTTGTTTTATGCCTAATTTTTCCATTACTTATGTTCTTCCAAAAATTTAGAAGAACCATTAATGCACCTCTTCCACCTGGTCCTAGAGGCCTACTCATAATAGGGAATCTTCATCAGCTAGACAATTCTACTCTTTATCTTCAATTATCAAAACTTTCAAAAATATATGGACCATTATTTTCACTTGAACTTGGTTTAAGGCCAGCAATTGTTGTTTCTTCGGCTAAAATTGCCAAAGAAATATTTAAAAACAATGATCATGTGTTTTGTAATAGACCTATCCTATATGGCCAACAAAGATTATCTTATAATGGATCAGAAATGGCATTTTCTCAATATAGTGATTTATGGAGAGATTTAAGAAAACATTGATGGTTACTATCTTTCTTACAAACTATTGGTGATTCTATAATATGCCAAAGTTGATCATATTTTGAAGTGGTACTTAACAACTGTTTTTTTAACGCACATAATATGCTTGTAGCTGCAACAGATACAACATCAGCTACACTAGTTTGGGCAATGACTGCCCTAATACAAAACCCCACAGTAATGAAGAAAGTACAACAAGAGATTAGGAGTTCAAGAGTTAAAAAAGACTTTTAATTAGATGAAGATGATATACAAAATTTCTCCTACTTGAAGGCAGTCATAAAAGCGACATTGAGATTATTCCTACCAAATCCATTGCTTGTGCCAAGGGAGTCAAGGGATAAGTGTACTATAGGTGGTTATCAAATTCCAGCAAAGACAATAGTGTATGTAAATGCTTGGGCTATTCATAGAGACTCTGATGTTTGGAAAGATCCAGAAGTGTTTTATCCCGAGAGATTTTTAGAAAGTCCTGTAAATTTTCTTGGACAAGACTTTGAATTTATCCCCTTTGGAGCTGGACGAAGAATTTGTCCAGGTATTTCTATGGCAGTTGCATCATTGGAACTTGTCCTTGCTAATATTCTCTATTCCTTTGATTGGGAATTGCCACATGGGTTGGTTAAGGAAGATATTGATTTTGAAAGGTTGCCAGGAATCGCTCAACACAAGAAGAACCATCTTTACCTTTTTGCCAAGGTCCCAACGTAGATGCAATTTATTTGTTATTATAGAAATATCATCGTCTCATTGTTGGATTCTCATTTCTCACATAACTTTCTATTTTTATATGTCAATCTATTTGTGGTACTTTTTTTATTAATATGTTTTGATTTATCTATCTTCTGATATAATACAGAAAAAAAGAGGAATGATAGATTTTAGTTTCAACTTTGGTTTATATATTTGTTTCGGATCGGACAAAGGTTCAATTCTCTAGACACTCAGTCCACTGTTACAATTAAGATTTAATAAGGTGGCGTCTACTCGCTCAATGCATAATGTTATGCTCAAAGCAACTTTGAATCATTATCTTGATTCAACGATCGGCCGACCACTAAGACACAAGGACATAAATTAAACTTCCACGTTGGGGGGTCTATAAATAGGACGTGTCACACTAAAAATAGGCTGCACATTCTCATTATGAGAAATCTCCTCAAAGGTCGACTTTAACGTTAGAGTGTCTTTGCAAGCACCCCCCCAAACACTAGTGAAAGAAGATATTTGATGACAAGAATAGTGGCGCCTCGAAACCTCTTTACTTTCTGACTACTGCAACAATGGCCGAAATTGCCAGAAAAAACAAAGTAGCCCCTTGTTCTCATGTATTGACCAACATCGCGGTTCGAGAATCTTCTCCCCACCAAACTCACCAGCCGCATTCATTTATTCTCGACTGGTGATCATCAACACAACAACTTGATAAATCACTTTGCTAGTGGAATCAAATTATTTTTATTTATCGATTCACATGGACTTGGTTAGTGAATCATTTAATTACTGTGACTGTTAAAAGTGGCGATAGGAGATAGATGGTTGATAGTTTATAACGACAAAATTAGCGAGGTGATACAAACAATTGACAAGTTGTGATGAGATTAAGTTTCACTAGCTAGTCATCTAATGTCATTCTTTTATCGATTATATATTTCTCATATTTCAACTATTACCTTTACCTATTGTCCTCCATACATCTCGAAGTCTCGCACATAATGATATCCACCCTATTCTTTTGCCTCCGATGTCTCGTTCAGTTAGCTAATAGAATGACATCACGCTCCAACAACATCTGCGATTACAAACCTAACTCGATGTCACACAACTAACATCTACAAACGTCTTTATCCACATCCTTTACAAAGGAAGTCTATCTCTAAAACTCCCTAAGCCAAAATGTAATACATGACTTTTGTTAGAATAGAACCACTTTATTTTATGAAGGTCTATATTCACAAGGTGCTCATTTTCCTTTGGACAAAAAGACATTTTTTTGGTCTTTTGATAAAGACAATACCAAAGGGCAAAATTGCAATTGATGTTTAAATAATACTACTTTTTCATAATGTATTAAATTCTTACCTTTTGGCCCCACTAATATAGGAGTGGAAAATTACTTCACTCCATCAACGAATAGTGTAAAAACAAACGAGTCAATTACATTTCCATGAACACCGTAAAAAAACATTTAATAATTTCCATTTACATAGAGCGGGTTGAAGTGCGGGAAATGAAAAGTAGTGAAAATTATAAGCGCAATATTCAATTCATTTTCCCGCTTCAACTCAAAACCGCTTCTTCTCTTCTCTTCTCTTTCATTTATAATAATCGCTTTTTCTTCACAGCTTTCACTATTCACCTTCTTCTCTCTTTCTCGTAACAAAAAATAAGCGCTTATTTTCTCTTTCACCTTAACAATGCCTCAAAAACGCGTTCATAAATCTTCCAAACAAGACGACGTCGTTCCTTCTTCTTCTCAACTGAAGAAAGCCAAACACTCTCCGGCTAACTCCGTCGAAGAAGAAGTGGTTTCGCTTCTTCCTTCTAGAAGAAAGAAAGCGAAGCAATCTTCGGTTAACTCCGACGATGCGTGCTTCGTCGGAGAACCTATTCCGGCCGATGAAGCTCAAAAGAAATGGCCTCACCGATACACCAAGAACGAGTGAGTTATTTTTATTTATTTTTTGATTTTTTGTGTTATTGCAAGATTTGAAATTTACTGCTATATGATTGTGTTTTGTAGTGAATCGAGTGAGGATGAAAGTTTGAAGGCGAAGTTTCACTACCGTGAAGCGAAAGTTGATGGGATTTTATATAAGCTGGATGATAATGCTTATGTCAAGGTTTCTATTTTATTTTATTAAATGTTGATAAATTTGTGTTTTGTTTTATTTTACTTGATTTCATGTTGAAAGTTTGGTGTTTTAGGGTTTATTTCTTTGATTGCATGGTGTAAATTCGGTTTTTTAGGGTTTATTTCTTTGACTGCATGTTGAAAATTGTGTGTTTATGTTAGTTTGTTTGATTTTATGTTGAGAATTTTTTTTTGGGGTTTATTTCTTCATGTTGGAAATTATATTTTTATTTGACATGATTTCTTGCTGAAAATTGTGTGTTTTATGGTTCATTTCTTTGATTTCTTGTGGCAAATTTGGTGTTTATGGTTTATTTCTCTGATTTAATGTTGAATACTATGTTTTTATTTTATATATGATTTCATGTTGAAAAATGTGTTTTAGGGTTCATTTCTTTATGTCATGTTAAAACATTTTAATTCATGTTGAAAATCTTGTGTTTTCGTGTTTATTTGATTTGATATCATGTTTTTTTATTTATTTGTTTATTTTATTTGAGTTTTTGATCTTACTGTGTTTATGCGATGAATGTTGTTTAGGGGGAGGAAGGAAAAGAGGATTACATTGCTACGATTGTGGAGATGTTTGAAACTCCTGATGAAGAACAATATTTTACTGCCCAATGGTTTTACAGAGCCAAAGACACGGTAAAGATTGAATTTTAACTCTTTTGTGTCTGGGTTTGTTTAGCTGTTTAGGGTTATTGTTGATTTTGGTGATTTGAATGTGTGTGCAGGTGATTAAGGACCATGGGAATCTAGTTGACAAAAAGAGGATTTTCAAATCTGATGTAAAAGATGAAAATCCTTTAGATTGTTTAGTTATGAAAGTAAACATTGTACAAATTTCTCCTGATGTAAGTGCTCTGTGTAGTTCTTTTGTTGTATAACTTATAATTTTGTATTATAATGTTCAGAGTTTTGAAATATGTTGATTTTGTTTACTACAGGCTGCAAAAAAGAAGAAAATTCCTCCTTGTGAATTCTATTTTGATATGAAGTACACTGTGCCATATTTAACTTTTTCAAACATTGACAATGGTATATTTCATAAATTAATTATGATGATTTGCTTAAGTTTCTTGCATGTAACTTTACCCTTTTTTTTATGTTGATTGTGGTTTGCCCTGATTGATACAGCACCTGCCATAATAGAAAGCGAGACTTCAACACTTTCAAGTGAATCTGGGTCCAATGCCCGTGCAACTGATAAAAAAGGGGTTAAAGAAAAATCAACTCAAATTAAAGAATCTAATAGGTCTGAGTGGACTTTACTGGATTTGTATTCTGGGTGTGGAGCTATGTCCACTGGCCTTTGCTTTGGAGCGTCTATTTCTGGCATTAAGCTTGTCACGGTATTTAGACTAATTTGCATGATGTTTCTTTGGTTCATTTTAACTTTGCTGGTAAATATTAATTTTACTGATTTTATAGTCTTGTTGTTTTTGACTCGAAGAGATGGGCTGTGGATATAAATGAATATGCTTGTGAGAGTCTAAAGCTGAATCACCCAGAAACACACGTATGTTTTGCTGTTATTCTGTAGTTGATGTTTATCATTGTAACTTTTTTCATAGTTCATTATTATTCTTATTAACATGCATGTATTGCTTCCCGAAATGTTAAATTCAGGTGAGGAATGAACCCACAGAAGACTTTTTAAGTCTACTAAAAGAGTGGGCTAAACTTTGTGACGAGTTTGTACTGAATGGAGCAGAAAGTACAGATTCTGATTTGAATGCTGGTGAAGAAGCTGAGGAAAAAGCTGATGATGAAGCTATGGATAATTCACCCGACTCTGAGGTATTTGAGGTTGAAAGACTACTCTCTATTTGCTATGGTGATCCCAACGAAGATGAAAAACCAGGACTATATTTTAAAGTAAGTTTTCTTGTCTTATTGTGTAATTAATTATTTTCAGCTAGTGGTCATTATTTTTTATGCTATAAATTTCTAATCTTTCAGGTGCATTGGAAGGGTTACGATTCCAGTTATGATACATGGGAGCCCATCGAGGGCTTGAGGTATATTCCAATTATCAAGATATTGATTATTATTCCTCTAACTTTGCTTTACTTAAGATTTGCCCGTTACTTAAGGCGTATAGCTAATTATATGCAAGATTCTACTTAAGATTTGCCCGTTACTTAAGGCTTATAGCTAATTATATGCAAGATTCTAACTGTGATTATTATTTAACAGCGAGTGTAAAGATGCTATGAAAGATTTTGTTATAAATGGATATAAGGAAAAGATATTGCCTCTTCCTGTAAGTCTCACCACTCCACATTATTGACTTGTACTCAACTCTAATGGTTTATCAATTCTCTGTTATTCATTAAAATGATCTGCACTACTTTATGCTTGTCCAGGGCCAAGCTGATTTTATTTGTGGTGGGCCACCTTGTCAAGGTGTTAGTGGTTTCAATCGCTTCAGGAATAAAAACGCTCCGTTGGAGGATGAAAAAAATATGCAATTAATTGTTTACATGGACATTATCGATTTCTTGAAGCCCAAGTATGTTCTGATGGAGAACGTTGTTGACATTTTGAAATTTGCTGGTGGGTTTCTGGGGCGTTATGCTGTAGGCCGTCTAGTGGCCATGAATTATCAAGCTCGAATGGGAATGATGGCTGCAGGGTCATATGGCCTTCCTCAATTTCGGATGCGTGTCTTTCTTTGGGGAGCTCTTGCCACTGAAGTAAGGCCATTGCTTAAAGTACTAGATTTTTATTTTGTTGTGTTATTTAAGTTACTCTCTAAATATTTTAAAATGGAAGATTAATGATTTATCATCTTTTCTGTTTTTAGAAATTACCGTCATATCCGTTACCAACTCATGAGGTTGTATCAAGATCAGTCATCCCCACTGAGTTTGAAGTAAGAACTGATAGAAATAGAGATGTTTGTGCTCTTTCCTTAGACAAGGAACCCATGTTGTGATAGTAAAGTTCTAATCAATGTGATCTGGGCACTTTCATAATGCAGGAAATTACAGTTGCATATTCCACTAATGAAAATTGTCAGCTGGCCAAGGCATTAAACCTTGAGGATGCAATTAGTGATCTCCCACCAGTATGTTGATTTTGTTCACTAATACATTGTGAATATAGTTTGTTTGATTCTTATAAAATTTTCATTCCATTTCTTTACTCGGTTTTCTTTTATCGAACAGGTTGAAAATGATGATAGCGATGATGAAAGGAGCTATGGGACTACTCCTCGTACTGATTTTCAAAAATATATCAGATTAAAGAGAAGCGGTATGTTTTGTATTGATTTTTGAGTTTTGAAGTAGTCTTGGTTGTTTGCTTTTTTAGTACTCTGTTGTCATTGCAATGAAAGATGTCAGCGGTTTCTTATGAATGAGTGTTTTATATTTCAATGTGTTCAAACTAAATATCAAGCTTACCTAGAGTAAGATTCATACAATCTCTATTTATCAGCTAACATGTACTGGCTGCATATATATATGAACTGCATTTTGTCTCACTTTGGTCTTTTTTATAACTAGAATTGTGTCTGTGGTTATTGCATGTTGTTACATGTCACATGGTTAGAAAATTTGTCTTGCTTCCTTCATCATTAAACTGAACTGGTGTTGAATCTTATGTTTTCTACTCCAGAGATGGGGAATTATTCTGCTGACTCTCAAAGTGCACCAAGTGGTATGCTGTATGATCATAGGCCTTTGAAATTAAATACCAATGACTATGAGAGAGTTTGCCACATTCCAAAGAAGAAGGTATAATAACTTGAATTGATATTATGGACTGTTATCTTATCTTGTTGCTCCATGTAAATTTTAATTGTGCTTGCTTGCCTTTTTAGGGGGCAAACTTCAGGGACCTCAAGGGAGTGCTTGTTAAAGAAAATAAGGTGGAATGGGACCCCTCTGTTGAAAGAGTGTATCTAAAATCTGGGAAGCCTTTGGTACTAATCTTGTCTTGTCTTAGGGACACATTTATTTTGAAGTTAGTTCTTTGTTGACCACAACCTTTTTTTCCCACATAGGTTCCAGATTATGCCATGACATTTGTTCGCGGGACCTCCTCTAAGTATGTATATATGTACATCTATTAGTCATATTTTATGTTTATTTCATCTATATCAAAGTTCTTATGTATCTGCTGAACACAACAGGCCATTTGGTCGACTTTGGTGGGACGAAATTGTGTCTACTGTTGTAACAAGGGCTGAGCCTCATAACCAGGTCATTATTCGAAGTTGTGTACATTATATTTTGTAAAACTAATGCCACTTATGCTATCCTCCCATTGCAAAACCTCTTTAAAACAATGTTGTATTTGAGAAATGTTATCGACCTTAGGATTATCATGTTAGCATTTTTGCTCATCTGACCATGTTCTTTGTTTGGACTTGTGTGAGTGGCAGTACTTATTTCAATTGTTTTCTTTTTCATATATGATTATGCATTTTCTCAATCCCAAGTTATTCCATTTCTAGGCTCTTCTCCATCCAGAACAAGACAGAGTTCTTAGTATTCGAGAGAATGCAAGGCTACAAGGATTTCCAGACTGCTATAAGCTTTGTGGCCCTGTCAAACAGAGGTATGTGTTTGAACTGGTATTTCTTATCTTGAGTTAATTAATGAAAGATATAAGCAGAATTTTGTTGTTAGAAAACTTCTGTAGCCTTGTATCCACAAATTTTCACATTTATGATTTAAGATAATACACAATATTTTATCATATGAAGTATTTAGAGACAAGGATGGCTGAATGTTCAGTCTTCCCTTCCATTTTGAGATTGGAATCTGTTCCTTCCAATTCCTTAACCAATAACTGATTAACCTATTATAACTAACTTCCATATTTATTACTAAATTGCACAACTGCTCAATAACTCTCCTAAGGGATCAGTCCATAATTTTTTAGGTGTAATATTTCTTATTGGTCTAACAATATGTTTAGAAAGATTGCTAAATGTAGAAGACTAAAGTAGTTATAGTTTGAGATTAGTTAGTAACATTTTCTATCTTTCATTATAATTTTTTTCCCATTATTATGTATAGCATGTCACTCAATAGTTCCATCTTTAATGCAGGTACATGCAAGTTGGAAACGCAGTTGCTGTTCCTGTGGCCCTTGCCCTTGGATACACATTAGGTTTAGCAATTCAAGGACTCTCTGATGACACTCCTTTGACAACTCTCCCCTTTAAGTACCCAAGTTGTCTGGCCCGTGTAGATGTAGTTGATGACGATGGCTCAAGCTGAGCTTGTCCTCATTAATCCTTTTTTTTCCACCGTTATCTTGATTTCATTTTCATTTTTAAGCCAAGAATATTCAGGCCCTGGAATTGTTTGTACAACTGATGACATTATTTATAATGATTTAATATTCACATTTTGGTGATGTTTTTGCAAGATTTATCTGAAAACAAATAGCATGGAAAATGGGAATGTTTGAAAAACTGTGATTGGTTTAATGACACTTAATTTTAATCAAAGTTATTTGTATGTTATCAGCAACTTCTATACTATACTATTTTTCTTGTTAAATTGAAAGTGTTAAGTTTGGTTTAGATAACCAGGACACAAGCACTTATTTTTACGTTAGGCCTTGCCTTTGTATTACAGCTTCATATGTTAAAATTAGGAAATCATGGCCTTAGCTTGATATTATTAGATATTATTAGAAATCATGGCCGCATCATATCACAAGTTTTGCTAAGTGGTGCTTTTCTTTAAAATTAGATATTATTGATGGCAATTGTCGAGCATAAAATTAGATAATATTGATTTGCATAATATCTCAATGGTGTTTGTATCCAAAGGTGTGTCTTGCTTTGCATTAACAGGTTGAGTTGCTGTAGAGTTTAAAATTCAGGTTTAAGTGTGTGTAGAAATTCATCTTGCAATTGATAAAATTTTGTGGCTGTGTTGATTAGTGTGAATTCTTTGAATTAATAACATGATTTTTAACCTACTTTGGTTGGCCTGGTAGTATTGACTTGAGACTTGAGAGTGTGCTCCTCCTCAAGGTTTTACATTTGATTCTCTTCGATGCCAGTTTAAGTGGGCTAATTTAGCTTATTAAAAAAAATAACATGATTTTTGCTTGGTCTTTGGTGAGAAAGGTACCCGGTTAGTCTGTTAGTAGGAATGGTTTCTAATTCGAACCGGTTCGTATGCTTTTATGACGGTCTCTTTCGCCAAGTTCTTGCATCGTATCGGGTTTCCACTTTGTATGTGTTGGTGTTGCATAATTTGGTTTTCGCTTGATGTCTGCAGCACCCAATGATATTTTGGATAGCAGATTTTTTTATTTATTTTCGTTTAGGGTGGTTTGATGCATCATTTGTCACTTAGGATTTAATTTGTATATAAAAGTAAAACTTTTCTTCACATGTTTCAAATCAAACTATGTCACTTAGATATTTTACGAACTAATCTATAATAAAAGAGACATTCAGAGGTAATTTGATTGAATACATGTAAAAAAGTTTTGCACCGTGGATACATAAAAAAAATATTCTTTTACTTAGGTAATAAAAGATATTCTTTCACGGGGTACACCTATGTGATGATCAATGTGGGACGGTTACATCACATGTTTGCCAAGCAGTGTTGATTTCGTCTCATACGAAGTTTGTAAATTAAAATGGGGCATAAGTATCAGTCAGGTTTAAGGCCATATAGTATTAGATTGATATTATTAGAAAATAAAGGGAAAACCATCACTTCCACATGGAGTGGTGGTGTGCTTAACTGCTTATAAATCATTAGAGGACCAACCACCTGAATTGAGTCAAAGATCTACTCATTGTCAATAGTCTTATTTAATTTTATTGTTTCATGACTATGTTTATTTTAGTCATGCTAAGGAATTTAAGAGCAAACATTTTGTATGGTAAATTTCAAACTTTTAAAGAATTTAAAGCACAAATTCTATGATATAATTTCTACATTTAGTTCATTAATATGTGCCTTTAGAACAATGACTCATGTTAATATTTTCCATAAAAAATTATCAATATTAAGGTATGCCAATATTACCTTTTATCTTTTTTTTAGAGAAATATTAGCTTTTATCTTCTTAATTATGTAAAAGAAAAAGCTGATAGTACCAATTCAATCAAAACAGGTATGATTGACTGGCTGTAAAGAGAAATTTGATCTATTCCTGTAAATCAATATCAATTTTTTACACCGTAAAATTATTCGTATAAAATCAGTTTACATTTACAAAACAATATGTTTTAACTTGCAAATGTGGATATAAACTCAGTTCGAAAATAGATATGTTATCACTTGATTATTTTCTTTAATGCTAACGAAAACCCAACCAAATAAACTTCGTTAATTAGAACGTTTACTCATAGACTCCTAGTCACTTTTCAATTTAATTATATCATAACAAATGATATTTGTGCAACTATTTTATGATAATTTTTGGACAACTTCATCTTTCATATTTTCTTTGCGTTCTTATTCAGACTCTTCATTTTTTTTTCCTCTCTATTGTTATTGACCAATAAAAAAAAATTGCTTCGAAAGTTATTATAAAATGATCGTACAAATATCATTATTCTTATATTATTACTTGAATTAATAATAATGATTGGTTGATGAACTAAAACCCATTTTGTTGTCTTAGTTGCTTGACATCATGTTAGATGACAGTGAGTCCAACCATGTATCATGCTAGTCCTAATTTGGTTATTAGTTAGTTTTATTAGTATTTTTTCATTTGTTGATCACGTTTAATAAGAATATAACTGGACATAACACATTGTTTTTGTCTTTTTCATGATACATGTGACCTTCATCCAAGGATACACATGCTTTAAATAAAGTCACATGGAACCACAAAACCAGGGCTTATGTAGTATAATTGTATTTCATATTACAGGGCAAAAGAACTAAGCCATTAACCACTGTCAGATTTTGTATTTATATGTTTTATCCAAAATAAAATGATCCAATCGAATCGAAACTTTTTTTGCTTACGAAAAACAAGAAAATTAAGAAAGTTAATAATAAATTAAATTATTTGTTATAGTATTATTGGTTTTATAAATTTACCTTGAGGGGGAATTGATTATCTTTTTAACATAATACATAGAAAAAATGTAAAACATTTAAGGATATGTTGGTGAATAATAATTAACACAATTGAATTTATTGAAAAAAACACGATTGAGAATTTGAAAAGGTTCCTGTAAAAGGATATATTTAAGGCTTAAATATGTAAAAGGTCTCTGTAAGTTGGCGCGTTTTTTGTTTTCGTCCCTGTATCTTTTTTTGTTGCGAAACAACCCTTGTAAGTTGTTAACTTTTTGCAATTGGTCCCTACGTCAGATTCCGTCAAAAAAAAGTTGTGCTGGCTAACGGAGGCACACATGTCACATGCTGAGATGGCAAAAGACGCTTATGTGGCATGAACGATGAATAGTTGTGTTATACGAGGGACTAAAACCAAAAATGAATTTTTACATAGGGATGATATTAAAAAAACGTAATCATCAAATTTTGAAATTTAAAAACATATCTTTCAACCTTCTTCCTCTCTCTGTTCTTTCTTTCTTCTTCATTCCTTCCATGCCCAGCTACTCATAGTTGTTACAACATCACCATTTCAGCTTAAATTCATTACATACGCAACATAAAAGACCCAAGATAAAATCAACAGAACCATAAACAAGTTGGTCTTCTTTCTTGAGTGTTGCAGCTTCTTCTTCAACTTCTCATTTTTGTTTATTCCCAAATCTTTCATTACAATAGTCCAATCTTTCAGAAGCTCTTCACAATTGCAATCACATGGGAGCTTATTGACATATGATTGTGATGCTTCAGTTGCTGCTACTGGACGAAAATATGGAGTATGTCCTTCAATTTCATCATCCCATATGAACAACTTATACAACCACTAGCACCCTAAAACAAAATCAAACATATGCATCTTTTAATTACATTAAATTGTGCAAAAATAAATAGAAAACAAAGTATTGTAACAACAAACTCACCATAAAGGTTGGACATTTCCAATATCTCCTTTTAGGGTTGTCATGTGAATTGGAGATGAGCATCCTCATTATTTTGTTGCAACCACATATAGGCAACTCATTTGATGATGATTGAGAAATGGAATGAGAAGACATTGTTTGAAGGAATCCTCTTAAGCGCAATCTATGAGCAGTTGGGGATGGAAGAAATGAAGAAGAAAGAACAGAGAGAGGAAGAAGGTGGAAAGATATGTTTTAAAAATTCAAAATTTGATGATTACGTTTTTTTTTAATATCATCCATATGTAAAAATTCGTTTTTGGTTTTAGTCCCTCGTATAACACCACTATTCATCCTTCATGCCACATAAGCGTCTTTTGCCATCTCGGCATGTGACATGTGTGCCTCCGTTAGCCAGCACAACTTTTTTTTTACGGAATCTGACGTTAGGTACCAATTGCAAAAAGTTAACAACTTAAAAGGGTTGTTTCGCAACAAAAAAAGATACAGGAACGAAAACAAAAAATTCGCCAACTTACAGGGACCTTTTACATATTTGATGCTCAATAAATATATACAAATATATTCTTATAAGATTATATTCTTTCATAGGACCGACTAAGGCATATAGATATATAGATGCCTAAGAGGAATTTTAAGATGAGATTTTTAAGTCCAATAAGAGTATTATAATAAAATTATTCATTTTTTGTTTAAATTTTATTATTTAGATGTTTTAAAATGCAAAGTCATTTATCCAACTAATATTATTTCACATAATATGTCCTATCTATGGACAATCCATACCTTTCACCAGATAACAAGCTAACATTGATTCGTGAAGATGATATTATATAACTATATGGTGACATACATAATGTGCGCCCTTTGATTAAAATGAGAAAACTATCGTTCTTAGTACTTAAAAATTGTTATTTTATTTAAATTTAAGTTAAATTTATCAATTAATTTTTCTAAGTATATATTTACTTATCTCAATTTAGTTCAATACTTCAATATACACCGAGTTATACGATTAAATTTATATAGAATTAAAGGTTAAAAAAAATTAAGAATTTTGTATAATGCAAGTTATGCAACTATCAAAAAATGATTTTCTAACCAATAAAAGTTGGATATAACAGAAGAGGTTAGACTCTCACAATGCGACGAATTAAGATTCATATCTTAGTTAAAAGATGTACTCAAATTAATACCCGACACACTTCAAATAAAATCATCTCAAGTGAAAAGAATTTATGAAAAAAATGATTTTCTATAATTGATTGTAAGTGAAAATATATGCAAATATTTTATTGATAGAAAATGTTCAAGTTTAACTGTCACAACTATCACAAGCCTGTCATAGAATATGATGCTTGGATACATTGATTTTGAAACGTAATGTTATTGTTTACTCTGCAAATGCATTCTGAAGAACAAAACAAATGAGAAAAATAGAACTTCATTACTTGTCCAAATCAACATGTGATTCCTATTGGTGGCCCCTCTCTCTCTTGTTACTACTCTAGACACAAATATCCCCCCAAACCACTGTACTACGCGATATTTGTATTATGCTAACACATCAGATATCAGAAATATCTTGGTTCATTGCCACCTTTTGTCTCCCATTAACAGTAAATGTACTGCCATCACCGTACACCACGGTTGCAATTATTATAACACAAAAAAATTGATCGAACAAAGTGATCGATTTAAAAAATAAACAATTAAGTTCAAGTGGTTAATAAACTTCATCAAATATGAATCGTTCGAGAGAACGCAAGTTCGATTTCTGGATATTTAAAGAACCAGTTGCTAAATAATATGTCATTAGATTAGAGATACTAGTATAATGGTCACTATATAAATCGCTAACTAGCAAATTTTAATATTCAATAACCTCTTCATCTTTAACTAGCCTAGATTAAAAGCCTATGACGGAAGATACAACCACTACATTTTGAGTTATTTAGGATTATTTAATCCATCAATTATAATCAACCTTTGAAGTAAGACATGAATTAACAAGATAAGCTCTTAGTAAATTACAAATTCAATAACACACATGATAATTTTGAGATATATCTTTCATTATTGAATAATATATGGTTGAGAGATGATGCAAATAATTGATGCATAGCAGGGGAACAAACATCAGCAATGTTTACGTTCTCATAATGTTCACCACAATTTTCTGAAAGCTCTACGTTGCTCATGTTATGGCCATGAATTAATAAATTGACTTGAGCTACCGACTTGCTGGCCTAAATTGTCAGAAAACCATATGAAACATAGGGTCACAAAACTTGCCATCACATGTACACATATTATATTCTAAATTGGTTCAGGTGCATAAAATATCATTCGAAATGGATTTATGCCGTCACACATTTATATATATGTTATACCAAACTTTATAATAGATTCTCTCATAATTTTTGAAGTGTCATTTGAATACATTTTTTTTTAATATTTAACTTTTGTTTTGATAGTTTAAAGTTGTAATTTGTTAATTATACATTTTCTCAATTAGTCATACTTACTCATTCTCAGTTACCCCTAAGTGTACATTAAGAGATTCACCCCCACACTCCTTTATCACAATCCAATAAACGTTTGAACTAGGTCCAAGAAGAGATCTTTCTCACAACGAGTAACTATGAGTCACACTCAACCGAAACCTTTAAATAAATTTCAATACCTTATACCTTAAAGATTAGCCATGTAAAAGTGATACCAGGTTCAACCAATATAATATGATATTATATTTAGGCCCCCTAACCATGTTCCTATAAATAAGATTGAACAAAGGCTAGTTGTCACTCAAACATATCCTTGTCTTAAGAACACCTTTCAAACAAGCAACAAAGAAAAAAAATGGAAGCCATTTCAAAATTTCCCCATACACATCAACCAATAAGGTCCATTAGTTTTCCTACAAGAGGAAACCCTTCTTCTCAAAGAATTGAAGAACTTTTAAACCACTTAAAACCACATCATCAAAACTCTCTCTCAAGCAACATTCATTTGGAAGCAGAGAAAATTCAGAGTGACTTAGTAGGGCTTGCAGAGATTTACAATTGTATGGAAGAACTCTTCAATTCTCCACAAACTCAACAATCTCTTCTACGTTACCAAGGTGGAAAACTCATATCAGATTCATTGTGTGGCTCAATCACATTGCTAGATGCTTGTGAGTGTTCAAGGGATTTATTGTTGGTTCTTAGAGAACATATACAAACACTTCAATCAGCAATACGTAGAAGAAGAAAAGGTGATTCAAGCATTGAAAACAGTGTTTCTTCTTATGAAAATTTCAGAAAGAAGGCAAAGAAGAAAATTTCATACCAACTTTTGGAGCTAAAGAAAATGCAGAACAAAGTTAACTCATTTTCTCTTTGTGATCAAGATCAACAACTAGCATTTTTCGTTAGAGTTTTAAGAGAAGTAAACACAATCACTATATCTATATTAAGTTCTGTGCTACTTTTTTTGTCTATGCCAGCACTTGGAGCAAAAGGGCCATCTTTGATTTCGAAGTTGAAGCCTATGATGTTGTTCTCTTATGAGAAAGAAGGGAAGAACAAAAATGAGGTTGAAGATCTAAACAATGCTTTGTGTTCTCTTATTGGAAAAGATAAAAATAGTGATTTTTCTAATAGTGAAGGTCAAAGGGCATTAAGATTGTTAGAGACATTGAACGTTCATGTTGATAGTTTAGAAGGTGGATTAGATTGTATATTTAGATGTTTGGTAAAAAATAGAGTGTTGTGTCTGAATATGTTAGCTCATTAGGCTAACATAGGTGGAGTAAAAATTAATGTCCTTTGTAAATGTGACAATGGTCTTGTAGTAAAAATCAATCCATGTTTGAATGTGAGCTTCATGTTTTAGAATTATATTATTGGACCTTCGATATAATGCTTTGTGACCATTGATGTCTTGGAATTATATTATTGGTCATTCAAAAAAAGAATTATATTATTGGACCTTTAATGTAATGATCATTTTACAACTGTTTTTAAATAGATTTGAATTTTGTCCTTTAATCTTAAGCTCTTCCAAACCAAATCTTAATTTGTATTCTCCTCCTAAAGCCCCCCAACACATTTTTGGCTATGCATACACACCAACATACCCACAAACATTATAAACAATTATTTAAAAAATCTAGGACATTAAAAATAGTCTCAAATTGTTTGGTAATCGAAATTATAGGTGGTTTATAAACAACTATACTTTCCAATTCAATGAGACACACTTTTGAAAGAATAAAATTGTGAGTGCTCACACAATCCAAAACGAACAATACCTAGTAAACGTATGTCATAGGCTAACCACTTGTGGAAGAAGGGGTCAGCCACTGTGTTTCCAAAGAACAAGGGGAGCAAACTCAGTTTGGATTGACCCTTTTTTTCAGTTAAAAACTCGAAACTATTATCTGTCATTGTAAAATGAAAGAAAGAATAAAACAAAAGACCCAACTTTTCTCGCCTCGAACTTAATTAACAATGCAACAGGAACTTCTTCATTTTTAATACAAAATCATCCAAAGTTCAACGTATATTCTTTATATATATATATATATTAGTGCAATTGCAAATCAAAAGGAAAATTCTTATTCAACAGTAATAGATTTAATTTTAAAAAAAATACAACACGCAAATTGCATCATGTTTGTTAAATCGAATAAAATTTACCAATGTAGTGTCACACATGTGACACATAATTGAGTTCATTAACATATGGGTATTGATTCGACCTTTGATTGTTGCATATGGAAGAATATTGTTGTGAGAAGTCAGCCCCTTAAACGAATATTTTTTATATCTCGAATGATTAGTCTTTGAGTCCAACCGAGGGATCCTTTAGACAACAACGAAAAAATCGAATAAATTTTGACACATGGTCATACCTTCACCTTGTATCAATTAATTGTAACTCAAGTTTGAATTTAGAATTTCTCAGTTTAAGGATTATACATAAATTTCTTCAATAAATTTTGTGTGTTTTTCCCTCAAGTATTGGCAGTTTGGGTAATGAAATTTTCTCTTACTTCCTTTTTTTTTGAAAATGAAAACTTTTCTTCGATGAAGAATAATTAAACTTAAGCTAACTTAAGCTTAAGCCAAAGATGGAGATTGGCATTTTGGTTAGCATTTTCCTTAAACTTAAGCTAACTATGAAATAAAGAATAAATCCCAATCTTCCTCTTTACAATATATGCACGCAAGTATGTTTAGAAAATAAAAAGAAACCGTGAGTGACGTTAATTAATAAAAAATGAAATAGAGAAGAAATAAAACTTGAGTTGCTTGGGATCGAAAGTGGTTAGCAGCTTAAAAGTTCTGGACAAATATTGTAAATGTTATTCTCAACTCCTTTGGTGGAAGTTCCTTTTAAGGTTCTACTTGATAAGAGATATGTTTGAGCTTATAACTTACTACATAATTGTAAGACACTTTTGATAATTTTTTTTTGTCCATTTTTATATGACCCCTTTGCTATTTCCAACTACATTAATTATTTCTTTATCTATATACCCATATTTTTCTTCAATCAGCAATAAATAACATGTTGAAAACATAAACTAACTCTTTCTCTCAAAGGATAAAATTGTAAAAATAATTGTGATTACAAACAACTTTAATACAAATATTAACTTTCTTATATTTAGGAACGAAAGTAGTATTATAAGTTTGTATGATTAAAAATGAATCGTTTAATAACCGTCATTTTCATTCTCTCAAAAAAAAAAACCGTAATTTTCACACGATTTTAAAGTTTATTTTTATGAGGTTATAGTGTTTTTTTTTATAAAGTAATTCAACTAACTTATATTCAATCACTTTTTATTCTTCCAAAAAATATCTAATCACTTTTTATCTCAATTTTACCTCGCAATCTTAATTGAAAAAAATGAATATTAGCTAAATATATATACTTTTTTTTTATTTCATATTTACAAATTATTTCAACTATTAATTCCAAGAAATACTACAAATTCAATTAATCAGTTTTTTTTTTGAATGGCAAAAATGTTAAGTAGTTAGTTTTTTTTATGCAAAATGTCAATAGTTAGTTGTTAAATTAGTTTCTTCTCCTTTGTTCAAATTTGTATCCAAGGTCTCTAAATTCTTATCTAGGGATGACAATTAGACCCAGACTTGATAGGTACCAGCAAAAAATACCTACAATAGGTAGGGTAAAACCCCCCGCTTTCATGGGTTTGGGTTTGGGTATGGGTAATTATCCGCAAATTTAAATGAGTATGGACGCGGGTAATGGTACTATATTGTCCATCCCCGCAACCCGCAAAATTAATTTATTTATTTAGCTATTTAAGTCTAAACCTAAAAACCACTTAATACAGTAACCGCTCCGTCCTGCTGGTGTAAAATTTTTGAGGGATATTTTAAATGTTTTTTATTTGGCTAAATATTACAATTTATACTATTTTATGAGTTCATTTGAATTTTTTTGGACGATAGTTCTATTTCAATTGTGATGTTTTTATTGTCTTTCATAGTTAAAATGCGGGTAACGGATGATGGTATGAACACTTAAATACCTATAGGATACGGGTTCGGGTACCTATATTTTTTACAAACGCAGGTACGAAGAAGGACATTGTAATACCTACCCATAGGGTACCCATTGCCATTATCATTCCCAAATTCAAATCAATCAGCTTATCCCCTATCAAATAGCTTATAAACTAGGTCATCCGCCATTGGTTGGTTTTTTAGTTACAAACGTTATTTATCTCCAAAAACATTTTACTTACTGCATCTATATTTTCATAATTTATAAGCTCCAACTTGTCTTCGATTCTTCAACGCCCCAATTTTCATAAAACTTTGTTCTTTTTATAAAACAACCTTGATTAATATTCTGGCATCGAACCAACCAGGGTTACGGGTTACTTGGATAAACCCTAAACATCTTAGCCAATTGTGCCACTTGTATGGAATTGGAATTGGAATTGGAATTGATGTATAACAAGTAGTGACTATGACTAGTTTTTAAGTTTACTATATTTTGTTTAGTATTTGGACTACAAAATCAATGATTAGCATCAAAGCTAGCAGATCTCATTCTCTTTTTTTGGTTTGTCCTCTAATATTATTTTCCTTAAAAACAAAAATAATTAATCAACGAAGACAAATAGAAAGCAAGCTTAATTAATTAGGAGTACATGATAATTAGAAGTACACACCAAACTTATTTTTGATAGAGAAAATAAAAACAATAAAAATAAACACACCCTAATAAACACACTTGTGATATTTATTGTGTTTTAAAACCCTTCTTGCATTGCATCATCGATTGTAACAGTTCATTCACATCATTAGTTTCAAAAGCAAAGAATTCAAAGGGTCGATGCAGAAATCAGAAAACAAAATTTCATATTTAAAATGAACAAGAAATTCTTGGAAGACATGGCAATAAGGAAAAGGAAAAAAAAGACATAAAAAAGCCTCTTCAGTTCAGGTCTCCATAAAATTTCCGCATGGATAACTCGGAAGAACGAAAGTTATGTTTTTGATCATCATCAGAGGCTGTTTCAAATAAACCTTACACAAATATAACAATTAAGCTAGCAACAAAACTAATGAACATTGATTAATCATAAGTTAAATGATGAGACTGTACACACATTATGAGAAATCGAGAAAGACAAAAAGAAAGTGAGGCAGATGAATGGAAGCTACCTCTGTTTTATACTGTGAAAACATAAAACCCTAGTTGTATGGGGCTTTTGATGGATCAAGACCCGAGTTTGGTGTCAAGGCCCATTGCTTAAGGTTGGTTTGGGTAGCCTTAAAACTAGAAAATTACTCTTTAAGCCTTCTAAAATTGCTCCCACACACCCAAAAGTAATTTTTAGCAGTAACTACTGCTGGGGTATTGAAGATAATTTCGAGAACAATTTCAAAAGTTTAAAGAGTACTAATCTAAAAACTACTCATGAAAGCCAATTTTGAATAAGATTGATTGCATACTCAAAAGGTTGCGATAGACAAATTAGAGAATTTCTTTTCCCATTTTGACTTCTCGCACGCCCTTTGATTTGACAAAAATATTCTGTACCTTTTTTTAATTTTATTTTATAGATTTTCACTCCTGAGTCCAACAAAAGATATAAAAAGCTTGAGTAATTGAAGGAGCCTATCAAACAATTTTCAAAGAATTTTGCTCTATAGACTTCCAAGTCCTCCCAAAAACAAAAAAATTACCCTTGCATATGCCTATTAGAAATCAAAATCTTTCGGAATATAACTTCCAATGACTACCCAACCCTAGATCAAAATCTTTGATTCTCTTATGCGTGTTATTTATTTTAAAACATCAAAAACTTGAATTCTTGACAACCCAACCCTATTCTTCCTTCCTTCGTAAAGTTTCACCAAATCGACATCTATGCATCACATTTCTTCTCAAACCCAACAATTGTCAATTTCTTCTCCTTTTGTTTATTTTGAAGTTTAAAATTGTTTAGTTGTGGAGAAAATAGGGTATTTAGAATTTGTTTAGCAAAATAAGGCTACACATTTTTTTTATATGCAAAATTAGATTTATTTAAGCATATATATACAGAAATTTGGATGTTCTTTAAATTTTGTGAAATATGGTGTTTAGATTTTGTTTAGGCATGTTGACGGTTTTGGTATGCTGATTTGAGGATACCACCAAAATCTAAACGCCATACACCTTTAATCGATAAATTCTGTTTGTTTACCAAAAACCATTAGCAATTGCAGTCTATTCATAATTTCAAACTAATGACTTCAAATTAATATTTGAAAATAGAGGAGCAAAATATAGAACAAAAATTTATTGTTTCTATTTGATTGTATTCCTATTGATAGTGCAAAAATTTTGCAATCCTCCACCTATTGATAGCCTTTTGTGTTGATGCCATATTGAGAAGATCTTCCAAGGAAATATACAAATCTTCAAGAAAGGAAAGGCCGGTGGTAATTGAATCAGGTGAGGATGATGATGTGGCTTCCCATGTCTTCATTTTGGTTAACTCTTGTTCAATTCTAGTGAAGCTTGGATGAGATTGAGAAGGAAAACTATTTGAGCGAACATGGTATTTGCTTGCCATATTAATTGCTCTTTTAATTTGTTGTTTGTTCTTTTTTTCTTTTAAGATAAATGTAAAGCTCAATGTTTGTATGATGTTGCCAAGTGCTTGGCTCTCTCTTTATATAAGGCCATTGATGATATTGGTCGGTAATTATTAATTTTATATACTAAGGAAATAAAATAAGCATCATTTGTTAATCATGGTGATTGGTGTAGAGCATGTAGTGCCTACATGAATTTCCCTTTGGATATGGTAAGCTTGTTACATGTTTGTCCAACATTGTGAATTTGTTAATGAGACTGCATGTGTTATTCTGCAAGATGCTATGAATATTGAAATGAGTTTGATGCATGATGAATATAGCTGGCATGTCTCTCTAGTGTTGCCAATCAGAAAACCTTATTAGTCATCAATTAGTTTGCCTCCTTTGCTGCCACATTACACTCATCATTTCAATTATAAAAATTGACGTTGAAATGAGTTTGAGATGTGTTCAGTCGATAGTCTCAATATGAAGGAGCTGCATGATATAAGATTGTAAATTGTAATAAAAAATTAAAAATCATGTATCATTGATATTGTTGTCTATCTTTTGCTTATACATATCCCACAAGATCTGGATTACATCCTTTTAACATCCATTGTTTAAACCATTTAGCAGCTATAGCACCTCAACAATGGAACATGGCAGCCAATAAATAATACCTCTCAAGAAAAAAATAAAACACCCTTTTTTTTTAAAAAAAAATATATTAGAAACCAAGTGACTTATGAGGTTCATGTCAAGTTATATACACCTAAAATCCATTTCCTTACCATCATTGCATATATAATAATGCAAAATGTTTGGCACAAATGTGACAAGTTTACCAAGTTCTAAGGAAAACTCATGTGCTTCATTATTTTGTTGAATGAAGCATGAAATGCTTGCTATTATATATAGAGAGAGTGTCAAAGAAGATGAAGAAGAATTGTAGGAAGTTGATCACATCATTGAAGAAGATGGAAGGAGAGTTTGGAATATCCCCATTACTTACTATTTTGAATGAAGCAAGAACGCAGCAAATTCCTTACTATTGTTGAATGCAGCTTGAAGTTAATCCATTATTAATTTTGAATGAAGATCATGAACTCACTGCTTTGATTAGAGTGCTTAGGGAAGTAATTGTTACAAGCATGTCTATCTTCCAATCCCTTTTATCCGTTTTGACATTACCTGCATCAAAGTCAAAGTTAACCAAATGGTTAAGGGTGGCAAAACTAATGCATAAGAGGATAATATTATGTGAAAAGAACTTGGAGAATTTCAATGAGTTCCATGGTGTGAAAGCATGTTTAAGCATCCTTTCAAGTGATAGCAGCAATATTGTGAAGATTAAGGATGCACGTGAAAGATTCGAGGCTTTGGAAAATGCCTTTGAAAGGCTAGAAAATTGTACAAAGAGTATATAGGTAGGTGGTTAAAACCTGAGCCAATAATATTAGAATAACAAAAGACATTTGAGGTTTACAATATCTCACATAATTTATTTCTTATGCCGTTCAACAGGTGTGCCTTTTCATGCATGATCCACAAACACAATATATGACTCCTTTAAAGAGAATCATTCGGTACATTAAGCTCACTCTAACACTCGGTCTATATCTCTCACCTTTCTTCATTGATAAACTCACTACATATACCGATGCCGATTAGGGTGGATGTCCCGACATCAAAAGGTCTACATATGGACATTGTGTCTATTTAGGGGATGAGTTAATCTCTTGGTCTGCGAAACGACAACCAACCTTACCTCGATCTAGTGATGAAGCTGAGTATCGTGGTGCCACTAATGTAGTTTCTGAGTCTTGTTGGCTTAGGAACTTACTTTTGAAGCTTCATTGTCCTGATAGGAAGGCAACTTTGGTCTATTGTGAAAATGTAAGTGCAGTTTATCTTTCCGGCAACCTTGTTCAACATCAACGTAAGAACATTGAGATGAATATTCATTTTACGCATAAATATGGATAAACGCTTTGTTGAAATTGTCATTTGATACATAAAGCACTATTTTTATATAGTAAGGAATATCAGATGGGAAAATATATTTGTTCCTAATCTACTTATGTTTGGTTGTTATCGCTCGCTCATCAGTTTTTTCTTCATGCCTATTTTAAAAAGACAACATCGTAGTATATAATTTTCCATCATATATTAAATAACTTCTTCACCCCATCATGATGGGATTGAGATTCTCTCCCGTGTCTGAGATCCCACTGGACTCTCCAGTCACTGTAGGGGATCTATTCCCATCAGGATGATAGGGTGAAGAAGTTATTTAATATATGATGGAAAATTATATAGAAGAAAATGATTATTGATTTTCTCATCTCAAAAGATCAAGCATACTTTTATATTGACCGACTCCTCCCTTATCAAATCCTCGTTAATAATATGTTCAGACCAAAGTGAAACATAATATCTACAATCTTAATTTCATTTTCATTGTTGGTATCTTAATAAACGGTATTGTAAATCACAATAAAAACTGCATCTTAACGATGCATTGTACCACATCAGACCACAACGTACTTTAGAGAAAAATAAGAGATTATTATGAGGTATAAGATAAGTAATAAATTATAATATTTTATGCTAATAAAAAATAAATTTGCGCCGTAACAACCGCTATATGCATTGCAAGAGCCGCAATGTTTGTAATCATCGTAGTGGCCGCAATTGTACCCGCGACTTCAACTACCATTTAAAACCATGATGAGACTATTGTGAAATTTAAACAAAAGGGTGAGCTGTAAAGTATATAAAAAGTTAGAAAGGTACCTTGTTGTTGTTGTTGTTCATAACTGCTACAAATCTTATAAACTCGACAGTATGCATATTTCTCAAGCCAATGATCATCTATATAATATACGATGGCTTTGCAAATCCTACTCCAACGGTACCTCATAAGGGAAACTTTAATTAGACATGTATTTGATTTGATGCTTTAGATAATGCTTTAGATAATGAGAAAACTGTAATGTATCAAATGGTTAACTCTAGAGTCATATTTCAAAAGGTCTTGCTGGTGGATACCCGGATGAACCAATAGTAAAGAAATGGGTTTAACACATTTATTTATTTAAGAGAAATCATTATTTCAAAATGTAATCAATGAATATGTTGATTGCATTTGATAGAAGATGTACGAAAAAGAAATAATAGAAGATTATTAGAGATTGGTAATAGGAGGGGTTAAACCATGGATATGGATATGTGTGTTAGAGGCTGCCACATCAGATTTTTCTTGAGGTGGCAGAATTTGTATTCCTCCATGTTGGTGTTCCAAGTGTCTGAATTATAGCAGTCATTATACTTCAGACACTTTTGGGTTTGAAGGTGTGACTGTTATAATTCAGACACTTGGAACACCAACAGTAACAGAGATGTTTATGATGCCCGACTACACTTGTTTTTATATAGACTTCAACCATACCTTGTTTCTCATACGGGCGATGTGGAACTAAATACGTAGGACATGGAAATTTTAGTCACCACTCGCCACACTTTTGCCTTCAATAAATGTCCATTACTCCTTATTCAACAATCTTTAGACTCTACAAAACACTTCAAATTCAAGTTATTCATTAATTTACATCTACGAAATGCTAGATCATAAAAATCTGATGATAATGGAAGTAAATATAGAAGAAAAAAAGTAAAAAACCATGAGCTTCAGTGCTGCAACTCTGTCCATTATTCCACGTTTTCCTTCTTGTTTATTTGTCTAATTTAGATTAATTTTAATTATACTACGTCTTCCACTATTATGTTTTTATAAGTTTATCACAGGTAACTATTGATATTATAAAGTAGCTTCCAACTGAAAACTTTAAAGATGGAATTTATTGGATCTTCTGCAGTATACATCAACTTATAAGCATACATTCAATATGGATTTTTTTTTTTTTTTTTTATAAACCGTCCATGTTTTCTTCCAATTACATTCTGTTCAAGCTTCATAGTTTCTTCTTAGATTGGAGAATTTTAAACATCTCCATTGTTGAATGAAGATCATGAACTCGCTGCTTTGATTAGAATGCTAAGGAAGTCATTGTTACAAACATGTCTATCTTCTGATCCCTTTTATCCTTCTTGACATGACCTGCTTCAAAGTCAAAGTTAACCATGAACATGTCTGTCTTTGTAATTAATTGTCAGGTAAGCATGATGTACATGTGAGGCTTGAATGAAATCTAGAGTGGTAAATGGGCAAAGAAAAAAGTGAAAGAGGATGAGGAGAAGTTGGAACCTAACATAAAAGTTAAAATAAAGGCGAAGAGGAAGAGGCATGACTCATGACCTTTGTTTTCAAGGTGAGTAAACGAATGAAGAAAATGTGTCATAATTGCGAGTTAACTCCTAAGTCTAGGTAAGTTGACTCTGTTGTAAACTCGAATTTTAGTAAACTCAGAAATGAACCTGAAGTTTACATGGTTGAAATCTTAGTGAATTCAGTAAAATCAGAGTTAAAAAAACTTGAAGGAATTTTTTATATATAATTTTTCATCCAAGATTTTACATCCTGTTTATTTTCTTCTTTGCAAGCTTGATTTTGTTCATGACAGTTTTTTGCTTTATAACTGAGTTGAAATTTTGAATTAATGATGCATTTATTGTATCATATTAATATATATTTTTATAATATTATTTTAATGAGATACACTTGTGAGTCTAGTCTGTAAGTTCTAGCTGACAATGGTGATATTGTTAGGTTGAAGATCTTCATCCGAGTCGAACTCGAGACCTCGCAGTTGTAGTTGAGTTTCACATAGTGCCAGCTACTACGTCTTACATCTACAGACACAAAACAAGCTCGTGCGAGTCTATTAGTCACGTTTATGACATAGGCAAACAAATTTACTAAACTCTTGACTTCCACAACCTAATATTCTGCTTTAGACATCAACTTATATTGCATACGTTTAACATTAATATTTTTTTTTCTTTTCAATTATACTGTTCAAACTTCAAAGTTTCTTCTAGAGATTGGTAATATACTAGTCTGAAGAGATTCAGATTGGTAAGTAGCATCCATTGGATTTATCCAACCTAATCAGCATGCAGATTTTAATCATCAATGTATGCTTTAAAATTAGAAGATGCAACAAATATAATTACTTCTAAACAATTTGGTTGTATATGATATAATCGAAAATTCACATCACATATGATTCAAATTCTTTCATCAAGTTATGACATAATCAAGGTTTTCGGGGGCCACACGAATGCAAACCCTCATGACAACAAATTATGACGTAGGCTCCACCACTTGGTTGCCTTCGCCATGGCACATGGGCTTCCCATCAAGGTAAATATATTGCAATGTGTCACACGACAACTTGAGCTAGCTTAAAAAGAATGGTCGGGGTCCATGTTAAAACATAGATTTTTGAACTTCAGCCCTTAATTTACATGATTAACGAGCCCTCAACCATTAGCATTCTGTTTCTACTTTTGGCCATACAATTGGTGAACTTTCGTAGAAGAAAATTCTGTGAGCTTTTATGTTGTATAGCCTCAAAACTCTTCCAATTGCTACATCGCTAAATCCATTAAACTCCCATTTAATTTTCATCTCCTCAAATTCATATTACATTTAATCCTTAAAACTCCTGAATAATTCTTCCGTTTCAGCTTCCTTATAGTACTTTTTTTTTTAGAGAAAAAAACTTTTATCATTTCATTATTAATCAAATCGGTGATACATGTCGGTACATTATAAAAAATACGGAAGCTAGTCAAGGAAGTGGTTGCCTTAGCTAATTCATGGACAACCTCATTCGCTTGTCTCCTAATAAACTCAACACGAGAGTTTGTTAAATTGAGAGAACAATACTGCAGATACATGACATTTTGCTGTGGTTGAAATAGTCCGCTACCCGCTTCGAATTGACTTCAAAATCAACATTTTGCGGTCGTAGCTCGTGAATCCACCTAATAGCATGATACAAACCCAAAGCCTCACCTACATCTACAGGACATACCGGGGGGGTCAAACCACATCGTTTTCGTGTGTAAAAAATGCCCCTCTTCATCACCGATACACGCCTATTAGTGGAGGTCGAAAAAGAAGCATCGACGTTGCATTTGAGTCTTCTACGCATTGGCTTCTTCCATCTGCCCAACATTCCTGCTGGCCGAGCCTTGTCCTGCTGTTTGCAGGGTGACAGCAGCTGCAGTACCAGACTGTATGTGTTGCGGTTGCTGCTTCTTATTGGCATTCCTCCAATCCTCAAGCATGTGTTTAGCTCTTGCAGCAATATTGCTATTATTCTCTGTCACTTGCTGCCACAATTTAAGGTTTCTACCCTTCCAAATACTCCACAATATTGTAGCAATTAACTCTGTTTGCACCGCTGATCCATGCTCCAACAAATGGAAAATAATCTTAGGCCATTTCTTGTCTGCTTTTCTGTGTAATCGGGAAAACTAGATTACTATCTGCTTAGCTTAGTGATCAAGGGGAAACTAGGATCACTATCTGATTTCTGACATAGTCTTATTGCATCATATCATCTTACTGTTATTATTAAGTTAGAAGGTTAGCGTGTGACAAACAATTATTATCTTGGTTCATTTTATGGAATGGACCCGAGTGGAGTAACCCCGGATACACTCCCTGTTACCGGTGAGACTCCTATCATATCAGGCTAACACCGAACTCCTCTTACTTTTGTGCGGCTATCTTCGCGGATGGTAACTACACCGTCCCAGCTATATCCGGAACCCCCGTGCTCTAACTGGCGAGAACATCGGAGACACAACTTAACTTTTAGTTAATTTCTTAACTTGGACGCGACCCTCAAGGTACCAACTAGTGGAACAATAAGAGGCACGACTTAGCTTAGTCTTATCTTAATATTTTCTGATCTTTAAATGTTGAATACATTCTTATTCTCGCTAACCTATTATAGGATTCTAGACATATCGTTGTCTTATGTCATACTTAGGGGTTCATTACCTTACTCGTAATAATTCCCTACTCATCTAACCTTTGCTCTCGTACCTCTAATGCATTACTCTATCCTTGTTCACCTATATTTTTATCTGTTAAAGGCCGTCTGAATACGTCAAAATGATACTTATTAGAAATTAGGGTTTTCTTATAAAACGGTGCAAAAAGCCTCGTCTAACGCGCATCAGCTCGCCCAACGCAACTCAACATTTCAAGATAGTTTTGCCAAGCCTTACTGGGGCGAGCCAGAAGAAAAATGTTGAGCTCGCTGTAGCGAGCATGACAGTATAGAAAATGTTCAAAAACTTGATTTTTCACCATTTTGACTTATCCAAACTTACCCAGGCTTCCCAACAGCTTTAGGAATGATTTTCAACTGCAAAATGATGAATTAATTCATGAATAAACAAGGATTTAGAATGCATTAAGGATTAGGGCACAAATTGTCAAACTTTTCAAAATAAGGGATTTTCTCCCAAAACTTATCCAAGGTGGGATCTAAACTAAGAAACTCACCTTGAGACTTAATTTGATTCTTGCCAAGCTTCTATCTAAACCCTAGCTCCAAGTCCTTCCTTCCTTCCTTAGCTTCAAATGGCTCAAGAATCACAAGATTTGTGCTTGCAAGTGGGCTAGACAAATGAGATGATGATTAGATGAAGATTGGAATGGTATGGGTGAGGAAAATTGTGAGAAAGAGTAGAGAGAAGTGGAGAGGAAAACTTCTAGAGAGAGAATGAGATGAGAATAATGAGAAAATTTGGGTTTGTTGGCTTTATATAGCCTATGCCTCAATTTACTAAAATGCCCTTTTCTTTAAAATATCTCTAATACATTGTCCCAAAACTGATAAATGTCTAGGTCTTATGCGGGATGTTACAATTGGTTTATGAGTAAATTGATTTCCCATGACATGTATTTTACTGTTATACTGTTAAGTTGCAATGTAATGCCAGTTTGAAGTTTATCTTTTGCAAAAAATTAGCATGAGCAAATTGTAGAAGATAAGTATTCAATACAAAACTAAAAGGTTAAAGGTTTTTATGACTAATATTGAACTGAAGTTGTAAGACTTTAAGGGAGTCCTTCCAAAAATTCTCAAAGGCTCGAGGAGACCCCAAGCCTAAGAGGGGATTTGGAAATAGTTTTCAACCAGCAATAGACGCACCTCGGTTAGTACCTCACTAGCTGCGTCATTGCCCCAAGCACAAGGAATATTTAACACTATGCAACTAATTGGTAATCTATTGGTTTACGGTCTATAGATATTGGTTTACGGTCTATAGAGATTGGCAAGTAGCTTTCATTGGATATTTTGCCAACCAATTCAGCCTGCAGATTTCAACTATCAACATTGCATGAAAAATAGAAGATGCTACACAGATGATTACATTTGCACAATTGGATTATATGAGATAATATAACATCACATATGATATTAAAGACTTTTATGAAGATGGTACTGCTCCAAAACAGTAAGCATCCATCAGTCCATCACATGTTTTGACATACAAGTTTTAGGCATATTGTAAATATTGAAACTTAAATTGGAAGGGGCGCGCGAACGCAGGTACCCATTGCAACAAATTATGATGTAGGCTCCACCGTTTGGGTAGACTTTAGGCTAGCACACCATCTAAGTGCAAAGAAAATGAGCCTTCTTGATCACCCAATGGAGACCCCCAATGCAACAAATAACGATCACAAAGGATGTCACTTGCCTACCTAAGATTCAGAGCAATTGATTCTCCAAAAATAAATATGATAAAGGAGATCAATATGCTAAAGGAGCCTGAATTTAATTCTCCTATAACATATAAAATTCAGGAGACCCAACTTGTCCTGAACATAAGGCTACAAACCTTTTTAATCACAAATTGACCCTAAGCATGTTGCAATGTATCATACACTTCTCTTTTATAATGCTCCATACTACTCACTCTAACATTTCCGATGCGGGACTCAGATAAGCTAATAATGGACTGATTCATTTTAAATAAGAAAATAAGAAAAAGACCAGCTTCCATACAAAAATGTCTGATACCTATTTAATTTTAATTGATACTTCTGATTTGTTAATTACTCTTTAATGCCATTCTTAACCAAAATTTTAATTGAAGAACAATTTTCGGAACCATATAGTAACCTTCTAACTTCATTATTTACAGCCTTTTGTGAAAACTTTAGTCATTTATTTGATGGATTCTATTTATTTGCCAAAACAATTTGTAATTGTTGTTTTTAGGCAAAAAAATAAAATAATTCATAATTTCAGACCTTAGAGAAAAGTTGTCACTTCAAATTTAAAATAAAAAGATCAGATATATAGAACAAATTTGTTTTTTTTTTTTTCCTATTTTCTTGTATTGCTATTGAATTGTATACTTAATATTTATATTCAGATCGACTGTGCAAAATTTTTCAATCCTCACCAAATTTCTAAGATAGAGTTATGATGTTCAAAAGACAGACTCTAGTTTTAACTAAATGCCTAAATACTTTCTCCAAACCATTTTCTAGCTTTTCAATTGCATTCTCCAAAGCCTCAAATCTTTCATGTGCAACATTAGAACCTTCACTTAAAAGGTTTCTTAAAGATGCTTCCACACACTTCAATTCATTGAAATTCTCCATGTTCTGTTCACATACTACCCTCTTTTGCATCAACTTTGTCACTTTCCACCATTTGGTTGCCTTTGACTTTGATGAAGATCCAACCAAGAAAGACAAAATTGATTTAAAGATAGACATGTTCATCACAAAGACCTCTCTAAGAACTCTTATCACAACAACAAGCTCTTGATCTTGATTCAAAAGCGAGGAAGCTCCAAATTTACTTTCCATCTGTTTTAAAGATGTGATCAACTTTGTGGCATTCTTCTTCATCTTCTTTGTGAAAATTTTATATTCGGCTACACTTGTTTCAATGCTTGAATCTCCCTTTCTCCTTCTAAAAGAAGAGTAAAGTGATTGAACATTTTCTTTAATTTGTAACATGGTGTCCCTTGTAATGCCACATATATCCAAAATTTTCATTGAACCATCCAACAACTCTTCCACAGATTTCTTACCTTGATGGTGTGCAATAGCCTTTTGTGTTGATGACATATTGAGAAGATCTTCCAAGGAAATATACAAATCTTCAAGAAAGGAAAGGCCAGTGGTAATTGAATCAGATGTGGATGTTGATGTGGCTTCCCATGTCTTCATTTTGGTTAGCTCTTGTTCTATTCTTGTGGAGTTGGGATGTGATTGAGAAGGAAAACTATTTGAGCGGACATGGTAATTGTTGATTGCCATATTTCTCTATAATTTGTTGTTTGATCTTTTTTCCTTCTAAGATATTTGTAAAGCTCAATGTTTGTGTGATGTTACCAAGTGCTTGAATCTCTCTTTATATAATAGGTATTCATGATGTTGGTTGACGATCAATTTCATAAAATATTGAAATAAAACAGGTAGAACTTGTTAATGATGGTGTAGAGCATGTGGTTCCCGCATAGATTTCCCTTTGAATATGGTACGCTTGTTACATGTGTTTCCAATATTGTGAATTAGTTAATGATATTTTGCAAGATGCTTATGATATGCGAAATGATTTTGAGGTGCATGATGAATATAGCTGGCATGTCTTCTTAGTGTTGGCAATTAGATAACATCATTAGTCATCAAATAGCTTGCCACATACATTTATCATTACAATTATAATTGGCTGCATATTGCTCAGAGATGTGTGCACTGGATTGTCTCAATATGAAGGAAATGCATGCTACAAGATTTAAATTGTAATAGTGAAATAAAAAATATATATATAATTGATATTGCTGTCTGTGTTTGGTCATGTATATCCTACAAGATCTGGATCTCATCCTTCTGAAATCCATTTTTTAAAACCATATAGCAGTTCTAACTCCCGAACAATGGAACATGCCAGCCAATAGATACCTCTGAATCAAAAACAACAACTTTTTGTTATATTAGAAACCCAGTGACTAATGAGGTTTGCTGTTTACCAACACTCTGAGGACATGCCACGTTATATATACCTCTAGTCCATTTCATTACCATTATGGCATTTATAATAATGCACAATGTTTGGCACAAATGTGACAAGTTACCAAATTTTAAGGGAAACTCATACAGCTACCACATGCTCAAATTTTGATTAAGGGAGGTTAGCTACTATATATATTGAGAGAATGATAGGAAAGAGTTAATACATTTTCAAGCACTTCACTCTGCTCTTTGAAGGAGAAAAGGGGGATTCAAGCATTGAAAAATGTGTAGTTGAATACATTTTCTTCTCAAAGAAGATGAAGAAGAATGCAAACAAGTTGATCATATCATTGGAGATTGGAGAAGATGGATGGAAAATTTTTAGTATCTCCATTGTTGAATGAAGATCATGTACTCGCTGCTTTGATTAGAATGCTAAGGGAACTCTTTGTTACAAGCATATCTATCTTCCGATCCCTTTTATCCTTCTTGACATTACCTGCTTCAAAGTAAAAGTTAACCAAATGGTTAACAGTGGCAAAACTGATGCATAAGAGGATCATATCATGTGAAGAGAACTTGAAGAATTTCAATGAGCTGCAGTGTGTGAAAGCATCTTTAAGCATCCTTTTAAGTGATAGTACATCTTGTGAAGATTGAGGCCGCACATTAATGATTGAACGCTTTTAAGTGATATAACAAACGACATCTGTAGTTCAATCCTATCTAACTGATGCTTATCTAATCTAGTACATATCTGATTCTAGAAGGCTGAGTCAATATTTATCAATTAAGTCCCCCTCAAGATAGGATCACCATCGGTGTCATCAAGCTTATCTCTAAGAAACACAAATATGGCTCTTGACAGAGAGGTTTGGTAAGTGCATCAGCTGGCTGGCCCCTTGTAGAGATTTTTTATCTTTTCCCATCCGTACAAGTTGTTTCACATGATAATCAAGAGCAATGTGCTTCATCCTGGAGTCGAACACTGGATTTGAGTCTAAATAGGTAGTTCCAATGTTATACACAGTTCACCCAATAGATTGAGTAAACACATGACCTAAGATGCTGTATTTGCAACTGATCTCGTTGTGTGTGACTCAACATTATTTTAATCTGAAGCTACTTTTTTCTCAAGAAAGTGGAAATACAACACGGTTTTCTTGCTGAGCAAGTCTGATGAGACACAAGGCGGTTTCTTGAAGCGCAAGACAAACAAAGCTAACTTGTTGATAGCAAATGATAAATATGGTGTAGTCAGAGTGATGTATTGCAATGAAACAATAAGACTTCTGAACTGTTTTGAATATGCAGCAGCTTTAATGGAGCCTGGTAGGAGGCTTTGCACTAGTCATATTAATATAACCATGTTGAGACAAAAGGATACCCTCCTTTGTTGGAATGAGTTACAATTCTAAGGAAGTAATGAGGATAGCCAAGATATTTAAGTTAGAACCTGTTTGACATAGTTGTTCCATCAACTGATTTAAGTATTCACTTTGAATACATGTCAAAAGAAGATCATCTTCTGAAGAAAGAAATTGTTGCTGTAAATGAATAATGAGAAAAAAGAACTAGCACAACATGAGCGAATTGTAAAAGTTAAAGATTCAATACAAGAAGTAAAAGATAAGAAATTTTACAATTTCAGAATCTGAATAAATATTTAACAAAAATTGCAGGACTTTACCCCTAAGGGAGTCCTTCGAGAAATTATCGAAGGCTCAAGTTTCCCTAAGCTTAAGAGGGGGTTTAGAAATAGTTTTCAACCAGCAATAGACGCGCCTTGGTTAATACCTCACTGGCTGCGTCATTTCCCCAAGCGCAAAACTGGTTATTGTCGTAGACTAAGCTCTATTTTTATATACATTCATGAATAATAATCCACTTGCAAAAATTAAATTACCTTTCCGATACACATTACAACTTATTAGCAAGAAATAGTGTAGTCTGTAGACAAAAGTAACGACAATATGTTCATAAAAAATACGAAAAATATGGAAACAAAAGGATCTTGTAACTTGAAAGAGTTAAACTTTAAATTTGAAGAAAACTTCAAAGACAGAAGGCATTCAAGGTTGGAGTACATCACTTTAGGTATCAATTTCAATTTGACTCAGTTGTAAATTCGAATTTTAGTAAACTCGAAAGTGAAACTGAGTTTACATGGTTGGACTCGCAGTGAACTTAGTAAACTAGAATAAACTTGTAGGAAATTTAAAAGAATTTTTTATATATATTTTTTCATCTAAGATTTCACATTCTGTTTATTTACTACTTTATTAATTTGATTTTGTTCATGTTAGTTTTGTTGAAATTTTGAATTATTGTGTTATATAAATGTGTCATATATATTATTTTTAATATTATTTTAACTAGATATAAGCCCGCGCATTGCACGGATATCTTGAATATTTAGTTTGCGAATAGCTTTTTTAAAATAAAAAAACAAATTAATTACACATGGAGTATATATGAAATTGAAGATGAGAAAAAGAAATATAGGTTGTCATTGATTTAAAAGTATGCAAGAATATTTATAACCCTAGAAGGTATTTGACCTAAAAATTGGGAGTGGGATGGTGATGAGCACTGTGAATAGAAGCATTTTTATCTCAAAAGTTAGAAGGGGGAATATTAGAAGCATCAGTGTTACTTATAAAAATAAATCAATCACAATTTCAAGTAGATTCTTGAAGTAATCCTTCGCATCCGGCTTAGCTTATAATTTTAGAATCTTCATCACAGAGGAGATAGGAAATTGTGTTGGCTGACAACATTCGCTAGTATAATAAGATATGATAGTTAATAAATTTTAATTATAATAAATAGGCTTAATTGCAGTTTTGGTTCCCCTATTTTCATCATTTTGCAAAATTGGTCCCCCTATTTTAAAATTCGGCAGTTTTGGTCCCTCTATCTAAAATTTTGTCTAAAATATGGTGATATAACATGTTTTAAACGGAGTTTTCAAAGGAATTTTCTTACGATTTCATCGATGTTGATATTTTCTCATCTTCGGATCATATACCACGACATTTAAAATCTATCACATCACCTTTTTTTAGTTAAAAAATACAATGGACGGGGCAAAACTGTCGAATTTTAAAATAGGGGGACCAATTCCACAAAAAGATGAAAATAGGGGGACCAAAACTTCAATTAAGCCTATAAGGATTAATATCTCATACTACAAAAAATGACAATTAGAATCAAAAGGCACTTGTCACTTGTAAGATATAATAATTTTGAAATTGCAGCAAACTTTAATGATGGAACAAACATCAACTTGTATTGATCACATGGCCGTTCTTTGGGGTGCAAACAGCTCTATAGAGCCGGACCTCCAAAGTTTGGGGGCATTATCAATTTTTTTTTATATATAATACACGTAAAAATGGAATATATTCTATTAACACGCATACATTATCAAGTCCACATATTGAACTTGATAATAACCTATGGAGCATCCATTGGTTAATATGCATTTTGCTTCCATATAGGTTATCATTTACTATCAACAAATCATCTTAATTTAGTGATTTTAATTGAAATGCATATTAACCTATGGATGCTCTAGTGAGAGTGATGTATTGAAATGAAACAATTAGACTTCTGAATAATGAGAAAAATTATTAGAACAAAATGAGCATAAAGGTTGAAGATTCAATACAAGAATTGAAAGTTCAACATTTACTTTTTACAGAATCAGAAAAAATATTTAACTAAAATTGTAGGACTTTACCCCTAAGGGGAGTCCTTCCAGAAATTCTCGAATGCTCAAGTTTCCCTAAGCTTAAGAGGAGGTTTGGAAATAGTTTTCAACCAGCAATAGACACGCCTCAGTTAATGCCTCACTAGCTGCGTCATTGCCCCAAGCGCAAAGATGATTATTATCATAAACTAAGCTCTATTTTTATATAACCTATGCTCATCTCTTTCCTCTTATAAGCATGTGGGACTAGGAAGTTTTACACTGAATATTATACAACAAAAAATGTCAGAGAGACAAAGATTTCTCTAATTATTTATCTCCAATTCTCAATACTTTTTATATTCGCCTTTTCATTTTTTCCTAACATTTGTTATGTCACCTCATGTTTGCATAGTGATAGATGCTTACATAAGGTAGACCTTTTGTTAATGGTTAGTAGATAGAATCGAAGGTGTTGCACTGAATATACTTTCATGAATAATAGTCCACCTACAAAAACGAAAATATGGAAACAAAAGGAACTTGTAACTTGAAAGAATTAAACTTTAAATTTTGAATTTGAAGAAAACTTGAAAGACGAAAGACATTTAAGGTTGGAGTACATCACTTTAGGTATCAGTTTAGATTTGACTTGGTTGTAAATTCGAATTTTATTAAACTCGAAAGTGAAACCGACTTTACATGGTTGGACTCACAGTGAACTCAGTAAACTTGTAGAAAATTTTTGAAAGAATTTTCTACAAGTTTTTTCCATCTTAGATTTCACATTCTATTTAATACTTTATTAACTTGATTTTGTTCATGTTAGTTTTGTTGAAATTTTGAATTGTTGTATTATATAAATATGTGTCATATATATTATTTTTAATATGAGATGAACTTGTGCGAATCCATAAGTCGAGTTTACGAGTCGATTTCAAATAGGCAAAATGAGTTTATTTAAACTACATATTTTGACAGCATAATTTTTTACAGTAAACATCAACTTATATTGCGTACATTCAACATTAATACCTTCTTTCAATTACAGTCTGTTCAAACTTCAAAGTTTCTTCTAGAGATTGGTAACATACTGCTCTGTAAGTAGCTTCCATTGGATGAAGATGAACATAGTATATATCATCTGAACACATTGGTTATATATATGATATAATTGAAACTTATCATCGCATATGATTTTATACTTTCGTCAAGCTATGATCCTGATCAAAGATTTTGGCAAACCAGATCTAATATGAAATTGTGAACTTTTAAACTAAAATAGGGAGGGGCTGCGTGAACGCAGACCCCCACATCAACAAATTATGTTGTATGCTCCACCACTTGGGTAGACCTTAGGCTAGCACCCCTCCAAAGTGCAATGGAGGTCACTTGCCTAGGCCATGGATCTTCTTGATCACCCATTGACCCCATCCAGGTAAGTATTGAAGTAGAAATAATAGTCACAAGAAAGGGGGGGTTTGAATTATGACCCTTTTTAAATTTAACCTGCACTTGTGGTAAATCATTCTCAAGTTGATACTTGGAAGAAATAAAAACTTGGTTACGTTCAGAACGTTCTGAAGTGCGTTCAGAACTGTTAGTGTAATAAATGATGAACAAAGTGATAATGGTGTGTAAACTGAATTTAAACATTTATGCTGAAAATAAATAGTAAAGGGATAGAGAAGAAAGACACACAGAGTTTTATAGTGGTTCACCCAATGTGGGTTAGTCCACTCCTCACAATCTTGTGAGAGTTTCCACTATGATGCTTGAGATAACCTCCCAAATCCTGCACCGTACAATCTTGTTCCCTTGGAACGATTACAACCTGTATTCTCTAAGCCTCAGCAGGCTCTCCACTTTCTGTGCTAAGTCACACCAGACCTTGCACTATGTTACTCAACCTAGACTTTAATACCCTTAAAACTAGATGAGATTTGCTCTTTACAATTGATTGGAGTTTTGAAGAAATGTTGTCAAGATGAAGACAATCAGAAGAGAAGAAAGGAGGGAGAAATTATCTTTAACAAGATAAAAGAGAATTGATTTACACTTTAAGAGACAATTTGAAATCTCAGTGATGATCAATTCGAAATGCTAAAGCTTCAAACACTTTTCATATGTTTTCTTGTATGCTTTGCAATGGTGTGTGTAATGCTGAGCCTTTCACTTCTATTTATAGAGTTATTGGTCTCTTGTAGCCGTTGGAGGGTGACCAATGGTCTTGTGCCATGTGTCCTGGGCCCCACTGGCTTTTACTTGAAAATCTGGGTGAACATTCTGAACTTCAGAATGTTGTTGTGTTCTTGAGAATACTTCAGAACGTTGTTGCATTCTTGATGATCTTCATCTGGGTTCATCATGTATGAATGAAGATATGAGTTTCTGGGTTCATCATATGCGTCTCATATGATTTTCTGGGCATTATCCATAAGCAGTGACTTTAACACATGCATCAGAATGTTGCTGGATAATACTTTCCCAGATTTGCCTTGGAAACAGTGCAGGACAGATAAAGTGGAACTGTCACTTCATGCCCATGCTTTAGGGGATTTGCTGGTCTTGTACAGTACCAACTCCCTTATGTGTCAAAATCTTATTGATTCTGACTTGGAGATTGTAATCTTGCTTTTGCTTTACTTTTCCAACTACTCTACTGTTGTTGTCAGAATTAAAGCATGTGCTGTATTGAACTTTCTGAACTCTGAAAGTTCCTTTTGTTTTACTTAGGATGATTTGTAAGACTTCCATTTAATGTAATCAAATCCTAATAGTAAAACATCAATGAAGTGCAGTATTTTAAACATCTAGGATTATATTCCCTTTTGGAATATTCCTATCAATTCAATGTTCATAGTCTTAAATGAACATTGAATATCCTTTTGACATTAATCTTGTAAATGCCTTTATTGCTTGATTGATCCATGCAATTGTACTTTCCTGAACATTTATTCATGTCACGTGTGACTTGCATGTTCTTCATAATGTTCTTGAGTTTCTGGGCTTGTGTAAGAACAACCTTATGACCAAGCTTCTGAACTGTGATCAAGCTTCTGAACTATGTTCCAGCTTCTGAACTATGTCCCAGCTTCTGAACAATGTCCCAGCTTCTGAACTATGTTCCAGCTTCTGAACTGTGTCCAACCTTCTGAACTCTTGTTTAACATTCTGAACTCTGACTGAGTTCTTTATTCTTAATGATCTTTGATTCCCTTTATCTTGGTATGGTTCATACTTTGTTCCTGTCTTAGTTAATCACTCAAGAACACATTAAATACCAAGAACTATCAAAGTCCATTAATCCTTTAATCACCATAGATGTCTTTAGTGATTTCTTGATCCAACGTCGAAATTTTTTTCTGCATATGATATGTTCATATCACATCTGTTCTTGTATGTTCTTGGTGTGGACATTGAATTTTGGGTTTGTTCTAACGAACCTTCTGAGCAACCTTCTGAACAACCTTCTGAACTCCTTCTGGGTTCATACATATGAACTTCAGATATTTCTTCTGGGTTCCTTCCTTTTTGACGGTTGTACTTTATGCTGAACATTCTGATGTTCTTAAACATTCTAATGTTCTTTAATACTTTGAACCTTATGAAGGTTGTTTATTTATTCCCTTCAAAAACTACTTGAAGCATATAAATGAGAGATAATTTGTTTTGACAAACAAGATGATTCTTTCTTTGAAGTCCAAAAGAATATTTCTTTGCATCATTGCTTGTAACCGATGACTTTAAATATTCTTGTTTATCCATGAAGCAATCCTTTAATATTTCTGGAAATATTCTGGGTTAATTGTTCATGATCATTATGAACTACATTCATATGAACACTCTGTTTATATGAACATTCTGAACTCTGAACTTCTTATCCTTAGAAGCTTTAGAAGTGTGATACTTTGAGGAGGTTCTGAGAATCTTCCTAACTTGTATGCATATTTTCTATTATCTTGTTTACCCATGGAGGATCTTCAAATCTTATAACATAAAACTCAATGTGAGTTTTGTCACATAACTTCAAGCATCTTCTTGTGTAGCTTGTGATGTAAGTTCTTCCATCATGATTCTTGAGCTATGAATCTTCATGGAGATATGATATTGCTGTTTCAACTGATGATATACTCATTCTTTCATTGCGGAGTAGATATAATGCACTTATTGATGTGGGTGGCTTCTAGCTTATCCACTTATGTGATTCCTGTTCTTATAACAAAAACTCAAGTGCAAATATCAGTAGATCACCATTCATAAAACTTATCATTTATTCCACGAGGTTTGTTATCATTAAAACATTCATCAAAAAGATTTTTGCTTCAACAATCTCCCCCTTTTTGATGATGACAAACCTTTTGAATAAATCTTAAGTTTTATGATGGATATAATAATAAATGTAAGAATGTTCATGGATATGCAATTAAACTCCCCCTAAACACATGCAAGAGTTTAATTCTTATCAAACTAATTAAACTCCCCCTCAACATATGCAAAAGGTTAATTCATAACATTCTTCATAAATTAAATCCATTTTATATTTTTCTCTCCCATAATACATATGTCTCCCCATCCTAGGTTTTTCTCCCATCATATATATATATATCTCTCCCCCTTTTGTCATCTATCAAAAAGTACTAGGGATGATATGAAGGAAAAGTGACATAATCTTGGAAGGTAAGAATCATAAGACATTACATGTAATTCACAAGTATATTCATATATCAAACTCATGGTTTAATTTAAAACACATTGCAGGGATCATGATCAATCATTATTTCAATCAGTTGTATAAACAAGACATGAAAAATGATAACATATGCAACTATTTCAACATATTCCAAATATGAGATATTTTTCTCAAAATTTGAGAAAATGTTTTTGTCCTTGATTTCAATGTTTTTGAAAAGATTGATATTTTCAAGTATAGAAAACTCCCCCTAAGTTTTAGAGATGAATGTCCTATTACATTTCAAATCTTTTGATTTTCTAAGAAAATAATTATTTTCTTTAACTTAGAGATGAATGTCATAGAAGATAAGTTTTTCATTTGGACAAAGTCATGCTAAAAAATTAGAAAATGATTAACTATTCTAAATTGAGTCTTTAAAAGAGAAAAAATCAATTGATCTTATTCAGCAATTTCTGAAATTGAGAGAAAATGAAGTATTTGTGGAAGCGGTGAAATCAGAGTTTAGAAAAGATCTTTCTCTCTCTAGAGTATTCTCGTGTTGGAAAATATTGCTGATTTTTTTTTTTAAAAAGATGAAATGCTTTAAAGTATCATTTGATGCAAGATAGTTTCTTTAAAAGAAATCAATTACAAGCAACAATTTTTTGACACAATTTGTGGAAAACACACATGTTTACAATCAAGTATGTGATTATGTTTACTTGCATTTGTAGGTGTGTGTGAGTGATACCTTTTGAGTGTTGATCTTTCAAGTTTTCATGCTTGAAAAGTATGTTAAACACTTAAGGTCAAATTGCAGAATAGTCTTATGCAACAATTTTATGCACAAACACATATTGATATGTCATTGATGTTTACGACTCTATCTTTGTCTTCAATTTTTGCAATTTAGAGTAAGATAATTATTCAACAATGCTTGTAACAAACTTTTATGTTCAAAGCAGGGTCAATATAAGTTTAAGAACAAAATATGCAGACCTTAGAACAATTTTTGAAGATTATAACAAGATCACACACAACATCAAAATGAAGATCAAATATATAAAAAAAATCTTCTAATGATAAATTCAAACATAAGATTCATTTGAAATCATGTTTGAAGAATGGTATTTTCATAAACCATATCAAAATCATGTGAATATCTTCACGTTTCAGATTATTGTGAAGTTTGACAAATTAAGACATTTTTTATGTTTCATATCAATGAATAATCATGATTCAACATTTATGATCAAACATAAATCTTCCTATGAATTATTTAACAACAATGATGATTTAGTTTGCAGTTCATGTCAATAACTCAGATAAAAATGCATCAGAATCATTTATTTCAAATGTGAAGAGATAAGTATTTACAAAATGATGTAACACATTTAACATGATAATTAAGAAGGGATTTGGGGCAAATAATGAGAGAATATTATGCATGAATTTATACATAACAAAAACAACCCCTTGTTCAATTATTATAACACTAATTTATTTTAAATGCACCCTTAATATATCTTGTTAAAGCATAAGACATCATGCAATGATTTTAATCATCAATTATGACTTGTGCAGTTGCAAATTAGTATAATACCATCATGGAAGGAGTATGAACAAAGAGTGAAAAAATTATTGCATTTAAGTTTAAACATTTGATATATGCACATATTAGACATGACATAATTTGATGCATTCAATTATCATATTTATTATAGTGCAAATAAATGTGTACCTTATGGGATGATATCCCTCACTCTGAGATTCAATGAAGAGAGCATGTTTCTCTTTCTTTGAATTACTTTCTCATTTGGATGGAGAAGTCCAAGCATCAATAAGCATAACCTTCTGAAGCAGTTTAATCATCAGTAGCTTTCTCTTCTTCTTAGTCTTTCCAGCTTTCTGATATGAGTGTCTTTTATCATATCTAGATGTTTTAGAATCTGCAGACATATGATCAACAGATGGAATGCTTTGTTCATGAGGAATGTTTTCTTGAACATTCTGAACTTGAGTAGCATGAATTGTTCCATCATTTTCCATCTGAGAATCCTGAAAGACTCTTGCATTGAAGTCTGGGCTGAATTCCTCCACATTCAGATCAAAACCAGCTTGATTTCCAGCTAGCTCGTCTTCATCAAATTCCTTTGTGGTTGTGTTTTCACTAAGCATGTGTGTGGCTAGAACTTTAGCAACATCATGCATATCTTGATCTTTTAATGACAGAGGGTCATTTCCCATATCAGATTCTAGAACAATTTCTTTTTCATCAACATGGAGTTCATTCATGATGTTTGTAACATCAACTTCATATTTTGAAATTGTTTCAGCAGTAGAAGATTTAAAGGATCCTTCTCCAATAAAAGCTTCCAGCTTTGTTAGCTTTTTGAGGTATTTCTCCAGAAGCTTCTTCAATTTCATAAGCTTTCTGAGTTCCCTCTTTTAGTAGCTGCATTAACTTTTTGAAGTCATGTTTCAGTAGTTGCATCAGCTTCCTTTTGAAGTTCTTCAACATTCTGAACTTCATCAGCTCTCTGAACTGCTTCATTAGTATTATCAGCAACATTTTGGAGGGTTTCTTCAAGGATGTCTTGATCCATTGTTGGAGGATCTGCTTCCATATGATCATTTTGAGGAGATGCATCTTCTTTTTCTGAGAGATTTCTAACTTTCTCAACTTTCCTCTTATTCCTTGCTTGAAAACAGAGGGATGAACTTTGAAGCTTTCAACTTTTTGGATTGAGTAGCTTCAGCATCATGAACATTATCTTGAATATTCTGATCTTCAGTTTCAGATGTTTCTTGAACAATCTGAACTGTTTTCTGAGCATTTTGAAACACATCAGTGTTGAAGTCTGATTTAGATCTTCTATGTTGAGATCAAAACTCGTTAAAAATTCCATTTGTTCATCTTCTTGTGATTGAGCATTTTCTCCACTCATCATCTTAGAAGCCAAGATTTCTGCAACTTCCTGAGTATCTTCATCAACTTCTTGAGCAACTTGCTCAGTATTTTCTTCAACTCTCTGATCTTGGTCAAAAGGGTTTTCTTTAACATTCTGAGGTGTCAACCTTCTGATGTTCCTTTTTTTTTTTGGCAACATTCTCAACTTCTCTTTGAAGAGATGCATCACCAGCTGAGTCAATCTTCTGACTGTCTTCTTTAGTGATTGCAGCAACCATATGAGCCTCTTGAGGTATCTCATCATCTTTCATTTGAGTGACAACCTCATCTTGCACAATTTCAACAACTTCATCTTCTTTCTGAAGTTGTTCTTCATTCTCACCAGCAACATTCTGAACTGCTTTTCTTGCAAGCTCAGCAACTTGTTGAAACAACTCCAGGGCTGGAGGAGAATGAGCTTCATCATCTTCCATATTTTCAGGAGATCCATCTCCTTCTTTCTTCTAAATGCTGGATAGGTTTCTAACCTTCTCAACTTTTCTTTTCTTCCTAGTTTTTTTGAACTTTCTGATCTGCATGTCTTTTCATAGATCCAGATGTTCCTGAGGTTGGAGGAGTTGGCATGTTTGAAGTGGTGATGTGAAGTTGTCCTAAGGTTTTGGTTGTGAATGTCATGAAGGTGTATTTACTTTCTTCACCTTCTAGGGATACTTGTGCAGCCTTAAAGATGGGAGTCATATGCATTCCATATGGCAACTCAACAACTTTTTGTTTGACAGCCAGACAAGAATCAATCATGTATTGAAGAGTTATGAAGCAGAGGTTGAGTTTTGTTTTGGTCATGAGATGGTACATGATACATAAATCAGGATCAGTTACAGCATCAAAGGTTCCACATCTAGGGAGTAAAGTGTGCCTAATCATGTTATGGATGATTTTAGGGACATCTTGAAAATTTGTGGAATTGAAATCATGATCAGGTTTAATGTGTGATAGGTTGTGGTTCATGTTTAGGTGATGACAGATGATAGCTTATTAGAGGTGTGCAAATAAATGAAGTTTTGGTTCTTTGACTTGAACTCATTTTGAATTGTTCCATTGTTCTAGAACAACGCAGCATCATCTTGAGAATCATCATCATTATGATCTCCAAACGTATTTCTTGAACAACAGTTGTCCAAAATCAAGGCTTTTCTTAGACGGTCAAAAGACGTTCCTGCAGCACAAATGGGTAAAGCTTTTGGTACCCATATTAATTTGGGTCCTTAGAGGTTAGTGTTTCTCTTTTCAAGAGATTCTTTCTTATGACCACATTCTGATTTAAGATAATCAGTTTGTTGTAATAAGAACATTATATTTTACCAATCTCAACCTTTTGATAACATTCTAATTTAGTGTAAAAAATATGATTCAGATCTTTTATGAAAACACTTTTCCAATCTGGTTTGTTTAAATCTCTATGATAACAAACTGATTCTAGATAGCAATATATGTTATAGTAAAAACATTAACCTTATCAACCTTTTGAGAGTATTCTGATATAGGATAATATGTCTTTTTGAAATAAGGATTTTTCATAAAACAGCAAACAGATTTAGAATGATGAATTCTTTTGTAAAATGAACATTTTTAATTTAGATTCTCACTTTTGTTTGTAAGAGGTTCTGAATCCTAAACCAGCCTTTTTTTTAAAAGATCTTGACAGACTTCAGAAAATTGGTTATGTCCTTTTTCAAAAAAAATTTACTACTCTTTTGTATGTGAGAGGTTATGAATCTTGAACCAACATTTTAAAAGGTCTTAATAGACTTCAGAAAGTTGGTTATTTTTTATTTGTTAAAAAATTTACTTCCCTTTTGTTTGTGAGAGGTTTTGAATCCTGAACCAGCTTTTTAAAAGGTATTAACAGACTTCAGAAAGTTGGTTATGTCCTTTTTTAAATTTTTTACTTTCTTTTCAAAATAACATTTTGTTTCAATAATTTAGAATTTTCTAAGTCTTGCAACTTTTTTGCTCATTGAGAATCTTATGTTTCTCAAACATTTTCAAATAAGAGTGTTGCAATTCTTGAATGGTTTTAAGACATTTCTCATTCAAGATTAGTAGTTTCACATTTTCTTTCTTTATTTCAGAAAAGTTATTTTTTTTTTTAAGACTTCATACTTTCAAGATAAAATGCATGAGTTATATGAAATATTATTGAACACTTTATATAAAAGATAAGGATTGTAATTTATTACCTCTTCACTTTCTGTGGTTGAATATACTCATGTATTGACTTCTTCTTTTTCTTCAAAGTCATCTCAGGATGCCATCTTTGCATTTTCTTGTTCAGAGGGCGTCTAGTTTTGAAAAATCCCACATTGTTGCATATGTGACATGTACTTTGATTTGCAGATTTTGACATCACTTCTTTCTGGATCTTTTCCTCATACACTGTTAAGTGCTCAAACCATAGAGGCAGAGCTCTGATGCCAATTGAAGTAGAAATAATAGTCACAAGAAAGGGGGGGTTTGAATTGTGACCCTTTTTAAATTTAACCTGCACTTGTGGTAAATCATTCTCAAGTTGATACTTGGAAGAAATAAAAACTTGGTTAAGTTCAGAACGTTCTGAAGTGCGTTCAGAACTGTTAGTGTAATAAATGATGAACAAAGTGATAATGGTGTGTAAACTGAATTTAAACATTTATGCTGAAAATAAATAGTAAAGGGATAGAGAAGAAAGACACACAGAGTTTTATAGTGGTTCACCCAATGTGGGTTAGTCCACTCCTCACAATCTTGTGAGAGTTTCCACTATGATGCTTGAGATAACCTCCCAAATCCTGCACCGTACAATCTTGTTCCCTTGGAACGATTACAACATGTATTCTCTAAGCCTCAGCAGGCTCTCCACTTTTTGTGCTAAGTCACACCAGACCTTGCACTATGTTACTCAACCTAGACTTTAATACCCTTAAAACTAGATGAGATTTGCTCTTTACAATTGATTGGAGTTTTGAAGAAATGTTGTCAAGATGAAGACAATCAGAAGAGAAGAAAGGAGGGAGAAATTATCTTTAACAAGATAAAAGAGAATTGATTTACACTTTAAGAGACAATTTGAAATCTCAGTGATGATCAATTCGAAATGCTAAAGCTTCAAACACTTTTCATATGTTTTCTTGTATGCTTTGCAATGGTGTGTGTAATGCTGAGCCTTTCACTTCTATTTATAGAGTTATTGGTCTCTTGTAGCCGTTGGAGGGTGACCAATGGTCTTGTGCCATGTGTCCTGGGCCCCACTGGCATTTACTTGAAAATCTGGGTGAACATTCTGAACTTCAGAATGTTGTTGTGTTCTTGAGAATACTTCAGAACGTTGTTGCATTCTTGATGATCTTCATTTGGGTTCATCATGTATGAATGAAGATATGAGTTTCTGGGTTCATCATATGCGTCTCATATGATTTTCTGGGCATTATCCATAAGCAGTGACTTTAACACATACATCAGAATGTTGCTGGATAATACTTTCCCAGATTTGCCTTGGAAACAGTGCAGGACAGATAAAGTGGAACTGTCACTTCATGCCCATGCTTTAGGGGATTTTGCTGGTCTTGTACAGTACCAACTCCCTTATGTGTCAAAATCTTATTGATTCTGACTTGAAGATTGTAATCTTGCTTTTGCTTTACTTTTCCAACTACTCTACTGTTGTTGTCAGAATTAAAGCATGTGCTGTATTGAACTTTCTGAACTCTGAAAGTTCCTTTTGTTTTACTTAGGATGATTTGTAAGACTTCCATTTAATGTAATCAAATCCTAATAGTAAAACATCAATGAAGTGCAGTATTTTAAACATCTAGGATTATATTCCCTTTTGGAATATTCCTATCAATTCAATGTTCATAGTCTTAAATGAACATTGAATATCCTTTTTGACATTAATCTTGTAAATGCCTTTATTGCTTGATTGATCCATGCAATTGTACTTTCCTGGACATTTATTCATGTCACGTGTGACTTGCATGTTCTTCATAATGTTCTTGAGTTTCTGGGCTTGTGTAAGAACAACCTTATGACCAAGCTTCTGAACTGTGATCAAGCTTCTGAACTATGTCCCAGCTTCTGAACTATGTCCCAGCTTCTGAACTATGTTCCAGCTTCTGAACTGTGTCCAACCTTCTGAACTCTTGTTTAACATTCTGAACTCTGACTGAGTTCTTTATTCTTAATGATCTTTGATTCCTTTTATCTTGGTATGGTTCATACTTTGTTCCTGTCTTAGTTAATCACTCAAGAACACATTAAATACCAAGAACTATCAAAGTCCATTAATCCTTTAATCACCATAGATGTCTTTAGTGATTTCTTGATCCAACGTCGAAATTTTTTTCTGCATATGATATGTTCATATCACATCTGTTCTTGTATGTTCTTGGTGTGGACATTGAATTTTGGGTTTGTTCTAACGAACCTTCTGAGCAACCTTCTGAACAACCTTCTGAACTCCTTCTGGGTTCATACATATGAACTTCAGATATTTCTTCTGGGTTCCTTCCTTTTTGACGGTTGTACTTTATGCTGAACATTCTGATGTTCTTAAACATTCTAATGTTCTTTAATACTTTGAACCTTATGAAGGTTGTTTATTTATTCCCTTCAAAAACTACTTGAAGCATATAAATGAGAGATCATTTGTTTTGACAAACAAGATGATTCTTTCTTTGAAGTCCAAAAGAATATTTCTTTGCATCATTGCTTGTAACCGATGACTTTAAATATTCTTGTTTATCCATGAAGCAATCCTTTAATATTTCTGGAAATATTCTGGGTTAATTGTTCATGATCATTATGAACTACATTCATATGAACATTCTGAACTCTGTTTATATGAACATTCTGAACTCTGAACTTCTTATCCTTAGAAGCTTTAGAAGTGTGATACTTTGAGGAGGTTCTGAGAATCTTCCTAACTTGTATGCATATTTTCTATTATCTTGTTTACCCATGGAGGATCTTCAAATCTTATAACATAAAACTCAATGTGAGTTTTGTCACATAACTTCAAGCACCTTCTTGTGTAGCTTGTGATGTAAGTTCTTCCATCATGATTCTTGAGCTATGAATCTTCATGGAGATATGATATTGCTGTTTCAACTGATGATATACTCATTCTTTTATTGCGGAGTAGATATAATGCACTTATTGATGTGGGTGGCTTCTAGCTTATCCACTTATGTGATTCCTGTTCTTATAACAAAAACTCAAGTGCAAACATCAGTAGATCACCATTCATAAAACTTATCATTTATTCCACGAGGTTTGTTATCATTTAAACATTCATCAAAAAGATTTTTGCTTCAACAAGTATGTTACAATGTATCACACACTTCTGTTTTATAACTCATGCTCCATACTATTCACTATAAAACTTCCGATGTGGGACTTAGATAACACTATTCAAGTTGCACTCAACAACTTTCATTTCTAAATATTCTGGTTTGGATGAAGTAATAAAAAATTTCATTGTTGTCATTTTTGGGCAACTTTTATAAATTTTATTTTTTTGGGCCAAATTTGAAAATTGAAATTAGGGGTCAATTTGCAAATACCAAAAATTTTGAGTGGTCAATTTATAATTTTGAATAAGTTGAGGGGTAAATTTGTAATTTCCAAAAAATATTAGGTGTCAAATTGCAATTTTTTGTAAATTTATTGGGGCCAATTTGAAAACTTTGGAAAATTTGAGGACCAAAATGCAAATTTGAAAAATTATAAGAATGAAGAAATTTGAAATTCATAGCTTTTAGGTGTCATTTGAAATTCTCTAAATTTAACTTAAACAAAATACTTCATAAATTTCCATCATTTTGAAAATTCTTCATATTATTATCCAAACAATGTAATTCATCTAAAAATATTTGAATTATCTCAAAACATTCCTCCATCCAAACACACTCTTATAGATAAATACTATGAAATGCAATAATGCTTTGAGGTTGAGTTGCAAAACCCAAGATTTTAAACTCTTACCCCACACTACCTCTTTGTATGTAACAATCACTTAATTTGTACATTTTTTCATTACTACATCTTTATAGTACCCCATAGTCGTTATTATTTTTTATTACATTTTTATTGCAATAAAGTTTGGAACTAAAATTGGGAGGGACGCAGGTCCCACAGAAACAAATTATGATATAGGCTCCACCACTTGGGTAGACCTTAACTAACACCCCTTCAAAGTGCAATGAAGGTCACTCGCCTAGGCCATGAGCCTTCTTGATCACCCATTAACCCGATCCAGATACGTATGTTGCAATTAGGGGTGTTCATGGTTCATGAACTGCACTGAACTGAACCATATAAATGGTTTGGTTCAGTTCATAAAATCCATTTCAATAAAAACTGGTTAATTCTTAAAAACAGTTCCAATCCAGTTTAGAACCGGTTCAGAACCGGTTTATAGTTTTAAACCAGTTTACTTATTTTGAACCGGTTTTGAACCGGATTATTCTTGAACTGGTTTTCAAACCGGATTTTAGTTATTGTTTTAAAAAATCCATTTTTCAATGACACATGTAAAAATAAACTGGTTTTCAGTGATTATAATTTATTTGTTCAAAAAAAGTGATTATGACATATTTGTTCAAAAACAGATTATACGCAGAAGCTAGAAACATTATGACTTATTTGTTCAAAAAAAGTGATTATGACATATTTCTTCAAAAACAGATTATACACATAAGCTAGAAGCATTATGACTTATTTGTTCAAAAAAAGTGATTATGACATATTTCTTCAAAAAGAGATTATACGCATAAGCTAGAAGCATTATGACTTATTTGTTCAAAAAAAGTGATTATGACATATTTCTTCAAAAAGAGATTATACGCATAAACTAGAAGCATTATGACTTATTTGTTCAAAAAAAGTGATTATGACATATTTCTTCAAAAAGAGATTATACGCATAAACTAGAAGCATTATGACTTATTTGTTCAAAAAAAGAGATTATGACATATTTTTTTAAAAAAGATTATATGCAGAAGCGATTCCAAAACTCAAAGAAGGCTACATACTCAAAAGAGATTCCAGAACTCAAGAGATTCAAGATCTTATGACAGCTACATACTCAAAGAAAAGTTGCAAAGATGTTATAAAGCATAAGAAGCTTCCTCCTGACTCAATGCAGGTCATCCAGGGGCACATAATAGTAATAATAAACCTGCTACATAAACCTGAAGAAATTGTTATCTCTGGTACATAAACCTGCTAGTTGCATTATGCAAACTAGTGATAACTATTTTAGTTCCAACAAATCACATAAACATCATAATCACATGTGTCATCCAAAACAATGAATATGCTCCTTCCATATAGTGAGCCACTCAGAAACATTCCTGTCACCACATTATAAGCATGACAGTAGACAGCTACATTCACAGCTTTCCTATAAAAATAACATCGTTACGTTCCAACCAAATACTCCAAGCCGTTGCTAACCAAATTAGGTGTGACACTTTCTTTCCTTCTCCTCTCTGCATATTGAAACAAACAACAAAAAATAATCAACGATTTCGGTACCCCATCCTACTACATGTCAATCCAGCCATTTAAATATCAAATCCCATTGAAATAGTGGCATCAATTAAAAAGCAGCTCATATCATCTAGAGGAATCACGTTAAGAGGTTAAATGGATGCTATAATTCAATGACACTAGAAAAAAAATAATTTAAACATCTAAAGCCTAATTACCAACACTACATACAAACCAAACAAGTAAAGCCTAAACAAGATTAGAAAAATTGATCAACACATAGATGAGCCAACTCCTCTTCCCCCTGCTACCTTTCAAAACAACATCATTCCACTTCCACCTAAAATCACTCCTAAACAGAATTCTCTGATCATGAAGAATCAAGATAATGCAGTGATCCTGATGTATAATAATTTATTTCTTGACACCAACATATGCAATAATAAAACACGGCTGAAAACCAATACAGAAAACAATCACATGTGACTAGCTCCATCCACATTTGTAAGAACAAACTCCATCCACAACAGTGAAGAATGCATGCGCACACCAGAAAACAATTTATGAACTTACACGACCACAGTCTGCATCTACACAATATATATCCTCCATATATATCACCCATTTATCTACCTTCCATGGTTGATCCAAATCACTTGTCCAAGGATCCCGCAATGTGACTAGTTTTTTTATTTCTATGAACAGAGGAAACATTATTCAGTACACTAGTACACTTACCTTCAATCATCGTCAAGTGTAATCGAGGTCGAGGCCGAACAACTAGGAGCATCTTGCGTAGAAAGTAGGTCTGCAAAACAAAACATTTCAGTATGTATCAACCAATTAACACACTAGTAAGAAAGGATAGAAAAGAATCTTACCTTCCTCAATTTTCTCAATTACATCAAGATCTTCACTAGAAAGAAAACATGTAAATGCTGCATTGAGCCAATCTTGACTACAAATTAGCGCTTCCACAGTTCTTGGTGTTAAAGAACTACGGTATGGGTCAAGGACCCTTCCCCCGGTACTAAAAGTAGATTCAGAGGCTACGGTGGATATAGGGATGGCCAACACATCTCTTGCAATGCTTGCCAGTATTGGAATTCGGCTTGAGTTAACCTTCCACCATTCTAACAAATCAAAGCCCGGACGATCCTCTTCTACATTTTCATTTATAAGATACTTTTGTAACTCAGTCTCTGATGTGTTGCACTCGCCCGATTCGTAGAAATCACACAATTCGTACGGATCTTCAGCTTCATTAAGAACACCTGCTACAGTTGCAGAATTACCTAGACGAGACACTCCCCTACCTGCGTATTCCTCATAAATAGACTTCAAATATGACTCTAATTTTGTTTTCAAAGATCCTGCCTCAGCACTACTATAGATCCTTCTTGCCATCCAATCCACAAGCTTCATTTTACGACGAGGGTCTAATACCATTGCAATCAACAACAACATGTTAAGAGAGTCGGGTTTTCCCCAATATTTATTGTATTTATTCCTCATCTTTAAAGCCATTGACTTTAAATTTTCATCTTCAGAATGACACATTTTCACAATCTTCTGTCCAACACCAAAAACCTCAAGCATATACAAGTTGCTAGTTAAGTAAGAAGATCCTGAAATACGCATTGTAGCGTCATGAAATATCTTTAGGAATGGAAGAATTGACTCAACTTCTTTCCAATCTCTCGGTGTAGGCACTCCTTTCTCTTTACTCATTTCATTAACATATTTTTGATCTGTGAATTCAAGTTCTGTAAAGGTCTTCATATGTTTTACCGCAGAATTCAACATTGTGTATGTTGAGTTCCACCGTGTCTCACAATCTAGCCCGACATAACCTTTATATGTAATGGTTTCACGATCAATACATTTCTTGAATCTTTGAAACCTTGAAGGAGTACGTCTGACATACCTCACAGCTGATCGGATTCTCAAAATAGACTCATTAACTAGTGTCAGCCCGTCCTTCACAATAAGGTTTAGTATGTGGGCGCAGCACCTTGTGTGAAGGTGTTCTCCATTTAAAACTAGACCATTCTGAGATAGAAGCCATCTTTTGAGATGTTGAATTCCAACGTCATTTGAGGAAGCATTATCCACCGTCACACTAAGCACACGACCAAGTTCCCAACCATTCAAGCACTCCTTAACCGTTTTTGCCATAACTTCTCCTGTGTAGTCCGTGACTTGCATAAAATTCAAAACCTTCTTCTGCAGTTTCCAATTGTTATCAATGTAATGGGCAGTGAGACACATGTAATTAAAGTTTTGGGTGGATGTCCACGTGTCAGTGGTAAGACAAACTCGACGACAGTTTTGTGACAAAATGCTCTTCAACTTTGCTTTCTCCATGTCCCAATTCTTCAAAATCTCACGTGCCAATGTAGTGCGTGATGGTAAGATGAATTTTGGTTGTAAGCCATAAACAAACTTACGAAAATATGGATGCTCAACCTTTTGAAACGGAAGTTCCAAGGCTACAAACATGTTCACCAAATCGATTCGGCTGACTTCTTGGTCAAACTTCGGAACTGCAGGGGATGAATTAACAACTACTTCCCTATTTCCCAATGAACTTGAATCTGATTCATGCATCATCATACTTGCGTCACTGTTTGGATACTCCTTACATCTTTTCAAATGGGATTTCATTGCACTTGTTCCACCACCATACTTGATAAAATTACCACAATAATTGCATTTTGCTGACTTTAAATTTTCCGTTTCCGGCAATGGTGTAAAATGATCCCAAGCTTTTGACCGGTTTTTACGCTTAGGCGGCCCCATATTTGCATTGTTTGAAACTGGAGGTTGAGGTGTAGAATCACTATGTTCAGTGTCAGATCCCATAATGCTATCATGGCCATCCATAGTGATGTTGTTGCAAGCTGATTTTCTATACCTCAACCTACATTGTTTGAAAATTTTATTGAAGCAATGTCTGGACAAAAAATTCATCTACAAAAAATTACTAACAAACTAACAATCAAACCATGGAATAATATCTAGATGATATACCAACTCGTGACAAATAGCTCAGATTGACATTTGTAATTTAACTGTTCTTATTAGAACAATCAAACAATTACGTATCAAACAATGTTTACTAATTCTAACTAACTAGCTCACTCACCCCCTCCATCCTATACAAATAAAAAAAACCTAAATAAATATTTGCCAATTTGATTTCAGAATCATCCAGGCAAGTAGGCACTAGCCCTTGAACATTGACACAAGGGAAAACAAAAGCAAAATGTATGGAGATTGTTTTGACATCAAGGCTCCGCAGGAAAATAAACAGCAATCAGGGCATAATCTAAAATCACAATTTCAGCTGTTTATGTGATCAACTAGTATTTTGGTAAGGTGGAAATATAAGAAAATAGTCTAAAATCACATTTCCATTACCAATAGTAAGCTTCAATAATAACAAAAAAAAGGACTATAAGTAGAGGATGTGAACTAAAGTTGCTCATATTATAAAAGTCATTCAAAACCAAAATTGATAGAAGACATTCAAAACAACAAAGCTGAATAAAAACTACTACAAAACACTCGAGTCTATTATAAATTCATTGCATAGATGTTTAAGCAGCAACTGCTTGCTGAGCTGCAGCAGCCCTCTTCCTAGCTTCCTCAATGATATCTAGACAAGACCAAAACAGCTGGTTTATACACACATTGATATCAAGTCTTAAGAATCTGAATAACCCTAAAAAATTAACCCTAAAAAATTTCTAACAGGTCTTTAGCTCAATCAAACCATAATCAAATTTCAAATTTCAACGAGTATTTAGCTCAAACGATAGAGGAGAAAAGCTAGAACATATAAATTTCACTGAATCGTACCTGAATCACCTTTTCGCACTGAATCCCGTTCTGAATCGCGTTTTCTCACTAAAACCCGTTCTGAATCGCGTTTCGAATCCCGTTTTCACCCAAAATCTCTTTGATTTGGCATATTTGTTGTGAATCGCGTTTGTGTTTAATCGCAGTGCGTTTGATGATTATCGCACTGAATCCCGTTGTGCTTGCGTTTGAATCGCGTTTGAATCGCTTCTGATATGATCCTGTTGTGCTTGCGTTTGAATCTCTGTGCTTGCTAATGGCGTAATCGCGTTTGTGTTCATTACAAAATAAACCGGTTCAGAACCGGTTTAATAAAATCATAAACCGGTTCTGAACCGGTTTGGTTTATATGGGTTGGTTTAGTTATTAAATAATTGGATTGGGCTTTTGAAATATGGATATGGTTTGGATAGAGATTTGGTTACAGTTATCCAATAACTTTGCACACCCCTAGTTGCAATGTGTCACACACTTCTATTTTATAACTCATGCTTCACATTATTCACTATAAAACTTCCGATGTGGGACTTATATTATTACATTCTAAACACCATTCAAGTGTCAGCAGTTAATACCGTAGCTCACACATTTGCCACTCCATTAGGGTCCAAATAGACAAAGTATGTATAATCATATTGCAGTTGTTGAATCCGATATTTTTGTTGAACTGATAATATGCGTTTCCAAGGCTATGAGAAAATAAACCTTGGTCTCACTGATGACTAATTTTGTGTAGAAAAACTTCAAATGTCTTACTTAAAAAGCTCTTGCAGAAACCAATTAATGAATGTTTTTGCTCCTTGATCTCCTAATTTGCTCTTTCAAATGACTAATTTTGTGAATATCATGTAGTATGGCACATTTTCTAGTGCCTTTATTAAACCTATTTTTACTTTGTGTTTGAATCCTAGTTGTTCTGTTTTATAGTAAGGGGTACAATTTTTCTTATGCAAAGATGATATGTGGTGAGTTACTATTAGTTTTGATTGGATTTTTTATTTTTCCTAATATGAATACTGCTAATGTAACTATCTTATCTGGATGAATATATAATTTTGGATGATAATAATCTCTTGGTGAAGGAATTTATCAGTTGGCTTGGCTACTTCGTCTTGATTTTTGGTTTTTGGTTGCAACAAATTTTATCTTATATTTTTCTATAAATACCAAGTGCTTGAACACATCTAGCCCTTAATTTTTAGTTACACCTTTTATGGATGAATTTTGTTTGCTTATCAAACAAATTGTAGTTTTTAGGAAAATAATACAATAATTTATAATTTCAGACTTTAAGAGAAAAAATGTAACATCAAATTTAAAATAAAAGAGTAGAAATATAGAGCAAAAATTTGTTGTAATTATTTGATTGTATTTCTATTGAATTGTATACATAGTATTTATATACAAATTAAACTGTGCAAAATTTTTGGATCCTCAAAAGATCCCTATGTTAGTGTGATGATGTTCAAAAGATGAACTCTGGTTTTAACCAATCTCCTAAATAAACTCTCCAAGCCATTTTCTATCATTTCAATTGCATTCTCCAAAGCCTCAAATCTTTCATGTGCATCCTTTGAAACATTTGAACCTTCTCTTAAAAGGGTTCTCAAAGATGCTTCCACACATTCCAATTCATTGAAATTGTCGGAGTTCTCTTCACATGTTACCCTCTTATGCATCAACTTTGTCACTTTCAACCATTTGGTTGCCTTTGACTTTGATGCAGAACCAACCAAGAAAGAAAAAAGGGATTGAAAGATAGATAAGTTCATTGCAATGACCTCTCTAAGAACTGTAATCACTGCAACAACTTCTTGATCATGATTCAAAAGTGAAGAAGCTCCAAATTTAGTTTCCATATGTTTTAAAGATGTGATCAACTTTGTGACATTCTTCTTCATCTTCTTTGTGAACAATTTATATTCGGCTACACTTTTTTCAATGCTTGATTCTCCCTTTCTCCTTCTAAGAGCAGAGTGAAGTGATTGGACATTTTCTTTAATTTGTAACATGATGTCCCTTGTGATGCCACATAGATCCAAAACTTTCACTGAACCATCCAACAACTCTTCCACAAATTTCTTACCTTGATGGTGTGCAATAGCCTTTTGTGTTGATGACATATTGAGAAGATCTTCCAAAGAAATATACAAATCTTCAAGAAAGGAAAGGCCAGTGGTAATTGAATCAGATGTGGATGTTGATGTGGCTTCCCATGTCTTCATTTTGGTTAACTTTTGTTCTATTCTTGAGGTGTTAGGATGAGATTGAGAAGGAAAACTGTTTGAGCGAACATGGTAGTTGTTGCTTGCCATATTTCTCTTTAATTTCTTGTTGTTCTTTTTTTCTTCTATGACAATTGTTACACTCAATGTTTGTGTGATGTTACCAAGTGCTTGAATCTCTCTTTATATAAGAGGTAGACCTTGTTATTGAAATAAAACAGGTAGACCTTGTTATTGATGGTGTAGAGCATGTGGTGCCCGCATGGATTTCCCTTTGAATAAGGTAAGCTTGTTACATGTTTGTCCAACATTGTGGATTTTTTAATGATCTTGCATGTTATATTCTGAAAGATGCTATGATATTGAAATGAGTTTGAGGTGCATGATGAATATAGCTGGCATGTTTTCAGTTAGAAAACCTCATTAGTCATCAATTAGTTTGCCTCCAATGCTGCCACATTACCCTCATCATTTCAATTATAAAAACTGGTGTTGAATAATTAACTAAGAAAACTTCATTAGTCATCAATTGGTTTGCCTGCTCTGCTGCCATATTAGATTCATAATTTCAATTATAAAATTGATGATGTTTATTGCTTCTAAGATTAATGCCACTCGTGCACAAACAACAGCACAACCTATTAATCCATTATTTTTGTAATAACAAAATAAAACTCATCCTTCTAAAATTCATTCTTTTAACCATTTAGCAGTTGTAGCTCCTCAACAATGGACAAGCCAGCCAATAAATACCTCTAAATAAAAAAACAGCACCTTTATTTTATATTAGAAACATAGTTACTAATGAGGTTCTCTCTTTACCAACACTTGGAGGACATGTCAAATTATATACACCTAAAATCCATTTCATTACCATTATGGCATATAGAATAATTCACAATGTTTGGCACAAATGTAGTAAGTTTACCAAATTCTACGGAAAACTCGTATAGCTACAACATGCTCAAGTTGATTAAAAGAGGTTAGTTGCCTGTGCTGCATTATTTTTGTTGAATGAAGGATGAGTAGCTTGTTATTATATATAGAGAGAGTGTCAATGCAGATGAAGAAGAATTTTAGAAAGTTGATTACATCATTGAAGAAGATGGATGGAGAATTTGAAGTGTCTGCATTATGAAATGAAGATTATGAACTTACTTATTTGATTAGAGTGATTAGGAAGTCATTGTGGTAAACACGTCTATTTTCCAATCAATGCCTTTTATCCTTCTTTGCAAAATTGTTGCATAAGAGGATAATATATGAAGAGAACATGGAGAATGTCAATGAGTTGCAGTGTGTGGGAACATCTTTAAGCACCCTTTTAAGTGATAGGACTAGTGCTAATGTTGTGATGATTAAGAATGCACAAGAAAGATTGGAGGATTTGGAGAATGCCATTTAGCTAATTCATAATTGATGTAGGACTAAATCACTCACACTTGAACTCAACAATTACCAATTTGAAATTATACCTAATGCATAATTTTTTAAGTAGGTTAATGGAGCATTCTAAAACTTGTCACTTAAAAGCTGCTAGAATTCTAAGATACATCAGAGACATAATTGATTATGGTGTGTGAATGCCTAATGAAAGAAACGCTAATAAGAAGGCAACTACTTATGGATATTCAGATTTTGATTGGGGAGGTGATCTTCATGATTGGTGATGCTCCAATTTCATGGAGTTCTAAGAAGCATGGCATAGTAGCTTTATCATCCTGTGAAGCAGAATATGTTGTAGCTTCTTAAGCATCATTGTGGATTGAAATGATGTTGGAAGAACTGAATGCATTTGAAGTTGATAGAATCAAACTGCTTGTCGATAACAAGTCGAAAATTGTTTTGGCAAATCACCCTGAGTCATGGTAGGAGTAAGCATATTGAGAGAAAGTTCCACTTTCTTAGAGATCAAGTGAATAAGAAGTTGAAACTGGAATGTTTCAGACTGAGATGTAGCTTGCAGGCATTTTCACCAAACCATTGAAGGCAAGGTTTGATGAGCTGAAAAAGCTTATGGGGATGAGAAGACTAACTAGTATAAATTAGGAGGTGTGTTTGGACTTGGATTAATTGAAATAATTAATATTAGTTGAAGTAATCCTCAATTAAAATATCCAAACTCAACAAAATTGCTAAGAAAACTCAACAAAATTAACTAACTAAACAGATGATTAAGTGCTAGCAATTTGTGGTTTGTGCATTCTCTCTGGATTTTCGTTCTTTATATATTTCCTTTTGTCATTAAAAAAAATACTCCAAAGACACGTGGAAATTGACAATTCAGTTGTAAATTTGTGTTCCATGTTTTTGAATCATATATGAGAGCTATTAGTTGAATCGTACAAGTTCAACCATATCCTATACTTCTCATGTGATAAAGACGTAAGTTAAAATAGTCAGAACACTAAAATATCCAAAAATTCATAACTATGAAGTAATGAGTTGCCACTTCTAACTTTGCATTAGTTGAGGATTAATTGAAAAAGCTTATGGGGATGAGAAGGCAAGGTTTTGTCTTCTATTAGATGATTAAGTGTTTCAGATTTTTCTATTAAAAAAAAGTGCTTCAATTTTTTAAATGTTTTAAGGTGTATAAAAAATCACAGATATGGCTTAAATACTTTCATCAACATATGAGATTGACGAAAGCAACAAAGTTTTTTCAAGATAAAATGAGAATGCAAACATATAAATTAATTTTGGAGAGGGCCGCATTAATGCAGGACCCCAAAACAACAATTATTATAACATAAGCTATGAGTATGACTTACTTGATCACAACCACAAGGTTTTTACCAAGGAAGTTTTGCTAGTAAACACCACCTAGTGAGCCTTCAAGGTAAGGAATATGTACAATGCATCATACGCTTCTGTTCTATAGCACAAATTTCATACTATTCACTATAAAACTTCCGATGTGGGACTCATATAAGATGACATTGGACTGATTTTTTTTTTTTGATCAAGCAAAGAAATGCATTAAACTAGCAGGATGGGGCCTGAACCCTTGACAAGAAAGTTAACACATTACATTACAATCTATAATAAGGCAATCCTGTGCTATCTCTAGATAAAAAAGGAGTAAGAAAAATTGGAGGACTATTCCACCATTGTGAAGAATAAGTGGACAGACTTTGGCCATTTTTTGCTAGGGCATCCGCAGCGGAGTTTATGAACATGAGAGCAATGACATTTCAAATGTTGGACTAAGGTTGCAGCAAACATAACTTGAGACGCAAACTTGCTGCCACTGCCATGCCCACGGAGAATTAAGGTGTTCCAACTAGTGAGGTCCAAAAGAATATCAGTCCCCACACTAAGCCACTCCCAGATTTTCAGAGAGAAGGAGCAGGTGAGAAAAATGTGAGAAGATGTCTCATAGTGTTTTCTGCAAAGACAGCATATAGAAACCATGTGGTATCCCCTTTTGCTGAGATTGTCATATGTAGGGAGTTTGTTATGTGCCCATCTCCAATATAAGAAGGACCTGGTAGGAGGAACAAATTTATGCCAGACAAGACTACACCAAGTAAGCTTCTGGTAGTTTCCTTTAAGGTGAGAGTAGGCCAATTTATTGGTGAGCATCCCATTAGGAGACTTAGTCCAATTTAGCAGATCAGGACCAGGAATCACAGGCAGAGTTATGCTAAGAATGAGTTGATGTAACGCAGCATCCTTTTGAAGGAAGTACTCAGGAATATTCCAGCAGCCTTCCCAAATATAATCAGCAACTTTCATGGTCAGAGAACAGTGAAGAGGCACAGGGATATTCCAATACTCTACTATGGTTCTAGGTAACCACCTATCAGTCCAAAAATGAACTATCTCACCATTTCCTATAGCCCGGGTGGAATGTTGAAGGACATTAGCCACATGTTCCTTCAGCCCAAGCCAAACTGAGGAGGTGAACTGGGAGGATCTAGGCTCACCCTCCTTAAAAAAACGGGCTCTACACATTAAGGCCCAAGATTCAGATGATGTCAGCAGCTGCCAGCAAAGGTAAAGCATAGAAGCCTTATTCATATATATGAGTAGGATCTTTGACCTCTAAACCTCCTTCTTCTCTGTTTCATTTCAAAGAAGAAATAAAAAAAAGACCAGCTTCCATAGAAAAATGTCTGATACCTATAGTAATTTTAATTGATACATCCGATTAGTTTATTACTCTTTAGTTTTGAACTTTTGATTATGTATGCTACACACTAGATTCTATATAGTTCGGTCAACCACCATGCTCATATGACAGGATAAACAGAACATTAGTTTTTACATTTTGATGGTTTTGCTATTCTGATTTGAGGTTATCAGCTTTAAAAACAATATAAAAACAGCTTCCTTAATGTGCTTATTTAATTTCCTTTACTTTTCATTTATCATGGTACCGAAACATAAAAAAGAACCAAGATAAAATATCATTAATGAAACATATCTTCGTCCAACATGGTTTTAGTGATATTTTGCACCTGTGTTTCATCAAACCATCACCTTGCATTGTTTCATTAAGCCCCAAAGATAGTTGCTGCCACCTAAAAATCATCATCTGCTTAATACCTCTCCATTTACATTATATTCTACTACTAAAGTGCTTAAGTTTTAGTTAGACCTGTTATTAATGAGTTCTGCTTGTTTAACAGAACAAATATTAATAACTATAGTTTTTATGCAAAGAATACAATAATTCACAATTTCAGACCTTAGCGGAAAAATAAAAGAGAAGAAATATATAGGACAAAAATTTGTTGTTTCTATTTGATTGTATGACTATTCAATTGTATATATGCAAATTGATCGTGAAAAATTCCAATCCTAAAGAATTCCCTAAAATTTGGATTCTTTGGAAGATTTGGAAAGAAATTTGCAACTCAAGAATTCCCTACTGAGTCATGATGTTCAAAAGACAGACTCTAGTTTTAACTAAACGCCTAAATATATTCTCTAAACCATTTTCTATACTTTCAATTGCATTCTCCAAAGCCTCAAATCTTTCGTGTGCAACATCAGAACCTTCACTTAATAGGGTTCTTAAAGATGCTTCGACACACTGCAATTCATTGAAGGTCTCTGTGTTCTCTTCACATGTTACCCTCTTATGCATCAACTTTGCTACTTTCAACCATTTGGTTGCCTTCGACTTTGATGCAGACCCAACCAAGAAAGACAAAACAGATTGAAAGATAGACAAGTTCATTGCAATGACCTCTCTAAGAAGTGTAATCACTGCAACAACTTCTTGATCATGATTCAAAAGTGAAGAAGCTCCAAATTTACTTTCCATATGTTTTAAAGATATGATCAACTTTGTGACATTCTTCTTCATCTTCTTTGTGAAGAATTTATATTCGGCTACACTTTTTTCAATGCTTGATTCTCCCTTTCTCCTTCTAAGAGAAGAGTGAAGTGATTGAACATTTTCTTTAATTTGTAACATGGTGTCCCTTGTGATGCCACATATGTCCAAAACTTTCACTGAACCATCCAACAACTCTTCCACAAATTTCTCACCTTGATGGGGAGCAATGGCCTTTTTTGTTGATGGCATATTGAGAAGATCTTCCAAGGAAATATACAAATCTTCAAGAAAGGAAAGGCCAATGGTAATTGAATCAGGTGAGGATGATGATGTGGCTTCCCATGTCTTCATTTTGGTTAACTCTTGTTCAATTCTAGTGAAGCTTGGATGAGATTGAGAAGGAAAACTATTTGAGCGAACATGGTATTTGCTTGCCATCTTAATTGCTCTTTAATTTGTTGTTAGTTTCTCTTTTAGTTCTAAGAAAATGGTAAAGCTCAATGTTTGTGTTGTGTTACCAAGTTTCTGACTCTCTCTTTATATATAAGAGCCATTCATGATATCGATCGATATTGGTTGCTGATTATTAATTTCATGTAATAAGGAAATTGATAAAATAGGTATCACTTGTTAATCATGGTTTAGAGCATGTGGTGCCTGCATGGATTTCCCTTTGAATATGGTAAGCTTGTCGTATCTCTACCCAACATTGTCAATATGTTAATGATATTGCATGTGATACTCAGCAAGATGCTATGATATTGAAATTGGTTCAAGATGCATGATGAATATTATTCACTATATAACTGGTATGTCTTCATAATGTTGGCAATCAGAAAACCTCATTAGTCATAAAAAAATATTTAAACCATTTAACATGCCACTCGTGCATAGACTACCAATTAATCCATTATTTTGTTCTAGTAAACAAAAATTGTAATACTATATAATAACATTTATATATAATTGACATTGTTGTCCATATTTTGATCATATCCCAAAAGATCTGGATCTCGTCCTTCTAAAATCCATTCTTCAAACCATTTCACAGTTCTAGCTCTTCAAATACGAAACATGCCAGGCAATAGATACATCTGAAGCAAAAATGACACTTTTTTTTTATTAGAAACCAAGTGAGTAATGAGGTTTTCTGTTTAGCAACACTTGGAGAACATGCCAGTTATACACCTCAACTCCATTACATTAATCACCATCATGGCATGTATAATAATGCACAATGTTTGGCACAAATGTGACAAGTTTACCAAATTCTAAGGAAAACTCATGGAGCTACCACATGATCACATAGAAATAAAACATGAATTACTTGCTATTATATAAGGAGAGAGTGTCAAGGACTTGGTAACAATTATTACATGCATAATTATAAACATTCAACTTGAGCTTCCATCTGCAAAAGAAAGAAGTAGCCATGGCAAATAAGTACCGTATTCGCTCAAATAGTTTCCCTAGTGGTTCTCATCCTAGCGACATTAAAGTAGAAGAGAAGCTACAAAATCTCAAGAATGTTCAGGCACTTTACTCTGCTCTTAGAAGGAGAAAATGGGATTCAAGCATCGAAAAAAGTGTAGCTAAACATAACTTCTTCTCAATGAAGATGAAGAAGAATGCTAGGAAGTTGATAACATCATTGAAGAAGATGGATGTAGAATTTGGAGTATCCCCATTATGGCATGAAGATTATGAACTCAATACTTTGATTAGAGTGCTTAGGGCAGTTATTGTTACAAGCATGTCAATCTTTCAATTAATCCCTTTTATCTTTCTTAGCATTATCTGCTTCAAAGTCAAAGTCAACCAAATGGTTAAGGGTTGCAAAACTGATGCATATAAGAGGATAATATCATGTGAAAAGAACTTGGAGAATTTCAATGACTTACAGTGTGTGAAAGCATATCTTTAAGAATCCTTATAAGTGATAGTGCTAATGTTGTGAAGATTAAGGATACACATGAAAGATTGGAGGCTTTGGAAATTGCCATTGAAAGGCTAGAAAAAGGTATGGAGAGTGTATTTAGGTACTTCAATCGTATCATGAACGATTCTAAGTGAAAACTTTAAAGATGGGAATGCATTGGATTTTCTGCAGTACACATCAACTTATGCATACATTCAACATTAATATCGGATCAAAATAGTTTTTATATAAACCGACCGTCCATCCTTTCTTCAATTACAGGCTGTTCTTCAAAGGCATTTATAATTCTATAAACCTATTGCACAATGTTTGTTATAGTACATTGTAGAGATTAGTAAAGTTACTGTTGTGAAAAACGATGTCAAGAACAAAGTATAAACTGTTTCTCCGGTGATTAAGAAACACAAGGGTAAGGGAAAAGAATGGAAAAACAAGAAGAACAACAAGGATTGGTTATAACTGCTATTCTTTACTTTCTCTTTGAAACAAGATTACAAGTGTTACAAGAATAACAAATAACCCTCTCACCCTAAATTAGGATTTGCCGTCTTTTAAGATGAGAGACTAGTATGCTATTTATAATAAACCTAACATACTAACTAATGGGCTTTTTCACAATTACCCATTACAAGCTAACTTAGGGTACAAGCTAACTTAAACAATTGGACATAACAAACAGGCCCAATTCGATATGCTAACAAACCTAGCAATATCGTCTAATGCATGTTAGAACAACTTCGACTACAACACGCACTACCCTAGAGTTCGTTCCAATATCTCACAAATCTCCACCTTGGAACAAACTCTAATATTAATGAACCAGCTAGCTTTCTTCATGCAGCTTTACCAACTGCATACAGTGGAAAAACTTGCAACTTGGCAATGTCTTGGTGATCATATCAGCAGCATTGTGATCTGTCGAAACCTTCAGCACTTGGACTTCTCCACGCTCGATTACTCCTCTGACGAAATGCAGCCTCACATCAATGTGCTTCGTTCGCTCATGATAGGCTGAATTCTTCGACAGATGTATTGCACTTTGACTATCACATTTAACAGTGATAGTTCGACCTTGAAGTTTCAGCTCCTTAGCAAAACCTTCAAGCCACAGTGCTTCTTTCACAGCTTCAGTGAGGGCAATATACTCTGCTTCAGTAGTTGACAATGCTACAACCTTCTGAAGTGTTGCTTTCCAACTAATTGCCGTGCCAAACATAGTGAAAACATATCCAGAAATAGATTTTCTGGAATCCATACAACCTGCATAATCAGAGTCGACATATCCTTCGATTACTGCTTTACTATCTTCACCCAAGGCTCCACCATAAATCAGGACTCTGTTCAGAGACCCATTTATGTACCTTAGAATCCACTTCAATGCTTGCCAGTGAGCCTTTCTAGGATTCGACATGTACCTGCTTACAAGACTTACTGCATATGCTATGTCAGGTCTAGTACAAACCATAGCATACATCAAAGAACCTACTATATTAGCATATGGAATGCTATTCATATAAGCTCTTTCGTCATCAGTACTGGGACACTGATCTATACTCAGCTTGAATTGAGGGTTTGTCGGAGTCACAACAGGCTTTGAATTCGACATACCAAACTTGTAGAGAATCTTCCGTAGGTATGCCTCTTGAGATAAGCATAATTTCGACTGCTTTCTATCTCTTCGAATGTCAATCCCAAGAATCCTGGATGCAGCTCCCAGATCCTTCATGTCGAATTCCTTATTGAGTTCAGCCTTCACCCTCATTACATCTTCGACATTGTTGCTTGCTATGAGAATATCATCCACATAAAGCAACAAAATAACAAATGAATTACCAGGTCGAAATCTGAAGTAAACACAGTGGTCAAACTGACTTCTAATGAAACTTATCCGTGCCATGAACTTGTCGAACCTCCTATTCCACTGTCGAGGAGATTGTTTCAGTCCATATAAAGATCTCTGCAGTTTGCACACATAATCTTCCTTCCCCTTTTCGACATACCCTTCAGGTTGCCTCATCAGGATTGTTTCATCTAGATCACCATACAAGAACGCAGTCTTTACATCCATTTGTTCCAGTTCAAGGTCGAACTGTGCCACCATGGCAAGCAACATTCGAATGGATCTGTGCTTCACAACAGGAGAAAACACATCATTGAAATCGACACCTTCTTTCTGAGTGAAACCCCTAGCGACCAACCTTGCCTTGTATCTTTTCGACGCCACTCCTTCAATTCCTTCCTTAACTTTGAAAATCCATTTGCAGCTGACTAACCTTGCTCCAACAGGTTTCTCGATCAGTTCCCAAGTGTTATTATCATGAAGAGATTTCATCTCATCATCCATGGCCTTCAGCCATTTAGTCTTATTTCGACTCCTCAGAACTTCCTTATAGTCTCTAGGTTCTTCATCTAGAACCTCACTAGCAGAGATTAAGGCATAAGCTATGAGATCTGCATATCCAAGTCTCTGAGGTGGCTTGATGACTCTTCTCTGCCTATCTCTTGCCAACAAGTAGTCATCGACAGTTTCCTCAACTTCCTCAGTATCTACTTCTTCTTCGACTTCATATGGGATACGCAATTCAGCATCAACATGCTCCACCTCAACAGGAATCTCTCCCTGTTCCAGCTCTTCGTCAGAAATTTCTGCACTTCGATCAACATCATCAGTTTTCTTGAAAGCCATTTCAGCTTCATTGAAAACTACATCTCGACTGGTGATACACCTCCTGTGACCTGGCTCTAGGCACCATAGCCTATAAGCTTTGACTCCTTCAGGGTATCCCATGAACATGCATTTTAGAGCTCTAGGTTCGACCTTGTCTTGCCTAATGTGAGCATAGGCTACGCAGCCAAATACTCTCAGTTTGTCGAGATCTGGTGGATGTCCCGACCAAACTTCTTCAGGTGTCTTCATATCTAACGCAGTCGAAGGACATCTATTTATCAGATATGCCGCTGTCGAAACAGCCTCAGCCCAAAACACCTTCTTTAACCCAGCACTAGTCAACATGCATCTAACTCTTTCCAAAATAGTTCGATTAAACCTTTCAGCCAAACCGTTTTGTTGTGGAGTACCTGCAGTAGTTCTGTGCCTTGCAATACCAGAGGCAGCGCAAAAACTGTCGAACGCCTCATTGCAAAATTCAAGGCCATTATCGGTTCTCAACCTCTTAACCTTCCTGCCAGTTTGATTTTCGACCAGAGTCTTCCAACTTTTGAAATTCTCAAAAGTTTCATCCTTAGTCTTCTGGATGAATACCCATAACTTTCTGGAATAATCATCAACTATGGATAAAAAATACCTTGCTCCTGAGTGTGATGGACACCTTGCAGGCCCCCAAAGATCAGCATGGATGTAATCAAGGGATCCATGTGTTCTTTGTTTACCTTTGTTGAACTTCACTCTACAAGATTTTCCAAGTACACAGGGTTCACAAAACTTCAGCTTTTCGACTTTGTCTCCACCAAGCAGATTTTGTTTCCCTAGTTCGACCAGACCCCTTTCACTGACATGGCCCAATCTCATGTGCCAAATTTCTGTCTTCGACAAAGGTTTCGTGGATGCAACATTTGTCGAACCACTTACAACTTCAGCCTCAAGGGCATACAAGCCTTGTTTCTTCACGCCTCTCAAGACTTCCTTCGATCCCTTCATGACTCTAAGGATACTTTTCTCTCCTTGGAAAACATATCCTTTCTTGTCGAATTCACCAAGAGAAATCAAATTCCTCTTCAAATCAGGTATATACCTAACTTCAGTCAATAACCTTATTGACTCATCATGGAGCTTGAATCTCACAGATCCAACACCAGCAATCTTGCAAGCTTTGTTGTTTCCCAGCAATACAGATCCACCATCTTGCTCACATAGTTCCTCGAACAGGTCTTTGTTTGGAGTCATGTGCCAGGTGCAACCTGAATCCATAATCCACTCCTTCGTTGAGTCGCTGCTTGAAACCACAAGAACATCAGATGAGTCGAAATCATCTTGTGCAATGGCTACGTTGCCATTATCCTTACCTCCATGATCCTTCAGGCGTTCAGGGCACACCTTTCTTGTGTGACCCTCCTTCTTACAATGATAGCATCGAATACCAGATGCCTCGCCACTGTAAGACTTCTGCTGACTTTTACCTTTCTTCTTGTCGAACTTACCATCCTTTCGCAAGAATTTTCCCTTGACGGCCAAACCTTCACCAACAGTCGAAGGTTTATGCTCCTTTCGTTCGTTCAAGTCCTTCGAATACAAGGCTGATTGAACTTCTTCAAAGGTCAGGGACTCCCTTCCATACAAGAGAGTTTCTTTGAAGTGAGCATGTGTTCTGGGCAAAGCGCACAACAGCAACAGCGCTTGATCTTCATCATCGATCTTCACATCAATATTTTCCAGATCAAGAATCAGCTTGTTGAACATATCCAACTGCTCAGCCAACACTTTGTCTTCACTCATCTTGAATGAATACAAAGCCTGCTTCAGGTAGAGTCGATTTACCAGCGATTTGGTCATGTACAAACTTTCAAGTTTCACCCATAACCCTGCTGCCGTCGTCTCCTTTGATACCTGTCGTAGAACCTTATCACCAAGGCTCAGCAAGATTGCGCTGTGGGCTTTCTCTATCATGGCCGTCTTCTCCTTCTCCGTTAACGCAACATCCATAGCTGCGACTCCCTTCAAAGCTTCTAAACAACCCTGCTGAACCAGTAGGGCTTTCATCTTCAAGCGCCACAGACCAAAATCGTTCACTCCGGTGAACTTTTCAATCTCATACTTTGTTGAAGGCATCTTCTCCACGCTCACCGCACCAATTTGTTGTGAAAAACGATGTCAAGAACAAAGTATAAACTGTTTCTCCGGTGATTAAGAAACACAAGGGTAAGGGAAAAGAATGGAAAAACAAGAAGAACAACAAGGATTGGTTATAACTGCTATTCTTTACTTTCTCTTTGAAACAAGATTACAAGTGTTACAAGAATAACAAATAACCCTCTCACCCTAAATTAGGATTTGCCGTCTTTTAAGATGAGAGACTAGTATGCTATTTATAATAAACCTAACATACTAACTAATGGGCTTTTTCACAATTACCCATTACAAGCTAACTTAGGGTACAAGCTAACTTAAACAATTGGACATAACAAACAGGCCCAATTCGATATGCTAACAAACCTAGCAATATCGTCTAATGCATGTTAGAACAACTTCGACTACAACACGCACTACCCTAGAGTTCGTTCCAATATCTCACAGTTACTTCTTATGAATATCATCGAACGCAAGCCCCCACGGCAAAATAAATATTATGATGTATGCTCCACCACTTAGGTAAACCTCAGTGCAATGGAGGTCATTTGCAGTGTTCTTATCACCCGTTGACCCCATCCAAAAGTGACATGGCTGAAAAAATAATTTTTTGAAGGGATGAAAAAATAATTTATAACACTTGTTATCCAACTAGTTAGATTTATAAGATGAGTTGGTTCAAGATTAAAATTTAATACTTCATATGTTAAGTCATTCGCGAGGAAAATTTAGTATCAAGTAATGATATGTAAATCAATAGGAGTAAATAGCAAAAAAGCAAGTTCTATTGTCAAATAAAAAAATGTCCCACAGGAAAACTCCACTCGTGCACACACACGTTCCTAATCTAGAGGCCTACTAATTTGCACATACACGTCACTTCAATTATTGTACACTTTTCTATATTTTAAGACCTTGAAGTTGGAACCAACTTTGTTAAAAAATCAGATGTTTTGGCATGCAGCTCCTTCATATTGGGACAACCTAGTGCACAAATCTCAGAGAAATATGCAAGACTAATTTTTATAATTGAAATGATGAGAGTTATGTGGCAGCAAAGGAAGCAAACTAATTGATGACTAATGAGGTTTTCTGATTGCCAACACTATGAAGACATGCCAGCTATATTCAACATGCACCTCAAACTCATTTCCATATCATAAGCATCTTGCAGAATATCACATGCAATATCATTTACATATTCACAATGTTGTGAAAACATGTAACAAGCTTACCATATTTAAAGGGGAATCAAGCAGACACCACATGCTCTACGTCATCGCTAACAAGTGCTGCATATTTTATTAATTTCATTATTATATGAATTTAATAATTATCAACCAATCAATATGATGAATACCTCCTATATAAATAGAGAGTCAAGAACTTGGTAACATCAAACAAACATTGAGCTTTACAATTATCTTAGAAAAGAAAAATTACACACAACAAATTAAAGAGAAATATGGCAAGCACCAAGTATCATGTTCGTTCAAACAGTTTTCCTTCTCAATCACATCCTAACTCCACAAGAATAGAACAAGAGCTAACCAAAATGAAGACATGGGAAGCCACATCAACATCCACATCTGATTCAATTACCACTGGCCTTTCCTTTCTTGAAGATTTGTATATTTCCTTGGAAGATCTTCTCAATATGTCGTCAACACAAAAGGCTATTTCTCACCATCAAGGTGATAAATCTGTGGAAGAGTTGTTGGATGGTTCAATGAAAATTTTGGATATATGTGGCATTACAAGGGACACCATGTTACAAATTAAAGAAAATGTTCAATCACTTCACTCTGCTCTTAGAAGGAGAAAGGGAGATTCAAGCATTGAAAAAAGTGTAGTCGAATATAAATTCTTCACAAAGAAAATGAAGAAGAATGTCACAAAGTTGATCACATCTTTAAAACATATGGAAAGTAAATTTGGAGCTTCCTCACTATTGAATCAAGATCAAGACCTTGTTGCAGTGATTACAGTTCTTAGAGAGGTCATTGCAATGAACATGTCTATCTTTCAATCTGTTTTGTCTTTCTTGGTTGGGTCTGCATCAAAGTCGAAGGCAACCAAATGGTTGAAAGTAGCAAAGTTGATGCATAAGAGGGTAACATGTGAAGAGAACACAGAGACCTTCAATGAATTGAAGTGTGTGGAAGCATCTTTAAGAACCCTATTAAGTGAAGGTTCTAATGTTGCACGTGAAAGATTTGAGGCTTTGGAGAATGTAATTGAAAGGATAGAAAATGGTTTAGAGAATATATTTAGGCGTTTAGTTAAAACTAGAGTCTGTCTTTTGAACATCATGACTCTATCTTAGGGATCTAATTAGGATTGAATTTTTTTATAGAATCAATATGTATATAAATATTATATGTATACAATTCAATAGTATACAAGCAAACAGAAACAACACAATTTTGTTCTATATGTCTGCTCTTTTTATTTTGAACTTTTAATTTGAAGTTAAAACTTTTCTCTAAGGTCTGAACTTGTTGTGAATTAGGATCAAAACTCACACCACTAAATTTTGATGCGTGGAGCATGGGTCACCGGCAACTAATAACCAAAGTGATTAAACAACCACAAACAATAAAATAAGATAAAAGGAGAAGGAGAAGAAGAAGAAGAGCACACGATATTTGTTTACCCAGTTCTGTCCAATAATGACTTACTATGGGGGAGAGAACAACTCTCTAGTCCACTAATAAAGAGAGTAACTTTACACAAGAGATACAAAAGGTTACAAGAATTTAGCCTTCAGCTAGCTAGCAAACCCTAATTTCAACCCTTTTTTCCGAATCACTTCATGTGACCAATAAACACAATGATTTATCACAAATGCCCTCAACCTTTAGCCTAGAATTTCCAAAACCTATAATATACCCCAAAAGCCCTTAAACTTTAGCCTATTCCCTCTTTTGATCTCTCTAGGTTTACCTTTTCTCACACACTGAAACCTTAAACCCGAGTACTCGCGTTGCGAGACTTCTCCCCACATTGCGAGATAAGTCGTAGCTAGACTCTTAGCAATTCTTCGAGCATCCGCGTCGTGAGTCCTTCCTCCGCACCGCGAGATAAATAAAACCCAAATTCATGATTTTAAGGCATATACAATACAACTTATGAATTATTGTATTTTTTCTACCTACAAACTACAATTACTAATTGTTTTGGTGAATAAATAAAATTCATTAATAAAAGGTGTAATCAAAACTTAAGTACTAGATGTACTCAAGAACTATGCAGTAGAATGCATTGTAAATTCCGGAAAAGGTAATAAAAATTGTTTCAACCTAAAACAAGATGATGATGTAGCCAACAAATGTATTCTAGCACCAAGAGATAATAAGTGATAACCGAAAAAATAGTTGGTTATCGCATTGTACTTATCTCCCATAATGAACAAGAAATTGAGTGAATGCATTGTCTAAAACATCTAATCGGTGCCTATTTAGGATTTTATAGTTTTAATTAGTTTTTAGTGTTAGTTAAACATTTTGAACAAGTAATGCTTGTTGTGGATGTTTGATGATACATGATGAGGAATGACTCTGAAGATTTAGGAAGCTGCAACGTGGATTGGGATTGCTTCGCTAAAGATATGGAGAGATGCAGCACCCTGGATCGCTAGACGGGTCATACTATTGGTAAGAACCCATGGGACCACTTCTGATCATTTCTTAAGGAGTAAGAATTATGAGTTGGCGCCAATGATTGGAATACGAGAAATATGCATGGAGTAGGTAGGATAAAATAAGGACATCTCATAGGTGAAATGACCAAAGGGTACAACTTGTAGTGGTTGACCTTGTACTATAAAAAGACAACCACATATTAGTGTCAAGGGTCCGAAAATTTGATAGTGAATTGAAGAGGCCAAGTTCCAGCTAGGGGTAGCAGCTTTAGAGTTCTCACTCCATCTCATTTTCTTCATAGATGAGCATAAGCGCTAGTTTTTAGAGAATTAGAGTTAGGATTACTTGGTCATGCTTTTAGCTCACCACTTTCCTTCAAGGATTGTAATCTTATACTAGCTCTATTCAATCTATTAATTTTGCTTTTCATGTTTTCATTTATGTTTTATTTCATCTTCATCTGAGGTTCAGTTCACCATGAGATAAACCCCTTCTTGTGGTTTAGACATGGTAAGGTTATGATACTCTTTACTTACAATTTATAAAATTGTAGCTTCGTGCTTCTTTCAAAAAAACTGATTTAACTCAAAATCTTTTGAAGTAAAAAATGATCTCTTTTATTTCTAATGCTATAGTTCCCTGAGGCTGACAGGGTATGTGAATGAAACATGTTTGTTTGATATGAATTGGTTCCTATGCATCGAAAGGGGAAAGAATCAAGAGAGACTAATTTGCACGAGTACTAGATCTTGGAAGAGGCTTTAGGCGCTAAGATCTAACTATGACTCTTGTCATAGGCCAAAGGCTCAGCAGAATAACACTTCGGTGGGAAATGTTGGACCTACCTAACAACATGCATATTAAGTTTTGCATGATTGTACTCTGACCGGTAGTCTTCACGGGCTTAATATGAAAGTTGAGTGCACTACACTCCCAATGCCCACCAGGTTGTCAGGAAGCCGTATAAAGTTATAGCTCTGTAGATCGTAGTAAAGCTCCGTCTTAACTGAAGCTTTGTTTAAACCACACTTTTTACTTTGAGAATTTCTAAGTCTTTTCAACTATTTTTCCAAACCTTTTAACTTTTATTTTTATTGTTGTGACACATGAATTATTTTATTTTCTTGCAAACAAGTTTTCTGCTGGAAAGCTATAGAGAGCTATAGCTCCCCCATTCCATGTGGGATCAATATCTTTTTATACTATAACTTGGACAATGTATAATTGCACCAAGTTTTTCCATCTTAAAATACTCATAGTGTTTTGGGAGACAGCAATAAGCAAATGAAAATTGTTGTGTGTGCATTAAAATCTTATGTTTGAGTACGAAAAAATTGGTTTTGAGAATGTGAAATTCGCAAAGTGGAGCAGACAAACTGCAAGGCTTTCTCTTGAGAGCAATTGAGAAGAATTTTTTGATGATAGTGTAACTCTTTTGTTCAAGGGAAGAGAGTGAAAAAATGGTAGAAACTTCCCTATGGACTTAAACACGATTTTTAGTTGTTTAACATTATTATCAATAAGCATGTTTGACAAGTTAGGTTATGACACTAGTATTGAGCATATGGTAATGGAAATTTCGCATGATGCTAAGGTAATAGGTAGAGGTACCAAAATGAGTGGTTTGTACATATTAGATGACTCTACTATCATTGGTCATACATCAGTAGTTAGTCAAGACTCACATGATAGTTCTAAGATATATGGTTTCGAGTTAGGGCATGCTAGGAACATGAGTTTAGTCGGACTAGCTAAACAAGGTTTGCTAGGTGATGGAACGGAAATGGAAATGTTGGAAACTGACAATGGCCTTGAGTTTGTTTCAAATCAGTTTGATAAGTTTTGCAGGCCGATTACAAGGTAAAGTACATATAGCGGATGTAGTGGTAGTTCCTAGCGGCAATCAAAGTATTGTTTTTATCGTATCCATAGGGACTCGGATATATTTCAAATGTTCAATAAATTTACAATTCTAAGTTACAGTTTTGAAGCTGTCCAAGTTGCATAAACACAAAACAAACAAATTTTGGAAAATTCAGATATTAACAGACGTGTTGGGATTATATTTCATCAATTATATACTAGCATACTTTCTATTATATTGTTCATCATACATTTTCGTTCTCGAAAAACGACGAGAGATCAAGGAAGTTTTGCTGCTAAGTCACCCCTCATCACTCTTTTTGCCTTAAACAAGTTTGCGACTATGAAGTTTTCGCAACAACCAAGACAACAAATATCATGCATACAGAAAAAAATAGTTGAAGTGAAAAAGAATTCTCAATTTCTTTATCTAGATAAACTTTTAATTCTTATTATCTACATGTAAGAGTTAAACATGCATGAAACTTTGAATGACGACATCTCAGTGAAAACTATACAAATTGAATGCATACATTCAACATTAATATCACATTCTTTCAATTACATTTTGTTCAAGCCTTCTTCCAATTATATTCTGTTGAATTTTTATTCTAGAGGCATTTATAATTAACTCTACAAGCCTATCCTAATATTAAGTCTAGCAATCCCTCTTGCAGTAGTCTATAGAGTTTGGTTAAATATCCAAATCTATAATAATTTCCATACGAAATCAGCCTCTACACATCAAACATGTCTTTATTCTACAAGTTTTATCAGGATCAATTTGGTCCAATATTGAAACTTAATACTTCATATGTTAAGTCAATCACGACGAAAATTTAGTAACAAGTAATGATATGAAAATAAAAATGAGTAAAATGTAAAGGAAACAAGAATAGTACACAAGTAAATTCTATTTTCAAAATAAATTAAAAAAAATGTACACTCGAAAATTCCATTCGTGCACACACACGATCCTAATCTAAAGGCCTACTAATTTGCTCATCACTTTGTTGATTTGTAATAAATTACATGTCACTTCAATTATTATACAGTTTTCAATAATTTAAGACCTAGAAGTTGGAAGCCAACCTTGTTAAAATGACAGATGCTGTGGCCTGCAGCTCCTTCATAATGAGACAATCTACTGCACAAATCTCAGAGAAATATACAGCACCAATTTTTATAATTGAAATGATGAGGGTAATGTGGCAGCAAAGGAGGCAAGCTAATTGATGACTGAGGTTTTCTGATTGCCAACACTATGAAGACATGCCAGCTATATTCATCATGCACCTCAAACTCATTTTAATATCATAAGCATCTTTCATAATGTTCGAAAAACATGTAACAAGGTTAGCATATTCAAAGGGAAATCATGCAGGCACCACATGCTCTACACCATCACTAACAAGTGCTTCATATTTTATTAATTTCATTATTATATGAATTCAATAATTATCAATCAATATTATGAATAGCTCTTATATAAAGAGAGACTCAATAACTTGATAACATCACACAAACTTCGAGCTTTACAATTATCTGTTGGAGATTTCCAAAATAGGTGAGAAAAACTGAAAAACAGAAAATTACACATGGTAATCGATTACCATATTGATGTAATCGATTACATCAAGCAAAATTTGCAAACGGTAAACAGAGACTTTGGGTAATCGATTACCTGCATATGGTAATCGATTACCACGGGACTGGATGTGTTTTTCTGCACTTTTTCTCATAGTTTTGGGTTCCAAAAGTTGTAACTCTTCATGGGAATGACTTGTATACATTGGGAAGTTATCATTTACTGATAAATCATGAATCATTGCATTGATTCAAGCCAAAAGTTGAATGTATATGGTTGTAACTTTTGATTAAAAGTTGCATTCTCTCATATGAAGGGGCATATGATGCACTATAAATGCATGGCATTTGTGTATCAGAAGGAGCACGTTTTTGACATCAATTACAGTCAAATTCTCCCTCATTCTCATACTCTAAATCATCCATCAATTCTCTAATGCATGAGTGAATTGTTGGAAACATATTTCTGTCAAATATTGTTAGGAGATACGCTTGGTGTGATTGTGCAATACACATCAAGGAACTCATAGTATCCTGAAGGGGATTCGCTGGACATTCCTATTGCATCCAATATAAAGTTATTGATGGGGGCGAATCGAACCTAAAGGTTAGTGTGGCAACCCCATACGCTTTGAGTTTTCGTGCATAACCATTAATCATTTCAGGTTTCAAGTGCAGCAGCCTCTTCCCAACAAATCAAGATTGATAACAATCTTTAGGTTCGATTTTATGGCTGCTTCATTGAAAGAAATGACCTCTGACTTTGTTAAGTTGGAAAAGTTTGATGGAGGAAACTTCATCCGTTGGCAGAAGAAAATGAAGTTTCTTCTCACAACATTGAAGGTGGCTTACGTTCTGAACATGGCAAGGCCCGTGGAGAAAGATGATGAAACCATTGCTGAGACCAGAGAGAGACAGAAGTGGGACAACGATGACTACATCTGCTTGGGACATATCTTGAATGGTATGTCTGATTCTCTGTTCGATATCTACCAGAGCAGCCCATCGGCAAAGGATTTGTGGGACAAATTGGAAACCAGATACATGCGTGAAGACGCTACAAGTAAGAAATTCCTTGTCTCACAATTTAATAATTACAAAATGGTAGATGGTAAGCCTGTTATGGAACAATTATATGATATTGAACGTATTCTTAACAACTACAAACAACATAACATGCATATGGATGAAACTATCATTGTGTCATCCATAATTGACAAACTCCCTCCTTCATGGAAAGATTTTAAACGATCCATGAAACATAAGAAGGAAGATATCTCTCTTGAGCAATTTGGAAATCACCTTCGTTTAGAAGAAGAATACCGAAAACAAGAAGGTATTAAAAATCAAATTACTCAAGAGAAGGTGCATGTTGTGGAAGAGGGAAAATCAAGTAAGACTTCCAAAAAGAGAAATCATGAAAATGATGAGTCTCAAAACCACAATGGTAATAACATTAAAAAGAAAAAGAAAGGTAAATGTTATTTTTGTGGGAAAGAAGGACACTTTAAGAATGAGTGCAGGTTCTTGAAAAAGAAGAACAAAGAAAAGAATTCAAGTGCAACAAATGATGATCTTGTTGCGGTCATTTCTGAAATCAACATGATTGAAGATGTTGATTCTTGGTGGATAGACTCTGGTGCTACTCGTCATGTGTGCAAAAACAAGGAATTGTTTAAGACCATCAATGAAGATGGGAGTGTTTTGTACATGGGAAATGCTTCAACTGTGCAAGTCCAAGGAAAAGGGACCATAGAGATTGAATTCACTTCTGGAAAGACACTTACTCTGAAAGATGTATTTTATGTTCCTGAAGTTAGGAAGAACTTGATTTCTGTACCATTACTTAATAAGAATGGGTTCAAATCTGTATTTGAGGGAGATAAATTTATCCTCTCAAAAGGGGGTATGTTTGTAGGAAAGGGATATTTGTGTGAGAATATGTTCAAATGTAATATTGCAAATATTAATAATAATGATATGATTTCTGCTTATATTGTTGAGTCTTGTGATTTATGGCATATGCGATTGGGACATGTTAATTTTAGAAAATTGGAGGATATGATGAAATCAAATCTAATTCCTAAGCTTGATAAAAACTTTGATTCATGTACTACTTGCATGTTGACTAAAATTACAAGACAACCTTTTAAAAGTGTTAAAAGAAGTTCTAGGGTGCTAGATTTAATTCATTCAGATGTATGTGATTTACATGGTTGGCCCACCATTGGTGGTAAAAAGTACTTTGTTACCTTCATTGATGATTGCACTCGATTTTGTTATGTTTATTTAATGCATTCAAAAGATGAAGTCTTAGATAAATTCAAAATGTTTAAAGCACAAGTAGAACTTCAACATGAAACTTTCATTAAATGCTTTAGAAGCGATAGGGGAGGAGAATTCTATCATCCGAGTTATTTTGAATCCACCGGTATTGTGCATCAAGTTACTGCACCATACACCCCACAACAAAATGGAATAGCAGAAAGGAAGAATAGGACTTTGGTAGAAATGGTTAATGCCATGTTGTCCTATTCTGGATTATCTAAAGGATATTGGGGTGAAGCAATGCTTACAGCATGTTATATCCTCAATAGGGTTCCAAACAAAAGGAACAAAATAACCCCATATGAACTTTGGAAACAAAGGAAGCCAAATCTTAATTATTTAAAAGTTTGGGGTTGTAGAGCAATTGTGAAAGTGCCTGAACCAAAAAGAAAGAAGTTGGGTGAAAGAGGAATTGAATGTGTATTCTTAGGCTATGCAGAAAATAGCAAAGCATACAGATTCTTGGTTATTGAATCGAATGACTCATATTCTATCAATACAGTAATTGAGTCAAGAGATGCAATTTTTCAAGAAGATAGATTTAAATCATTCTCTTATCCCAAGGACATTGTTCATTCTAATGTACCAAATTTAGAAAACAATGAATCAAATGTAGATACATTGGATGGTTCAGAACTTAGAAGGAGTAAGAGGATCCGAAAAGAAAAAGATTTTGGACCTGACTTCTTCATGTTTCTTATAGAAGGAACTGGTACATCCATAAATAGTTATGGACCAATTTGCTTTAACCTTGAGAGTGATCCAGTGACATATGAAGAGGCTATAAAGTCTCAAGATTCAGCCTTTTGGAAAGAAGCTATCCAGGAAGAAATGGATTCAATTATGGGTAATAAAACTTGGAAAGTAGTAGATCTCCCACCCGGATCCAAACCAATAGGTTGTAAATGGATCTTTAAAAGGAAAATGAAAGTTGATGGTACCATTGATAAATTCAAGGCTAGACTAGTTGCCAAAGGGTTTACACAAAAAGAAGGAATTGATTATTTTGATACATATGCACCTGTTGCAAGAATTGCATCAATTAGAGTGCTAATTGCACTAGCATCCATCCATAAGTTTGTTATCCATCAAATGGATGTTAAAACTGCTTTCCTAAATGGAGAGTTGGATGAAGAGGTATATATGAAACAACCAGAAGGGTTTGTGATCAAAGGTCAAGAAGATAAAGTGTGTAAATTAACTAAGTCTTTATATGGGTTGAAACAAGCACCCAAACAATGGCACCAAAAATTTGATCAAGTTGTGTTAGCCAATGGATACATTATAAATGAATCTGACAAGTGTATTTACAGTAAATTCCACAATGGAAAAGGTGTCATGATTTGTTTATATGTAGATGATATGTTAATTTTTGGCACAAGTTTAGATGAGGTAGAAAAGACTAAAGCTTTCTTATCCAAAAATTTTGATATGAAAGATTTAGGCGAAGCAGATGTGATTTTAGGAATTAAAATCATAAGAGATGGTAACCACATTGGTTTATCCCAATCTCATTATATAGAAAAGGTGCTTCAGAAATTCAATCATTTAGATTGTAATCCGGTCTCTACCCCATTTGACCAAACTGTTAGTTTGCAACCAAACAAAGGTTGTCCGGTGGCACAACTTGAATATGCAAAAGTAATCGGATGCTTGATGTATGCCATGACCTGTACAAGACCTGATATAGCATATGCTGTTGGAAGGTTAAGTCGGTATACTAGCAATCCAAGTAAAGAACATTGGCATGCTGTGAAACGAGTATTAAAATACTTGAAAGGAACAATGAATTATTGTTTAACGTATAGTGGAGACCCTTCAGTTTTGGAAGGATACACAGATGCTAGTTGGGTAACTTATGTTGAGGATCATGCTTCCACAAGTGGATGGATCTTCAACCTTGGTGGAGGTGCAGTTTCTTGGGGTTCAAAGAAACAGACATGCATTGCCGACTCCACCATGGCTGCAGAATTTATTGCATTGGCTGCAGGAAGTAAAGAGGCAGAATGGCTAAGGAATTTGTTGTATGAGATACCAGTCTGGCAAAAGCCAATGGCACCAGTATCCATACATTGTGATAGTCAATCCACACTATCAAAGGCCTATAGTCAAGTATACAATGGGAAATCAAGGCATATTGGTTTAAGACATAGCTATGTAAGAGACTTGATCTCTAATGGAGTAATATCCATCATGTTCGTAAGAACAGAAAAGAATCTTGCAGATCCTTTGACGAAAGGTTTGACAAGAGACATGGTGTTGAAGACATCATTGGGGATGGGACTCAAGCCCATATCTAATTGATTACCAATAATGGAAACTCAACCCACACTTGAGTAACATCAAGTCTTGGGTTCAATGGTGAAAGTACATTATTAGAGTAATTGAAGTACTTGTTAATAGATACATCCCAAGGTTAAAAGTACTTGGACCATAAGATTAAAAAATGGTAGGTTGAGATTTTTCTCTTAATGGACATATAGCATACATTTGCTGAAATGCATACTTATGGGGCATTTCCGATATAGTCTACCTATGTGAGAATGAAGTTTGGCCGCTTCACGGAGTTCAAGGGCTTGACTCTTAAGTTTTCATGAAAAGGGATATATGACACAAGGCCTTATTAATGTGTCATCTTACAGTTCTCTTTATTAATGATATTGAGATTCTATGTGTAAATTATGTACACTTGTTCTAATGAATAGTTGGTTCAAAGCTTGCCTACCATACTATTTGGGAATGAGCGAAAACTTAATTTACTAAGTAATGGTTCAAATCGTGAGATACCATTATCTGAAACCATGGAATTTCCAGTTTTATGGGATTTAGTATTTTGAAAATGGTGGGGGATTGTTGGAGATTTCCAAAATAGGTGAGAAAAACTGAAAAACAGAAAATTACACATGGTAATCGATTACCATATTGATGTAATCGATTACATCAAGCAAAATTTGCAAACGGTAAACAGAGACTTTGGGTAATCGATTACCTGCATATGGTAATCGATTACCACGGGACTGGATGTGTTTTTCTGCACTTTTTCTCATAGTTTTGGGTTCCAAAAGTTGTAACTCTTCATGGGAATGACTTGTATACATTGGGAAGTTATCATTTACTGATAAATCATGAATCATTGCATTGATTCAAGCCAAAAGTTGAATGTATATGGTTGTAACTTTTGATTAAAAGTTGCATTCTCTCATATGAAGGGGCATATGATGCACTATAAATGAATGGCATTTGTGTATCAGAAGGAGCACGTTTTTGACATCAATTACAATCAAATTCTCCCTCATTCTCATACTCTAAATCATCCATCAATTCTCTAATGCATGAGTGAATTGTTGGAAACATATTTCTGTCAAATATTGTTAGGAGATACGCTTGGTGTGATTGTGCAATACACATCAAGGAACTCATAGTATCCTGAAGGGGATTCGCTGGACATTCCTATTGCATCCAATATAAAGTTATTGGTGGGGGCGAATCGAACCTAAAGGTTAGTGTGGCAACCCCATACGCTTTGAGTTTTCGTGCATAACCATTAATCATTTCAGGTTTCAAGTGCAGCAGCCTCTTCCCAACAAATCAAGATTGATAACATTATCTTAAAAGAAAAAAAGAACAAACAACAAATTAAAAGAGCAATTAAGATGACAAGCAAATGCCATGTTCGTTCAAATAGTTTTCCTTCTCAATCTCATCCTAACTCCACAAGAATAGAACAAGAGCTAACCAGAATCAAGACGTGGGAAGCCACATCAACATCCACATCTGATTCACTTACCACTGGCCTTGCATTTCTTGAAGATTTGTATATTTCCTTGGAAGATCTTCTGAATATGGCATCAACACAAAAGGCTATTTCTCACCATCAAGGTGGGAAATTTGTGGAAGAGTTGTTGGATGGTTCAGTGAAAGTTTTGGATATATGTGGCATCACAAGGGACACCATGTTACAAATTAAAGAAAATGTTCAATCACTTCACTCTTCTCTTAGAAGGAGAAAGGGAGATTCAAGCATAGAAAAAAGTGTAGCCGAATATAAATTCTTCACAAAGAAGATGAAGAAGAATGTCACAAAGTTGATCACATCTTTAAAACATATGGAAAGTAAATTTGGAGCTTCCTCACTTTTGAATCAAGATCAAGACCTTGTTGCAGTGATTACAGTTATTAGAGAGGTCATTGTAATGAACATGTCTATCTTTCAATCCATTTTGTCTTTCTTGGTTGGATCTTCATCAAAGTCAAAAGCAAACAAATGGTTAAAAGTGACAAAGTTGATGCAAAAGAGGGTAACATGTGAAGAGAACAAGGATAATTTCAATGAATTGCAGTGTGTGGAAGCATCTTTAAGAACCCTTATAAGTGAAGGTTCTAACGTTGCACATGAAAGATTTGAGGCTTTGGAGATTGCAATTGAAAGTATAGAAAATGGTTTAGAGAATATATTTAGGCGTTTAGTTAAAACTAGAGTTTGTCTTTTGAACATCATTACTCTATATTAGGGATCTGATGAGGATTCAGTTTTTTTGCACGTTCAATCTGTATATAGATATTATGTATACAATTCAATAGTAATACAAGCAAATAGAAACAACACATTTTTGTTCTATATATTATCTCTTTTTATTTTAATTTTAATTAAATTTGAAGTTACAATTTTCTTAAAGTCTGAAATTATGAATTATTGTATTTTTTAGGCAAAAAATAGAACTTATTAATAGAACTTATTAATAAAAGGTATATATAAAACTTAACTACTTGTTGTAGTCGAGCACTAAGCAGTAGAATACATTGTAGACACTGAAATAGATGATACTTTTTTTGCAAGAGTTAATCAGCAAATGAATTTTTTTGCAAGAGTACATTGTAGACACCCAAAAATGACCTATTTTTGTCTGATTAACCAAATTGTGTGCCTTGAACTGTAAAATTCGCAAGGCAGTGTAGTCAAATCACAAGGCGTTTTCTGGAGAAATTTTGGGGCTGGACTTTCTGTCCAAATCGTTAGGTGATTTGGACTAATCACTAGGAGATTTAAGTAGCTCAAGATTGTATTGTTGTGCACCAGCCAGATTGCGAGCCGATCAGGTAACCAAATCGCTATGAACAAGTCATTGCAAAATCTTTACAAAAAGAGGTCATTTTTGGGTCAAACTGGTTAACCAAATTTTGGCGTGTTTGTTCATCTGCTCTCTTTATCTTGTTGCTCTTGCTTTAATTGTAGATTTGATTTACACATTTTTTTTGTTGTTGTTTGGACTGTTCTAAATATTGGTTGCGATTTATACTTCTCCATGCATCTAAGTTTTTTGGTATGATTTGAGTTCGAATTCACAATAATAACATACGTTCAACAAGATAACATAAGCATTATTCAAAGTAGGAAAATGAAATCCAATCAATACTAATAGGATTCCACCACATCTCATATGAATGTGTACAATCCCAGCTTTGTCATATACCCTAACATCATCAGATATTTGGAATTTTGGCCTTTCTTGCATGGGATGAAGCTTTGTAACATACCCTTAAAACTGCATAGCAAAACTATAAATAAACAAAAACCAATATTCTGTTCATACTGTCATAAGATCATGGGGGATGGTTGAACTATCTAGAATTGAGTATTGTTGTGAATTCGGACTCAAAACTCACATCAATAAACTTAGATGTGTGGAGCAAAAGGAAGTAGTAATCAATATCAAAGTAACCTCAAGCAACAAAACAATAACAAAACTAGATCTGATGAGGTAACCAAGTGTAAAACATAAATCACAAGCAAAAGATAAAGAGATACAAAAGCATTTTCAAGAAATTAGCTTCAACGAGCTCTCAAAGAACAAACCTAATTTCTACCATTTTCCCAAATCTCTTTATGTGATCAAGAGACTCAATGATTTGACTCACCCTAATTGTTTATAGTTGTTTCCCAATTTATGAATCACACCCAAATAATGCTTATATAGTGTTCAGATCCCGAGAAAATCGTGTCAGGATTTTTTCGGATCGCGCCACGATTCACTGTTTTGTACACAATACAAAGTTGTCATCAGTTAAACCGCGCCACGATTTTATGTGAACCAAAACACCCATTTTTTTGAATCAAGATGACAAGTTGGCGCTATCTACTAACTTTGTTCCTCTCGCTGAAGATCCTATGCATTTGTTTCCCTTTTCCTCTGCTAGGATCATCATTACATCCATCTAAGAGTACACAACCAAAGATGCAATGTTTTAGCTTATAACACGTCTGACTAATTTAGAATTACCGGTCCAATCTTTGCAAATGCAGTCCAGCAACATCCCTAGTAGTTTCCAAGCTTGATCTTAAGGCTTTCTCCTCTGAACATAAAGTTTGAGAAATTGAGCACTCACATGCTTATTCGTGAAATACATCTTCGGAACATAAAGTTTGAGAAATTTTGTAATCTTGGGAGGCCTGACTGGAGGTGGAATAACCATATCTGTTTTTTTCAATATAACCATCATTGAAATAAAAATGTATTTCAGGATGTTTACTTTTTATGCATCAGATTTTTAACACAACAGAATCTGACATAACTCAAGAAAGGAACAACTATCATAAAAAATTATCAACTTTCTACCTCCTTGGAAAACTGTAAATAACATATGAAGACAAGCATTGCAATGTATCCACAAGTTCATTTCCGGGCATATGCGAGTTTCAAACATCATTAAATATAAACATTTCTTGCTTCCAACATTGCTTGACTGGTTATATGATGCAAGAACACCCAAGACTATGGACTATGTAGGGCTTCTCTTCAAACTTTACATATAAATATAAAACATTGATACAAAAAGAAGAAGTTCTAATTTGCACAGAATACTATATATGTCACCACATAGCATATCTTGTAATTTGCACATAATACTACATGTGACACCACATAGCATATCTTGAGAACTAATACCCACATTTTTTTGACATTATGCCGAGATGGTGGGCTCTGATTTTAACCAAATACCTAAATACACTCTAGCCTTTCAAGGACATTTTCCAAAGCCTTCAATCTTTCACGTGTAGCCTAAATCTTCACGACATTAGTACAACTGCTTAAAATGGTGCTTGATTATGCTTCCACACAACACACCGCAACTCATTGAAATTCTCAAGTTCTCTTCACCTGATATTATCCCCTTATGTGTGATTAAAGAGATTGGAACTTTGGAAAATAGACATGTTTGTCACAACGAATTCCCTAAGCATTCTAATAAAAGCAGGGAGTTCATGACCGTCATTCAATAATGGTGATACTCCAAATATTCCATCCATCTTCTTCAATGATTCGATCAAATTCCTAACATTCTTCTGCATCTACTTTGACACTCTATATATAATAGCAAGCAATTCATGCTTCATTCAAAAATAAAAAACAACAAATTCAGGACATATAGCTAACCTCTCTTAATCAATGTGAGCATGTGGTAGCTACATGAGTTTTCCTTAAAATTTGGTAAACCTGTCACATTTGTGCCAAACATTGTGTATTATCATACATTTCATGTTGATTTGGATTTCCAAACTGTTGTATTTGGATTTCCAAATTCTATTTTGAAAGGGACTATCTACCGAAGTTGTTACTAGGTTGAGTCACGACCAGGTCGCTCTCTTTAAGACGTTTCGCGGCACTGCCCAAAATTGTGCAAGGCAGACTATCAACCACGCCGCCTCCAGGATAAAACAAGCCCAGCTACAACTGTGCGGTTAACTACTGCACAGTAGAAAACCGTTCGAGATTTACACCTCCAATATGGTACTAAGACCACTCTTTAATACTGAAACCACTTTCTAATATGGTACTGTGACCACTCTATTATGGTGCTAAGACCACTCAAATATGGTGTTATCACCATTCTAACCTTTGAGCTCTCCAAAATATCAATATGGTACTAAGACCACTCAAATACGGTGATACCACCGTTCTAACTTTTTAACTTCTCCAAAAATAGAAAAATATAGAAAGAATATTTATATACCGTTAAGATCATTCTTAATTCCGACGGGACATTATTATTTCAAAAGGGACTATGATCTTAAAAGTACTCTTTATTCCGAAGGGACATATATTATCGAAGGGACTATGTTCTTAAGACCTTTCTTAATTCCGAAGGGACATTATACCGAATAGGGACTAAGGTCTTAAGAACACTCTTATATCCGAAGGGACAGAAAAAGGAGATAAGGAGAAGAATAGCTCGTTAACACAAGCTGGGGGAGAAGAGAGAAAGAGTTCTCGACAACTCAATAGAACTCTTTGGTGTGATTTTTGAACTGAGTGGAGTCCTCTATTTATATAGAGATTTTGTAACTGTTTTAGCTAAAATTGCGGCAACAGTTACTCTAATGGATAAGATCAAAAGAAAACTTAACCACTAATCAGTTCAATAATACTTGTGGATAAGATCAAAATGAAACAAATCCACAAAAGTGGAGGAAACAAATTCATTGGATATGAATGAAGGAAAGATAAGAACTCAGTTGAATTCTTATTCTTATCACAAACAACATAAACTAAATTTATGAGAAGTGATATTCACGAATAAAAATAATAATTACTATTATTTTTATCATTATAAAGTATTTAAAATTAAATACCGCAATTTAAACACTACTAATGTGTGTGTTCTATTTTATGTGGGACCCCCACTCTCTATTTTTTCAATTCACATCACACTAGCTCAAAGTCTTATTACTTGGTGTTTAATCATTCAATTTCCTTCCAACTTCACACCAATGTTCCAACAATCCCCCACTTGAATTTAAAAAATGGTTTCAATAATAACGTCAAAATGTTTCTATAAGGTTGCTAATAAACAAAGGTGTCGCCTACAACTTGAACCTTTGCATAGCGAATACTATTCCGATTCAACAAGAGTTGCTTACAGCATTGAACTCTATCTCAGACATAGAGTCCGCACACAAACCTTTTCCTAAGGTGTATTCTAAAAGCCCGTGCGTTTATGGCCCTGCACGTCTATCCCAGTTTTAACGAACGCTCTAGGTATTTTGCCTCAAAATCCCATAGGAACCGGCCTCAGTTCCACATTCGTATAGGTGAGTCTATCAAGAGTACTCCTGTAGCTATGTACTCCACTCAACATAGAGTATAGATCTCATTAAGAGTTTCTATTATCTCATCCTTCTGTCGCTGCAGGATTCATGCTTTCTTAATTTTCTCATGGCATGTTCTATCACTCATGACTTGTTATTACCCATTGAACCTATTTCTTGGGATCTCCAGTCATTTAGGTCGGGTTACCATCACTTGTGAGCTTTAGGCATTAGTCTCATCCTATTGGATGTGTTTATGACTTTCTTTCTAGTTTTTCCTTTCGTCAAAGGATTGACTAATTCTTTATCAGTACGTACATGATCTACTTTAACCGTTCATTTTGAGAGTAGCTAGCTCTCTAATTTGTTATGTGTTCGTGCCTTAATAATTGTCTCTTACTATTGCAGTAAAGATTCTCAATTTTGTAATAGCTGCAGTACTATCACAATAAATTAACACTCTTGGCAACGGTTTTACCCACTAGGGGATCTCAACTAACAAGCATTTTCTCAACTTGCTTCTTCACTAGTTTTCTCTAGTGTTCTCATCTCAGATCATTCCAGTGTGGATTGAGTCAATATCATATGTTTCAACAAACAAATCCTCCAGTGATGCTCAATGTGCAGCCACTGGTCGCTTAAGACTCATCTGAAGGATGTTCTATTTTGTATCTTGTACCATTCAAGTACAACATGATACTCCTCCTAATGTAATCATAGAGTCATAGTCTTCTTAAGGCACCTTATGACTCTTTCAATAGCATGCCAATGCTTCTCACTTGGTCTACTAGTAAACTTGCACAAGAGTTCCACGACATAGGCAATGTCGGGTCTAATACATTCAGTGACATATCTAAGGACTGCCAATGATGCTCGCATATTCTATTTGTCTAACACCACCTCAAGTGTTCTTGAAGAGTTTTACACTTGGATCATAAGGTGTGCTTGCAAGTTTACAGTCAAATAGTTACATTTCTTAAGATCTTCTCAACATTGTGAGATTAATTAAAAAATTCTCCTTTTTGATCCAGTAATCTTGACACCAAGAATTACTTCAACTTTGTCTAGGTCTTTCTTATCAATGTTGTTGATAAACAATGATTTCACATAAATTATAGCATGAATATTTGAACCAAATATGAGCAAGTCGTCTACATAGAGACATATGATCGTGCAAATGTTATTTCCATATGTGTAGTGAATACATTTGTCACTTTCATTCACTTTATACTCATTCGATATCTTTTGGTTGTCAAATCTTTCATGCCATTTCTTAGGAGTTTAATTTTAGACCGTGCAAAGATTTTTCTAACTTGATGACCTTGTTTTCTTGTCCTGAATCACAAAACCTTCTGGTTGTTCCATATAGATTTCTTCTTCTAGTTCACCATTTAATGAGGCAACTTTCACATCCATTTGGTGTACTATCAATTTATGAGCAGCGGCTAAAGGGACTAGCACCCTTATGGATATGATTCGATTGACTGGTGACTAAGTGTCGAAGAAATCTATATTTTTTTCTCTTTGCCTAAAACCTTTTTCTACAAGGTAAGCCTTGTATTAAGCAACCGAACCATCAGGTTTTAGTTTCTTTTTCCAAAATCCAAATACAACCGATTAGTTTGCATCCAGGAGGCAAGTCAACTAAGAGTCATGTTTCGTCAGACTCGAGAGAATCCATTTCATCGTTTACTGTTTTTTCCTTTTCAAAAGTTAGCATCCAATGAAGACAAAGCTTCTTGAAGGCCAGATGGATCCTCTTCCAATATACAAATCATATAATTATGTTTATACTCTTTAGCAATTATAGCTTTCTTACCTCTTCGAGGTTCTATAACATCTCGTACGATGTTTTCATAACTACTGGAATGTGATCAGATGCAGTGCCCCCACTAGCTCTCAATTTAAAAGGGGAAATTACTTTGCCCCCACTAATGGCGTGCTTCCATTAGCGCCCCCACTAGTGCCCCCACTATTCTTTATTTAAAGGGGTATTTATTTACATAGAAATCAGTATTGTTTAATTCTATGCTCACTTTAGCATTTAGGTTTTTAAAACTTACATGCTTCGTTATTTATAGCATACCTAATGAATACGCATTCATAGGCTCTACTAGTGAGTTCAACTCTCTTGGGGTCCAGAATGCAAATATAATCCAGACAATCTCAAGTTCAAAAATAGACAAGTTATGTTGTCTTTTCTTCAAAACTTCTTAATTAGAAATTTTGTTCGTAGACTTGGGTACTCTATTCAACATAAATTTCAATTTTTGTTATAAAAATTGAACGTATCAAGCGTATCAATTTTATTTTTTTTAAAATTTACAGTCATCAATAAATATGATAAAATATCTTTTTATCATTTCTAGTTTATGTGTCATCAGGTTCGCACATATCATAATTTATTAAGTTTAGAGGTTCAAATTCTCTAAACACTGATTTATATGAACTTTGGTTCATTCATTTTGACTGCAAAAAATAAAATTTTCTAATAATATAACTTTGGAATTAAGTCCAAGTTACTCAAGTTTAAAATTAAACGCTTGTTCATTTGACATGTCAAATATTAAAATCACACAACTTATAAAATAGAAGGAGAATTTAATTTTGAGCATATCATCAAAGGCGCAGTCTTTTTTCAACAAGAATGCATGATGCACAAATCTCTTTTTAAGTCCAAGTCAACTCAGTCTTATTCAATAGAAATCTGAAATTCAGGTTCTTTCTTATTTTGGAGCATGTATCACGTCCTAGAGAACAATTTTCTTTTCGGAAGTGATTTGCAACTTCACATCACCAATGCCAACGAATTTAATGTTGTTATAATATACTAACAACACTTTCTTATTTACAGCAGTAGCATATGTTTTTGAACATAGCATAATCATAACACACACAGCACGACGCTAATGTTTATCCACCATTCACTTAATTCACCAACTAGATTGATTTAACTAGTCATATCAGTGAATTTCTTTTTAGTTAGGTTAGGCAGCGGAGCAACAATTTACTTGCGGGACATATGACATGGTTTCTCACAATTGTATTAAAAATAAATTGTGAACCAGTGTCATTTCTTGATGGTGGCTGCTGATTTTTATTTAGGTCCCTTTTGAGGTTCCTATTCTGTTGGCAGTTAGAGTTACTTATTCACAGTGCGGTTCTAATTTTTGAAAATAGTTTTTAAACAAAAATTCAAAATCGCATATGTGAATTTCTTAGCGTTGTTGTTATAGCAACAAGCACTTCATTGTGTTCAGTATATAGATGCATTTCTATAGCCTTTTTATCCTTCTTGTATTTAGGGACAATAAAACTCGAGTTAGTAATTTCTTCGGTAGACATGGCAGAAGGAAACGTCTTAAAATTGTTGATTTGGATTTCCAAACTGTTGTATTTGGATTTCCAAATTCTATTTTGAAAGGGACTATCTACCGAAGTTGTTACTAGGTTGAGTCACGACCAGGTCGCTCTCTTTAAGACGTTTCGCGGCACTGCCCAAAATTGTGCAAGGCAGACTATCAACCACGCCGCCTCCAGGATAAAACAAGCCCAGCTACAACTGTGCGGTTAACTACTGCACTGTAGAAAACCGTTCGAGATTTACACCTCCAATATGGTACTAAGACCACTCTTTAATACTGAAACCACTTTCTAATATGGTACTGTGACCACTCTATTATGGTGCTAAGACCACTCAAATATGGTGTTATCACCATTCTAACCTTTGAGCTCTCCAAAATATCAATATGGTACTAAGACCACTCAAATACGGTGATACCACCGTTCTAACTTTTTAACTTCTCCAAAAATAGAAAAATATAGAAAGAATATTTATATACCGTTAAGATCATTCTTAATTCCGACGGGACATTATTATTTCAAAAGGGACTATGATCTTAAAAGTACTCTTTATTCCGAAGGGACATATATTATCGAAGGGACTATGTTCTTAAGACCTTTCTTAATTCCGAAGGGACATTATACCGAATAGGGACTAAGGTCTTAAGAACACTCTTATATCCGAAGGGACAGAAAAAGGAGATAAGGAGAAGAATAGCTCGTTAACACAAGCTGGGGGGAGAAGAGAGAAAGAGTTCTCGACAACTCAATAGAACTCTTTGGTGTGATTTTTGAACTGAGTGGAGTCCTCTATTTATATAGAGATTTTGTAACTGTTTTAGCTAAAATTGCGGCAACAGTTACTCTAATGGATAAGATCAAAAGAAAACTTAACCACTAATCAGTTCAATAATACTTGTGGATAAGATCAAAATGAAACAAATCCACAAAAGTGGAGGAAACAAATTCATTGGATATGAATGAAGGAAAGATAAGAACTCAGTTGAATTCTTATTCTTATCACAAACAACATAAACTAAATTTATGAGAAGTGATATTCACGAATAAAAATAATAATTACTATTATTTTTATCATTATAAAGTATTTAAAATTAAATACCGCAATTTAAACACTACTAATGTGTGTGTTCTATTTTATGTGGGACCCCCACTCTCTATTTTTTCAATTCACATCACACTAGCTCAAAGTCTTATTACTTGGTGTTTAATCATTCAATTTCCTTCCAACTTCACACCAATGTTCCAACAATCCCCCACTTGAATTTAAAAAATGGTTTCAATAATAACGTCAAAATGTTTCTATAAGGTTGCTAATAAACAAAGGTGTCGCCTACAACTTGAACCTTTGCATAGCGAATACTATTCCGATTCAACAAGAGTTGCTTACAGCATTGAACTCTATCTCAGACATAGAGTCCGCACACAAACCTTTTCCTAAGGTGTATTCTAAAAGCCCGTGCGTTTATGGCCCTGCACGTCTATCCCAGTTTTAACGAACGCTCTAGGTATTTTGCCTCAAAATCCCATAGGAACCGGCCTCAGTTCCACATTCGTATAGGTGAGTCTATCAAGAGTACTCCTGTAGCTATGTACTCCACTCAACATAGAGTATAGATCTCATTAAGAGTTTCTATTATCTCATCCTTCTGTCGCTGCAGGATTCATGCTTTCTTAATTTTCTCATGGCATGTTCTATCACTCATGACTTGTTATTACCCATTGAACCTATTTCTTGGGATCTCCAGTCATTTAGGTCGGGTTACCATCACTTGTGAGCTTTAGGCATTAGTCCCATCCTATTGGATGTGTTTATGACTTTCTTTCTAGTTTTTCCTTTCGTCAAAGGATTGACTAATTCTTTATCAGTACGTACATGATCTACTTTAACCGTTCATTTTGAGAGTAGCTAGCTCTCTAATTTGTTATGTGTTCGTGCCTTAATAATTGTCTCTTACTATTGCAGTAAAGATTCTCAATTTTGTAATAGCTGCAGTACTATCACAATAAATTAACACTCTTGGCAACGGTTTTACCCACTAGGGGATCTCAACTAACAAGCATTTTCTCAACTTGCTTCTTCACTAGTTTTCTCTAGTGTTCTCATCTCAGATCATTCCAGTGTGGATTGAGTCAATATCATATGTTTCAACAAACAAATCCTCCAGTGATGCTCAATGTGCAGCCACTGGTCGCTTAAGACTCATCTGAAGGATGTTCTATTTTGTATCTTGTACCATTCAAGTACAACATGATACTCCTCCTAATGTAATCATAGAGTCATAGTCTTCTTAAGGCACCTTATGACTCTTTCAATAGCATGCCAATGCTTCTCACTTGGTCTACTAGTAAACTTGCACAAGAGTTCCACGACATAGGCAATGTCGGGTCTAATACATTCAGTGACATATCTAAGGACTGCCAATGATGCTCGCATATTCTATTTGTCTAACACCACCTCAAGTGTTCTTGAAGAGTTTTACACTTGGATCATAAGGTGTGCTTGCAAGTTTACAGTCAAATAGTTACATTTCTTAAGATCTTCTCAACATTGTGAGATTAATTAAAAAATTCTCCTTTTTGATCCAGTAATCTTGACACCAAGAATTACTTCAACTTTGTCTAGGTCTTTCTTATCAATGTTGTTGATAAACAATGATTTCACATAAATTATAGCATGAATATTTGAACCAAATATGAGCAAGTCGTCTACATAGAGACATATGATCGTGCAAATGTTATTTCCATATGTGTAGTGAATACATTTGTCACTTTCATTCACTTTATACTCATTCGATATCTTTTGGTTGTCAAATCTTTCATGCCATTTCTTAGGAGTTTAATTTTAGACCGTGCAAAGATTTTTCTAACTTGATGACCTTGTTTTCTTGTCCTGAATCACAAAACCTTCTGGTTGTTCCATATAGATTTCTTCTTCTAGTTCACCATTTAATGAGGCAACTTTCACATCCATTTGGTGTACTATCAATTTATGAGCAGCGGCTAAAGGGACTAGCACCCTTATGGATATGATTCGATTGACTGGTGACTAAGTGTCGAAGAAATCTATATTTTTTTCTCTTTGCCTAAAACCTTTTTCTACAAGGTAAGCCTTGTATTAAGCAACCGAACCATCAGGTTTTAGTTTCTTTTTCCAAAATCCAAATACAACCGATTAGTTTGCATCCAGGAGGCAAGTCAACTAAGAGTCATGTTTCGTCAGACTCGAGAGAATCCATTTCATCGTTTACTGTTTTTTCCTTTTCAAAAGTTAGCATCCAATGAAGACAAAGCTTCTTGAAGGCCAGATGGATCCTCTTCCAATATACAAATCATATAATTATGTTTATACTCTTTAGCAATTATAGCTTTCTTACCTCTTCGAGGTTCTATAACATCTCGTACGATGTTTTCATAACTACTGGAATGTGATCAGATGCAGTGCCCCCACTAGCTCTCAATTTAAAAGGGGAAATTACTTTGCCCCCACTAATGGCGTGCTTCCATTAGCGCCCCCACTAGTGCCCCCACTATTCTTTATTTAAAGGGGTATTTATTTACATAGAAATCAGTATTGTTTAATTCTATGCTCACTTTAGCATTTAGGTTTTTAAAACTTACATGCTTCGTTATTTATAGCATACCTAATGAATACGCATTCATAGGCTCTACTAGTGAGTTCAACTCTCTTGGGGTCCAGAATGCAAATATAATCCAGACAATCTCAAGTTCAAAAATAGACAAGTTATGTTGTCTTTTCTTCAAAACTTCTTAATTAGAAATTTTGTTCGTAGACTTGGGTACTCTATTCAACATAAATTTCAATTTTTGTTATAAAAATTGAACGTATCAAGCGTATCAATTTTATTTTTTTTAAAATTTACAGTCATCAATAAATATGATAAAATATCTTTTTATCATTTCTAGTTTATGTGTCATCAGGTTCGCACATATCATAATTTATTAAGTTTAGAGGTTCAAATTCTCTAAACACTGATTTATATGAACTTTGGTTCATTCATTTTGACTGCAAAAAATAAAATTTTCTAATAATATAACTTTGGAATTAAGTCCAAGTTACTCAAGTTTAAAATTAAACGCTTGTTCATTTGACATGTCAAATATTAAAATCACACAACTTATAAAATAGAAGGAGAATTTAATTTTGAGCATATCATCAAAGGCGCAGTCTTTTTTCAACAAGAATGCATGATGCACAAATCTCTTTTTAAGTCCAAGTCAACTCAGTCTTATTCAATAGAAATCTGAAATTCAGGTTCTTTCTTATTTTGGAGCATGTATCACGTCCTAGAGAACAATTTTCTTTTCGGAAGTGATTTGCAACTTCACATCACCAATGCCAACGAATTTAATGTTGTTATAATATACTAACAACACTTTCTTATTTACAGCAGTAGCATATGTTTTTGAACATAACATAATCATAACACACACAGCACGACGCTAATGTTTATCCACCATTCACTTAATTCACCAACTAGATTGATTTAACTAGTCATATCAGTGAATTTCTTTTTAGTTAGGTTAGGCAGCGGAGCAACAATTTACTTGCGGGACATATGACATGGTTTCTCACAATTGTATTAAAAATAAATTGTGAACCAGTGTCATTTCTTGATGGTGGCTGCTGATTTTTATTTAGGTCCCTTTTGAGGTTCCTATTCTGTTGGCAGTTAGAGTTACTTATTCACAGTGCGGTTCTAATTTTTGAAAATAGTTTTTAAACAAAAATTCAAAATCGCATATGTGAATTTCTTAGCGTTGTTGTTATAGCAACAAGCACTTCATTGTGTTCAGTATATAGATGCATTTCTATAGCCTTTTTATCCTTCTTGTATTTAGGGACAATAAAACTCGAGTTAGTAATTTCTTCGGTAGACATGGCAGAAGGAAACGTCTTAAAATTGTTGATTTGGATTTCCAAACTGTTGTATTTGGATTTCCAAATTCTATTTTGAAAGGGACTATCTACCGAAGTTGTTACTAGGTTGAGTCACGACCAGGTCGCTCTCTTTAAGACGTTTCGCGGCACTGCCCAAAATTGTGCAAGGCAGACTATCAACCACGCCGCCTCCAGGATAAAACAAGCCCAGCTACAACTGTGCGGTTAACTACTGCACTGTAGAAAACCGTTCGAGATTTACACCTCCAATATGGTACTAAGACCACTCTTTAATACTGAAACCACTTTCTAATATGGTACTGTGACCACTCTATTATGGTGCTAAGACCACTCAAATATGGTGTTATCACCATTCTAACCTTTGAGCTCTCCAAAATATCAATATGGTACTAAGACCACTCAAATACGGTGATACCACCGTTCTAACTTTTTAACTTCTCCAAAAATAGAAAAATATAGAAAGAATATTTATATACCGTTAAGATCATTCTTAATTCCGACGGGACATTATTATTTCAAAAGGGACTATGATCTTAAAAGTACTCTTTATTCCGAAGGGACATATATTATCGAAGGGACTATGTTCTTAAGACCTTTCTTAATTCCGAAGGGACATTATACCGAATAGGGACTAAGGTCTTAAGAACACTCTTATATCCGAAGGGACAGAAAAAGGAGATAAGGAGAAGAATAGCTCGTTAACACAAGCTGGGGGGAGAAGAGAGAAAGAGTTCTCGACAACTCAATAGAACTCTTTGGTGTGATTTTTGAACTGAGTGGAGTCCTCTATTTATATAGAGATTTTGTAACTGTTTTAGCTAAAATTGCGGCAACAGTTACTCTAATGGATAAGATCAAAAGAAAACTTAACCACTAATCAGTTCAATAATACTTGTGGATAAGATCAAAATGAAACAAATCCACAAAAGTGGAGGAAACAAATTCATTGGATATGAATGAAGGAAAGATAAGAACTCAGTTGAATTCTTATTCTTATCACAAACAACATAAACTAAATTTATGAGAAGTGATATTCACGAATAAAAATAATAATTACTATTATTTTTATCATTATAAAGTATTTAAAATTAAATACCGCAATTTAAACACTACTAATGTGTGTGTTCTATTTTATGTGGGACCCCCACTCTCTATTTTTTCAATTCATATCACACTAGCTCAAAGTCTTATTACTTGGTGTTTAATCATTCAATTTCCTTCCAACTTCACACCAATGTTCCAACAATCCCCCACTTGAATTTAAAAAATGGTTTCAATAATAACGTCAAAATGTTTCTATAAGGTTGCTAATAAACAAAGGTGTCGCCTACAACTTGAACCTTTGCATAGCGAATACTATTCCGATTCAACAAGAGTTGCTTACATCATTGAACTCTATCTCAGACATAGAGTCCACACACAAACCTTTTCCTAAGGTGTATTCTAAAAGCCCGTGCGTTTATGGCCCTGCACGTCTATCCCAGTTTTAACGAACGCTCTAGGTATTTTGCCTCAAAATCCCATAGGAACCGGCCTCAGTTCCACATTCGTATAGGTGAGTCTATCAAGAGTACTCCTGTAGCTATGTACTCCACTCAACATAGAGTATAGATCTCATTAAGAGTTTCTATTATCTCATCCTTCTGTCGCTGCAGGATTCATGCTTTCTTAATTTTCTCATGGCATGTTCTATCACTCATGACTTGTTATTACCCATTGAACCTATTTCTTGGGATCTCCAGTCATTTAGGTCGGGTTACCATCACTTGTGAGCTTTAGGCATTAGTCTCATCCTATTGGATGTGTTTATGACTTTCTTTCTAGTTTTTCCTTTCGTCAAAGGATTGACTAATTCTTTATCAGTACGTACATGATCTACTTTAACCGTTCATTTTGAGAGTAGCTAGCTCTCTAATTTGTTATGTGTTCGTGCCTTAATAATTGTCTCTTACTATTGCAGTAAAGATTCTCAATTTTGTAATAGCTGCAGTACTATCACAATAAATTAACACTCTTGGCAACGGTTTTACCCACTAGGGGATCTCAACTAACAAGCATTTTCTCAACTTGCTTCTTCACTAGTTTTCTCTAGTGTTCTCATCTCAGATCATTCCAGTGTGGATTGAGTCAATATCATATGTTTCAACAAACAAATCCTCCAGTGATGCTCAATGTGCAGCCACTGGTCGCTTAAGACTCATCTGAAGGATGTTCTATTTTGTATCTTGTACCATTCAAGTACAACATGATACTCCTCCTAATGTAATCATAGAGTCATAGTCTTCTTAAGGCACCTTATGACTCTTTCAATAGCATGCCAATGCTTCTCACTTGGTCTACTAGTAAACTTGCACAAGAGTTCCACGACATAGGCAATGTCGAGTCTAATACATTCAGTGACATATCTAAGGACTGCCAATGATGCTCGCATATTCTATTTGTCTAACACCACCTCAAGTGTTCTTGAAGAGTTTTACACTTGGATCATAAGGTGTGCTTGCAAGTTTACAGTCAAATAGTTACATTTCTTAAGATCTTCTCAACATTGTGAGATTAATTAAAAAATTCTCCTTTTTGATCCAGTAATCTTGACACCAAGAATTACTTCAACTTTGTCTAGGTCTTTCTTATCAATGTTGTTGATAAACAATGATTTCACATAAATTATAGCATGAATATTTGAACCAAATATGAGCAAGTCGTCTACATAGAGACATATGATCGTGCAAATGTTATTTCCATATGTGTAGTGAATACATTTGTCACTTTCATTCACTTTATACTCATTCGATATCTTTTGGTTGTCAAATCTTTCATGCCATTTCTTAGGAGTTTAATTTTAGACCGTGCAAAGATTTTTCTAACTTGATGACCTTGTTTTCTTGTCCTGAATCACAAAACCTTCTGGTTGTTCCATATAGATTTCTTCTTCTAGTTCACCATTTAATGAGGCAACTTTCACATCCATTTGGTGTACTATCAATTTATGAGCAGCGGCTAAAGGGACTAGCACCCTTATGGATATGATTCGATTGACTGGTGACTAAGTGTCGAAGAAATCTATATTTTTTTCTCTTTGCCTAAAACCTTTTTCTACAAGGTAAGCCTTGTATTAAGCAACCGAACCATCAGGTTTTAGTTTCTTTTTCCAAAATCCAAATACAACCGATTAGTTTGCATCCAGGAGGCAAGTCAACTAAGAGTCATGTTTCGTCAGACTCGAGAGAATCCATTTCATCGTTTACTGTTTTTTCCTTTTCAAAAGTTAGCATCCAATGAAGACAAAGCTTCTTGAAGGCCAGATGGATCCTCTTCCAATATACAAATCATATAATTATGTTTATACTCTTTAGCAATTATAGCTTTCTTACCTCTTCGAGGTTCTATAACATCTCGTACGATGTTTTCATAACTACTGGAATGTGATCAGATGCAGTGCCCCCACTAGCTCTCAATTTAAAAGGGGAAATTACTTTGCCCCCACTAATGGCGTGCTTCCATTAGCGCCCCCACTAGTGCCCCCACTATTCTTTATTTAAAGGGGTATTTATTTACATAGAAATCAGTATTGTTTAATTCTATGCTCACTTTAGCATTTAGGTTTTTAAAACTTACATGCTTCGTTATTTATAGCATACCTAATGAATACGCATTCATAGGCTCTACTAGTGAGTTCAACTCTCTTGGGGTCCAGAATGCAAATATAATCCAGACAATCTCAAGTTCAAAAATAGACAAGTTATGTTGTCTTTTCTTCAAAACTTCTTAATTAGAAATTTTGTTCGTAGACTTGGGTACTCTATTCAACATAAATTTCAATTTTTGTTATAAAAATTGAACGTATCAAGCGTATCAATTTTATTTTTTTTAAAATTTACAGTCATCAATAAATATGATAAAATATCTTTTTATCATTTCTAGTTTATGTGTCATCAGGTTCGCACATATCATAATTTATTAAGTTTAGAGGTTCAAATTCTCTAAACACTGATTTATATGAACTTTGGTTCATTCATTTTGACTGCAAAAAATAAAATTTTCTAATAATATAACTTTGGAATTAAGTCCAAGTTACTCAAGTTTAAAATTAAACGCTTGTTCATTTGACATGTCAAATATTAAAATCACACAACTTATAAAATAGAAGGAGAATTTAATTTTGAGCATATCATCAAAGGCGCAGTCTTTTTTCAACAAGAATGCATGATGCACAAATCTCTTTTTAAGTCCAAGTCAACTCAGTCTTATTCAATAGAAATCTGAAATTCAGGTTCTTTCTTATTTTGGAGCATGTATCACGTCCTAGAGAACAATTTTCTTTTCGGAAGTGATTTGCAACTTCACATCACCAATGCCAACGAATTTAATGTTGTTATAATATACTAACAACACTTTCTTATTTACAGCAGTAGCATATGTTTTTGAACATAGCATAATCATAACACACACAGCACGACGCTAATGTTTATCCACCATTCACTTAATTCACCAACTAGATTGATTTAACTAGTCATATCAGTGAATTTCTTTTTAGTTAGGTTAGGCAGCGGAGCAACAATTTACTTGCGGGACATATGACATGGTTTCTCACAATTGTATTAAAAATAAATTGTGAACCAGTGTCATTTCTTGATGGTGGCTGCTGATTTTTATTTAGGTCCCTTTTGAGGTTCCTATTCTGTTGGCAGTTAGAGTTACTTATTCACAGTGCGGTTCTAATTTTTGAAAATAGTTTTTAAACAAAAATTCAAAATCGCATATGTGAATTTCTTAGCGTTGTTGTTATAGCAACAAGCACTTCATTGTGTTCAGTATATAGATGCATTTCTATAGCCTTTTTATCCTTCTTGTATTTAGGGACAATAAAACTCGAGTTAGTAATTTCTTCGGTAGACATGGCAGAAGGAAACGTCTTAAAATTGTTGATTTGGATTTCCAAACTGTTGTATTTGGATTTCCAAATTCTATTTTGAAAGGGACTATCTACCGAAGTTGTTACTAGGTTGAGTCACGACCAGGTCGCTCTCTTTAAGACGTTTCGCGGCACTGCCCAAAATTGTGCAAGGCAGACTATCAACCACGCCGCCTCCAGGATAAAACAAGCCCAGCTACAACTGTGCGGTTAACTACTGCACTGTAGAAAACCGTTCGAGATTTACACCTCCAATATGGTACTAAGACCACTCTTTAATACTGAAACCACTTTCTAATATGGTACTGTGACCACTCTATTATGGTGCTAAGACCACTCAAATATGGTGTTATCACCATTCTAACCTTTGAGCTCTCCAAAATATCAATATGGTACTAAGACCACTCAAATACGGTGATACCACCGTTCTAACTTTTTAACTTCTCCAAAAATAGAAAAATATAGAAAGAATATTTATATACCGTTAAGATCATTCTTAATTCCGACGGGACATTATTATTTCAAAAGGGACTATGATCTTAAAAGTACTCTTTATTCCGAAGGAACATATATTATCGAAGGGACTATGTTCTTAAGACCTTTCTTAATTCCGAAGGGACATTATACCGAATAGGGACTAAGGTCTTAAGAACACTCTTATATCCGAAGGGACAGAAAAAGGAGATAAGGAGAAGAATAGCTCGTTAACACAAGCTGGGGGGAGAAGAGAGAAAGAGTTCTCGACAACTCAATAGAACTCTTTGGTGTGATTTTTGAACTGAGTGGAGTCCTCTATTTATATAGAGATTTTGTAACTGTTTTAGCTAAAATTGCGGCAACAGTTACTCTAATGGATAAGATCAAAAGAAAACTTAACCACTAATCAGTTCAATAATACTTGTGGATAAGATCAAAATGAAACAAATCCACAAAAGTGGAGGAAACAAATTCATTGGATATGAATGAAGGAAAGATAAGAACTCAGTTGAATTCTTATTCTTATCACAAACAACATAAACTAAATTTATGAGAAGTGATATTCACGAATAAAAATAATAATTACTATTATTTTTATCATTATAAAGTATTTAAAATTAAATACCGCAATTTAAACACTACTAATGTGTGTGTTCTATTTTATGTGGGACCCCCACTCTCTATTTTTTCAATTCACATCACACTAGCTCAAAGTCTTATTACTTGGTGTTTAATCATTCAATTTCCTTCCAACTTCACACCAATGTTCCAACATTTCATAATGGTAATGAAATGTACTTGAGGTGCATAATTAACTGGCATGTCCTCTAAGTGTTGGTAAACAAAAACTTCATTATCACTTTGTTTCTAATATAAAAAAAAAAGTTGTTTTTGGATTGGAGGCATCTATTGGCTGGCATGTTCCATTGTTGAGGAACTAGAACTGCTAAATGTTTTAAAGAATGAATTTTTGAAGGATGAGATCCAGATCTTGTGGGATATATATGATCAAAAGACAGACAACAATATCAATTATGTGAAAAAAAAAATCATGATTTACATTTAGTAGAACAAAATAATAGATTAGTTGGTTGTGTATGCACGAGTGGCGCATAATCGGAGAAGCAATAAGCAGCACCAATTTTTATAATTGAAATGATGAATGTAATGTGGCAGCAGAAGAGGAAACTTACTGATGACTAATGAGGTTTTCTGATTGCCAACACAAAGAAGTCATGCCAGCTGTATTCATCATGCACCTCAAACTCATTTCAATATTCATAGCATCTTGCAGAATAACACATGCAGTATCATTAATAAATTCACAATGTTGGACTAACATGTAACAAGCTTACCATATTCAAAGGGAAATTCATTTGACACCACATGCTCTACACCATCATTAACAACTGCTGCATATTTTATTAATTCATTTCCCTTCTATATCATGATTAGCTCTTATATAAAGAGAGATTCAAGCACTTGGTAACATCACACAAACATTGAGCTTAACAATTATCTTAGAAGAAAAAAAGAACAAACAACAAATTAAAGCGAAATATGGCAAGCAACAAGTACCATGTTCGCTCAAACAGTTTTCCTTCTCAATCACATCCTAACTCCACAAGAATAGAACAAGAGCTAACCAAAATTAAGACATGTGAAGCCACATCAACATCCACATCTGATTCAATTACCAGTGGTCTTTCCTTTCTTGAAGATTTGTATATTTCTTTGGAAGATCTTCTCAAAATGTCATCAACACAAAAGGCTATTTCTCACCATCAAGGTGAGAAATTTGTGGAAGAATTGTTGGATGGTTCAGTGAAAGTTTTGGATATCTGTGGCATCACAAGGGACACCATGTTACAGTTTAAGGAAAATGTTCAAACACTTCACTCTTCTCTAAGAAGGAGAAAGGCAGATTCAAGCATTGAAAAAAGTGTAGCCGAATATAAATTCTTCACAAAGAAGATGAAGAAGAATGTCACAAAGTTGATCACATCTTTAAAACATATGGAAAGTAAATTTGGAGCTTCCTCACTTTTGAATCAAGATCAAGACCTTGTTGCAGTGATTACAGTTATTAGAGAGGTCCTTGTAATGAACATGTCTATCTTTCAATCCATTTTGTCTTTCTTGGTTGGATCTTCATCAAAGTCAAAAGCAAACAAATGGTTGAAAGTGAGAAAGTTGATGCAAAAGAGGGTAACATGTGAAGAGAACAAGGATAATTTCAATGAATTGCAGTGTGTGGAAGCATCTTTAAGAACCCTTATAAGTGAAGGTTCTAACGTTGCACATGAAAGATTTGAGGCTTTGGAGATTGCAATTGAAAGTATAGAAAATGGTTTAGAGAATATATTTAGGCGTTTGGTTAAAACTAGAGTTTGTCTTTTGAACATCATAACTCTATCTTAGGGATCTGCTGAGTATTGAAAAATTTTGCACAGTCAATTTGTAAATAAATACGATGTACACAATTCAATAGCAATACAATCAAATAGAAACAATAGATTTTTGTTCTATATTTCTGCTCTTATATTTTATTTTGAAGTTATATTTTCCCTAAACTGATAGATTTGAAAGTATCTATTCAACCAGATAACATAATTACATAAGCAGTATTCAAAGCACGGAAATAGGAAATCCAATCAAAATTACTTCACCATATCTCATATTTGCATAAAATTGTGAACAACTAGGAAACTATGAATGCGTCAATACAAGACAACTTAAACACAAGATACAAACCAATATTACTGGTTCAAATGTGTCCTTTTGTCTCAAAATTACAACGTTGATATGAAAGATTCATAAGATATTAAAATTTGATTTAAAAAATGATTTAATAATGATGAGCAAATCTTAAATATGAAGACATGTTCTAAAAAAAAAAGAATAGAAGAAAAATGAGGATATCAAGGAGAAAAAGGTTTCATTGGTTTCCGTAAGAGCTTTTGAGAAAGACATGAAGGCTTTCTATACAAAATTAATCATTGATATGACCAAGTTGATTTTACCCAAAAGTACCCACAATTATATCCTAATGGAGGGTAGCAAATGTGTGAGTTAGTAATGTCTGAACCGCTGATCCATTCCATGTTATCTAAGTTCAAGAATGGATATTTTAGAGTAGCATGGAGCATGAGATATAAAACTGATTATTACTTTTTCCATCTTATTATTTTCTCACGTGCCCTATTTTTTTTTTTTTTTTACAAAAATGTTTATGGGGTTTCGAATTATATAATCCAAAATATGCTTATACATGAGCAGCAATCAGAATCTCTCACATTTCAGCAGTTGTGAATTTCACTTATAAAAACAACAAAAAACAAAGTAAAAAAATGATAAAACATGTCAAATAAAATAAAATATATATATATATATATATATATATATATATATATATAATACCACCCAAAATTTTAAAAAATCAAATAAAACTAATGCAAATTTTTTCAGATTTTTCTTGGAATATGAAAAAATTTAAAATAAAAAATAAAAATTGGTCTAAACGATGGAATTTTGGATTTTGAGGGGCAGAGTCCTGTAAGAAGTCCCTTGATATTTGGATTTTGATCCTTGATTTTTTTTTTATTTTCTGAGAAAGTTTCAGAGCAATCTGATCAAGTAGCTCGAAAACCGGATTTTTAACTAAGAACAACTAACAATGACCTGAAACAGAAGAATGTAAATTAGAAAGATTAATATGGTTCTTAAACCAGCTATTCATGTTATAAACATGCTCATAATTTATGTTGATACAATTTGAATTATATAATCCGAACTGTTTTTCCCCTAGATAATGGTGTTTAGGTGGTGTTTGATAAGTGCCTAAAAGTAGTTATCTTTTGATAGATTTTAAGGCACTTATGTTACTTGTTTTACAAGTTACCTTAGGATAAGCTCGTATTTGTGGTTAAAATGCAATATTTGTGATCCTAAGTCTTACCCCATGTTATTATGCAGGAATTTCATGCTTGGACCTGATTGGAGCAAAGAAAATGAAGTTTTGTTCAAGCTTTCCTAGGCCAAGATTTCCTCCAAGGGTATTGAAGTTGATAAAGCTAAGATCGATGTGATAGGCAAGCTTCCACCACCAGTCAATGTCAAAGGCATCCGAAGTTTCCTAGGCCATGTCGGGTTCTATCGGAGGTTCATCAAAGACTTCTCAAAGATTGCAAAGCCATTGAGCAATTTGCTCAACAAAGATAAGTCTTTTGTTTTTGCGTTGACCTAACACCGCTCCTACCGCATAATCACTTGCATCGCACATAAGTTCAAAATCAAAATTCCAATTTGGTGCGGTGATTATGGGTGCGGATGTCAAACTATCTTTTAAACTTTCAAAAGCGTTCAAACAATCAATATCAAAATCAAAAGACTTATCTTTGTTGAGCAAATTGCTCAATGGCTTTGCAATCTTTGAGAAGTCTTTGATGAACCTCCGATAGAACCCGACATGGCCTAGGAAACTTCGGATGCCTTTGACATTGACTGGTGGTGGAAGCTTGCCTATCACATCGATCTTAGCTTTATCAACTTCAATACCCTTGGAGGAAATCTTGTGACCAAGGACTATACCCTCGGTTACCATGAAATGACACTTCTCCCAATTGAGCACCAAGTTGGTTTCCTTGCACCGTTTCAGTACCGTGTCCAGATTCTTCAAGCACAAATCAAATGATGACCCGAAGACTGAGAAGTCGTCCATAAACACTTCAATGCTCTTCTCTATCAAATCCGCAAAGATGGCTTGCATGCATCGTTGAAATGTTGCTGGAGCGTTACATAATCCGAACGGCATGCGTCGATATGCAAATACTCCAAATGGACAAGTAAAGGCTGTCTTCTCGTGATCGTCTGGATTCACAGAAATCTGATTATAACCCGAATATCCGTCAAGGAAACAATAAAAAGCTTGTCCTGACAGTCTCTCTAGCATTTGATCCATGAATGGTAGAGGAAAATGATCATTCCTTGTTGCTTTGTTGAGCCTCCGGTAATCTATACACATCCTCCAACCGGTGACGGTTCTTGTCGGTATGAGCTCATTCTTCTCATTTGTGATTACCGTCATACCTCCCTTCTTAGGGACAACTTGAACCGGACTAACCCAAGTACTATCCGAGATCGGATATATCATGCCGGCTTCAAGTAGTTTAACCACTTCTTTCCGGACTACTTCCTTCATGTTTGGGTTTAGCCGTCGTTGAGGTTGTGCTACCGGCTTGTAATCTTCCTCCATCATGATCTTATGCATACAATAGGATGGACTTATCCCTTTTAAGTCGGATAGTGTCCAGCCTATTGCTTCCTTGTTGGACTTCAAAACTTCAACCAATTTTGTTTCTTCATTGTTTGACAAGGAGCTACTAATAATGACCGGTTTGTTACCCTCTTGATCAAGAAATACATACTTCAAATGTGAGGGTAGGATCTTCATCTCCGGCTTCATTTCTTCAACTTTAGCTTCATTCGTCAATTCCTCAATTTTGGCTTTGTGAGGAGGAATTTCCTTCAACGAATCCAGCTCCTTCAAACACTCTTCTATCTCCTTCTCATCTTCTTCTCCTATGATACTAAGTGCATTTGTCAAAACTCTTTCAAGATGTGTTAAGTGATGCAGCTGGTCCCTCGTATCAACAATCAATTCTTCAGTTGCATCCATCTTGAAGCAGGCACCTTTATCACTAGGATGCTTCATCGCTTCATTGATGTTGAAATTGACTTCTTCATCGTCCACACGGACTTTCATTAGACCTCCGTCAAGATCAATCATCATCCTTGCCGTTTGCATGAACGTTCTTCCAAGAATTAGCGGCACATCATCATCTTCAGGTATGTCCATCACTACAAAGTCGATGGGAAATAAGAACTTGTCGACTTTCACCAACACGTCTTCAGCTATCCCCAACGGACGTGTGAAGGATTTGTCGGCCAATTGCAATGTCAAGTTAGTTCTTTTCACAACCAAATCACCAATCCTTTTGGCAACGGAAAGTGCGATTAGATTGATACTTGAACCTAAATCAATGAGTGCTTTGCCGACATTAACATTGCCAATAGACACCGGTAGTGTAACTTTACCTGGATCTCTCTCCTTCCTTGGCAATGTTCTCTGGATGATTGCACTACAATTAGCATCTAGGTGAATTGTTTCTTCTTCATTATACCTCCTCTTCTTGGAAAGAATCTCTTTCATAAACTTGGCATAAGTTGGCATTTGCTCTAAGGCTTCCGAGAATGGAATGTTGATTTGCAAACGTTTGAATATGTCAAGGAACCTAGCAAACTGCCTTTCTTTCTCCTTTCTGGCTGGAGTAGTTGGATACGGTAGATGTGGTGGTGGCGCATTCTTCACTACTTCTTGATTCTTGCCCTTCTCCTTCACCACATCTCTCTTCATCACTATGTTTTCATTTTCAACTACTTCCTTATTTTTTTCGACTTCATCCTCATTATTATCTCCTCCTGTTTCCTCCTCATTTCCTTCATCATGATCTTCCTCCTCATTTTCAACAACCCTTCTCTCAACCTCAAGGTTGTCTCCTATACCTCTTCCAACTACCTTCCCACTCCGAGTAGCAATCGCCTTGCAATTATCATTGTCTCTTGATGCAAGGTCTTCTTCATCAAAATGACTTAATTGTCATTTTGATGATGATGCATGGTCTTTGGGGTTGGTTTGTGTGTTGGCGGTAATGGTTCCACCTTGCTGGGTTGCTTGAGCTAGCTTTTGTGCCAACTGGCCCACTTGTGTTTCCAGGTTTTTGATGGAGGCATCAGCATTCTTTTGGTTCGCCATTGACATTTGCATGAATTGGTTAAGAGTTTCGTCGGTGTTTTGTTGTCGGTTTTGTTGCGGAGGTTGGTATTGATTGTAGTTTTGGTAAGGTTGTCGGTTTTGTGGTCCAACTTCTTGCCTCCAACATTGGCCATAGTTTGGATTGTTCCCTCTTGGGAAGTTGTTGTTATGACCTTGGTATTGGTTTTGAAACTGTTGTGGCCTTTGTTGATTTCCAACATAACTTACCTCTTCGGTGGGTGGCGGACAAAATCTGGTGGGGTGATCTCCCGAACAAAGTTCGCATGATGCGACTTGATGGTGTCTCCTTTGTTCGTTTTGAATATCCTTCATTTGTTGAGGAAGATTGGCCATCTTTCTAGTCAATTCCTCCACTTGTTGGGTTAACAATTTATTTTGAGCAAGGATTGCGTCATTAGTCCCCAAGTCCAATATTCCCGCTTTCCTTTGGCCTTGGCTTCTGTTATGGTGAGCCTGGTGATCATTTAATGCCATTCTTTCAATGATAGCAACAGCATCTTCGGCACTCTTGGCCATTAGTGATCCACCAGCAGCAGCAACAAGCAATAGCTTTGACTGTTGTTGCATCCCATTCCGGAAAAGATGAATTTGTGTTAAATCATCGAATCCATGGTTAGGGCATCTTCTAAGCATCGACTTGAAACGCTCCCATGCTTCACATCGTATGCATCCACCGCAAGTATGACCTCACGCCGTTCAGTTTCTGCCGGTTGAGGTCCTTCTGTTTCTCCCTATTCTTCTTTGTATTCACCGCCCCCATCCCTTTTTGTCTTTTGCGTACGGTAGCTTGCAGTATTAGGTTTTTTTTTCTTCTTCTTTTTCGTTAATTAATTAATTATTTTTAAAACAGATTCAGTTTGGGATCTAGGCTTTTAAACTCTTTTTTGTTTCATGGACAAAGCTCCACTTTAATATGGTAATTGCTTTATCGGTCCAAGTCATTGTTCAAAAGCCACTCAAAATTATATTGTAAATTTCGATTGTACAAAATGTATTAGGAGTTACGACCTGATCGTTGTTTTTTAGATCAGAGTGTAACTGTCGATCAATTTAATATAGAGGTTGAGCCTATAAAACAATCATCCTTCACTACTCTCTTATCAAAATTTGGGATTAACCCTTTTCACAACAAAAGATATACAATCTTCTACTGCAAAAATAAAAATCTTTTATTATTAGTAGGGGTGTTCGTGGTGCGGTTTTGAGGTTAAAAGTCATCTGAACCACGAGATAAAAAAACATGCGGTTTGGTTTGGTTCGGTTGACTTTTAAAATAAAATCCGAACTAAATTAAACCAAACCAATGCGGGTTGGGTTGAATCGGTTGGTGCAGTATTTTTCAAGACAATACAATGTTTCCAACATTAAAATCGAGTTAAAAAGTTATAACACAACATATTTCTAGCAATGTTTCCGACAATATGTTAAATTTCATCGAACATTACAATTTTATTTTCACCAAACAATATAAACGAAATTAAAAACATGAACAAAAAGTCATTCTATTATGTAATAAATGTAAAACACTAAGATTTTATCATTCTATAAAATTTCAAGTAGTACATAAATATATTTTTTAAATTAAAAACAAAGAAGAAACTTAACAAGAGAAAAAAATATCAATTTTTAAAAGTTTCTATGAGTATTGGTTTATGTGACATAGGTTCAATTAACATTTTTCTTATGTCGCGGTTGGTTCGGTTGGTAAAATAATAAAAACCGCAAATCGAACCAAACCATGCGGTTGAGTAAAAAAATGATCCGAATACATCTAAACCAAATACGGTTTCATTTTTTCGGTCATCCTAATAACTTATTAGGATGTAAATCTCTTCGGTCATTTTTAGAACACAAGTTTTTATTTTTTATTTTTTTTATCCTTTTAGAACATAAGTTGTGACAACTTGATAGTTTTAAAACTCATTTCTAAATAATTTAAACAAAATAAATCATTTTAAGAGGGTTAAATGGATGTACATCTTTATATTTCTTGAATGTTTGGAACACAACTTGTACAACTTGATCATTCTCAAACTCATTTTTTTTTAAAACAAATCAATCAATCAACAAATACATCATAATCAATTTCTCGCGTTCAAGTTTTTTTCCTTCATCAAATCAAACTATACTTTTTATCAAAATTATAGCAACAAAAATATTTTCTTCAAAACATACTAACACACAAACATTTTTCACTCTAAAACTACGTCGCTTTGAATTCTACATTGCACTGAGTGATACAGAGGAGCAAGAGGGTATGACACTCTTTGGTAGAAATAAGTGACTAGAAAGAAGTATGTTGATTGAGTTTTATAAGCAAGATTTAACTAATTATTATATTATATTTAATGTTATCATTTATAAAACACTCTTTAATTATTTTAAACTTTATTTTTTAATAACTCTTTTATTCATATAATAAGTTTATATGAAGTACAATTTAGAGGATATAACTAATTTTTTTTACTTAGACAAAATAAAATGAAATCAACTATTTTTCTTAAATAGTATGAGATATGTTTTTTTGTTGAGGTGTGTTATTTGAACAACCATTTAGTAGACAACTTATGGAACAACCGTAAATTTATAAAGAAAAACTAGGGATTGACACGAAAATCAAAACCATAAAGAGATAAAGTAAAAACATAATGTAAGTGTGAGAGAGAAAATTGTCACAAAAATTGTTACAAAATGGTTGTACAATTATCATTTCTCTTTTTTCTTTATAGTATTGTGCATGAGTACATTAGGTAGAGTCATCATTCACTTTGCATCATAGATAAAACCTAAAGGGCAAAGTCTCAAGAAAAGGAAAATATAATTCCATTTCAAGTGTCTATTTCATTTTGCTCAAAAGTATATCACACTCTTGTTCACAAATTAGTCCTTTTTATTGAAGGGAAAACAAGTTAAGGAAAATTAGAGAAAATATCACAAGAAATGAGTAGAGGGTAATAATAATGAGTATAAACTTTTCATTGTATTTGATTGTGATGTTTGACTATTGAATTGTCTGTATCTATACAAATTGATGAGACAAAATTTTCAATCCTCAAAAGATCCTTAAAACTTGGATGCTTTAGAAGATCTGGAGAGAAAACAAAGACTTAGCAAACTATTGAGTCATAATGTTCAAGAGACTGACCCTAGTTTTAATCAAACGCCTAAATACATTCTCTAAACCATTTTCTATCATTTCAATTGCATTCTCCAAAGCCTCAAATCTTTCATGTGCATCTTGGATCTTAGTAACATTAGAACCTTCACTTACAAGGGTTCTCAAAGATGCTTCCACACACTGCCACTCATTGAAACTCTCCATGTTCTCTTCACAAACTACCCTCTTATGCATAAACTTTGCAACTTTCAACCATTTGTTTGTCTTTGACTTCGATGAAGATCCAACCAAGAACGACAAAATGGATTGAAAGATAGACATGTTCATAGCTATGACCTCTCTAAGAACTGTAATCACTGCAACAACTTCTTGATCATGATTCAAAAGTGAAGAAGCTCCAAATTTAGTTTCCATATGTTTTAAAGATGTGATCAACTTTGAGACATTCTTCTTCATCTTCTTTGTGAAGAATTTATATTCGGCTACACTTTTTTCAATGCTTGATTCTCCCTTTCTCCTTCTAAGAGAAGAGTGAAGTGATTGAACATTTTCTTTAATTTGTAACATGGTGTCCCTTGTGATGCCACATATGTCCAAAATTTTCATTGAACCATCCAACAACTCTTCCACAAATTTCTCACCTTGATGGGGAGCAATGGCCTTTTGTGTTGATGACATATTGAGAAGATCTTCCAAGGAAATATACAAATCTTCAAGAAAGGAAAGGCCAGTGGTAATTGAATCAGGTGAGGATGATGATGTGGCTTCCCATGTCTTCATTTTGGTTAACTCTTGTTCAATTCTAGTGGAGCTTGGATGAGATTGAGAAGGAAAACTATTTGAGCGAACATGGTAATTGATGCTTGCCATATTTCTCTTTAATTTGTTGTTTGTTCTTTTTTCCTTCTAAGATAATTGTTAAGCTCAATGTTTGTGTGATGTTACCAAGTGCTTGAATCTCTCTTTATATAAGAGCTATTCATGATATAGAAGGGAAATGAATAAAATATGCAGCAGTTGTTAATGATGGTGTAGAGCATGTGGTGTCAAATGAATTTCCCTTTGAATATGGTAAGCTTGTTACATGTTAGTCCAACATTGTGAATTTATTAATGATACTGCATGTGTTATTCTGGAAGATGCTAAGTTTCTTTGACCTGTTTAAAATTATATTTTATCCATAACATTAGGAAGTAATCCTTATCTTTTTCTTCTCAACAATATTGATAAGATTGTTATGAGAAATTAGACACCTTACATTGAATAAAGAAGTGGCTCTCTGTTTCTCTTCTAGAACAGGACATAATTTGTGGATACATTGCAATGCTTGGCTTCATATTTGATATAGTTTTTCAAGGTGGTAGAAAGTTGATAATTTTTTATGATCGTGAGTTATGTCAGATTCTGTTGTTCCAAAAATCTGATGCATAAAAAGTGAACGTTTTAAAATATATTTTTATTTCAACGATGATTATATATCAAAACAGATATAGTTATTCAACCTTCAGTCAGGCCTCCCAGGATTAAAATTTTTCTCAAACCTTATGTTCTGAAGATGCATTTCACTAATAAGTATGTGAGTGCTCTAAGGGAGTCTTCACAATTGAATGATGAATGAAGATCAAGAATTGGTTGCTGAAATAACTTTCCTATTTCAGAATAAATATTGAACCAAAATTGTAGGACTTTACCCCTAAGGGAGTCCTTCCAGAAATTCTCGAAGACTAGAGTTGAACCCTAGTCTAAGAGGGGGTTTGGAAATAGTTTTTAACCAGCAATAGACACGCCTCAGTTAAAACCTCACTAGCTGTGTCATTGCCCCAAGCGCAAAGATGGTTTTAAACATAGATTAAGCTGCTTTTTATATAACTCTAAACTCATCTAATTCATCTTATTAGCGATGTGAGACTAGGAAATATGCTGCCAAGTCACCACTCACCATTTTTGTGTCTTAAACTTTAAACTTAGAATTGGTAGCATCTGAGTTGATAGGGTTAAGACTTTGTTTATCATATATTTGAACAAGCCTAAGGATTTACAGTTATTTACATATAGAAAACTCAAAGGAGAGATTGAAAATGTAGCTACCAGTGAATATGTTCCCTACCAAATCTTCCTTCATTTATCTAACAGAGTGCAACACATAATAATTCTAATAACTACTGCACATAGATGATTACTTCTGCATAATTTAATGTTTTTTTTTTAGGAATTCTGCATAATTTAATATAATAATATGATAATGATAAAAAGATATATATTAACACATGTGATTGATATAGTAATCTATCCACTTGCAGTATCCTTATAGTCAGCAGATTATGATCCGATTATGTTGGTCTTGGCAAGTTTCAAAATTACCAAATGCTATAATAATATTCTTAATAAATTTTTATTAATATTAAAATTATATTTATTTTAAATTAAAATTGGAAGGGGCCGTGAGAACGCAGGCCCCCATGACAACAAATTATAATGTAGGCTCCACCACTTAGGTAGACCTTAGGCTAGCACCCTTCCTAAGTGCAATGGAGGTCACTTGCCTAGGCCATTGGCCTTCAAGATCACCCATTGACTCCATCCAGGTAAGTATGTTGCAATTTGTCACACACTTCTGTTTTAGACTATTACTTTTCCATCATATCCATTTCTCGCGCGCCCTATTTTTTTTTTTACGAAAATGCCTATGTGATTTTCAGATTTTATAATCTGAATTGAGTTTTTCCTTTGTTTTGGGGGTAGGTAGAAAAATGAGTTTTCACCAATTCAGATTTTATAATCCGAACACCCCAAAAAATAGGGTGTGTTCCTTGCTTTTTTCGGATTATAGAATCAGAACACTGTTAAAGCACAAAAGTAAGTATAAGTTTTATATCGTTCCACATGGATTATTGCGATATCATAAACCGTTCAACGTCGATTATCGTCTTAAGTTAGGGTTTAATCTTTTTCATTACTAACACTACTCGACATAAAAAGCATTATAAATAAAACGTAGAGTAATAGGACATAAAAGGTGTTAGGATTAAAGTTCGTCAATCAAACGTCGATTGTATTCGATTGATCATAAATATGGATTCTAGCTTTTTCTTATATACGACATTATCACGTATTACTCGACAACGTCATTCGTGTCCAAATGACGTCGTGAGATCGATCGTATCGTTTAATCGACGATTTCTCAATCTATTAAACGATTCGAAAGCTTTACGATCCAATACTTAATGTAATTATCAAAACCAAATCCCATTTCTAGAATTTCTTATTTTGATAGAATATCATTCTAAACCTAGATTCAAAAGTATTTTTCAACATCATTTAAATCAAATATAAGAATGGAAAACAAGAACAAATTCAATGGTATATAAAAATGCTAGAATCATATATTTAAAATATCAAAAGTTTACAACTAAGAGTGATTGATTACCTAATAATCCCAACAAAGGAGATTAGTTGATCATTCTCATGATAACTATGCAAAAGTAGAAAGGAAGATGGAGAATATGCTAAGGCTTGATTTCTCAAAGCTTCTTAGTGTAATCTTCACTTGAATTCCTTTTGCTCTATGAAGTTTGCCTCCTTTTATGCCTATTCTCTCTCTAGAAAATAACTATTTCAAGCTCTGGAAATTGTAAAAACTAGTATTCAACTGAATATATGATAAAATGAGCTTAAAATGCTTTTATATTTCTGAGATTTTGCACGCTCGCTACAAGCGACCAGCCTGTCGCTGTAGCGAGGAAGTCTTCTTGGCCAATGGGAGAGCTCCACGTCATCACTCAGCATTAAACCGCCCTTTGGTCGCTATAGCGACGAGATCTGTCGCTACTAGCGATGGAACCTTCAAATTCCCTGCCTATCCTCGCTTCTAGCGTCCAGTCCATCGCTTGAAGCGATGAACTCTCAATTTTCCCTGCCTAGGCTCGCTTCTAGCGAGGCTTCTGGTGCTTGTAGCGATGAAGTCATGAAATTCCCTGCCTATCCTCGCTTGTAGCGATGAGACTTGCGCTTGTAGCGATGGCTTTAACAAAACTTCATTTTCTTTGCTCCAATCAGGTCCAAGCATGAAATTCCTGCATAATAACATGGGGTAAGACTTAGGATCACAAATATTGCATTTTAACCACAAATACGAGCTTATCCTAAGGTAACTTGTAAAACAAGTAACATAAGTGCCTTAAATCTATCAAAAGATAACTACTTTTAGGCACTTATCAAACTCTCCCCAACTTAGCATTTTGGTTTGTCCTCAAACCTAAGAATCAAAAGGAAATTTTCACAGCTTTTAACCAAAGTATTGTTCAATTAGCAAAAGAATCAAAAGTTTGAAGAAATAAGTATCAGATGAGTGATTCAAACGTGACTGCGCAAGCTAGTGTTAAGTTTCTCATTAAACGAGATACATACTATGAATGTGAACTAGTTCTAAACACAAAGCATCAAATCACACAATTCTTAACAAACAACATGTTTAAATTTGAACCAAACCTAACACACTTCTATATAAAGTATATGAACACATTGAAATCTATTGTGAGGGTATGAACACTCATCCAGCAAACATGATAACATTCCAATCAAATTATGTGTCCATCTAATTATCATTTCTAAAAGCATTAAAGCAAATGATCACAAGGTCTTTAAGGGTTGTAATTGGGCTAGGTTACAAAAGAATTGTCATATGTGGGATATTGAATTCAAATGGCCAAGCAAGAGGAACATTCAATCTATTTACAAACTTCCTCCTTATTCAAATACAACTCTTGGTGAACTACAAATTTTTCTTTTCTTGATTGATCTTGACAACTTTTCTTTGAATTATTGCAAACCTTTTCTAATTTTCTCTTTTCTTTTTTCTTTTCTTTTTCTTTTTCTTTTTCTTGTTGTCAAGATCAATTATCATCATTCACCACTACTTGACATTAACACAACCTCCCTTTCTCCCCAACTTAGTTCAATGATACCCTAATCGAATGTTCCTTTATCATTTTGGCAAAGGTCAATAATAACAATGGATAAGGGTTCAAAAGAAAGCAAATATCAGAATTCAATAATGAGTTAACTATGAACTGGATTTTTTTACAAACTCCGACAATTTCAATAAGCAATTGAGCTTATGAAAGTTGACAGTTCATGGCTAACAATTCTGATTCAATAGGCTCAGAGGGGTTAACAGATACTCACTTCTCACAGGGTAGGTTTATTTGGTCAAGTATTTCACTCATATTCAAAAAAATGCCTTGATCATTTCAATGCTTTTATACAATTTAAAACAACAATAGATTTAACATAAATTAATCGAGTTAAACATGAAATGCTGGTCTCCTGCATATATATACAATGGTTGAGGATTCCTCACATTTCGGCTAGTTCTAATTGGTTCAAAACTAAACATGTGCTTGCGTAAAACTGAATAGATTAAATTTGTGTGTAAAGAACTTATTCACATTCAAGAATATACCTAGAAAAACAAGAAAACGAGTACCTTAGCTGCGCGCTTTTATCACTCATTCTATCATTATCACTCAACTGATTCTAAGCTCAATGCTTTGCTTTCAAACAAGCACTTAGCTTTTGAATCTTTGTCATCTTTCTTTCCAATGTTGAGTAAATTTCAAAAATAAATTTTAAAAATAAAGCATAATATACTTAAACAAATAATAACCAAAATATTCTAACATAATAACCAAAGTAACATAATCCAAAGTACATAAACATAAACATAAACAAAGTACAAAGCATAATAAACTTGTTCAGGAATAAATAAAACGAAAGAAAGGTAGAACAAAAATTTTCTGCAGCTTGCAAAAAGATCTCAATCTGAATCCATGTCTGAGTCCATCAAGTCTGCAGCCTCGTGGTCAATGCTCCGTGTGGCCTCTGAGGAGTCATCGCCATGGTCATCATCATCTCCAGCAACATGATCACCAGCTGCATCTGCACCCGCCCCTCCAGAGTAAAATGGCCTGTCCCCAGGCCAAGCAATATGCTCCTAGAAATAAGCTGGAGTCCATGTGGAGTAGCCTGCCTCGTGTATATGACTCTGAATCGTAGCCAGGGCTCGGTGGTTAGACTCATTCTGAGCCATGATGTGTGAGTACGCAGTCATATGATAGGGATCCCAACTAGAAAAATCTAAAGGTGGATAGATTGGGGCCTGAGGTTGGCTAGGGTCCTGGGGTGCAGTGGGTGGTACCAAAGATGGTCCAGCAGAAGTGGAAGGTCCAGCAGCAGAAGAAGGTGGAGCAGTAGGAGAGGGGGTAGAGCAGTACCTATTGATGTATCTATCATCAATAGGGTTTTTAATCTCCTCATCGACTTGGCTGGGTAAGTGGATCCTGGCTTTTCTACATAATCCCATAATCAGACCAGGAAAAGTCAATGGGCACTTAGGTTTACCCGGCGGCAGGATACCACTTTCTGCCACAATCCTCATTTCATTAGCTATAATCCTCGTAACGTCAACCTGACGGTTGCTGAGGATATAGTGAAGCAAGGGTGTGACATCCAGGGTAGTAGATGAGGTGTGAGACTTAGGCCTAATGTTATATAAGATGAGGGTAAGGATAACCTGAGCTGGTGTGGTCATGTCATCTCTAAAAGCTCTAAAAGGCTTACCCGATGCCTTGCTCACGTCGTAATTTTTCCCCTCTTGGAAGATCTCCCGTGCGATTAAGTCGTGATCCCAGTTTCCCCTCCTCTGGTGTTCGTGGAAGGCACACAGCTCCTCCGAATCTAATGGGTTATCAGAATCACAAAGTACGAGCGGTTTACCCAAGTAAGAGTTGATGGACATCCTATCAAAAGCGATGGTGCGCCCTCGCACAAATGTAGTCCATGTAAAATCATCTGAGGGGTCAGCTGGAATTGCGTTTGCGTAGAACTCTCGCACAATATCATAATTAATCTTCGTCGGAGGATTGCACAAGATTCCCCATTTCCTCTCATTCAGCATATGTGCAATTCCTCCATAGCTTCCTTCCTCAGCTATCTTGAACTGTTTCTCTGACCAAATTCTCCTTGTTTTAAGCTCATCGTAACGCTCTTGGTTACGTAAGCTTAGAAACCGGTTTGAATCATGTGGTTGAGGGTTAGGTTGTGGTCTAGATGATGATCCCTCAACATTACGTTGCCTCTTTGATGATGTTTTAGGTGCCATGCCTACACAATAAGATTAATCATACAAATCAGGTAGGATCCAAGTCAGAAGTAGAATAAAAGAAAAATAAAACTGAATCTGGGCTTCGTCGCTACAGCGACAGGATGGTCGCTTGTAGCGAGCGAGCCTGATAAGTGCCTAATAGTGGTTAAAATGTTCATTTAATTTAGGCACTTATGTTACTTATTTCACAAGTTATCATAGGATAAGCCCATATTTATGGTTCAAAATGCTATATTTGTGATCCTATGCCTTACCCCATGTTATTATTGCAGGAAAATTATGCTTGATCATGCTGAGCACAAGAAAATGAAGTTTTTATCAAAGCCTCGCTACAAGCGCACGCTTCCTCGCTACAAGCGAGGATAGGCAGGGATTTTGAAGGCTTCATCGCTTCAAGCGCCAGATGCCACGCTACAAGCGAGCCTAGGCAGGGATTTTTAGAGGTTCATCGCTACAAGCGATGGACTGGTCGCTTCAAGCGACCAAGGGTGGTTTAAGGCTCCATGCTGACGTGGAGGACTCCCATTGGCCATTAAACTTCCTCGCTACAAGCGACCAGCTCATCGCTTGTAGCGAGCGTGCAAAAATTCAGATTTTAAATAGCACTTTTGGCTCATTTTCTGATTCATTCAGTTGGAGAACTTTGAGACTTTTTCTTCCAATTGTTAGGATTGCCTTAGTAGTAGTTTAGGACTTAGTAATTAGGGCTAGAAGTAGTGATCTTCAAAGATCAAAAGTGATTGGGTAGTGGAAATCAATCAAGGCTTTGGGAAATCAAGACTTGGTTTGTATCTTCATCTTTTCTCTTCACTTTTGCATAGTTGCCATGAAAATGAGCAACTAACATCCCTTTGTTGGGATTAGAGGTAATCTTTCTAGCTTTGATGTAATGAATGATTATGTGAATATATGATTTAGCAATTTAAGTGTTTATGAAGTTATTCTTGCTTTTCATTCTCATGATTGATTCAAATGATATTGACAAATACTTTTGAATCTATGTTTAAGAATAATCTTCTATCAAAATAAGAAAATCTAGAAATAGATTTGGGTTTTGATAATCGCACTAAGTTTCGGATCGTAATGCTTTCGGATCGTTTGATTGATTGGGAAATCGTCGATTAAACGATACGATCGATCTCACGATGTCATTTGGGAAATCAATGATATTGTAGAGCGATACGTGATATTTAACCTAAAACGCTAAATTCATATGCATGATTTATTTAGTACATTCTTTGCAAGATTGATGAACTCTAATTCCAATACTTTTATTCCCTATTACTTGTCGTTTTAATTCCCGCATTTACATTCCGTTAGTTTATGAAACCAATTGTACAAACCCTTAACTCAAAACAATACCGATCGTTGAACGGTTCGAAGTAACGCACCAATCCCTGTGGAGACGATAATTGAAAATACTTACTTTTGTTGTATGAAATACTGCTTCAACACTTGACCGTTGGTCTGTGGATGGTATGGTGAAGCTACCTTGTGTTTGACTCCGTAGTGCTCAAGTGCTTTTGCCAATTGTTGATTGCAGAAGTTAGAACCTCCATCACTTATAAGCACTCTTAGAGTTCCAAAACAGGAAAAGATGTTCCTTTTCAAAAACTTGACCACCGTCTTACTATCGGCTTTTGGGGATGCTATTGCTTCTACCCACTTTGACACATAATCTATGGCCACCAAAATGTACTCATTGGACATGGAGGATGGAAACGGCCCCACAAAGTCTATCCCCCAACAGTCAAAAACATCGACTTCAAGGATGCTTTGCAGAGGCATCTCATTCCTTTTTGAAATACCTCCAGTTTTCTGGCAACTCTCGCATTCCTTCACATGCTCGTATGCGTCTTTGAACAACGTGGGCCAATAGAAGCCTGCTTGAAGAACCTTCGCTCCAGTTCTTTCACCGCTGTAATGCCCACCATTTGGCGAATTGTGACAATGCCACATGATGTCTTTGGCTTCTTCTCTTGCAACACATCTCCTTAACAGGTGGTCTGCTCCAATCTTGAAGAGATATGGGTCATCCCAAATAAATTGAGTTGAGTCTCTCATCAACTTCTTCTTCATTTGCCATGTACAGTCTTCCGGTATGAACCCCGTTGCTTTGGAATTGGCCATGTCAGCAAACCATGGTCTTTCTTGCACCATAAGCAACTTCTCATCCGGAAACTCTTCAAGAATATCCCTCTCGTTCTTCGTTACCTCATCGTTCACCAATCTTGACAGATGATCAGCCACAAGGTTCTCAGTCCCCTTTTTGTCCTTAATCTCCAAATCAAACTCTTGGAGAAGCAACATCCAACGGATGAGTCTTGGCTTGGAGTCGGGTTTGGTGATTAAGTACTTGATGGCTGCATGGTCAGTATAGATAACAATCTTTGAACCTATGAGATACGAACGAAATTTTTCTAATGCGAACACAATAGCAAGTAATTCTTTTTCAGTGGTAGCATAATTGATTTGTGCATCATTTAAAACTTTACTTGCATATTTGATAAGTGCCTAAAAGTAGTTATCTTTTGATAGATTTTAAGGCACTTATGTTACTTGTTTTACAAGTTACCTTAGGATAAGCTCGTATTTGTGGTTAAAATGCAATATTTGTGATCCTAAGTCTTACCCCATGTTATTATGCAGGAATTTCATGCTTGGACCTGATTGGAGCAAAGAAAATGAAGTTTTGTTAAAGCCATCGCTACAAGCGCAAGTCTCATCGCTACAAGCGAGGATAGGCAGGGAATTTCATGACTTCATCGCTACAAGCGCCAGAAGCCTCGCTAGAAGCGAGCCTAGGCAGGGAAAATTGAGAGTTCATCGCTTCAAGCGATGGACTGGACGCTAGAAGCGAGGATAGGCAGGGAATTTGAAGGTTCCATCGCTAGTAGCGACAGATCTCGTCGCTATAGCGACCAAAGGGCGGTTTAATGCTGAGTGATGACGTGGAGCTCTCCCATTGGCCAAGAAGACTTCCTCGCTACAGCGACAGGCTGGTCGCTTGTAGCGAGCGTGCAAAATCTCAGAAATATAAAAGCATTTTAAGCTCATTTTTTCATATATTCAGTTGAATACTAGTTTTTATAATTTCCAGAGCTTGAAATAGTTATTTTCTAGAGAGAGAATAGGCATAAAAGGAGGCAAACTTCATAGAGCAAAAGGAATTCAAGTGAAGATTACACTAAGAAGCTTTGAGAAATCAAGCCTTAGCATATTCTCCATCTTCCTTTCTACTTTTGCATAGTTATCATGAGAATGATCAACTAATCTCCTTTGTTGGGATTATTAGGTAATCAATCACTCTTAGTTGTAAACTTTTGATATTTTAAATATATGATTCTAGCATTTTTATATACCATTGAATTTGTTCTTGTTTTCCATTCTTATATTTGATTTAAATGATGTTGAAAATACTTTTGAATCTAGGTTTAGAATGATATTCTATCAAAATAAGAAATTCTAGAAATGGGATTTGGTTTTGATAATTACATTAAGTATTGGATCGTAAAGCTTTCAAATCGTTTAATAGATTGAGAAATCGTCGATTAAACGATACGATCGATCTCACGACGTCATTTGGACACGAATGATGTTGCCGAGTAATACGTGATAATGTCGTATATAAGAAAAAGCTAGAATCCATATTTATGATCAATCGAATACAATCGACGTTTGATTGACGAACTTTAATCCTAACACATTTTATGTCCTATTACTCTACATTTTATTTATAATGCTTTTTATGTCGAGTAGTGTTAGTAATGAAAAAGATTAAACCCTAATTTAAGACGATAATCGACGTTGAACGGTTTATGATATCGCAATAATCCCTGTGGAACGATATAAAACTTATACTTACTTTTGTGCTTTAACAGTGTTCTGATTCTATAATCCGAAAAAAGCAAGGAACACACCCTATTTTTTGGGGTGTTCAGATTATAAAATCTGAATTGGTGAAAACTCATTTTTCTACCTACCCCCAAAACAAAGGAAAAACTCAATTCAGATTATAAAATCTGAAAATCACATAGGCATTTTCGTAAAAAAAAAAATAGGGCGCGCGAGAAATGGATATGATGGAAAAGTAATAGTCTAAAACAGAAGTGTGTGACAAATTGCAACATACTTACCTGGATGGAGTCAATGGGTGATCTTGAAGGCCAATGGCCTAGGCAAGTGACCTCCATTGCACTTAGGAAGGGTGCTAGCCTAAGGTCTACCTAAGTGGTGGAGCCTACATTATAATTTGTTGTCATGGGGGCCTGCGTTCTCACGGCCCCTTCCAATTTTAATTTAAAATAAATATAATTTTAATATTAATAAAAATTTATTAAGAATATTATTATAGCATTTGGTAATTTTGAAACTTGCCAAGACCAACATAATCGGATCATAATCTGCTGACTATAAGGATACTGCAAGTGGATAGATTACTATATCAATCACATGTGTTAATATATATCTTTTTATCATTATCATATTATTATATTAAATTATGCAGAATTCCTAAAAAAAAAACATTAAATTATGCAGAAGTAATCATCTATGTGCAGTAGTTATTAGAATTATTATGTGTTGCACTCTGTTAGATAAATGAAGGAAGATTTGGTAGGGAACATATTCACTGGTAGCTACATTTTCAATCTCTCCTTTGAGTTTTCTATATGTAAATAACTGTAAATCCTTAGGCTTGTTCAAATATATGATAAACAAAGTCTTAACCCTATCAACTCAGATGCTACCAATTCTAAGTTTAAAGTTTAAGACACAAAAATGGTGAGTGGTGACTTGGCAGCATATTTCCTAGTCTCACATCGCTAATAAGATGAATTAGATGAGTTTAGAGTTATATAAAAAGCAGCTTAATCTATGTTTAAAACCATCTTTGCGCTTGGGGCAATGACACAGCTAGTGAGGTTTTAACTGAGGCGTGTCTATTGCTGGTTAAAAACTATTTCCAAACCCCCTCTTAGACTAGGGTTCAACTCTAGTCTTCGAGAATTTCTGGAAGGACTCCCTTAGGGGTAAAGTCCTACAATTTTGGTTCAATATTTATTCTGAAATAGGAAAGTTATTTCAGCAACCAATTCTTGATCTTCATTCATCATTCAATTGTGAAGACTCCCTTAGAGCACTCACATACTTATTAGTGAAATGCATCTTCAGAACATAAGGTTTGAGAAAAATTTTAATCCTGGGAGGCCTGACTGAAGGTTGAATAACTATATCTGTTTTGATATATAATCATCGTTGAAATAAAAATATATTTTAAAACGTTCACTTTTTATGCATCAGATTTTTGGAACAACAGAATCTGACATAACTCACGATCATAAAAAATTATCAACTTTCTACCACCTTGAAAAACTATATCAAATATGAAGCCAAGCATTGCAATGTATCCACAAATTATGTCCTGTTCTAGAAGAGAAACAGAGAGCCACTTCTTTATTCAATGTAAGGTGTCTAATTTCTCATAACAATCTTATCAATATTGTTGAGAAGAAAAAGATAAGGATTACTTCCTAATGTTATGGATAAAATATAATTTTAAACAGGTCAAAGAAACTTAGCATCTTCCAGAATAACACATGCAGTATCATTAATAAATTCACAATGTTGGACTAACATGTAACAAGCTTACCATATTCAAAGGGAAATTCATTTGACACCACATGCTCTACACCATCATTAACAACTGCTGCATATTTTATTCATTTCCCTTCTATATCATGAATAGCTCTTATATAAAGAGAGATTCAAGCACTTGGTAACATCACACAAACATTGAGCTTAACAATTATCTTAGAAGGAAAAAAGAACAAACAACAAATTAAAGAGAAATATGGCAAGCATCAATTACCATGTTCGCTCAAATAGTTTTCCTTCTCAATCTCATCCAAGCTCCACTAGAATTGAACAAGAGTTAACCAAAATGAAGACATGGGAAGCCACATCATCATCCTCACCTGATTCAATTACCACTGGCCTTTCCTTTCTTGAAGATTTGTATATTTCCTTGGAAGATCTTCTCAATATGTCATCAACACAAAAGGCCATTGCTCCCCATCAAGGTGAGAAATTTGTGGAAGAGTTGTTGGATGGTTCAATGAAAATTTTGGACATATGTGGCATCACAAGGGACACCATGTTACAAATTAAAGAAAATGTTCAATCACTTCACTCTTCTCTTAGAAGGAGAAAGGGAGAATCAAGCATTGAAAAAAGTGTAGCCGAATATAAATTCTTCACAAAGAAGATGAAGAAGAATGTCTCAAAGTTGATCACATCTTTAAAACATATGGAAACTAAATTTGGAGCTTCTTCACTTTTGAATCATGATCAAGAAGTTGTTGCAGTGATTACAGTTCTTAGAGAGGTCATAGCTATGAACATGTCTATCTTTCAATCCATTTTGTCGTTCTTGGTTGGATCTTCATCGAAGTCAAAGACAAACAAATGGTTGAAAGTTGCAAAGTTTATGCATAAGAGGGTAGTTTGTGAAGAGAACATGGAGAGTTTCAATGAGTGGCAGTGTGTGGAAGCATCTTTGAGAACCCTTGTAAGTGAAGGTTCTAATGTTACTAAGATCCAAGATGCACATGAAAGATTTGAGGCTTTGGAGAATGCAATTGAAATGATAGAAAATGGTTTAGAGAATGTATTTAGGCGTTTGATTAAAACTAGGGTCAGTCTCTTGAACATTATGACTCAATAGTTTGCTAAGTCTTTGTTTTCTCTCCAGATCTTCTAAAGCATCCAAGTTTTAAGGATCTTTTGAGGATTGAAAATTTTGTCTCATCAATTTGTATAGATACAGACAATTCAATAGTCAAACATCACAATCAAATACAATGAAAAGTTTATACTCATTATTATTACCCTCTACTCATTTCTTGTGATATTTTCTCTAATTTTCCTTAACTTGTTTTCCCTTCAATAAAAAGGACTAATTTGTGAACAAGAGTGTGATATACTTTTGAGCAAAATGAAATAGACACTTGAAATGGAATTATATTTTCCTTTTCTTGAGACTTTGCCCTTTAGGTTTTATCTATGATGCAAAGTGAATGATGACTCTACCTAATGTACTCATGCACAATACTATAAAGAAAAAAGAGAAATGATAATTGTACAACCATTTTGTAACAATTTTTGTGACAATTTTCTCTCTCACACTTACATTATGTTTTTACTTTATCTCTTTATGGTTTTGATTTTCGTGTCAATCCCTAGTTTTTCTTTATAAATTTACGGTTGTTCCATAAGTTGTCTACTAAATGGTTGTTCAAATAACACACCTCAACAAAAAAACATATCTCATACTATTTAAGAAAAATAGTTGATTTCATTTTATTTTGTCTAAGTAAAAAAAATTAGTTATATCCTCTAAATTGTACTTCATATAAACTTATTATATGAATAAAAGAGTTATTAAAAAATAAAGTTTAAAATAATTAAAGAGTGTTTTATAAATGATAACATTAAATATAATATAATAATTAGTTAAATCTTGCTTATAAAACTCAATCAACATACTTCTTTCTAGTCACTTATTTCTACCAAAGAGTGTCATACCCTCTTGCTCCTCTGTATCACTCAGTGCAATGTAGAATTCAAAGCGACGTAGTTTTAGAGTGAAAAATGTTTGTGTGTTAGTATGTTTTGAAGAAAATATTTTTGTTGCTATAATTTTGATAAAAAGTATAGTTTGATTTGATGAAGGAAAAAAACTTGAACGCGAGAAATTGATTATGATGTATTTGTTGATTGATTGATTTGTTTTAAAAAAAAATGAGTTTGAGAATGATCAAGTTGTACAAGTTGTGTTCCAAACATTCAAGAAATATAAAGATGTACATCCATTTAACCCTCTTAAAATGATTTATTTTGTTTAAATTATTTAGAAATGAGTTTTAAAACTATCAAGTTGTCACAACTTATGTTCTAAAAGGATAAAAAAAATAAAAAATAAAAACTTGTGTTCTAAAAATGACCGAAGAGATTTACATCCTAATAAGTTATTAGGATGACCGAAAAAATGAAACCGTATTTGGTTTAGATGTATTCGGATCATTTTTTTACTCAACCGCATGGTTTGGTTCGATTTGCGGTTTTTATTATTTTACCAACCGAACCAACCGCGACATAAGAAAAATGTTAATTGAACCTATGTCACATAAACCAATACTCATAGAAACTTTTAAAAATTGATATTTTTTTCTCTTGTTAAGTTTCTTCTTTGTTTTTAATTTAAAAAATATATTTATGTACTACTTGAAATTTTATAGAATGATAAAATCTTAGTGTTTTACATTTATTACATAATAGAATGACTTTTTGTTCATGTTTTTAATTTCGTTTATATTGTTTGGTGAAAATAAAATTGTAATGTTCGATGAAATTTAACATATTGTCGGAAACATTGCTAGAAATATGTTGTGTTATAACTTTTTAACTCGATTTTAATGTTGGAAACATTGTATTGTCTTGAAAAATACTGCACCAACCGATTCAACCCAACCCGCATTGGTTTGGTTTAATTTAGTTCGGATTTTATTTTAAAAGTCAACCGAACCAAACCAAACCGCATGTTTTTTTATCTTGTGGTTCAGATGACTTTTAACCTCAAAACCGCACCACGAACACCCCTACTAATAATAAAAGATTTTTATTTTTGCAGTAGAAGATTGTATATCTTTTGTTGTGAAAAGGGTTAATCCCAAATTTTGATAAGAGAGTAGTGAAGGATGATTGTTTTATAGGCTCAACCTCTATATTAAATTGATCGACAGTTACACTCTGATCTAAAAAACAACGATCAGGTCGTAACTCCTAATACATTTTGTACAATCGAAATTTACAATATAATTTTGAGTGGCTTTTGAACAATGACTTGGACCGATAAAGCAATTACCATATTAAAGTGGAGCTTTGTCCATGAAACAAAAAAGAGTTTAAAAGCCTAGATCCCAAACTGAATCTGTTTTAAAAATAATTAATTAATTAACGAAAAAGAAGAAGAAAAAAAACCTAATACTGCAAGCTACAGTACGCAAAAGACAAAAAGGGATAGGGGCGGTGAATACAAAGAAGAATAGGGAGAAACAGAAGGAACCTCGACCGGCAGAAACTGAACGGCGTGAGGTCATACTTGCGGTGGATGCATACGATGATGGTTGCATGAGGTATTCTTCTTCCTTCTCTATTCGTTTTATTCTTTTGAAGTGAAGATGGTTGATAATAGGGTTTGAACTTTAAAGTATTTAGTGTTATTTTATTTCTTTCTTATTTTTTATGAAGGTAAGTTTGATGCATCATCATAAAGAGCTAGCACCATGCAAAAGTGTTTTGATAGATTCATAATCAGAGTGTCTATCCAACTTTTTTGAAACCTTTTTCATTAGATTCCGCAACCACCGTCGATGTCGATCAAAGACACTGAATTTGTTTCATTGCTCAAGTTTTAGTATCCTCATTTGACAAAAGGTGCAACCCAACAAAACAGATTGATATGATATTTAGTTCAACAAAAGGAGCAAAAGGTATGTCATATTTGTTTGTTAAATAAGTTAAAGTTATGACTTAGCCCAAATATTCATAACTAGCCCTACATCTCACATCTGCCAAACATACATCTCGTTATTGACTTTTATCATCCACATCTATTACATAATAAAAACTGACTATTGGTTCTTTGCATTCTAACAAAATAGTTTTGAATATCTTCAACATCTCATATCCCAAGTTGATGTCGCCTTATTTTATCTATATAGTTTATGCAATCTTTTTAACTAAATTAAAATTATCAAACCCATTTACTTCAACAATCATGGATAAAAAAATTCTACTAACTTAATTCCAGCTTGATTGTTAAGCTCTAACCTCATTTTTGTATGACGGTCCAAATTCTTGTTGCATCTAAAATATCTTGACTTCGTTGTCTTAGTTCATGATTATTCTTAATAACAACTCTTGATATTATTATTGTTCCATCTAAAGACACACACATTCACTCTAGACTTACATTGTGTTCGTGTGATAGGATTTGGCTTCAAAATATTCTTTGAATTGCTCATATAACTTCATGGACGGCAACATGGTAGAGTAAAGTATTTTTTTTTTTCATCATCTCTATTTTTTGAACTTATTTTATCGATTCCAAAACCCACATATCAAGCATAATTTTTGTAATACTCGACAATTTCTTTTAAAGAACTAAATGTCATTCCAACCATAGTTCATCATCTTCACAAACAATATTTGTTTCTAAGTTATATCACAGTTTTCATATGTGATCAATTTCCTCTTACCACGAGGAGATTTATTACATAAATGAAAATTTTGATTAAATTTTAAAAGCAAATATTGTCCATGAGAATTAAGAAACCTAAGGTTGGGATGTCATTTAGTTCCGAAGAAGAAAATATCACATATTATAAGAATTATGTTTGATGTATGGGTTTTGGAATTGGTAAAATAAATTCAAAAAATGCAAATGATGGAAAAAGTACTATACTCGAGCATGTACTGGTGCAAGAAGGTATGTGATTAAATCAAAGAAACTTTTGAAGTCAAATCCTATCACAAGAGAACAATGTAAGGCTAGAGTAAATGTGTATGTCTTTAGATAGAACGATTACAATTTCAAGAGTTGCTCTCAAGCATAATCACGAATTAAGCCCAACCAAATCAAGATATTTTAGATGCAACAAAAATTCTGACCCTTGTATAAAAAGGAGGTTAAAGCTTAATGATCAAGTTGCGATTAATTTAAGCAGACATTTTTGGGCATTTGTTGTTGAAGCGAATGGATATGATAATCTTACACTTGGAGAAAAATATTGTAAAAACTATGTAGACAAAGTAACACGGCATCAACTTGAGACAAGAGATGTTGAAGCTATTCAAAACTATTTTGTCAAAGTCCAAAAGAGAAATAGTCAATTTTATTATGTAATGGATGTGGATGACAAAAGTCATTTGTGAAATGTATTTTGGGCAGATGCGAGATGTAGGGCGGCTCATGAGTATTTTGGTGAATTCATAACTTTTGACACCACTTATTTAACAAATAAATATGACATGTCTTTTGCCCCCTTTTGTTGGAGTAGTAAATCATGGTCAATCAGTTTTGTTAGGTTGTGCCTTATTGTCGAATGAGGATACTAAATTTTGTTCTTGGTCATTCACAACATGGTTAAAATGTATGCATGAGTGTGTACCAAATGCCATAATTACTGACCAAGATATAGCAATAAAGAATGCAATTGAAGTTGTATTTTTGAAAGCTCACCATCGGTGGTGTTTGTGGCATTTAATGAAAAAGGTTTTAGAATAAATGGGTAGACACTCTGATTATGAGTCTGTCTAATTACTTTTACACGATGGTGTATGTGATTCGTCAAGCATAACTGATTTCATGGAGAAGTAGACAAAAATGATTGAATATTATGAATTGCATGATTAAGAATGGTTGAAGGGCTATTTGTTGAGCGACAGGAATGAACCACTTTGGGAGATGAGAGTTGAAAGGGCTATTTTATGAGAGACATGAATTGAATGAACCACTCCTTTTTGTAGGCACAACATCATATGAATGAACCCCTGCTTTGGGATATGAGAGTTGAAAATGATTGTTGCAAACTTGCAACAACTATTTATTTGGTGTTAAGTGGTTATGGCACCGCAGCTTACATTTACAATATTAGAAGTAAGGATGATAAATGGAATCTAGACCTTCTTCTGTCAGATATTGTTGCAGCAACTATTTATTTAGCTTTATTTTATGTTATAATTATAATATTTGGATTATATTTATGTTATTATTGTTGAAACCGTCATTATGAATTACTTTTGTCTCTGTACATTTTGGTAGTTTTTTTCATTTTCTTTGATCGAGTCGAAATGGTGTTGTTGTATGATGAGGCTTGATTTTGTGATCTGCTAGTCAACTTAGCTTCTGCTTCATGCATGTTTCATCAGTTTTGGCATGTATGGTGTGAGTGACCTTGAGTTTTGGTGTATATAAGAGTATTTTTAGTAGGTTGTGTTCTTTTATCTTCCTGTTTTATGCAGTGTTGTTGTATGTTTAAGCTTAATCTCGGATATGTATTCAAAAACATACAACAACATTGCATAAAACAACATAAAAACTATGTATCATGTTGTGCTTTAATCTCAGGTATTTTTAGTACATTGTATTGTGCATTGAGTGAGCTGTTCTAATAGAATTTGTCTTTTCAAATAAAAACTATTTATCATGTTGGTCGTTGATTTTGTAAATATATTAACAATTTTTGTGTAAATATATTAACAAAAATGCCTAGACAAAACCAGTACATAAACGAGCTAGAGTCTTAGCAGCATACACCTTATTGTATAAAGCGAGCCATAACATAATTTTAAACCCCTTCTAACCTTAACAAATTCTATATCTAGAGACATACCCAAGGCTAAATGTGAACAACAAAATAACCTAATTAATCATTGTCACAAGACAACAATCTAAATTCCAAACCAAAAGAATACAAGAAAATTGTTTCATACACAAAATGAGACACCAGCCATATAATTAATCAACCAAGCCAAGTGGGAAGACACACCATGAATAAGTAACAATTCCAATCTCAAGAGATATGATGTCTCAAGCATATCAGCACATCCAAGAAGAAACACCTTTTGTTTTTTTTTTTTTTCTCTATATCTTTCCTTTTGAATTTCATAGGTTGGTACTGCCTCTGCACAAAGTTGCATCCCTATATCCCTATTCTCAACCAAAAGCCATCCTGAGCTGATTATAGTTCACACTTGCGTTCTTCTCCGCATCATAATGAACTCATCAATCTGCCCTCCATTTTTTATCCTTATTTGGTCAGTTCGTCTGGAGCGGAATTTGACTCTAAGTACAAAAGCAAAAGACGCCTTTGTGAACGATTCTTAGTGTCACATACCAATTTTACCGCATTACATTGATAGAGTCCAACTCAATGGTTAAATAAACATAAACATCTATTTATAATTGGTAGGTACCTATTCGGCACAAAAAGATTAAACTTGTAACAATTTCCATAAGTTTAGACAAATAAACAACATGGACGATATGACTTCGCAATGTTCTAATAGTAGTTCAATAGCAATTCTAATGTGCATTGTCGATGCACAAAAATTCAAAGATAAGGAAACTCAGATTTCAGAACATGATAAATAAATTTGAACCAAACTTAAATTTGATGGCTTTTCCAATGTGCTGCAGATTCCATAAGCATCCTAAAACAGTACAAGAAATTTTTGGCACTCATAAATTCTTGAAGCATCTATCAAAGAAGTCACTATTAATCTTAGCCATAAACCAGGGTCGTTCCTAATATTTTATGGGCCTTAGGCAAAGTTTAAGAAAATGGCCCCTTAAATAATATTTCATATTTTTTTATAAACGATGAATGAGACGCACATTAATTATGGCGGTTGACATCTCAACTATGCTGGCACCTCAAGTTATCATAATACAATGTTTTGAAATCTCAGCTATGCTGACATCCCAAAACATTGTGTGTCAAATGCATCTCATCCTATGTATTATTAATAAAAAAGAATAACAAAACAAAAAAAAAATTGGGGGGCCAAACCAAACCCAATAAAGCTAAGTAAAATGATATGTACGTAGGTATATCAAACGTATTTAAAAAAGAAAATCAGCCCTAATAAAACTAAAATATATAGATCACCATTGAGAATCTACAATTGCTTTACAAAATATCAACAAAAAAAAGCTTTTCTTTTATCGGGAAGTCATAAGATTGCGGTTTCTTCGAGTATTTTAGATGCAAAATCATTTCAAATGTCTCCAATTCCTCAAATCTATTTTTCACAAAAGTAATTTGTCATATAAACAACAATAAGAAAATAGTTGATTCTTATGAATTCTTGATCAAATAATTTGATGTAATAAATATTGTGTTAATTTAAATGCATTATGAATTCTTGATGAAATAATAAAATGTGTTCAATTCTTGTAATATGTCTCTTTAAATTGTCATTTTCATTTAAGTCATTTTAATAGTTTATGTCATTGTTTTGAAAAAACTAGTTAATCACATTTCGGATTATAAAATCTGAAATACAACAAAAAAAGCTTTGAATTATAAAACCCAAACGGAAAAAAATGATCAATTTGAAGGTGCTTGGGAAGTGAGTAGGGTAAGAAAAGAAATTTAAAAAAAAAAATTGAAGGTCAGTTGTGCTTAAGTCTGCAATGTTTGGGGCCTTTTGAAGTAGTTTTGCAAAGAAGAGAAAGGGAGGAGTTGTCGGGCTTAAGTCTGTTGAGGAATTTTAATATGTTTCACTATATATACCCACATACAATGAAACCTTACTATATACACCCCCTCCCTACAAATTTTTTATTGGGCCCCGACAGGGCCGGGCCCTAGGCGTCGCACCCCTGGCCTATGCCTTGGGTCGGCCCTGCCATAAACCTCCCTAGTTCACTCTCTTTATAGCAAAGATTGACACACAATCTCCAATTTGTAAATGTATATAAAAAAAATTCTCCCAAAACTGTGTGAGATTGTAGTGTTGCAGTGGCGTCACCTGAGGCGCTTCGACAATACCTCATCGTGACGAGACCTCGAAGTTGCATGTTGAAACGATGTGAGACGACACTTTCATCGGTGTCAGAGGAAATTATAGTAGCCATGCAAAATGGGGTATAAGTGAAGAAAGATACCCCCTTATTACCTTAGAACATGGTTGCGGCAAAGAGAGAAACATGACGTATGTAGGCTTTGATGATGAAGTCATTGACAATTAGGGAGGAAGAAGGGTTCATCGGAACCCTAAGCATGGTAATTGAAACCACGGTGGTGAGGTTGTTGAAAAATGTCTTAAAATTGGTCATTCTTCCATTTTGCACCTTGACGCAAGACTTTTGCAAAAAGCATTTTTTGGCACCGTGTATAAAAAGGTAGTTTTAACACATTTTTTTACAAAGAGGTGTGAGGTAAACTATGGTTTATCAAAAGGTAAATTCTTAGGAACAAAGGCCAAGAATTGAGTATTTTTGGGGTATGCTCTAGGGTTGGGAAACAATCAAAACAACTTGATAAGTAAAATCATTGAGTCTTAGTTAGGGGATGATATTCAGAAAATGGGTAGAAATTAGGGTTAAAGTTTAGTGTTAAGTTCTTGTAACTCTTGTATCTCTTTGTAAGAAACACTTTGATAGTGGATTGAAGATAACTCTCTCCTTGAAACATATGTTAAATTTGGGTCGAACTATGTGAGCAAATATCGTCATGTTTTTCCTTAGTCTTCTTTATCTTGTTTTATTGTTTGATCATTTAGTTTTGATTTATGCTAATTTTCCTCCACGCATAAAGAATTGGTTGTTTTTAATTTTTTTTTTGAAACATTTTTTTTAAGCATGAACATTGCAATTTTAAGCAAAGTCGTACTCTATTTTGTTTTTTGTATAAAGAAGGATTCATACTCTTTTTTACACCAAAGTCATACTTACCCTTTATTGACAAAAATAAAAATAAAAATCACTACTCCCTCTGTCTCTCCGTCTCAAAATAATAGTTTCTTTAACATTTTTTCTCTGTCTCAAAATAATTATCACTTTAGAATATCAATGCAGCATTTATTTATTTTTTTCCATTATTATACCCTTATTTATTGAATTTCATCCAATAAATAAGGGTATTTTAATAAATGATACTAACTTTGTAGTTAGTGTAGTACAAAAAATTAAGTAAGAAATTTGCAGGAACTTTGTTAGCTCCAAAAAGTTTTAGAAAAGACTTAAGAACTTTTATATATAAGATATGAAATCATTTTTTTAAAAAAAACATCTTTCAAAAAAAATAGGAAGGAAATATGCAACAATTTTTTTGGCTTCAAAAAATTGTCTAAGAGATTTAATAAATTTTATATATAAGATTTTGAAGTATTTAATGGAATTTAATGTTCCTTAGTTAATGATTTTAGGACACATCTTGTCCAGATTCCAAATTTAAAAAAGAAAATTGTTTTGGGGGCCGGCAGATCTGCACCATTGGGAGATTGCGTAGCGTATTAGAAGTATCAATCGAAGGTCAAACTTTAGTAGTTTAAAATTGTTAGAATAAAAATATATATATGTTCAATATGTTTTCTTATCAATTATCATTTTTTTTATAGGCATAATTTTCATTATATTTTTATTTATTATATTGGAATCAATTCAATTTAAATTTTGATTTACCTGTATTATTTTCTGAATCACTCATACTCACGGGAGGAACACGTTACAATCCTCAAAAGGACAATATACCGACGTTTCATTTGTGCAATACAAAAGTACTATAATATATTCTTTCTCATTTTCTAACCACAAATTCCAAAACATGATGACAAAAAATATCTCACGAATATTTCCTCTATGATCTGCCATATCTTGAATCCTATAGCTCAATACAAGTCCACAAAATTTTGCAAAGACAAGTTTTTAATAATTAACCGACCTTCATGAATGAAACAATTCAAAAGGTACCATGAACAGTTGATTAGGTCCATTGAAGAATTCAAGATTTTAGAGACAGAGACATGAAAAGTCCATTAAGTATTGAGGTTCACTTTGCAACATATGTAACATGAATAGAGTTTAACTTCCAACTTTCCAATTAAAACATGAGTAGTTAATTGTATTGCTGGTGGAGGACGTGACAAGTGACAACAACATAGCAAAGTCACGATAAATTTATAGGACTGACATTTTATATTGAAATCATTTTCGATATCTGACACATGTTGGTGTCGGACATTCCAATACATGTAATTACATTCGATCATTTTAATTTTTTAAAATTATTATCAGTATTTACATATTAAAGCTATATATGATATCTTTTATTCAAGGAAAAAACTTAGGTACAATTCCTTAGGTGCTTTTCGTATGATTTTTAACTAAATTCACTATGATTTCCTTAAATCCATAATTTTCTCAAAGTTTGTTATATCCAATAAATTTGTATTTTTAGTTAAGAACCATACGAAAAGCAACTAAAGAATTGTATATAAGTTTTGTCCTTTTCTCAGTATCGATGTTGATGGTTGATAGGGCATAGTTTTCCTTCGCATGTTATATACACAATCCATTTGGCATCATAATATAAAGGATACTTATAATAGTGTTCCTTAGTCCAATTCCCTTCTCCACACATGACTAGAAGATCAAGAAACACTTTATTAGTATACATATAGGCATAAACCCTTTTTTACTATGACGAAAAGGGCAACAATGGCTACCCTCTCACCAAAGAAATCTTGTCGTTATGGTATTAGATCTATTAGCTTACCAACAAGATCACATCCAAGCACAATTAGAATTCAAGAGGAGCTAAACAAGTTTAAATCATATGAGGCAATGTCGTCATCATCATCATCTTCCTCAAAAGTTGAAACAATTTGCTTTGGTCTATATGTCCTTGTAAACGTTTACAAGTGCATGGAAGATGTTTTGAAATTGGCAATAACCCAACAAGCACTATTCTCTCACAAAAATGAGAAATGGGTTGATGAGTTAGTAGAATGCCCGGTTAGATTCTTAGACATATTAGGAGAAACTAGAGACGTTATTATGTTGATGAAAGGAAATTTTCAAGAACTTCAATCAGCACTTAGAAGGAGAAAATTTGGAGAATATGTAATTGAAAGTTATGTATCTTCATATTGGAGTTTAAGAAAAAGCATGAAGAAATCATGCACAAAATCTCAGTTTTTATTGAAGCAAATAGATGAATCATTTGGAGGGTGTTTTCCTTTAGATGTTAATCAACACATTTCTTCAATTGTGAGAGTTTTTAGAGAGGTAAGTTTGATCACAAGCTCTATTTTTCAATCTCTAGTGGAATTTCTTGCTTCACCAATTTTCAAGTCTAAGGTTAACAAGTGGAAATTTGTTTCAAGAGTACTCATGAGGAAAGGTGTATTTGATTGCAATTATCAAGAGGAAAATATTAATGCATTAGAAAAAGTGGATTTGGCACTTTGTAGATTAATGGTCATTGATAACACAAACATGGATTTTGATGAGGTTGAGAAGATTCAATGTGTACATAAAGAGATTGAAGCTACTGTGGTTGTCATTGAAGGGTTTGAAAATGGATTGGATTGTTTGTTTAAGCACCTTATTAATACTCGTGTGTCTTTTCTTAATATTTTTTCTCCCTAAGGTTGAATATAATAGTTTAGAATTTAATTCCAATGAAGTCATATATGCATGTAATTCAAGGAATTGTATCAACCTTATTAACATTTTCAACTTGTAAAAGAGAGTTGCTTGCACATTCTCCTTCTTGTGACTTAGTTTCATTCATTTTTTTTTTTTGAAACAGACTTAGTTTCATTCATTGAATCTTTTTTTTTCTTGAATGACAAATGTCAAAATGTTAATTATTATGTTAATTTTTTTTGTTTTTCCTTTTTCCCCTTTTCGTTTAAGCACCTTCTTGTGTATTCATCATCTTTTATTTTTTAAAGGACAATAATCATATTTTGATCCATAAAAAAACCAATAATAATAGCATCAGCATGCATTTATACGGAACGATCACGACCGTTAATTAGAAATCAAATGGATTATATTACACAATAATAAAATCAGTTTTAAACATCACAACCGTTGAATTAGATCAGACAGTTGAAACAAAGTTTTCAATAGTAACTACATGACACAGTTACGACGCCAAATCTCCTTCCTTCATGCTCTCTTATTTTTCTCCCCAAAACATGGAAAGTTCAAGTTTTAGTCACTTTCAGAGCGTTCATTGTTCTGGTCTACTATCCACCAATCTATCTTGGTCCCTGTCAGTTACATACTTATTGTAGTTATAATGTTCACAACTATATGTGTGAATTGTTGAGTCAGTTTTAGCTTTACAATTCTTCTCCTTAAATTTTAAGCATTAGTTTAAATAAATAAATTTGTCTTTTCTTTTTATAATCATACTCCTAAAATTTTAAAACAGAAGAACCACGTCAAAGATAAGAAGCTTTGGAACTAACACGAGTGGTAACTTTGTAATAAAAAAAGGGAAATGTTAACGAGTGCCCCGGGTACTCTTTAGCCACCAAAAGTGGTAAGTTTTTATGAAAGTTTGTCCATTTATTGCATTGGAAATTGAAGTCTTTAATTTTTTTAAAGATGAATTTCTTTATTAGTGATGCTTAAAGAGTGTCCGAGGGCACTAGTTAATAAGACCCTAAAAAAATTAGGTGAATTATTTGGTATCGATGAAAAATGTTGAGTGCCAATAATTAACTACAAGTTAAAATTAATTTAAAATTTAAATTATTTAAAAAATAATTAAATATGAAAAATTGCCGTGATTTTTTTATCTAAATCAAAGTAATAAATATTACCTGAAACTCATACGCACAACTGTGAGATTCTAAATTTAAAAACAAACGAAGATTCTCAACCTAGTAATATCAACGTTGTTAATTGAGTTAAAACATACAAACAAATTTTACTTGATTTTAAATGATTGATTATTGAATATCATGCCCATTGCCCAACTAACTTGTAGAGTATGAGAGTTTTCATCATATATTTATTGAGATAAATATGATGGTTATAGTAGCAAGTGTCAAGTAGTTGGTAAGAAAGAAGAGTACCTTGCTAGAATTTGACATGACTGTGTGACTGTGTCCTATATGTATCTCATCAGTTAACTGCAAACAATTTTTTCAACTACCACCTAGGAGTAACGTAACTAAAATTATAAATTGTGAAGTTGGGAAGCGGTCGTAACAATAAGAATTATGCATTTAATAAATATGGGATTTTGTGTGTGTGGACACTGTCTTAAAAAAGAGAGAAAAAAAAATTGGTAGATGCCCTTGAGATTTTGTACTACGTGTGACACTCATGTGTGGCCGAGTCCGATTGCATGTCAACTTTCTTTTAACATTAGTCAGCATTGTCCGGAGTCATGTGCGGTCAGCGTGTTAAACGGATGGTTGAGCGTCTATATATTTTCAAAAGAAAATATTGATAGACACCCTTTAGATATTGTACATAATACTCATGTAGTCGAGTCTTATTGAATGTCAACTCTCTCATATCATTAGTTATACATTGTGGGGCCATGTAGGGCTGGATCAGATGCTAAATGGGTGGCCGGGTGTCTACACATGGTATTTGACTTAAAATGAATTAATATCTTTATTATCGTTTGATAGCATAATTTTTACTGTGAAAACCTATCAAAAGCTACATTCTAGTGGACTTTTCCCCCCAGTTTTGAGCATTATGGAGGCGGAAATAGAATTTCTCACGATTGAATATCTAATCCATCGAAGGTATCATTTTGGGCTTGGCTCAATTACTTCTACACTATACCTGGCCTTATGCTTTTACTAATATTTTATCTTTTTTGACGTACTTTTACTAATAACTAGATGGCGCCCCGTGCTATCGCAGGGGTCAATGATAAGCATAATATATTAGCAATTTAGGACTACAACACCACATAAAAATAAATTAAAACAACGTAAAATATATTATAATTGAAACTTCATTCCAACATCACCTGGGTAGTAATAATGTTGACTAACAAAATTTTGGAACATTTTTTTGTAAACTATATTAGATGTAACATTTGTATCTTTGTCATCTTACTCAGTTAACAATATCTCTAACCCTTTTCTTGAAGTAACTATGGACTTTTGACATGTGCATATTAAAAATCATTGTAAAATGTCTTTCAAGGGCATTTATCAACAAAAAAAATTAAAATATTTTTATATGATTAGCATTTCTAAAAAAAAAAACTTTTTAAATTGAAATAATATATGATTTATTGAATCTACCAAACTTATAAGCAAATAATATAGAAGTTAATAAAATGATAATTTGGACGATGGTGATGCCTATCAAAGTTGGTACACGTTTATCAAAGCATAAGATTTGGATGACCATGTCTATCAAAGCTGGTACATGTCTATCAAAATATAAGATTTGGATGACGATGTCTATCAAAGCTGGTACACGCCTATTGAAGCATAATATTTGAATGAGGATGTCTATCGGAGCTGGTACACGCCTATCAAAGCATAAGATTTGGATATATAATTAAGTTAGTAGAACAAAATAAATTAATTTGGTGAATCCTAAAACTTAAGGTTTCAAAATGTAAAAAATATATAACAGATGATTCAAACATGACATGATCGCTTTTTTTTTTCTCTTTGTTCCTACTATATGATTAGGGCATATCTTAATAGATAATATTCAATTGCTTCCATATTGCAGTGTTACTAATGAAGTCTTTTTTATGCCAAACTCCTCACATCAAATCTAAGCCGGCCAAATCTTTAGCAAAAGCTTATTTTAGCTCAGCATTTCATTTAAGTCGCATTTAAGTGGACACTATAATAACAAATCACTTATATAACAATATTATAATTTCACTGAGACCTCATCTCCCTCCGTTAACTCCACTGCAACCCCCTTTTTAATTTCAACACCATTAATAAAAAAATTGTTTAAGAGGCAGAGGGAGAGGGAGAGAAGGTTGGATGTGTGCGATTGTGCTTTGAAATTGCAGACCCAAGACCACTTGTTTGAGGAGCGCAATTGAGTGGCTTAAGAAACCTTGGGTCTTGCAAGAAACCTTGATATGATTACGACCTACCTTAATAGTCGCTCTATGTAGTGAAATAGCTCCAATAAAAAATTGTTTCTTTTGTAAACCCCTCTTATCTAATTAGTTAGCTATCAATTAGCACATCATCATCATACTAATAATAATAACCTAGTTTCTTTTGTTTGTTTTTTTCTTTGTTCCTACTATATGTAGGTAAGGTAGCTTACAAAGACAAGACATGGAAGTAACCTTGATAATGATTAGAGCCTACCTTAGTTACCAAGTGCTTCTATATTGTACGGATTTGTATATTGGAAGATTCTTGCAAGAAGCCTTGACATGATTACAACCTACCTTAATAGGTAGGTTAAAAAAAATATTTTCTATGATATTTGTTTTGCAAGAAATGTTGGTTATGGCCTACAATTCTTGCATGTGATTTACCAAGTGTCATAGTTTAGCTATTATTATGGAAATAGTACGACTTAAATGAGAATTTTTTGGAAGATTTGTTAAAAAAACTGACAAAAAAAAAAATAGAGTGGGACATGGTTTGAAATAGCCTAAGCTATAGGCTTAGTTTATGATAATTCATTCATCTTAAAATTGGTGCCAAAAAGAGCATGTATAGTTCATGCATACCCAACAAAATACACCGAAACAAAGAAATATGCTACAAAAATACAACAAACCTCCATATTAGGCACTTACATATTCAAATTACTAAAAGAAATTCATAAAAAACTTTAAAATTCACAAAAAGACAACAAAACATATGAATGCATATTACAGCTACTAATATCACATCCTGCAAAGTTTAAAAAACATCTTGATGAATTACGTGGTTTCTTCAATCTTTAACATATGGAATTTTTGGTTGTTTCGTGGTTAGATGTATCACATTCATCAAGATCAACCACATCTAATGAGTCCAAACTATCAGTAGGTTTCTTCCTCAATGATTTGCTAGTTGGATTCTAACTTGAATCAGTCACAACCACCTCATCCTTATTGTTTGAATCACCTTCAATAGTCTCCTAAATGTAAAGTTTAAAAAAAAACTCTTAGTCAACTATAATTTTTAAGTAAAGAGTTGTTGTATAAAAATGTGAAATATGACATACGGTTTCAAAACAAAAGAAAAGGTAAATGTCAAAAATATAAATAGAATTACAATAAAATAAAAAAGGGAAGGTAAATGTCAACTATTACCTTTTCCATCCTCCTTTCTTGAATGTTATATGTGAAGAAAAATCAAGCTTGTCTTGATTGTTGCATTCTCTTCAGTATCTTTAACAACATAAGTGCATGGTCGTAGCAACTTTAACTACTTCATACCGACATGAGACTGCAACATGAACCATCACAAGTCTTGTTTAGAGCATCTCCACAGTCAGACGTTAGTGACTCAGTGCAATAGAAACTCTTGTGCCCTTATAGCAACTCTAGTACCGAAACCAAATTCTGAAACGACATAAACCTTCCATAATCCTGTTTTAAGAAAAATCTGGAAAAAAAACAAATGTTATAAGTGGAAAAACGAAAACACCAGCCGCTATCGGTGAAAACAAATTAAAGAAAAGGAAAATACAACAAACAGTGGCATTTAATGGGATTTGAGAGTATGAAACACATGTCTCGTTGAAGCAAATCATACATAAAGTCAAAGACATGAACAAAATTGGTGAAGTCAATTTCAATCCCAAATCCAATTATATCTGTTGCGACCTTAATCTCGTCAGAGACCATAACTACAACCTCTGCGGAAAAAGACACTGGTTATTAGTGGAACTAAAGTTCATATGTTATAAGCCTTAGTTTATAATGAAAAAAAATAATATCATCTGAAACTTAAAATTAAACCAATACATCTAAAATTGAAAACAATATAAATCCATAAACTAAGAGAACTTCAAAGTGATAACTAATAGAAGCCTCAGTTCTCAAATTTAGTGATTTTTTCCCTATGATTAGCATAGCACTGTTATTCAATAAATTGAATCATCAAGTTAAAATGCAGCCAAATTTAATGTATCATAATCAGCTTGGAGAATTTTAGTTTCATTATTTTGGATGTTGGCTGAAAGTGAGTTTTAGAGGTGAGTTTCAGTTGCTTTTATTGCAAAATTTGGGCTGCATCCAAATCACAAACAACACACAAAGCTCAAAATTACCAAATGACGTACACTCAATCTCAAAACAAAACCACTCAACGCTTAACCTAAATATCAAATGAACAAATTTAAACAACAAAAAATCTATTAAAAAAATGAGTTTGGCATATTTTTACCATAAGCATAAGCTATAGATGGATTATACTCATTTCGCACTACAATATTTCCATCTGCCTACCAAGCAATCTCCTCGCCATAAGGAATTTTCCTCGAACTGTCACACACATAATACACCACTCCTCAATGAAATTAATATCAAGAACCATTACCCAACTCAATAACAAAATTCACAATCACTTACTTCAAAGACTGAAACCAGACCGTCGCAATTGCATTCTCTTTAGTTTTAAGAGAATCCAAAGGCAAAGTTTTTGGATAAAACTGTTGCGGCTTACTTCACACTGACGAAGACGCCGACGAACTTGGAGCGTCATTTGTGGTTCCACGAACCTATTTAGATGAAGAAATTGATTGAAGATGACGAAAATTCACACATTTCATTGCACCAATCGATCTGAATTGTTTCGATCCTGGCGTACCTACAACAATCAACAAATTTCAACAAAAAAATTAAAACCACGAACAACTGATTTCAACAAAAAAAAATTACTATTTTTTTAAACCATGAACAGAACATATGAATTCATTCTAATCTTAGTCGATTGATCTTTAAACCATGAACAGAACATGTAAAGTTTAGATTTAGATGAAAACGATGGTCTCTTTAAACCATGACTTAATCAAGAGAAAATTTAATGAGCTATTGTCGCTTTAAATTATTTTATGAACAAATTTCTATTGGTAAACAAACACCAACAAAAAAGCACACTATATGAAATTGATAGATAATAGTAAAACTTAAAGGATGCAAGTTAGAGATCAAATCATTTTAAGAAACAATTGAAGCAATGAGATAGAAGGAAAAAAATAGCACCAATCATTAAGTTACCTTTCTACAACAATTATTTCAAAACTTGATGCAATAATCCCCACAAACCTTTTAACCCAAGTGCCTTAGAATAAAAATGTAAAGAACCAAATTAGACCTACATAACAGAGATCAGAGCACAAAAGCTTAATTTAGGAAATAAGGCATGTGAAGTAGGATATGGAAAATCATAAGAGTTTGTATGGGCGGAGGAGGCAAAATTGATGAACTAAGCAAACAATCAAAGGGATCAATGAGCAAACAAATTGAAGAAATTTTATAAGCTACTTTGTTAAACCTAAATAAAGTGATCAGTTTATTTTTCTTTTTAACTCAATAAGGATCAATTGCATAAAATCTAAAAAATAGAAACCTAATGCATGAAGAAAAAACAAAAACAAAAAAATAGCATTATCATACATTCCCACAATTGCAGGTTACAGCTGTGCCAACGAATCAATAGCAGCATGCACCACTTACTAAGATCAACATGAGATAGTGATGGTGCAGATTTGAAGAATAGAACGTTAAAATCATCTACCTGCAGCCGGACAACCTCCATCGCAACCCAGTACCTATGTTACTGCCATATTGAAGTAGAAACAGAACAGTCTACAAACAAATATATCAAACACGTGGTGGGAAAAAGTAAGATGAATGTTCATAGACGCAATATATCAAACACGTGGTGGGCAAAAGTAAGATGAAAAAATGATTCACAAAGAGGAATTTGTATTTACCTTTTGTAGCGTATGTTTTCAACATCTAGTTGTTGTTGCTTGTTCTCATGAGTATTTGCCAAGGATGAAACAAAAAAATGGAACACATATATTATATAGATTTGTTGAGAAAGAAAATATGGAAACAAAATCCTTCAGTTGTTTACCTGTTCCGCAAATGAAATAACAGTAGAAGACAAACAATCCCCACATAAAATATCAGATAAGAAATTTTGAGAATGGAATTTTCAAAGGTGCATAGAAGCTGTTCCAAATAAGTTTCTCTCGCACTCATCATCTTCGTCCCGTAAACCAGTTCGTCAGTTTCCTTGTTGTTTGCAAGAACACCTTCTTCACATGGGAGGTAGCAAGTGGAGGCGAAGAAGGTGGGAATGGAGGCAGCAGGCGGAGGCGAAGAAGGTGGGAGTGGAAAGGGAGTAGGCGGCAGGAAGGAAGGAGAAGGAGAGAGATGAAATGGATCTTGGTATTTTTTTCCTTCTGATACCAGTTGTTTTCCATTGAAGATGGTGATTGTTTCTCTTTATTCAGTTTTTGCAGAGAAAGAGAAAGGGAGAAAAGAAGAAGTTACAAAGGAAATGTGAGAGAGGGGTGTAAAAGTGAATCTGAGGATTTTTTGCGTGCAGTATCCCTTTGCTTGTCTCTAAATTTAATTTAATTGGCCAATTGGACTATGCACCTTTATTTCTTTCACGTGGGCAATGTTGTCACATATGCCAAGGGCAGGGTTGTCATTTTGCCATTTCACAACTCATTCACTTTGGCGCCCAGCAAGGGGTAAATTTGTAAAAATGTCTAGGGATGGCTGTCTAGGGTATGCTTGCAGCACTCTCCTACATTTGTATATACTAGACTTTTGACCCGTGCTATCGCACGGGTCTGTTATAGATAAATATCATTATATATTATTACAACCAAAACAAAAATTGTGATCAACATATGAATCTAAAGATAATGAAACATGATTTTGTAAGCTCGAAAAATAAAATTGTGTTTTTGATAACATAAGTATAATGTGATAAATTCTTTTCTCATCCTCTTTGCTTCTCATCCACCCTTTAAATCTCCAAAAATGCCATCAGATTTTATAATTCAGAATGAGTTTATAATCCAAACACCTTCTATGCTTATAATTTTTTGCACTTTAAGAATATGGCGCATGAAAAGCAAGGAGGATGAGAAAAGAAATTCTCATAAGGTGCATCCTAGAGTTTTTTTTTTAAAAGGTAGTGCAACCTAGAGCTATTAATATGTGTTTGGCTCGATGGAATAGTTTGTTTTGCTTGATATAAAAGGTGGGGTGGATTATATAAATATGAGAAAACTACTCAATATGCCGCTTGGATTGCTCACACACCCCTTGAAATTCCGAAAGTGCCACATTTGATTCTTAACTCCTGATTGCTTTATTCTGATAGTTAGGACTCAAACAACCCTCGAGTTTGGGTACAATTGGATCAGAAGTAACAAACCGAATATACCGTTAGTTAGGACATGATCCATTACTACATCAGAATCAGAGAGCATTTTCAATAACAGACATAACTCAAAATTTCAACAACAATATAATTCAACAACCACTCATATTTTCAACAACAATTGACATCCACCACTGATAATCCAACAATAATACAACCAAACATATAATTCAACATAATTAGAGAAATAACGATTGAACAAAAGTGATGTAAATTGACAACATAAACAAAAACGACAACACAATTTAAAAAACCTAAATAAAACTCTACTGACATTTTGGACACTTGAAATTTGAAAAAAAAAACCCACAAATATAACAATCCAACTTCAATAACCATTGTGGAAAACATGGACATATGTCATAAACATCCTTAACAGTCTCTTGATAATAAGCATAAGATGTCCATACCACAACTCTAGAAAATTTAAAGACCAAACTTGAGTACAATAATTTGTCTCAATATCTATGATCCAAAATAGTACCACTCCTCCCAAAAGATGCATGTATCTCAATAAACTGCAATTATAACATATTGTTCATTGCCTCCCAAACTTTGACCAAATCTCCCTTACTATCCTTCAAATATTTTTTCAACCTTCCATAAGCAGATTCAACTGTGTTAGTGATAAGTGCCTAAATTGAGTTTAAAAGCATAGTTAATTTAAGCACTTTTCTAGCTTGTTTTGCAAGTTATCATGGGAAATGATCATAATCAATGATCAAATGCCCATTATTGCTTTTACTACTTTCCCCATCCAATTGTGCAGGAAAATACAAGCCAGGACATCAACTGAGCAAAGAACATGAAGTTTTGATCAGGTGCCATCGCTAGAAGCGCATGCTTCCTCGCTACAAGCGAGGATAGGCAGGGAATTTGGGGACTCCATCGCTACAAGCGCAGAATTCATCGCTTCAAGCGATCCTTTTGGGAGGTTCATCGCTACAAGCGACAGGCTGGTCGCTTCAAGCGACCAAGGGCGGTTTAGTGACAGGTGCTGACGTGGAGCTTCCTCGTTGGCCAGAAGTCGGTCGTCGCTACAGCGACAGGCTGGTCGCTTGTAGCGCGCGATCATTTTCTCAGAATATAAAAGCCTTTTCAGCTCATTTTTAGCAGAGAGAGCTTAGCATATAGTTTTAGAATTCTCTGTAGAATATTTTAGCTTAGCTTTTAGACAAGAAATAAGGGCTAGAAGCTTTGATCTTCATTGAGCAAAGGTGATTGGATTGTGGAAATCAACCAAAAGGCTTTGGGAAATCAAGAATTTAGGTTTGTATTTTCATCTTTCTCTTCTCTTTTGTAAAGCTATCATGAGAATGAATAGCTAAATCCCCTAGTTGGGATTGGAATGACTCTTTCTAGTTTAGTATGTAATAGTTTGATTATGCAATATATATGGTTTTAGCTATTGATGTGTTATTGAATTTTTCTTGCCATTCACTGTCGTGTTTTGATTTAAAATGATATTGACGAATACTTTTAAATCTTTGGCGAGAATAACTTCTATCAAAATAAGAAAATCTAGAAATGGATTTGGGTTTTGATAATCGCACAAAGTTTCGGAACTTAAAGCTTTCGGATCGTTTGATTGATTGGGAAATCGTCGATTAAACGATACGATCGATCTCGCGATGTCATTTGGGAAATCAATGACGTTGTCGAGCGATACGTGGTAATTTCGCTAAAACGCTAAAATTCATATGCACGATCTTTAGATTACATTCGACGTTAGATTGAGGAAATCCTATCTCAACGCTTTTATTCCTTAGTTTTTGTCGTCTTTATTTTCCGCATTTTTACATTACCATAGTTTATGTACAAACAATTTACAAAACCCTTTTAGCTCAAAACGATATCGATTGTTGAACGGTTTGAAGTGTCGCACTAATCCCTGTGGAGACGATAATAGAAAATACTTACTCGTTTGTTGCTGCAATACTACAGTCAACAAAATGGCGCCGTTGCCGGGGATTGGTGTTTAGATATTTTGAACATCGCAATAATTTTTATTGTTTTGAGCTTTTGTATATTCTTGTTAATATTTTTCTTCTCTTTTGTACATTATATTTTGTGTTTGCATTAACCCTCTTTGCAAAGCAAAGAAAAATTTCTTGTTAGTTATTTGTGTTTCAGATTCTCAACATAGAGGCAATCATGACTGATCATGATTATTTCAACTTCTATACTCCATACGAGTATGAATCCTATCAACAGTATCCACAATATTCGTATGAAGATGAACAAATGGAAAGAACTGAAAATACATTGCATATGTTCATGCAACAATCCATGATCAACATGCAAAACACCAACCAAAGACTGAGGAATTTGTCAAGCCAGTTGGGGATTCTGCAAGTTCAATTAAACATGCAAAATACCAACCAAAGACTGAGGAATTTGTCAAGCCAGTTGGATGTTTTGCAAGCTCAAATAAATCATCTACCAAGAGTCATGGATGTTCAGACCAACAATCAATCCGTTTTGGAATTCGGAGAGATTGTTGAAGACGATGTTGATGAGAGTGAGGAAGAGTCGATGTTTGAAGGATGTGGTATTAGGGAATTAATGGAAGAATTAGAAATACCACACACCATAGAACTTCCTCAAGAAATGTCAGATTCTGAAGAAGACATAGCTGTTGATAGTGAAGAAGTGTTGGAGATTGAGAAGTCGAAACAGTTTCTTAACAAGGAAGAAACTTGTGCAAAGGAGGGGGTGATAGTGAGCAAGGCCGAAATTGATTTGGTCATAGATTGCATGTGCTCCTTGCTCACCATATTCTGGATAGGGAGGTATTGGACTCCACATCAGCTATGCTTAAAGTTCATGGAATTCCTCCCACAACAAAGGGATACTAGAGTTGATGTGCGCTCCGTCTCGTTCTGGCCACCCTAACGAATCAGGCGTCGAGCTAACGACGTAAAACAAGCGCTTGTTGGGAGGCAACCCAACTTTGTAAGTATTTATGTTTTATTATAATTCTCATAATAGTTTTCACATGAAGGGAATGTGGTGCATTTGAATTTTCAGAAAATCTGTTATCTGTCATGGTCGCTAGAGCGATGAATTCCATCGCTGTAGCGACAAGCTTCAGACTTTTCATCACTATAGCGACAGGTGGTTCGCTGTAGCGACGACAGTAAAACCTGTCTATTACAGATTTCAAAACCACTAAAACCCATTAACTTCATGTGATAAACTTATGTTTAATTATGCATTTTTATTTATGTTCAATAAATGTTGAATGGGCTTTAAATTTGTGAATCGCTATCAGATGCATGATTATGATAAAAATTGTTTGATTTGGCGCAAAGCCAAGTTAATTGTTTCTTGCTTTTCTATGTGTGTACTTGAATTTAATACGAGTACTTTGCATAAGATTTATCTCATACAGTTTTACGTGATAACATGCTTATAATGTGAACCACTTAGAACTAGCCAAAAATGTGAGGAATCCTCAAATCATTGTATATATGCAGGAGACCGGCATTCTTTGTTTAACTCGATTGTTTTATGTTAAATCTATTGTTGTTTTAAATTGTATAAGAGCATTGAAATGATCAAGGCAATTTTTTTGAAATTGAGTGAAATACTTGACCAAATAAACCTACCCTGTGAGAAGTGAGAATCTGTTAACCCCTCTGAGCCTATTGAATCAGAATTGTTAGCCATGAACTGTCAACTTTAATAAGCTCAATTGCTTATTGAAATTGCCGGAGTTTGTAAAAAAAATTCAGTTCATAGTTAACTCTTTATTGAATTCTGATATTTGCTTTCTTTTGAACCCTTATCCATCGTGTTTATTGACCTTTGCCAAAATGATAAAGGAACATTCGATTAGGGTGTCATTGAACTAAGTTGGGGAGAAAGGGAGGTTGTGAATGTTAAGTGAATGGTGAATTATGTATTTGATCTTGACAACAAGAAAAAGAAGAAAGAAAAAAAAAAAAAAAAGCAAACCAAGAAAAAGAAAAGAGAAAAATAGAAAGGTTTGCAATAAATCAAAGAAAAAGTTGTCAAGATCAATCAAGAAAAGAAAAATTTGAAGTTCACCAAGAGTTGTATTTGAGAAAGGAGGAAGTTTGTAAATAGATAGAATGTTCCTCTTGCTTGGCCATTTGAATTCAAATATCCCACATATGACAATTCTTTTGTAACCTAGCCCAATTACAACCCTTAAAGACCTTGTGATCATTTGCTTTTGTGCTTTTAGAAATGATATTTAGATTGACGCATAACTTGATCGGTATGTTAACAAACTTGCCGGATGAGTGTTCATAACCCTCACATCATGAGTTCAATTTGCTTATTTACTTCTAAAGATGTGTGTTAGGTGTGGTTCATAGATAATTATGTTATTACCTTGAATTGTATGACGTGAATTTTGTGTTTAGGACTTATGTTATATTCATAGTATATATTTAGATTAATGAGAAACTTAATACTTGCCCGCACAATCCGCATTTGAATTTTGTATCTGAAAACTTTTCATTTCTTTGCATGTATACTAAAAATGTCCAAAGCCTTGTTTTCCTTGTTTTTTTTTTCCATTTGTTTGAGTCCTTTGTTTGAGGACAAACAAAGATTTAAGTTGGGGAGTGTGATAAGTGCCTAAATTGAGTTTAAAAGCATAGTTAATTTAAGCACTTTTCTAGCTTGTTTTGCAAGTTATCATGGGAAATGATCATAATCAATGATCAAATGCCCATTATTGCTTTTACTACTTTCCCCATCCAATTGTGCAGGAAAATACAAGCCAGGACATCAACTGAGCAAAGAACATGAAGTTTTGATCAGGTGCCATCGCTAGAAGCGCACGCTTCCTCGCTACAAGCGAGGATAGGCAGGGAATTTGGGGACTCCATCGCTACAAGCGCAGAATTCATCGCTTCAAGCGATCCTTTTGGGAGGTTCATCGCTACAAGCGACAGGCTGGTCGCTTCAAGCGACCAAGGGCGGTTTAGTGCCAGGTGCTGACGTGGAGCTTCCTCGTTGGCCAGAAGTCGGTCGTCGCTACAGCGACAGGCTGGTCGCTTGTAGCGCGCGATCATTTTCTCAGAATATAAAAGCCTTTTCAGCTCATTTTTAGCAGAGAGAGCTTAGCATATAGTTTTAGAATTCTCTGTAGAATATTTTAGCTTAGCTTTTAGACAAGAAATAAGGGCTGGAAGCTTTGATCTTCATTGAGCAAAGGTGATTGGATTGTGGAAATCAACCAAAAGGCTTTGGGAAATCAAGAATTTAGGTTTGTATTTTCATCTTTCTCTTCTCTTTTGTAAAGCTATCATGAGAATGAATAGCTAAATCCCCTAGTTGGGATTGGAATGACTCTTTCTAGTTTAGTATGTAATAGTTTGATTATGCAATATATATGGTTTTAGCTATTGATGTGTTATTGAATTTTTCTTGCCATTCACTGTCGTGTTTTGATTTAAAATGATATTGACGAATACTTTTAAATCTTTGGCGAGAATAACTTCTATCAAAATAAGAAAATCTAGAAATGGATTTGGGTTTTGATAATCGCACAAAGTTTCGGAACTTAAAGCTTTCGGATCGTTTGATTGATTGGGAAATCGTCGATTAAACGATACGATCGATCTCGCGATGTCATTTGGGAAATCAATGACGTTGTCGAGCGATACGTGGTAATTTCGCTAAAACGCTAAAATTCATATGCACGATCTTTAGATTACATTCGACGTTAGATTGAGGAAATCCTATCTCAACGCTTTTATTCCTTAGTTTTTGTCGTCTTTATTTTCCGCATTTTTACATTACCATAGTTTATGTACAAACAATTTACAAAACCCTTTTAGCTCAAAACGATATCGATTGTTGAACGGTTCGAAGTGTCGCACTAATCCCTGTGGAGACGATAATAGAAAATACTTACTCATTTGTTGCTGCAATACTACAGTCAACAGTTAGTGGTTGTTTTGTCAAGATGTAAGACATGGTTTGTCCATGTCCGTCTTTTCCTTCAAGGGATTTAATATGTTATTTTCAACATAGATGAGGAACTTTGAGAAGTTCCTACACATCTGTCAGAATTACACAATGGATTCAACAAATGATTCCTTTGAAGAGGATTCAACCATATTTTCCCACACTTTCATGATGCTGTTAACTAACTTCATGGACTTCACCTCTTTGGTATCCTTCTCTTCGTCATCCACGTCTTAGGAATCTTTCTCTTTGACATTCACAATTTTGGCATCATTAGATTTGATTTTGCAGCTCATCTTGAATCTTGCTCTTACGTTTTTTTTGAAATATGAAATCGACACAGTAAAGTGGTAGATTTAGGGAATATTTTGCAACAACATTAATCAGTGTGGTATGTCTGTCAGTCACAATCACCTTTGGCATATTATCTTTAGACTTCAAAAGATCAAGGCACATTTGTAATGTCCAAGTGAAATTATCCTCTTTTTGAGACGTAAGAAAAGTAAAACCAACACAATATATCAATTGTGTTGAGGTGACCCCAACTATCCTAAACAACAAAATTTTATAGTGGTTGATTTTATATGTGGAATTCATTAACAAAACATAATGAAAAGTGTTAAACAACTTAACAGTTTCAGAATGAGCCTAAAAAATATCCTGAACAGTTGTAGATTCACCAACAGTTCTAAACTTTGTACACATACTTGCGATCATCCAAACATTTCAACAAATATTGCATTTATGAACTTTCATCACTTATGGACTTTTTGTACTTTTGTCTTGCGTTGTAAACTTGCTTTATAACTATTACATTATCTTTTCGTTTATCTTTCAATGTCACTAGGATATTCTATGGCTTGACCATATTCCTTGTCATGTCAACAACAAACTCCTTCTCTTCTCATTTAATCTACCAGCAAGAAGGTGAACTTCTAACTTTGACTCTATCTGATAGTTGTGCACTCCATTAACCATATTCAGTGACCATTCATTTGGTTTCAACAAAATAACGACACAACCTAAATGGACACTCACTATCCTTGACCATGTGCCCTCTCACTTCACTTTCTTTTTGGTTCCTTTGTACAAACCACTCCTTTAACAACTCAAGACTAACTTTGGCAGTCTCCGTCCACCCCCATGATGGTATTTGTCAATAATTCAAGTAAACTTCATCGTTGATGTTCAACGACCTACCCAATTAATCAAATCATATATAACTTTATATTATACATTAGTGAAAAAGTAATTCATTGTCAGCAAGTTTATTAATATAATGCTTAAATATGTTCTCTTTAGAATCAACATTTAATTTCAAATCAACGGAAACATCAACATCGTTTGGTTTCACATCAACGGAAACAACAATAATATTTGGTTTCACAACAGCGAAAGCTTCGACATTGTTTGAATTTTAGAGTACGAGGGTGTTCAACCATAACTAAAAAACCTAAATTATATTGTATAAAATGAAATAAAAAAAAAAAAACATATTGAGCACTGAATAGATCTGAGAGTTAGGACCCCGGTCATGGTTCGGGTCTTAAATTCTGAAAAAAAGAGGAAAAAATCACTTCAGCAGAAGAAGAAAAAACGAGAATCAACAATGTTGATTAACAAAAATTAATTTTGTGAATTATTTATCATATCTATACAGTCTGTCACATTATGCCACCAAAAATATAAAATAAAATTCTGTCACGTTGGATTTCCAGCATCCATGCAATTACTATTATATATCGACACATGCTTCATCCCTTAATTATTCTTTGTTTTCATGGCATGCTAAAGACAACACCTCTAATATGTTCGTTGTCTTTTTTAAAGAGACCTCTAATTTGTTCATCGTCCTGCATGTACTTGTTGTCTAAAGCATATTCTTCTTTCTTTGACTAAATTTCACCACACACCATGCAAGAATGTTACATTGTATTTCATGACCAACACAATTGCACCTAGTAATAAGTTAGGTGACAATTTACAGAGATTTAAGCCAAATTTTTGAATACATGTAATCTATGATCGACACAAAAAAAAATGATGTAAAGCATGTGTCAAAATATTATATATTTTTTGAGGTAGTTTAACAAATTAATGATGCAAAGCACTTGCCATAATTAATATAGAGATAGTATATATTTTGAATTTAGGGTAAGTATATAATTCGGATTTTGATTATTACTTCCCCATGTTTCTGTTCATTATGTTTCCAGTTTTGCCTCTTCTTTTGCTTATATTAGTATTTCATATAAAAACAAAACTAGCCACCAACTCATGGTACATTATATATTGGTTGTTGAGACTTGAAACTCACATTTCCCATGAGGTGCATTTTGTTGACCGGCAACAAGTATTGCTTCGTCATGTATGAAATATATAATAAAGTATAAAGTTACATATAGGAATGGAGGACAAATTTCTATGACCAAAGAAAATAACAACATGCAGTAATGTTAATGACTATATACTTTCTTAAACTAAGACTTTGCAAAATATTATTTCTAAAATGGTATGCTGATAATGCTTGAATTCATAAATTCCTTATCACATCATATAGTACTACTAGTCTTAAAATCGGAGCAATTATTATTTCTCACAATTAGCACAGATTGGCTGCCAATTGATATGATAACGGTCCAACTCAATGGTCACAATACTTTAATAAATAAATTAACAGTTAATCGCCAACTATGCCTAATTAATTTAATAATACTGAAAAATCATCCACCAACCTAGATAGCTATTTTCATTAAGCCCCGGTCACATAAAGTCTCATATATGTCTCTACGGGGTAAAGATCCTCTCCATTTGGCAAAACAAATGGAGTATGCAATTTGAAGAGAAATAGACACATAAAATAGATAGTCGGTCCTACCATTAAATGGGTCCCACCATCATTAATTATTTTTTAATTTTTTTAAAAAAAATTGTGTCTTTATCTGTCCAAATGAAAGAAATGGAGAAGATTACAAATGGAGAGGATCTTGACATGTCTCTACATAGTACAACCAAGTTTGCAATATGCACATTTACCGGATTGACCATCATTTCATTATTAAATTAATTTTCATTAAAATCAAAAATATTAGTTTTATATACATGCATGATGACGGCTTTTACACATTTAAGAGTTTTATATCCAACAATTTGTCAAAAAAGTAATGTAGAAATTTCATGATTCCCTTTCCTTTTAATATTGTGCATTATTTCACACCTACCTATATATACACATCAAATATTTGAAAGCAAATACAACACAAAGGAGGAGACAACACAACACAATATTAAGGTGCAAAAATAGTCTAACAACAATTGGTGAAACATGGGTGAAGCTAAGGAAATATGGTCAGCACCAATAACACCTAGAACAGGAAATTCATTGATGGGAACACCTAGGGTGGCATCACCACCAGTGTCATGTCCACCTTCACAGCTTCATTCACCATCTCTCACAAGATCACCACTTCTTCAATCAGAGAATGGAGATGCACCACATCCTAAGAGTAAGACTCCAAAGACTCCTAGAACACCAAGAATGTCTTTGACACCAAGGTTTATTACCCCTTTAGGAAGTCCTATGAGGAAAGCTTTGAGACTAACTAAGCTTGATCCTCAAGATGCTTGGCTACCAATTACTGAGTCTAGGAATGGTAACAAATATTATGCTGCTTTTCATACTCTTTGTTCTGGGATTGGTATTCAGGCTCTTGTTCTTCCTGTTGCCTTCACCATTCTTGGTTGGTAAGTTTCATATAGTTTCATTTCTCCATTCAATCCTTTTTTTCATCTTATTTTCGATTTTTTTTTAATAGGCAAATATTAATTGTTAGTTGCTATATTTCTTAGTGTGAAGAGTTGAACTCACTAACTTTTTATCACTCCCACGCCAATTTTTTTATCTATCTTGATAGTTTTTCCCTTTCAAATTGAAAAAAAGTTAAAAAATATTTATTTTTTTATAAATCAGAGAGTATTTTAAAGACATCAATTATGTTGCTTGGATGTTCAAGATTCATTGTTCTATTCTTATAGTAAAAAATTATTTATAGTTTCTATATGTTAATTTCTATTTTTGCTTTGTGAAGGAGATTAGGATGATATACATGTGATAATTTTTATTTTTGTTAAACAAAATTTAGGGTAAGTGGATAAAACTAGTGGAGGCTTTAGACTATGGCATGAGACTAGTTTTTATATTAGTTACGAGATATGCCATACTTTATTAGGCAAATTCCTTGGAGTTATTTAAAGAGATAATAATTTGATCCCAATTTTATATCTTTACCCTTTTAATTTTTTCACTCCTCAAACATTGAAAACACATAGTGACAAAATAATAATTTTGAGATAATATTTTTCAAAATATAACAAACTGTGTATTTTACCCTGATTAACTTTGTTGTACATATAACAAACTTTAGTTAACAATCAAATTTGATATTGATGGTTGCAGGACTTGGGGAATATTAAGCTTGACAATAGCATTTATATGGCAACTCTACACCTTATGGTTGCTCGTCCATCTTCACGAATCCGTAGAGAACGGTATTCGCTACAGTCGGTACCTTCAGCTTTGCTTCGCCACTTTCGGTATAATTTCTTTCTGCACTTTATTTTCTCGGATAATGTTACACCGCTCAATAACTTTTCATCGGACACATATTTTATAAAACTGATGGTTGGATTAAAAGTTTATATCATATACATCATCTCTGTAAATTTTGAAGTAAACACTAAACTCTTCAAAAAAAAATAATTTATATGTCATCGTAATTTAACAAAAAAAAAATGTTTAAGATGTTAATCTTAATGGACCAAAGATGTAAGATAATGATGAGAAAAAAAATTATTGCCCAATTGATGAAGTATTGGAACGGTATCTTGCAGGTGAGAAACTTGGGAAATTACTAGCATTGTTTCCAATATTGTACCTATCAGCAGGAACATGTACTACATTGATCATCATAGGAGGATCAACAGCTAGAACATTCTATCAAGTTGTATGTGGAGACTCATGCAATCCCAAACCTATGACCACTGTTGAATGGTACTTGGTCTTTACATGTGCAGCTGTGGTCCTATCTCAGTTACCAAACTTGAATTCCATTGCTGGAATTTCTCTCATTGGAGCAGTCACTGCTGTAGGGTATTGTACCTCCATTTGGGTTACCTCTGTTGCACAGGGTGCCCTACCAGGGGTGAACTATAATCCTGTGACGAGTGAAAACAAGGTTGAAAATGCTTTTAGTGTGCTTAATGCCCTTGGTATCATTGCTTTTGCCTTTAGGGGTCACAATCTCATCCTTGAAATTCAGGTATGTGGCATAATTTTTTATTCCTCTTACCTAATTAAATGTTATGAAATTGATGAAAAATGGAATTATTTTAATAAACATAACAATTTTTTGTTGATTCATTTAATGGGTAATTGTCACTGGTGGTCATTGTTTAATTGTTAAAAATTGCCAATTTTATGGTTTTTGCTCTTTAGTCTTTTGACTTAGTAGTAATGAGAATGAGATAGGTACAAAAAAAAATTTTATGACGTGATAGGTACATGGTTTTGTTGATTATTGATAAGATATACTGCATTCAAAGTTGTTGACAACTTCAATAAGATGTGCTGGGTCAAGCACAAAATGTTGAAGTTTTTTTTTTTGTTAAGACCACACAATATTGAAGTTACTAGTGGATGACTTTCTCCTTTTATAGTCGACAATGATGTTCATAATAGTTGAATATTGATTATAGTCAATTTCACTCAATAAATAAATTTAGATGGAGTTCTGACTTTATTTTTACTAATTCAACTCGCTTTTTTTTTGTAACAAAAATAATTACTAGTACAGTGTAAATCTCTATTTTTCAAAATACTGAGATAAATTTTATATATTTGGTTGGGTGTAACTTATGGTTGTCCATGAGTTAGGATTCAATTTAAAAATTAAATCAATTGTGTAAGGAAAAACTAACATTATTTATTGTTAAATGATCAACGTGTTCTTCAAGTAATTTGTCATCTTATGATTTTCTAATTTTGTTGCAGGCTACTATGCCTTCAAGTGAGAAGCATCCATCACATGTGCCCATGTGGAAAGGAGTGAAGGCTTCTTACACACTCATTGCTGCCTGCTTATTTCCCTTAGCTATTGGTGGCTATTGGGCTTATGGCCAATTGGTATGTACATCTAATTACTTAGAACTAAAGAGAGTAATATTAGCCAACTATTTAATTATATTATGACTTGTCTTAGTTTTGATGCATTTTTAGTATAAATTTACACCGTCAACTAATCACAAATCATTGACTTGAAATGTACAGATTCCTGCAAACGGGGGAATGCTCACGGCCCTATACCAATTTCATTCTCAAGACGTATCAAAATTTGTACTTGGGTTAACTAGCTTTTTCGTAGTAGTGAACGGTTTGTGTTCGTTTCAAATATATGGCATGCCGGCTTTCGATGACATGGAATCAGTATACACCACTAGAATGAAGAAGCCGTGCCCGTGGTGGCTCCGAGTAATTTTCCGAGTCTTCTTCGGGTTTTTGTGCTTCTTCATAGGAGTTGCAATTCCATTTTTGTCTAGCTTAGCTGGTTTGATTGGAGGAATAGCATTGCCAGTGACATTGGCATACCCATGTTTTATGTGGCTCAAAGTAAAGAAACCAAAGAAGTATAGTTTCATGTGGTATCTTAATTGGTTCTTGGGAACATTTGGAATTGCTCTAAGTGTCATATTAGTTACAGCTAGTATATATGTTATTATTGATACTGGTGTTAATGTGAGCTTTTTCAACCCTCAGTAGTCTCAACCAAAGAGGGGAAATTTTACTAGGGAAATTATATATGGATTTCTTAGGAAGATTATAGTTGAAATTGTCTTTTTTAAATTTTATCTTAGAAATTCTAAATTGTATACTCCAGTTTGTAGTTGTACACCTCCACACACCAAGCAAACTCAAAAAAATGTATATCTAGCATGATTGCATAATTGAAGCTGATATACTAGATTTTTTATTTATGATGATGTCTATGTTGTTAAATTTTACCTATACAATGTGCCGTACATATAGAATAGAAAATACTAGTTAAGTGGTTGACTGTCTTATGTGAGACCATGACTATTAATGTAATTTATCATTTATGTATTACTATACCATCTTTTGATTTTTATGTTTTATTTTTTAATGTCTGTCTTTTTGGAACCAATACAATTGATATGTCATCTCACTAAATTTTGATGATAACAAATATTATCTATTTTCCTTAAAAAACAAATATTATATATTTAAACTAGCAAGCGTATGAGTGTAAGAAATTTGATAATTTGGTTTTATGTGCTTAAATTAAAATTCTATTGGAAACAATTAGGCTAAAACTCATATATCATCTAAGTCTTATAAATACATTATTTCGTATAGTTCTCTGATCACAAGGAGACTCGGTTGCATTTTACTACCTTCTTTTATTTAAAAAAAAAAGGTAAATACTAAATAGTGTCATTATGGCATTAAGAGCACAAAAATATAAACATTGCATCAGAAAATGGTGAAAAGTGATAAATTTGACTTTTTAAAAGTTAAAAAATTATTGAATTCAATACAAACTTACTAATTTTAGTATCCTTAACAAGTGTTTAGCATTGAAACAACTTTATTTTCTCTTCTTTGGAGATAAAAACAATAGAGAAAAAGGGGAATGGAGAGAGAGAACACAATGAGATAGAAAATTGTCCTAAAAATTATCAGAAAGTGGCTCAACACTCAAACTCTAACACAATGTTCCCTCCTTTTGGTCTTTTCTCTGCTATGTGGTCTGCTTTTATTTTTATAGGGAAAAACATGTGTGGTTTGAATCAAGAAAAAATTAATTATAATCATCCTTTTCCATAAATGATCCCTAGGACATACTCAACAACATGATTCTAATCACCCAAAAGTTGATTCTAATCACCCTATTCCAGAAGCCCGAAAATAATAATTTTAAGGCACTTTCACCATAATTCTCCACCTTTAGTGATTCTCATTTACTCATCAACAATCTTTGTTTATCTCTCCATTTTGAAATTATTCTTCACAACAATTAATCAAGTCCAAGCTCCACTTAAAGTTTGATCTAGGCACCAACCTCCACTTGTATCCAACTATTATTGGTAGCCATGCAAGTTTCCAAGTCTGAATCATACCTCTTCCTCTTAAGACACACAAGTCTTCTCCATTATTCTCCACCTTCAAGTCTTTAAACATGGTTAGCTCATTGGTACTTATATTTGATTGAACCTCCTCCAAGGTAATAGTATATTTCATCCCAAAATGGAGAGCATACTTAAGATGCTCAAAAGATTTGGAAAACAAAATCAGATGAGTAAGAAATCCTCATCATCAAGCTTCACGACTATATTCTACAAATCATCAATGATTTTTTTGAGTTCCGTCAGTTACTCTACTAAGGATTTTTATACTATCATCCTGAATGAACAAATTTGTTGTTTCAGACATAATCGATGAGTCAACGAATCGGTCATATACAATTATTCTAGTTTGGTCCACATTTCAACGATAGTATTCACCTTCGCGACTTTTTTCAACACTTTATATATGAGTCACAAGATAATGACACTTCTTGTCATATCTATCATCTTGATTTTCTCTGCTTGTGTTAGAGTGACCGACATCAATATTTCACCCTTCAAAGCATCTAGACACTTAATTTGAATCAAGATTTCTTCCATCTTCTTTTTTCTCAACCCGAAATCATTGTTTTAGAAAACTTTCTCAGTATCTCATTTAGTACCCATGTTGCTCACTTGAAAGATTTGTTTTTTTCCCTAATTGGCGCCACTTGTTGTAAATTCAACAAGAAAAGTGGAACAAATAACAATGAAAACCAAATTAAACAATCCAAGCAAATAATAACTAAACACAAGAAGAAATTTAGAACATATATGTAGCGTAGAGAAACAATCAATCCAAATAACAAAAGATAAAGAAAGTAGAGGATTCACACCAAGAGATTGTTTACCCAGTTCAGACAAAATTGACCTACGTTTATGGTAGAGAACAACTCACAAATTCACGAGTCTTTACAAGATATCGAAAAGAGTAACAAGAAATTAGCTTCAAGAGCTCAACAAGAGAAGACTCTAATTTCTACATTTTCCTTTTATCTCAAGAGAGTTACAAAAGTGATCGAGAAATTATCTTCAATTGCCCACCAAGAGAAATCCTTGTTTTTTTTGTCATTTCCACTCTCAAACCCCTCAATGGTTTTTTCTCTCAAGAACTCGCTAGAGAAAGCTTGAACCTTTTACATAATGATTTTTTACTACTTAATGTGTTTAGAATGTGTTTCTCAACCTTAGAACCTCACCAAAAGACAGTCAACACTCAAATCCTAGCAAGACTTCTCTTATCTACTGCGCGATCTATTTATATTTTTATAGGGAAAGACATGTGTGATTCCAATGACGAAAAATGTTCTAGTCACCCAATTCTAGAAGTGATCTTTGGGACAGGCTCAGCAATGTAATCCTAATCACCCTGTTCCAAAAGCGCATAAAACCTGATTTTAAGGCGCTTTCATCACATAATAATTTGGTCACGCTAAAGAGTGAGTTACCCCATTAGCATGTCTCATAATTAAGTAGACCATAGAATTATTAAATAAAGAAAAAAAAACAAATAAGAACAATGTTTACCTATCCTTAATGATGAATTCAAAGTTTGATACATTTTCCCGAGTATTACTACAAGAATCCACTGCCGTTTGGAATCCACCTCCGCATCAATATTTTTCAACTAAAGTCAAAGGACCCAATAAATAGCAACTAACAAATCATATATTTATTCTTCATCCACAAAGAAAAGAGGATTTATCCAATCTGGTTTAGCCAAGACAAAACCACCAAACTCATCTTGAATACACATGCCTATACCAGCATGTTTTCTATGTTAGAGAAAGACGCATCAACATTACATTTTAAGCAATCCCTAAATGGATTAATACACTAAGATCTCTCCTCACAACAAATCTTCTTTCATCACGATGATTGCGGATCTTCTACACCAATCTCCACCCATTCAACATCTCAACCCCAAGCCTCAAAACATGAAATGTGTCCTTATGTACATTCTTCAAAATCCTTGTGTTACGCCACTTCCATATATGTTGCATAAGGACCACAACATTCACTGCTTGATCTTTAGTTAAATATTGCATCAAGGAAAACCAAACAGTTGAGGTGGATTGATGCACTTCCAATAAAGGTTGCAACACATTCCAGAAACCGTGTTTCACCCAACATTGTTCATTTGATCAACAACCAAAGAAGATGAATATTTTCCTACGTACCTTACCTGAATCATAAAGAACATAGTTCGTAGGGGATTGCACCACTTTCACAACAACCAGGCATTGATCATTCGATAAACAATTATGACCAAAAGGCCAGAGCAAGTTCTTCGTTTTTGTAGGAAATTTTATATTCCAAAAGGTTTTACCATCAATATTTATCATTATTTGGTAATAGCGGTTCTAGCCGTAACAATCGATAACTCCATCCTCACAACAATGTAATGAAATAGAGATTGAGACCAATGTTTTGGCTCAAGATCTCATTCATCTAACACAGGACCTTAATGTCTTAGGGTTAAACTATTGTCATCGAAAGCATGATGGGATGTTAAATTATTGGTCACAACTAATTAATAATCAATATGTCTAAAGTAATTAACTAGTGAAAATCATATTCCTAATCATAAACATAGAGTTTGTAGTGAATTACCTCTCAAGTTCAATTCAATAGTGATCAAGCAAAGAAAAACATGAAGCATGCGAATTACTAAATAAACATAGGTATCAGTTGCATAAATTATAATTAACTCATAAATTACATGGCAATCTAAAGAGGTTTATCTACAATTCCAATCTAAAGAAAATTAGATACTCATACACATGAGAATGATGGATTGAGTCTTCATTTCTTGTTAAGGTACAAATCTTCAATTACCAAGCCTCCAAATCGTGTTCAATGTATATCATGTTATCCAATGTGTTCCCCCGTATTCACCATTTTTTTTTATGAAATTAGGCGTAAATAGTGATCGGATCTGTGCAGAAACGCCTAGCATTTAAGTCCAAATGTGAGGCGTTTTATATGGTGCACAAAGTTGCATTTTTTAGTCAAAGAAATGCGGATTTTGTGTTTTTCATCCTTTTTCCATCCAAATTTGACTTTGATGTCTTCATGAAAGTTGTAGTTATAGTTGTTAGCTTTCATTTGCCATTGATTTGACTTTATTTGGAGACCTACATCTCCAGATATGCTTAAAACAATGCACTGGGGTCATGTTGCATTTTCACCAAAAATCAGCACCACGCTAAACCAAATAGACAAAACAAAGCTACGAAAAATATATGGTTCATCAAGAAGATAAAATCATAAACACCATATGTAATCCTCCAAGAATCATTTATTTAAAATAAATCTAAAACAGACATTCAATTGAAAGAAATAAATTAAGTAACTGACTCAAAGACTCTACAAAGACATTAAATACGTTTTATGACTGGGGTCATTAGCAAACATGTTTACTCATAGGTAGCCTCTCCCATGAGAGCCAACGGATCCCACGAGTTCCACCTATGTGGCGACCGTAGCAGAAAGAATCATGGATAAGAGATCCAGATATTTACCTATACCATGATTCATTTAATATAAAAAAAATAAAAATTATTTGCATTAGATCTATTTAAAATACACTAAAGGCAAAATAAAAAACAAAAATTCAATTTTCACCTTTTTTTCGACAATTGCTTCATATAGCTATGCATTGCTCAATTTTTAGTAAAAACAAATATTGGAAGGAACTATAAGAAAAAAAAAACTTATTAAAATATACATTCTGATAGGTTGAACAACTCATTAGACCACTAAAACTATTACCATTTATTTCACATCCTTCTCTCCAAATCGGCCTAATGAAGTCTAAGTTTATGTCTACAACCTCCTGACCTAGTGACCACTTCTCATTATGTGTCTTAAAATGTAAGACTTCACCTAATAAAAGAGAGAATGTTAAAGAGTGTTTCTAGCATTTCTTTTAAACTAGTGTGATACCTGTGCTAAGCATGGGGAATTAAGTACTTATTAAAGTTTAATAAAATATTATTTTAAATTGAATTGAAAATTAATTTGCATAAAGTTAGTGAATATTTAAGTTATTTGATATATAAATCAGTATAAATTTAAAGTAGCTTTAGTATAATAAATTATAACGTTTTTTTGACCAAAAATATAACTTGTAATATTGTGTAGTTTTTGTAAAAAAAATATTATATAGTTGTATTAAGATATTCACTTTTACAAATATAAAGTATATATGTAGTTTACAACTATATTTTATTTTAAATTAGTATCTTTATCCTAACTAATTATAAATTGTTTCGGGGGTTGAGTAGTTCAAATGGTTTGAGTTCAAGAATAAGGAGTTGGAGGTACTTAGGTCAAACTCAAACGAATGAATAAATATTAATCTAACAACTAATTACTAACATTTGTCATCAAAAAAAGGACAATTGTTTCAATCTCTCCAACATAATAATATTTGCACCAAGAATATATTACATTGACATTTCAAAAAAAAAAAACCTTATATTTACTATTGTCAAATTCACCTTTTGAAAATGGTTTTTTTATAAGATCTATGGTAGCCCATGTTCCTATTATGATTGGCTTGTGGAACTTAGGCATGGCAATAAAACCTGTAGACGCGGATACCTGACTGAACTCATCTCGATTTAACGAGTTTTTCCCCTTTGACTAGGTTTGGATTTTCCCCAATTTCAAAATATGGGTACGGGGCAGGTAATAGAGATATAGATGTCCACTTCGAACTCGTACCAAATGTAGAAATATATTGATATGTAACATGCAAGTCTCAATACTATCCATACTTTTGAGATATTTTTGAACTTTTAATCACATTGTAACCATTACCCTAGTTTGAAATTGACTAATTACCTTATGGAGATGACCGTTTGATATCAAATATGGTGTTGGGTGTTTTTCTACCTCAAATGGATTAGATTAATAAAAAATGGTGGATAATAATTTCTGCTAGTAGGTTCGGGTTTGGGGAAAATTTTAGGTTTGGGCGGGTTTGGGTTTAAGGATGAAATTTCTCCAAGATTTTTTCACACTTCAATATTTATATTTTCAAGCCTAACTGCCTTACTGTTTACACTGATTTTTGGTAATATAAACAATATTATCCAAAACAGTTAAGGATTGAATTAAAGTCTTTTTTGGGGTTCTTAGAGTTTAGAGATTTATGGTCTCTTTCCTTATGTGTTTGTTGAGAACAAATCAAATTGTTATTATTAGTGTTAGAATTGCTTCCAACAACTTTAATAAAACAAGCTATCAAATGACAACTTAAAAGAAATAACACTCAAATGGGAATATAATGTTGGCTGAAATCCATTTATTTGTCCACTTCTGAACCTGTTTGCTCCCATGGCGTGGGTGTTATAGATCTTTCAAAAATCAAGGATTCCACCCTTTTATTCTTATTACAAACTGATATATATAGACCTTGCAGGAAAAACTAGCAATAATTTTCTATACTTAGAGCCCTACACTTGGCATAATTACAAGATATTAGAAAATAACCTACGTGCACTTCAGCCTTGTTTGTTGCACTGTGCTCCACTTTGCCTTATTGAACTCCAATTGCAACTTCAGATTATTTCTCCTTATCTTTGGTCGAAAACCATATGCATGAAACATATTATAGCACTTGGTCGAAAATGAAGTATGTTGAAATCTGTATGCTCTTGGTCGAAATCCCTTTGCACTTTGCAGCATGTCGAAATAACCCATCTTGCCTGTCGAAATCTTGTTTTCTCCCTTTAAATGTCCATCAATCACTTCAAATAAATAACCACTGAAAATATGATAATTAGTTTGGTCGAAATATTTGGCTTTGTTAAGTTAAACACTTATGTTCAGAGCCAATCTTCTTAAAGACCAAGTTTTTTATTTTTGGTATTAACAGAGGCCCCCCAAATTATTGTTTCTCGAAAGAAATGAGAGGAATAACATTTTAAAACATAATACCAAAACTGAACAAACATTGTATGGTCTTCTTCGACCACTTAATCATTTTTCTTTTACATCACTTCAAGCCAAATTCAAATTTTGGTATTCGAATAATGATCATGTGAATTGATCTTAAAAAATATTTATTGGCTTTAATGAACTTCAAATAAATCACTCAAAGATCAATTGGAAGTATGTGTATATATCATTCATGGATCACTTCAAAACACATATATACTTGCCTTTTAGAAAATTCAGATCACTAAATAAGTAAAATATGAAGAACAAACATTATTGTACATGACTTTGATTGTATCTAAACCAATCATAAAACTTTCGAATATTTATAATCATAATCAACACAAAGGAAATCAATCGAAAGTTTTCTTTGTTCTAACAATTACTGGTAAGTACCATTTTATGGAACAATATCATGTATAACATCAAAGGACAATGTTACATATCCTCTCAATTAAATTTGAAATGCTCGTCGAGTACCATTTTTTTTATTTATTTGAGCATATAACATTACATTGACAACAAGAGAAATTACAAAGCATAGGATAGAAAAATTACAACATTATGTTTGAATTCAATAAGAAGAATTCTTCTGATTGGCTTTGTCATACCCCAATTTTTGACCTAAAATTTCTTTTTTTACTCGTCTTTTTGGTTCGGAATTTTTTGTCGTTTCAGACGAAATTTCGGCAGAGGTATTTTAAAATACCTCGTTTAGGGTTCCGAAGGCGACCTTTTTTTCAGTTTTATTATTATTTTATTTTACTTTAGTTTTTTTTATCTTTTTTCTTTTTTACTTATTTAATTTTTGGATTTTTTTTCTATTTTTATTTTATTTTTCATTTATTCTATTTTGTTTTTATTTTTATTCTTAATGGTTATTTTTTTGGTCTTTATTGCTAATCAAACCTATCCAAAGTCCAAGGTCAAAGGTCAAGGTCAAATGTTTGATTTAATGGCTTTGACATATGTGATTTAATGACTTTGACATATGTGATTTAATGACTTTAATCTCATTTGATGGGGATTTAATCCTTGTCTCCTTATTGTCAAAAGTCCACCCCAATGTGTATATAAAGGCACACGCCCCAACAACCAAGAGGAGAAAAAACTCATCAGTACACAAGCCACAATTATTTCCAAACCAAAAATTAATCACAACCCCAGCAAATCGAAACCACAAAAACCATATCTCAAAACCAAAATCAATCATCATCCATAATCAAAACCACAAACTCGGCCACCTCCACCACATACCACAACCACATAAAGCCACACACACGGCCAAACCCACAACCAAACAACCACTACGCAAAACCGCACCGCCTCTTTACAACCCTTTCCTGCTCACTGCACCCCTCTTTTCCTCTTATTTTTATTTATTAGTTTTATTTCTTTTTCTTGCATTTTCTTTTTATTTGTTGCATTTCTCATCCTTTATTTATTCCTCATGCATTTCATCTTATTGTTCTTTTTATCTTTTGCATTTTCTTCATTATTTTTACTTTATTTTATTTCCTCAATTTGTAGTTTTCTCTAGGTTAATCATCATGCATTTTTTCCAATTATTCATTTTAATGCTTCATAATTCAGCATGCCATGCATTTTTTTATTTACTTTTATGTGACATATTTATTTATTGTTTTGCATTTCATGCATTTTTATTCCTTTATCTTTAGCATAATTATTTTAGTGCATCTGCAATTTTATTTTTATTTATTATTTTCTCTTTATTTTTATTTTTATTAGAATGTATTTAGGAACAATGTAAAAGTCATAAATGAGAATATGCACTGACACTCACTTTATTTATTCCGCTTAATGTCTTTTATTTCTTTTTATTTATTTTGCTTTACAAAAAAAAAATACAAAAAATATTAGGTTAGTTTAATTTCAAAAGGGTTTCGTGGTGATCCAACGTCACCACGGAATTTCCTCGCGTTTAATTTTTTTAGTTATATTTTTAGTCTTAATCCATATTCAAAAAAACAAAAACATGCAAATAATAAAAAATCACAAAAAAAATATTTTCTTAAATAAACCTTGATTTTCAATCAAGTGCCCATTTTTCTCTTTTATTTTCTTTAAAAAAATCATTAATCCACTTTAATTACACTTTAATCATTTTCAAAAATTAAAAAAACACAAATCAATTTCATTTTGCCACTTGGCCTTTATTTTATCTTTAAAACTTTTTTTAAAAACCAATAAAAAATACAAAACAAATCAAACGGCATTTTTACCCCGAACTACGAGGTTTTGATCCCTCACGGGTACGTAGGCAGAGGATCTTGTCCTTCCAAATCATAAAAAATAATAAAAAAAACATTTTTCCTTTTTTCTCACTAACTCAAATTCTTTCTCTTAAAAAAATAAGCAAGTTATAGCCAAAATAAATAAATAAAATCAAGAGGTTCTCGTAGAGTACTACGAACGTTTAGGGTGCTAACACCTTCCCTAAACGTAACTAACCCCCGAACCATAATCTTTTAAAATGTGGTAATTTAGAACTTTTTCCACCTTTCTTTTAAAAAATTAAAAGTTCAGTCGTGAAATAAAATTAGTGAGTCAACGCTAATCAATAGCTTGATCTCCGAAAATCACCGCGACAGAAATGGCGACTTCACTGGGGATCCCTAAGAGGGTTGAGCCTAACTTGAATTTATTTAATTATTTTGTGCTATAACTTGCTTAAAATAAAAATAAGGTTGTAAATATGTGCCTATGTGTTTTTTTTCTTTTTACGTGAGTGGTGAGATAAGTCCTACACCCGGACTTGAGGGAAACATAAGATAGGATGGTGGTATAATCAAAGTGTCTTTCCGAGGGTAAATTTCGGATGTGGCATATGTGATAACCCCGCTCAACGGAGGAATCTTGGAAGTATTATTATGTCAGCATGAGTAGTCATGTCCGGCATTATTATTTTCAAGTGACCTATGAAGTTGAGGACCTTTAGTTACATTTAACCCATCTTGGCCTTTTAGGACGTAGTGCGGTGGCTAACCAAGAGTAATCTTGAATTAGTTGATACGCGATACTACACTCAAACGAGACTTTCTTACAAGTATTGTTGGACCGGGAGTCAATCTCGTAACCCGATGATATTTGGAAGGGGTTGAGGACTTTGGGAACTTGGTAGAACCCGTGATACAGGTACAAATGAAACCATAGTCCTTACCAAATGGCGTGTTTACCCTTGACTCCAACCTTATGGACTTAACCTCACCATGTTTTCTCCGTTCTTTAGCATAATCATGCATGCATGCATTCATTCATAAACTTTTTTTTCATCCAATTACCGAAGGACATAAACAAGTTTTTTTGTGAACATCATAGAGGAGCACTAGGAAGTACACCTTCAAGAGCCCTGATTTGTTGAATTTAAGGAAGCTAGGAGTCTTTAAAAAATTTCCTGTTAAAATCTAGCTTCCACTAAAGGACTTTTTGAATTGGTCCCTTGGGTTGGTTTCTAAAAAGGGAACTGTTTTGTAATGTTTTAATGCTCAAAAGAATGTTCAACCATGATGTTTACAATTACTTCAACAAATTCCTTCGGTAACAAATCATTCTTTTTTTGCATAAGCATAAATCATGCGTCATACTGCATTCATAGTTTCCAAGTCGAGTCTCATCCTTTGTTTCATCACAAAAAGGTCAATCTGCCGCAATCAAAAGAAAGTGGCCCGACGCATTCATTATAAACCGACTCGCACTTACAATACTCGTGCAATCAGAAGAGAGAAAATGGATGTGGTCGTGCAAACACAAGGAAGGGTTTGCCGCAATTGGGTCGCTGTTGACATTCCCTCAGTTACTCATGGGGTCCAAGTAATGTGTTTTCGTTGTCTTGTCTTTTCAAAAAATCCTTTCGTTTCGCCCGAGACGAAAGTGAAATCATGTAGGGCTCTACTTTTGTTTTCAAGTTACCACTATCAATGAAAAATTGTCGTTTCTTTCGCGACTTTTATTTTTATTTTACTGCTTTTTCTGGAAAAATGGTAACACAAAAAACCCAAAAATATTTTATTTTCTTTTCAATCAATTTCAAAAGGTCTGCATTTTTCACTCATTTTCTAAAATCAATCATCAATCATATGTAGACTGAACATCAATAAACTCGTTGAACACTGTAACCCTATGCTCTCTCCAGACTTTGAGTTCCCTGTTTACGAAGCTGAAGAGGAGGAAGATGAAGGGATTCCCAAAAAGATCTCTCGGTTATTAGCATATGAAAGGATTAACTTGGGTTCCGAAGAACTGTCATTACAATATTCCTAGTCGAATCCCAGAAGAATGGTGCCATTGAAGCTGCAAAAAAAAAAGGAAAAAACAACAGCAAAACAAAAAAACAAAACAAAAAAAGAGAAAAATACATCAAGAAGATAGTGCAGAAAATGGTGGTCACCTACAAGGATTGGCATGAGATGCTCCTTTCGTTTTGCATGAGTATCGTACTTCGGTGCGAACATCAGCAGGGGCAACCCCCTTCTCTTACAGTTATACCAAAAAAAAAGATGAAACAATCTGTTGACAAGGAAGTTCGTCCCCGTGAATTTCAAGAAGGAGACCTTGTGCTCAAAAAGATTTTATCCTTTCAATCGGACTCCAGGGGCAAATGAATGCCTAATTATGAAGACCCATATGTCGTCAAGAGAGCTTTTTCTGGTGGTGCAATGACTCTCGCGGCTATGGATGGTGATGAGCTTCCCCGTCCTGTGAACGCCGATGCAGTCAAGAAATACTTTGTCTAAAAACAAAAGAACAGCTTGGTAAGTCGAAAACCCGAAATGGCGGCTTAGGCAAAAATGAGCGTCTCGGTGGACTGAAAACCCGAAAGGGCGGTCCAGGCAAAAATTAGAGACAAGAAACAGAAAATAATCATCCTGATAGGTCGAAAACCTGAAAGGGCGGTCTATGCAAAAATTAAGGATCAAAGGACAAAGTAACTGCATCAGGTGGACCATGACTCACTTGGGGCACATTTGCTGTCAAAGAGACTCTAAATCTGAAGCATCCAAACAGTGGAATTCAAAGTTTGTTAGGGAGTATATCGGTTATTGTGTTCAATGTACCTTCCCTTTATATTTACCATTTTCCAAACTTTGTGAGATCTGTGGAGCCACGCCATCGGCGGGCCACCACTCTGTTAAAATGAATTTGAGCCTGTGCCTTTTATTTGGAATTCCCATTTATTCAGTTTATAAAATTTCTTCTATTTTTTATGGTAGTACTTGAAGCAAAACTTTTTTCAAAATCATAAAATTTTTTTATATTTTTTGAAAAGCATAAACAACAAACACATTCTCTATGAACTCATGAATAAGTGAAGTGTGCGTCAACATCTGTCCTGAGAACGGATAAACTCTGTAGGTTGAACATGGTCAATTGCTTAAAAGAAAAAGAAAGAAAAAAGAAAAGAGCTCGGTAAGTCGAAAACCCGAAAGGGCGGCTTAGGCAAAAATGAGCGTCCCGGTGGATCGAAAACCTGAAAGGGCGGTCCAGGCAAAAATTAGGGGCACACAAAAAAGAATATATTCCCGGTGGACTGAAAACCCGAAAGGGCGGTCCACGCAAAAGTTAGGGACTCAAAAAAGAAAAAAAACAAAAAACATGACCATAGAAACACCAGTTCTTCTGCCAGGTCTTTGGATTAACACGTCTCCCCCAGGAAGTGTTTACTCCCTGCCAGTTGTTGCATACATCGGGCCTTACCCCGTCAATGTTTTGATATGTCCCCAATGACATCATCCCCCAATGAAGATTGCTGAGTGTTTGTACTGCGTCGTCGGTCCACTTTCCATCTTACATGTCCAGTCTTGTCTCATCAAGTCCATCAGTTATACTGTCCCACAAGTCAATCCTCCATACAGTCATACAAGTCGTATTGTCTTACATACATTCATACATTCATGCATATACACATTCATGCATACACAACATGCACATAACATCATTCAATACATGGTTGCATTAACCACCCTGAGTCTTGCTTTTCATGTCAATCAATCATGAACAATTTTTAACTCTCTTTGTCCCCAAGCGTCATCCCCAGTGTGTCTGGTCCAAAGATGTCACCCTCTTTTCGCCAAGTGACAGTTCTTTAATGAACAGCTTGTGCATACCTTTTACCATCGTGTCGTCAGTGGCAAGTTCGGCTACATCCCGAGCAGCTGACATTTATCTCTTACCTTCTTTAAGCTACCCTCACAATGGTAGTAGGTAAAATATTTTGTCTGCCTTTTTTAAGCTATCCGCACACCGATAGTAGGCAAGGTCTTTTCCTTTTATATTACCTTTTTTAAGCTATCAAGACACGATAGTAGGTAATACATGTCATCTGTCTTCTTTAAGCTATCCATACAACGATAGTAGACGGTGTCTCCTTTTATATTACCTTTTTTAAGCTATCAATACACGATAGTAGGTAATACATGTCATCTGTCTTCTTTAAGCTATCCATACAACGATAGTAGACGGTGTCTCCTTTTATATTACCTTTTTTAAGCTATCAATACACGATAGTAGGTAATACATGTCATCTGTCTTCTTTAAGCTATCCATACAACGATAGTAGACAGTGTCTCCTTTTATATTACCTTTTTTAAGCTATCAATACACGATAGTAGGTAATACATGTCATCTGTCTTCTTTAAGCTATCCATACAACGATAGTAGACGGTGTCTCCTTTTATCTTACCTTTTTTAAGCTATCAATACACGATAGTAGGTAATACATGTCATCTGTCTTCTTTAAGCTATCTATACAACGATAGTAGACGGTGTCTCCTTTTATATTACATTTTTTAAGCTATCAATACACGATAGTAGGTAATACATGTCATCTGTCTTCTTTAAGCTATCCATAAAACGATAGTAGACGGTGTCTCCTTTTATATTACCTTTTTTAAGCTATCAAGACATGATAGTAGGTAATACATGTCTTCTGTCTTCTTTAAGCTATCATCTTTGTTGATAATAGACAATGTCTCCTTCTATTACCTTTTTTAAGCTATCAAGACACGATAGTAGGTAATACATGTCATCTGTCTTCTTTAAGCTATCATCATTGTTGATAGTAGACAGTGTCTTCTTCTTTTACCATTTTTAAGCTATCATTTACATGATAGTAGGTAACATCGGTCTTTGTCTTTGTTAGGCTATCGTTCTGCATTAGTGCGATAGTAGACAATCCCTTCCCCAGTGAATCGTGTTATTCCCCAGTGGAGTCGGATACCTTGCTTTAACAAACTCGGGTATCCTTTGATTTTGTTTTACCCCCGGTCAGGTCATCTTCGCCGTCTTGCATTTGCATTTGCATCACGAGCATCTCAATTTTTTTTTAGGCCCAAAATTGGCGTACTCTGTATTTAAGTCCCTTCGACCTGCCGAATCCAAGATTTTATCTTCAAATCTCCGGACGAAGAGACTTAAATAGGGGCATCTGTCATACCCCAATTTTTGACCTAAAATTTCTTTTTTTACTCGTCTTTTTGGTTCGGAATTTTTCGTCGTTTCAGACGAAATTTCGGCAGAGAGGTATTTTAAAATACCTCGTTTAGGGTTCCGAAGGCGACCTTTTTTTCAGTTTTATTATTATTTTATTTTACTTTAGTTTTTTTTATCTTTTTTCTTTTTTACTTATTTAATTTTTGGATTTTTTTTTCTATTTTTATTTTATTTTTCATTTATTCTATTTTGTTTTTATTTTTATTCTTAATGGTTATTTTTTTGGTCTTTATTGCTAATCAAACCTATCCAAAGTCCAAGGTCAAAGGTCAAGGTCAAATGTTTGATTTAATGGCTTTGACATATGTGATTTAATGACTTTGACATATGTGATTTAATGACTTTAATCTCATTTGATGGGGATTTAATCCTTGTCTCCTTATTGTCAAAAGTCCACCCCAATGTGTATATAAAGGCACACGCCCCAACAACCAAGAGGAGAAAAAACTCATCAGTACACAAGCCACAATTATTTCCAAACCAAAAATTAATCACAACCCCAGCAAATCGAAACCACAAAAACCATATCTCAAAACCAAAATCAATCATCATCCATAATCAAAACCACAAACTCGGCCACCTCCACCACATACCACAACCACATAAAGCCACACACACGGCCAAACCCACAACCAAACAACCACTACGCAAAACCGCACCGCCTCTTTACAACCCTTTCCTGCTCACTGCACCCCTCTTTTCCTCTTATTTTTATTTATTAGTTTTATTTCTTTTTCTTGCATTTTCTTTTTATTTGTTGCATTTCTCATCCTTTATTTATTCCTCATGCATTTCATCTTATTGTTCTTTTTATCTTTTGCATTTTCTTCATTATTTTTACTTTATTTTATTTCCTCAATTTGTAGTTTTCTCTAGGTTAATCATCATGCATTTTTTCCAATTATTCATTTTAATGCTTCATAATTCAGCATGCCATGCATTTTTTTATTTACTTTTATGTGACATATTTATTTATTGTTTTGCATTTCATGCATTTTTATTCCTTTATCTTTAGCATAATTATTTTAGTGCATCTGCAATTTTATTTTTATTTATTATTTTCTCTTTATTTTTATTTTTATTAGAATGTATTTAGGAACAATGTAAAAGTCATAAATGAGAATATGCACTGACACTCACTTTATTTATTCCGCTTAATGTCTTTTATTTCTTTTTATTTATTTTGCTTTACAAAAAAAAATACAAAAAATATTAGGTTAGTTTAATTTCAAAAGGGTTTCGTGGTGATCCAACGTCACCACGGAATTTCCTCGCGTTTAATTTTTTTAGTTATATTTTTAGTCTTAATCCATATTCAAAAAAACAAAAACATGCAAATAATAAAAAATCACAAAAAAAATATTTTCTTAAATAAACCTTGATTTTCAATCAAGTGCCCATTTTTCTCTTTTATTTTCTTTAAAAAAAATCATTAATCCACTTTAATTACACTTTAATCATTTTCAAAAATTAAAAAAACACAAATCAATTTCATTTTGCCACTTGGCCTTTATTTTATCTTTAAAACTTTTTTTAAAAACCAATAAAAAATACAAAACAAATCAAACGGCATTTTTACCCCGAACTACGAGGTTTTGATCCCTCACGGGTACGTAGGCAGAGGATCTTGTCCTTCCAAATCATAAAAAATAATAAAAAAACATTTTTCCTTTTTTCTCACTAACTCAAATTCTTTCTTTTAAAAAAATAAGCAAGTTATAGCCAAAATAAATAAATAAAATCAAGAGGTTCTCGTAGAGTACTACGAACGTTTAGGGTGCTAACACCTTCCCTAAACGTAACTAACCCCCGAACCCTAATCTTTTAAAATGTGGTAATTTAGAACTTTTTCCACCTTTCTTTTAAAAAATTAAAAGTTCAGTCGTGAAATAAAATTAGTGAGTCAACGCTAATCAATAGCTTGATCTTCGAAAATCACCGCGACAGGCTTGCTCCCGAATTAATTTTTCTCTCACCCTTCTGGTTTGCAACTTTCACCATTTTGAATCGTTATTATACAATTCCTTCTTTGTGTCGATTCATTTTCAGAAATCAATCGAAGTTTAAAAATAAAATTGAAAAAACAAATTAAACTTTGTTCATGGTATTGTTCTTTTAGACATGGTCTATATCTTCAAACCCAGACTCTTGACTTTTCAATTTGAATCATTCAGCCAAGTTTAAAAACCAATTATTCTTCATTCCGTTTTGGCTTTAAAATACCAGTCTTTGTAAAACTTCCAAGTCATTTAATATGATCATGGTTTCAAAAAACCATTTTAATTTACGGTTTCAAAAATTGTTGTTATGGTCATAATCTGACTTATTTATCTAGAAATTTTTCATGACGCTATTAACCATAGAGATTAAATCACCATTTTTCAAACACATAAAGCATTAGATCCGCGCTAAAACTGGAAAAAAAAAAACCCTCCTTCTAGCGCCAAATTGTTTACACTGATTTTTGTTAATACAAATAATATTATCCAAAACAGTTAAGGACTGAATTAAAGTCCTTTTTGGGGTTCTTTAAGGTTAGCGATTTACGGTCTCTTTCCTTATGTGTTTGTTGAGAACAAATCAAATTGTTCTTATTAGTGTTAGAATTGCTTCCAACAACTTTAATAAAACAAGTTATCAAATGACAACTTAAAATAAATAACACTCAAATGAGCACTCAAAAGAAAGAAAGAAGAAGAAAGAAAATGAAAGGAAAAGTGCAGAATGTAGTAAAGAGAAAGGAAAAATAAAGTAGTAATAAAGCAATTAAATTGCAGGGAATATATGGTGGCTGAAATCCATTTATTTGTCCACTCCTGAACCCGTTTGCTCCCATGGCGTGGGTGTTACGGATCTTTCAGAAATCAAGGATTCCGCCATTTTGTTCTTATTACAACCTTATATATATATATATAGACCTTGCAGGAAAAACTACCAATAACTTCTTGTATTTAGAGCCCTACACTTGGCATAATTACAAGACACTAGAAAATAACTACCATGCACTTCAGTCTTGTTTGTTGCCACGTGCTCCACTTTGCCTTATTGCACTCCAATTGCAACTTCAGATTATTTCTCCATATCTTTGGTCGAAAACCATATGCATGAAATATATTAAAGCACTTGGTCGAAAATGAAGTATGTCGAAGTCTGTATGCTCTTGGTCGAAATCCCTTTGCACTTTGCAGCATGTCGAAATAACCCATCTTGCTTGTCGAAATCTTGCTTTCTCCCTTTAAATGTCCATTAATCACTTCAAATAAATAACCACTGAAAATATGATAATTAGTTTGGTCGAAAATTTGGCTTTGTTGAGTTAAACACTTATGTTCAGAGCCAATCTTCTTAAAGACCAAGTATTTTATTTTTGGTATTAACACTTACCGTTACTCATCTTTTTCAACGCTTCTTTTACTCGTTTTCTTCAATCCGATGATAGTAGTTATAGTTTTTATCTTCCTCTCTAATGTCTATCATGTTCGAGTATGATAATATCTCATAACCTCCATTAAATAAGTTTTGAAAATACTACTTCCATTTACCCTTTATATCTTTTTCTTGAACAATAAATTTACACTCTTCCTGTTTAATGCACTTCACTTGATCCAGGGGTTTTTCCTCTTTGACTGGGTTTGGGTTTTCCCCAATTTCAAAATATGGGTACGGGACGGGTAATAGAGATATAGATACCCACTTTGAACCCGTCCCGAATGTAGAAATATATCGATATGTAACATGCAAGTCTCTAAATATTATCCCTACTTTTGAGATATTTTTTAACTTTTAATCACACTGTAATCATTACCCTAGTTTGAAATTGACTAATTACCTTATGGAGAGGTCTGTTTGATATCAAATATGGTGTTGGGTGTTTTCCTACCTCAAATGGATTAGACTAATAAAAAATGGTGTATATTAATTTCTGGTAGTAGGTTCGTGTTTGGGGAAAATGTTGGGTTTAGGGCGGGTTCAGGTTTGAGGATGAAGTTTCTCCAAGACTTTTTCACACTTTAATAGGTATATTTTCAAGCCCAACTGCCTTTCCGTTACTCATCCGTTTCAACGCTTCTTTTTACCTCGTGTCCTTGAATCAGATAATAGTAGTTATAGTTTCTATACTCCTCTCTAATGTTTATCATGTTCGAGTATGGTAATATCTCATAACCTTCATTAAATAAGTTTTGAAAATACTACTTCCATTTACCCTTTAAATCTCTTTCCTGAACAATAAATTTATCCTCTTCCTTTTTAATACACTTCACTTGATTCATATATCTTTTCTTTCTTTCTTGTCCCTTAGCAAGAAGATATATAAAATTTTCTCCCTCCTTGATGTGTAAGGATTGGTATAACCCATCAAAATCTTGTGTTCTTGCTGCGTTCAATGCCTTCTTGGCCTCTTTCTTAGCTATCTTTACACCTATAGTACACTTTAAAACATTCCCTTTTGATTCTCACTTTAATTTGAACACTTTGGTTCCACAAAGATTCTTTACTCCTAGCTAGGTACAAAACCTATTAATTCTCCTAGTGTCTCTTTTGCTACTTTTCTAATCTCATATGTCATCTCGTTCCACGTATCATTTTCGCTTCTATGTAGCTTCGCGCAACCTTATTAAAATATGCATTCCGATAGGTTGAACAACTCATTAGACCACTAAAACTATTACCATTTATTTCACATCCTTCTCTCCAAATCGGCCTAATGAAGTCCAAGTTTATGTCTACAACCTCCTGGCCAAGTGACCACTTCTCATTATGTGTCTCAAAATGTAAGACCTGCATATGTTTCACCTAATAAAATAGTGAATGTTAGAGAGAATGTTAGAGTGTGTTTCTATCATTTCTTTTAAATTAAATATAATTCTCAAAATGTCTTGACCAAATTTTGATAACATAAAATTTGAGTTTTTTACTAAATAAACTTGTAAAAAAATATTGACCAAATTTATTTAATAAATAACTCTTACTTTGCCTAGGGTGAAGATATATGTTATAGGGTCTGTTTGGATTGACTTATTTTTGAGCTTATGTAAAACAACTTATGCAAATAAATAAGCTTTTATGTATTATTCATAAGCTTGTCAAAATAATTTCTGAAAAAACAGCGTATGAAGATATAATTTTTGTTAGTAAGAACTTATGAATTAACATAAAAGTTTATTTATTTACATAGCTTAAAAATAAGTCAAACAAAACGAACCCATAACCTTTTTGACTTATATAACATCCTTTCCAATAACTCAATCCTTATATAAAGCATAATATTACTTGGCCTAGGCTTCTCACAGCTGGATGACATCAAGATTAGCCAACTTATCTCCACACCAATTACCTTTGTCGTAGACATGATTGGCCTCACAACTCCACTCTTGCACCCCTCCTCCATAAAGAAAGTATTCTCATATAAAATTAGCAACAAAGGAAAAACGGCCACTAATTTCAACAAGTATTTAATGGAAAGGAAATGGGCTAACAAGCACATACACGATTATCGCATTAGAGGTGGAAAAATAGGCATGCTTGATTTGGGCTAACAAGCAAAAATAGTTCGCCATAGCCTCTATTATTGGCAATCCTAATCTCTTCTATTTGATTGTTAGGAAACAATTTGGAGCCATCATTGGAGGCGTACACCAATGGAAAAGCATGAGGTATCGCACTCGCGAGATTTCAATGGAATTTCTCCACCAAGATTTTTACCTTTTGAGAAAAAAAATCGTGGAAGAAGAAACCATCCTCAATTAAACCGCCAAAAACCACAAAGAGTAAGCAGGAAGAAAAATACATGTGTTATGTGTACACAATGAATGAGATCATCGTAAACGTGTAGTAAAAAAAGCAACAGCAAACACCACCAAGGACAAATCATGGCCAAGAGTAGATAAACACAGAGTTAAGGATGAAATACTTGAAATAATTTAGGCGTACAACATAAGACACACATATCTACAAATTTACAAATTCTAACTACTTTTAAAAAATTTATGACTACATTTTTTTGGGATAATTTTATGGATTACTTGGCATGCTGAGAGAAGCTAGAGGATTGCTCTTTATGCACATAATATTATGGACATCTACTGAACGGGAATTAACTACCGTTCAAGGTAAAATAGTAGCTAATTGTTGTTCAGAACTTTTTAAATCGGTTAAATCACTTATAAAACGGTTTAAAAAGATCCATGAAGGGTAGTTAATTGTCATTGGAGTTATTTTGAGTAAATTGAGGTTGAGGTGCATGTGAGCAATTGTTAGGTGTCTAAAGAGCAACTTCTGAGAAGTTAAAACGATTATCATGTGACAATATTCTAGGAAAATTACTCTTATCACTTCTCAAATTGCTCAAAAACATATCGCATCGGCAGTTAATAGCAGTTCGACCTTCCAACGGCAGTTAATTGTCATTGGGCATTTTTTAGAGCGGTTCAAACACTTTTTAAATCGGTTAAACCAATCTTAAAAATGTCCAACGACAGTTAAAAAAAGAGCAATTTGAGAAGTGGGAAGAGTAATTTTCATATTCTAGACCCACTGATAAATAGGCCCATGTGGATGCTTTGTATTGGAGGATTTCTTTTTCCACGCTCTGGCTTTCTCGCGGGCCCTCCAAACTTTCTATTTTACCTTCATTCGGATTATATAATTCGAATCATGCTTATGTGCAAGAAACCCCATTCCATTTTAGCAATTACGATTTTTTCCCCAAAAAAATCACCGGAACACCCAAAATCTGAATCACCCAACATTGTGTCATTCATGAAGTGAAGTTGGTCTAATTTATCACAATTCATACGCCCGAAATCCAAACCATGTCTATTTACGTAAATGTCAAACATGTTATATTATGTGATGTTTACTTATTAGTATATGTTAATGAAGGAATGAATATTTCAACACATCGACGGAGTCGAGTCCAGGGATTATTCAAATTCTTACAGGGAGGATTGGCACCCTCCATGCTATGATTTTTGTATCAGTTAAGGGTCTTGTTGTCATAGATCCTTACTGAGTGCACATAGATCGGATTATAGTTATGGATTGTATCTTCTACCTGTATGCCCAGCACCGCCAGGCCATGAGTTCCATATCATCAGCTTCTACTCAAGGTGGATCAGATACGGACCTCACATATACGTTATGTGTCAAAGCACGTGTTGCGCCAATTTGAATTTGTTCAAACCAAACCCAAACATCCAGCTCAAGATTCTCCACTTGTGACAACCCTACATAATTGCCTGGGGTGATGTATTGAATTTCTTAATCGTGTGTTGATTGTTGAGGACTTGGGAGCTAATGGGATGCACCATATTGAACAACATTAGAATACGTGAGATGGTATTGCAAGCTTTCACATCCATATGTGCTACCCAAACCTACAGGGGATCCTCTTAGGCCACTTGAGCAGAAAGTCCCTGAGGAGACCGATGCTAAAGAGGGAGGAAACAGACATCTAGTAGACATTGGCCCACGATTAGGCTGCATCATGATATAAACATTGGGATACTAACCAGTTGCTAAGTGGAGCAGGGAGGTCCATTCTGGTCGGGCTTGAAACATTCGTTGTTGAGGCTGAGGGATGGATGGTGTATCTCCAGAGGAGGGACGGCATGCTGCTACCTAGTAGTATTTGTGTACTTTGTATGACTTTTTATGATTTTGTAGTGTTCAAATTTTTATCATTTGGCCATTGAAACTGGATATTTTTGTTTTGGATATTTAAATAATTTTTTCTCCACAAGTATTGTGAAATTCCTACATAATGACTACGAATATGATTAGAATTGTGTAACAAAGAGGGGGTTATAGTTGGCAATGGTTTTTTTGACGTAAATAGAGAGAAAAAGTGATTAGGTCATGTTTGATTCTCCCCTCTTTCATTGCTTGGTAAATGGGTCCTGATGACACTAGGTCATACTAGTTTATTTGGTTCTTTTTATGCCTTTTTGAGCATGTTAGAGAGCCTTTCCATTCATCACATGCTGAAATAGGCTGATATTAGTCAAAAGTATTCAGAAGTCATATGTCTTTGTAATGTGGAACTTTTACACAATTTTGGTTGCTTTCTTCAAGTTTGCAACCACTGGAAATTTCGTGCCACGAAGGACCTGTATCGCGGTAAGTTTGGAGGAGCGCCAAAATCAAAATTTAAATTTTTGTCACAATAGTGGCACGTTGGATACTTGTCGTGGCACGATGGAACACTAACTGAGCCAGACACGTATGATTAATGACACATCGTGGCACAATGGGAGTGTTTCATAAATGCATCTATAAAATCCAAACACAGATTCAGTATAAGGGTTCGAAATTTTGGAGCTTTAAAGGCATATTTTGCAGTTAAGGACCTAAGAACAAACAGTGGATCTTCAACCAACTCATAGTTGGTCCTAATTTATGTAATGTTGCATTTACCTTTGAATTTCATTACTTTAGTTATGAGTAGCTATATCTCTTCTGATTAGGAATCTACTGTAAGTTGTTGATCCATGTGAATTGTATAAACTCTGTTCAATATAATTGAAATCCTAGTTATATTCAAAATTACTTGTGTTTAATGCCTTTTGTATACTGATCACATATGAATTGAATTTAGATATCAAATGACTATTAGCACTAGATTTTAAATTGGAAATAGTAATTTTGATTAACTTAACGGATCAATCTAGAGATAAATGATTGTTAAGCTATTATATAGAAATTAATGCATAATTAAAATCTTCAACAGTTATGAATTTACTTAAGAGATTAATGAATTGTAACTTTAGAAGAGTGTTCTGAGTTAAGAGATTGGTCAGAACCATTTTGTTAATTCATCATTAAACTATGTGAACAATTGTATAGAATATGTGCAATTTGCCAAAAGCGAGCAATAGAGGATTCGAAGGACTTAATCATTTTTTTAACTTGAAATTTTAAACCAAATTTTATCGCATTTTTCCATTATCAAATGTTAGTAAACCAAATAACTTGCCTTGTGCAACCCCCCAATTTTAATAAATCCTTTACGTTAATAATTTTATCGAGCAGAAGTTAACAACAGTCCTCATGGATACGAGCTTAATTTTTATTACTTCGATAGTTTTTGGTACACTTGCTAAATATCTATCAGGTCCAGTTCCTATAATTTCCTATTTTGTTTCAGGACATTTGAACAAATAGCTAGGCTAGTGATTAGGTGGCTAGCACTCTTCTCTAGTTACAACACTATAATTCCTTAGGTATGCTCATAACCTTTGATAGGTTTGAATGAGTACCAAACTATTGTCATTAGGCTGCAATAGGTTATTCCTAAACTACTGCAGATTAAACAATTAAAACTAGTGCAAATCTCGCAGTCAGGGTTAAGAACAAGTTATAATTGAATAAAACCAAAAGAAAGAATTGCATTAAAATTTACTCAATGATAAGTGCCAAAAATGAGTTAAAAAGCATATTTAGTTTAAGGCTTTTTAGTTACTTGTTATGCAAGTTATCATGGGAAAAGCTCATAATCATTGATCAAATGCCCAATATTGCTTTTACTTCTTACCCCATCCATTTATGCAGGAAAAAGCAAGCCAGGACCTGAAATTAGCAAGAATCCATCAAGAGTGCATGAAGACTTTCGCCCAGCGATGGCTTGGCGAGAGGTTGGCGAAGTCAGGCAGGGATTTTTGGGAGTTTTCAAGGTACACTTTCGCCCAGCGATCCCTTGGCGAGAGGTTGGCGAAGTCAGGCAGGGATTTTCCAAAACAGAGGAACTTGATTTCGCTCTGCGAACTTTATCATCGCTCACCGAAATCAAGGCGGTTTGAAGGCTAAGTGAAGACGTGGCAGAACGCAACTGGCAGAGAAAGTTGACTTCGCTGAGCGAAGTCAACTTCGCAGAGCGAAATTGTCGTTTTCAGTTTTAGTATTTAAGCTTTGTTTTCAGTCTTTTTTTTTAGAGAGAGAACCACTAGATAGCTTTTTATTTTCGTTCAGTATATTTTAGGCTTTAGTTTTAGATAGTTTTTAGGGCTAGAAGCTATGATCTTCAAGGAGCAAAAGTGATTGGATTGTGGAATCAACCAAAGGCTTTGGGAAATCAAGACTTAGGTTATGATCTTCATCTTTTCTCTACTCTTTTGTATAGTTGTCATGAAAATGAACAACTAACTTCCCTTTGTTGGGATTGGAGGTATTCTTTCTAGCTTTGATGTAATACATGATTATGTGAATATATGATTTTGGCAATTTATGTGTTTATGAAGTTATTCTTGCTTTTCACTCTCATGCTTGATTCAATTGATATTGACAAATACTTTTGAATCTATGTTTAAGAATAATCTTCTATCAAAATAAGAAAATCTAGAAATGGATTTGGGTTTTGATAATCGCATAAAATTTCGGATCGTAATGCTTTCGGATCGTTTGATTGATTGGGAAATCATCGATTAAACGATACGATCGATTTCACGATGTCATTTGGGAAATCAATGACGTTGTCGAGCGATACGTGATATTTTCGCTAAAACGCTAAAAGTCATATGCATGATTTATAGATTATATTCGATGCAAGATTGATGAACTCCGATTCCAACGCTTTGATACCCTATTACCTGTCATTTTAATTCTGTTTTTTTTAGTTCAATTCGTTTTATGCAACCAATCGTACAAACCTTAACTCAAAACAATAACGATTGTTGAACGGTTCAAAGTAGCGCACCAATCCCTGTGGAGACGATACAAAAATACTTACCTCGTTTGTTGCTGCAATACTACAGCTAACAAAATGGCGCCGTTGCCGGGGATAATATGTAAATAGAAAGAATGTTCCTCTATGCTTGGCCATTTGAATTCAATTTTTCCCACATATGACATTTCTTTTGGAAACCAAGCCAAGTTATAACCCTCAAAGACCTTTTGATCTATGCTTTTGTGCTTTTTGAGATGATATTTGGATGGACACATAACTTAATCTAGATGTAAGCTGAATTGCCGGATGAGTGTTCATAACCCTCACTTCATGAATTCAATTTGTTTTATTTACTTTCAAAGAAGTGTGTTAGATGTGGTTCATTGTTAATTATGTTATTGATTTGAATTGTATGATATGAATTTTGTGTTTAGGACTTATGCCGTATTCATAGTATATATCTAGATTAATGAGAAACTTCATACTTGCCCGCGCAATCCACATTTGAATTATGTCATCTGAAAACTTTTCATTTCTTTGCATTTATTGTACTTTTGTCCAAAGCCTTGATTTTTCCATTTGTTTGAGTCCTTTGTTTGAGGACAAACAAAGATTTAAGTTGGGGAGTGTGATAAGTGCCAAAAATGAGTTAAAAAGCATATTTAATTTAAGGCTTTTTAGTTACTTGTTATGCAAGTTATCATGGGAAAAGCTCATAATCATTGATCAAATGCCCAATATTGATTTTACTTCTTACCCCATCCATTTATGCAGGAAAAAGCAAGCCAGGACCTGAAATTAGCAAGAATCCATCAAGAGTGCATGAAGACTTTCGCCCAGCGATGGCTTGGCGAGAGGTTGGCGAAGTCAGGCAGGGATTTTTGGGAGTTTTCAAGGTACACTTTCGCCCAGCGATCCCTTGGCGAGAGGTTGGCGAAGTCAGGCAGGGATTTTCCAAAACAGAGGAACTTGATTTCGCTCTGCGAACTTTATCATCGCTCAGCGAAATCAAGGCAGTTTGAAGGCTAAGTGAAGACGTGGCAGAACGCAACTGGCAGAGAAAGTTGACTTCGCTGAGCGAAGTCAACTTCGCAGAGCGAAATTGTCGTTTTCAGTTTTAGTGTTTAAGCTTTGTTTTCAGTCTTTTTTTTTAGAGAGAGAACCACTAGATAGCTTTTTATTTTCGTTCAGTATATTTTAGGCTTTAGTTTTAGATAGTTTTTAGGGCTAGAAGCTATGATCTTCAAGGAGCAAAAGTGATTGGATTGTGGAATCAACCAAAGGCTTTGGGAAATCAAGACTTAGGTTATGATCTTCATCTTTTCTCTACTCTTTTGTATAGTTGTCATGAAAATGAACAACTAACTTCCCTTTGTTGGGATTGGAGGTATTCTTTCTAGCTTTGATGTAATACATGATTATGTGAATATATGATTTTGGCAATTTATGTGTTTATGAAGTTATTCTTGCTTTTCACTCTCATGCTTGATTCAATTGATATTGACAAATACTTTTGAATCTATGTTTAAGAATAATCTTCTATCAAAATAAGAAAATCTAGAAATGGATTTGGGTTTTGATAATCGCATAAAATTTCGGATCGTAATGCTTTCGGATCGTTTGATTGATTGGGAAATCGTCGATTAAACGATACGATCAATTTCACGATGTCATTTGGGAAATCAATGACGTTGTCGAGCGATACGTGATATTTTCGCTAAAACGCTAAAAGTCATATGCATGATTTATAGATTATATTCGATGCAAGATTGATGAACTCCGATTCCAACGCTTTGATACCCTATTACCTGTCATTTTAATTCTGTTTTTTTTAGTTCAATTCGTTTTATGCAACCAATCGTACAGACCTTAACTCAAAACAATAACGATTGTTGAACGGTTCAAAGTAGCGCACCCATCCCTGTGGAGACGATACAAAAATACTTACCTCGTTTGTTGCTGCAATACTACAGCTAACACTCAACACATCGCATGGTTCAAGCATTTTATAGAGTGGGTCATCTACATTAAAGGTGAGCACCATTGGTCGATTCCTCGCCTCTGAGATCCCTCTTATCGTTGCTATCCTTCCTAAATTGCGACTTTTCCTTTTTCTCGCCTCACTAAAACGTCTGTAATTACTATACCCCAAGAAATCACTTCAATAATCTTGTAAAAGGTATAGCACGATCATGGAGTTGTTTGGTTTGGGTTAATGGTCATGTTTCAAGGCCTTTGTTCTTCAATTTGCTCTCCCATGTATATTTGTCGGTTTATTTACAAAAAAAAAAATCAATTTGATAATATGTTAAAAAGAGTCTAAAATAGCTTCTACAAGATGCTAAAACTACTATATGATTGACCGCCATTAGGATAACATGTATAATACTATCATATGTTTTGTTTTGATTCATGCCAATAATATGGTTGATTGGGTTGCAAATTCGACGAAAAAATGCACATATGTGTGCTCTCTGCATAAACATGTTTGTTCTCTGGCTAACATATTTTGGATTATACAATCCGAACATATAATTTACGCATTCAAATTATATAATCCAAAATGTGTCAACACATGGACAACAAGTGCTCTCATAATCTGATATGATGGGGGGTTTCACACAGTTCAAATTATATAGTCCAAATTGTTAATATTTTTTTGGATTATGCTTTTTGAACCATTTTGAAACAAGAATTGGATGAACCAAGGCAATTTGATGGTGTTTTTTGAGTTTTTAGAGGATTCAAATTATATAATTCAAAATATTGTAGAAATGCTTTGGATTATATAATTCAAACAGCGATAAAATGGGAAAAGTGGTGGGTGCGAGAAGCAACTAGAGTGGGAAAATAAATTCTCTTTGTATTGACCCCTGTTCGGTCTAGCCTACAATTCAGAATGGGCCTATCAATCTTCCAATCCCATTTGTTTCTATACATAATTATATATTTTTTTGTTAATCTTTCGTTTTTTAGAGGAAGAAGTCTATTAATTCAGAATTTAAATTCATTTATGAACTTGTGTGCAATTTTTATCTCATCAGTGGATCACATCCATCATATGCATTATCAAGACCGGACCTTAGAGGGTGCAACAAGGCCTATAGATCATGGCTTCAAAGTTTTGGGACTGAATTTTTCAAAAACAAGAAAATTAACTTCTAGTGACAGACAAAAACTGTCACTTGGCACATGGACAAAAGGAAAGGTAGAGAAAATAGAGAAACTCTCTAATATTCTCAAAGAATGTTGTTATTATTTGAATGCTTCAATGCTTGAATTCTTGAATATGCCTAAACACATGGTGATGAGTCTTATTTATACTACTCTAGTAAGGCTCCATATAGAAAGATCTAGAAACTTTTAATGCTACTACTTAATTACAAGAACTATCTAGAGATACTAATATTTAGTTCATGTAGCTAGAAAGTTCTAGAGATATTAAGATGCTTCTAGTTATTATGACTTTATTTAGTAGTATTATTGAAAGTTCTAAAATATTCTTCACATCTTGAAAGTTCCATAATGTTCTATATCATTCTCTATCACTTTCTCCCCGGGTTGGAAGAGACTCGTCCTCGAGTCAAGATTTTCTTCTTCGTCCTCAAGACAACATTTGTAACCTTCTGACTTAGGATGAAATTAGCCATTTTTGAAAATATCTCTTCGACTACCAGTTTAGAGTCCTTCAGTTGTCAAGTCCTAAGTGATTCAAAGGAAAAAATTAATAGTAACATCTTTCCAAAGTGGCTTACGAACTGGACGAGGCATGTATAACTTTGTTTTCTCCTTGAATGGTTACTTTATGACTAAAAGTTCAAGTGGCTTAAATTCCTCTTTTCTTTCATTGAATTCTTTGAGTAGTAAAGGTGCCAACTTGATTTTAATCACATCCTTCAAGAAAGTGTAGGTGTTGGCACAACCATCGCAGATTGCACGACGATCAAATTTCCAAGGCCTTTGAAGATGAATGTGGCAAGTGTCCATAGGAATAACATCGCCACATAGATTTTCTTTATAATATTTGTCAATGGAAAATGAGACAATGTAGTGTTGTGATACTTTTACCTTATTATCCTTGTTGAGCCATTGCAGCTTGTATGGATCTTGGTGCTTAATCATTAGGAAATTTAACTCTTCTGCTATATAGTTTGATGCAACGTTTTCACAACTTCCGCTATCGATGATGACATTACAAACCATGTCTTGTGAGGTACAACAAGTGTGGAGGATATTGTGTCCTAGCCATAGTTCTTCTTTGGATGTTGTTGTTTGCAAGCTTCTTTCAACCTCCAAAGATTCACCATATTCAGCAGGAAGATATTCTTCATTATATATGGGTTCATCATTCTTCTCTTTTTCAAACATTTCATGAATGTCATGAAGGTGAGAAAAACACACAAGAAGGGGGGGGGGGGGGGTTGAATTGTGTGGACTTAAAAACTTTTCTTTCTGAAAAATTGTTTAAGTTCAGAATTGGGTTCTGAAACTTTTTCAAAGGTTTATGCAGCGGATTAAAAAAAGAAGAGAAAGGGAAAGAGAGACACACAATATTTTTATACTAGTTCCTTCCACAAGTTGGAAGTAGTCTAGTCCCCCTGTCACTTACAGGAGATTTAACTATAATCAAACTGATTACAATTGCTCAAAACACAAAGTTAAGAGACTTCAATGCTCAAACACCTAGTAAGAGACTTCTAATGCTCAAGACACTAAGTCAAGAGACTTCCAATGCTCAAGACACAAAGTCAAGAGACTTCTCTGCTCAAAGCACAAAGCTAAGAGACTTCTAATTGCTCAGAACACAAAGTAATGAGACTTCAGGATGCTCAGCACGCAGACTGAGACTTTGGTTCAAGCTGATTTACAAAAAAAGAAGTTTGAGCTGAACACTTGATCAAATATCAGAGGTGTTCACTTAATACAACTCAGGTTTAAGACTCTAAACTTAAGAAATTCTAAGATTACAAGTTTGTAAGAATTTCTAAGAGTTTTAGTGAACTACGAATTTTTGACAGCAAAACATAGCACACTTTCAGTTCTTTTGTTTCAAGAGTCTTAGTAATTTTCTTCTTCAAATCTTCACCCTTTTATACAGGAAAAGATAGCTGTTGAGAATTGCCAGAAAATCCAGCAAAGAGCCGTTGCAATTGGAAGCTAGGATAGCTGAAAATGTGTGTTGAACTGAGCAGAAAACAGAGCACGCATTTTTGAATTCTTTCCTTAAAAACTGGGGAATGTTTTGGCCAGGGAGACAACTGTTCCATTGGAGTTGTTCTGACAGTGCAGGCATTAAATGCAGACAGTGACAGTTGCTTTTCCTTCCACATCAGACTTCAGAAGCTTCTCAGACACTGTTCATCAGAAGCAGGTCTTCAGACTCAGGTTTTAACACGCACCCTTCAGAAGCACTGTTCATCAGTCGCTCCCTTCAGACTTTGACTTTTTTTGACCTTCAGACTCAGCCTTCAGACATTGACTTCTATTGACCTTCAGACTCAACCTTCAGACGTTGACTTCTGTTGACCTTCAGACTCAGCCTTCAGAAGCACCCTTCAGACGCAGTCTTCAGACTCTGCCTTCAGAAGCACCCTTCAGACGCAGTCTTCAGACTCAGTCTTCAGAAGCTGCTTCAGACCCAGTTTTGCTTCAGACTTGCAACAAAGGCTTCTATGCTTTCTTTCTTGCTCTCAGCTTGTTCTTCCAAAACCAATATTAATTACCAAACATTAAGAACATGGTTCTGCACACTTAGAACAAAGCATTAGCAATACCAATTTTCTTTTTAACACTTTGTTATCATCAAAACCCAAAAGAGAGTTGTTCATACACATTTTGTTCCAACATGTCATTCAAACCATATTCATCATCATAGATTGGATCTCCTTTTCTCTCTTCTTCAAAGACTTCATGAAAGTTAACACAAACATATTCTTCATCATATATTTGTTCTTCCATTGTCTCTTCTTCAAACGATTTGTGGATGTCTTCTTTTTCTTCTTCAAAAATATTGTTTATCTCCCCATTAACAATGGTGATAACTTTACGATTCGGACAATCTAAGGCTAAGTGTCCATACCCTTGACACATGAAACATGTTGGTTATTTAAAGGTTGGCTACATTGTTTGGTAAAATCAAAGTGCTCCAGCAATGCGTCTCCAGATGTTAAAGAAGTCTTCAGAAAAAAGGATTTGGTTTTAAGGAGGTTCAGAAGCTGAAAACTGCATCAGAAGCTGAAATCCTGGTTTTCTGTTCATCAGACGCAGAATGGACCTTCAGACACAGAATGGACCTTCAGACGCAGGATGGGTCTTCAGACGCACTGTTCAGACATTGACCAGCGTTGACCTTCAGAAGTTGAGCTTCAGACGTTGACCAGCGTTGACCTTCAGAAGCTGAACTTCAGAAGCTGTTTTCAGAAGCTGGATTTCTGCATTCTTTGTGATTGTTTCTGTGCGTATCTTTTGAAGATTTGTTGAGGTTTTATTAAGGCTGAAGTTCCCAGAAGTTTGATATTTTTAAGAGAAGATCTTATTGAAGATTTGCTTCGTGTTTATTGAATATATTTTCAAAGTATCTTTGCAAAATATAATTCAGAAATATTTTTCTTCTTTGAGCTTCTATTATATTTCAGAAACATATCTTCAAGGATGATTGGGTTTAGAATTATGAGAGCTATTGAAGGCTATATAAGGAAGACGTGCTGCTTTGTGGAAGATTGCTTGAGTCAAAACAGATTTTATTCTTAGAGTTTTTAGAGTTTTTGTTTGTGTAAGCTTTAGGCTTTGATTGTACACCACTCATCTGAGTTGGTTTAGAAGTTTTGAGTTGTAAATTATTCTAAGCTTTTAAGTACGAATGATGTCTTTGTTCTTTTGAAGGGTGTCTTCATATTTGAGTTGTTTATTCAGTAGTTGCTGATCACTGGGTTGTGATTAAGTAATTGGGAAGTTAGTAGTGTTCTAATACTTAGGTGGTGCTCCTGAGTAGAAGTCTTAACTAGTGGAGATTGATTGCTAAGGCTGGGAACAGGGGGTCTGTGTCTGAGTCTTTGAGTTAATTCCTCATAGTGGATTTCCTTCCTGGATTGGTATCCTCCAGATGTAGGTGGTGTTTACATCGAACTGGGTTAACAAATACTTGTGTTATTTACTTTCTGCACTTTATTTTAGCTGCTTCTGATCCTGTGTTATTGTGCTCTGTTTTGCAAACATCGTGCTCTGCTTTTTAGTTCTGATCATTAACTGCCAGAATTTCAAAACATTTAGGTATCTTGGTATTTCTCTCTTTGATTGGGTTATAATGGGGTTTAAATGAGAAAATAGGTTGACGGGTTAGTGGTTTATGAGAATCAATTTGATTTTTTGTGGAGGAAAGAGGTTGGTATGAAGATTTTTTGGATAATTGTTTTTCAATAAAATTGCCTTGATAATAACGAGGATGTAAGACGGGTTAGTTTCTGACGCATTTTGTCCCACGTCTTGATCTTGTTTTTCCCTTCACACTTACGTTTCCTTTTAAGATTTTCCCACCAGATTGAAGCATGTTTCTTCAGCTTGACAACAACGATCTTTACTTTCTGCTCTTCTGAAACCTCCTTATACTCAAATACACGTTCAACAGTTTGTAGTCAAACCACAAACTCATCGGGTTGTAGCTTCCCTTCAAAATCTATGTCTACTTTGATATCATTCATCCGAAGTTGACGTTGGTGTGAGCGACTGCTTCTAGATGATGAAGAGTCACTACCGAAGCCATAATCATCCAATCTTCTTCGTTGTGCTTCCAATAAGACTTGTTGGACGTTGACAGTCTCTTGTAGTAGTTGAATTTGTCGCCTCATTTCTTCCATCTCAATTTCATGCAAAGATCTTTCGTTTTATTTTCTAGGTGGCATTTTGACAATGGTGGTCGGTGATCTTTTTTGGTGAAGATTGTGGCGGTGTGTGGTGTTTTGTTGGCGGTGTGTGGTTGTTTTGTTGGCGGTGTTAGTTTCGCGAACAAATGGCCTCAAAGTGAAGTTTTGAGAAAGCAACTCTTTGCTCATTTGAAAACTCACTTTCCGTTGATTTCTTCGCTCAAACTCAACTCCGAGGTATCGTAACCTACTCTGATGCCAAATCTGGCTCAGGGACAAAAGGAAAGGTAGAGAAAATAGATAAACTCTCTAATATTCTCAAAGAACGTTGTTATTATTTGAATGCTTCAATTCTTGAATTCTTGAATATGCCTAAACACATGGTGATGAGTCTTATTTATACTACTCTAGTAAGGCTCCAAATAGAAAGATCTAGAAACATTTAATGTACTACTTAATTACAAGAACTATCTAGAGACACTACAAGAAAATAAGCCATTTTCCTACAAAATTTTCCTAGGAATTTAAATTCCTAGGAAAGCAGGATGTTTACCGACGAAAAATTTCGTCGGAAAGCAGTTTCTGACAAAATGAGTTTAATTTCGTCGGAAAGCAGATAAAATTCGTCGGTAAGCATACGCGCTATTTATTTCCTCGGAAAGTCGTCGGTAAGCACACACGCTTTAAATTCCTCGGAAAGCCCTCGGTAAGCGCAAAAAGCTTAATTTCGTCGGAAAGCTTCAAAATTTCCTCGGAAAGCATGTTGCGCTGGCAGGAAAAGGACTGTTGCAGCAGGAAAGGTATGATGACCGTTGCAGCAGGAATTCAGGAAAGGATATGACCGTTGGGAAAGCAAAGGAACGTTGGAATTGGAATTGTACAGGAAGGAAACAACATTATATATATATCACCATTCCATTCTCATATTATAATCTTCCTTCATCACTTATTCCTTCTTCATTTCTTCTCCTTCATTCTTACTAATTTTCTTCATTCTTATACTACTATCTTTCATTTATTTAATTTATTTTCTCTCAATAAACTTATTATCTCAAATTATTATCTCATATTATACACCATATAAATATCACTTATTCTCTCTATTATATATAAAAAAACAATTTCTTTCTCAATCTCACACTCTACCATCAAATTCAATCATTCTCACTCATTTTTTTTCTCAACTTCTATTTTATCATCATATTTTTATTTTATTTTACTCAAGGTTATTGTTGCTACTACTCAAGGTTGCATTTATATTTTTTGAGGTTAGTTTTTATATTTTATTTTAAATTGTTAGGAAAAAGAAAGTCATGGTTATTAGTAATAAAAATGTTACTTAGTAAAAGAAGTGTAGTTTGTAAAAAATAGTTGGTAAAAATGTTACTATAATTATTTATAAAAATATTAGTTAGTAAATGTATATTTTTTTTAAAGATGATATTAATTAAAAATGGTGTTAGTTTATAATAAAAAAAAGTGTTAGCTTGTAAAAAAATTGTAGTTTAGTAAAAATGTTTTGTTTTTTTAAAAAAATATTGATAATGATTTTATTAATTATGTTGTATTATTTTTTGTAGTTTCTTGCTTCGGATCCATTTTAAGGTCGGTGTTGTTGCTGCAGCTGCTGCTTGGTTTTTTTTCATCCACTTGGTCGTTCATCGTCTAATTATTTGAGGTTGGTATATATGTTCTACTTATTTTAAATTGCTACAATGGTTTGACTAGGAATATGTTTAAAAAGAAATATGTATAAAATTAAGTTTGTTAGAAAAAGAAAGATGTATAAAAAATTTTGTTAGGAAAAGAATGTAAATTAGTAAAGAATATGTGAATTAGTTGTTGTAATGAAATATATATGTTAAAAAAATTTATTATGAAGTTAATTGATATGAAATATGTGAATTAATTAGTTGTTGTAATTAATTTTGTCGGTGGCGCGCAGAATTTTTATCCGCGCGTAACTTTTATTTGTGGCTTGTAATTTTTATATGCGCGTGATGTTGAATTCATACAAAAATTTTAGAAAATGTGATGTAGATTAATTAGAAAATGTTATATATGTTAGTTGTAAAATATATATTATATAATTTTTATGCAATTCATGTGACATATTATATAATAAATATGTTTTAGTTATAATAAAAATGCAAGTAAAAAATGTGGTTAGTAAATATGTTATTGTAGTTATTTTAAAAAAAGAAGGTTAAGTTAGGAAAGAAATATGTTAAAAAATTAGTTAATTAGTAAAACTAATTTATATGTAACAAATATGTTTTAGTTAATAAAAATGCAAGTAAAAAATGTGGTTAATAAGTAAAAATGTTGTTGTAGTTATTTTAAAAAAAGAAGGTTAAGTTAGTAAAGAAATATGTTTAAAAATTTGTTAATTAGTAAAACTAATTTATGTAATTAATGAATATGTTTTAATTAGTTAAGAAATATGTTTTAATATGTTTAAAAAGTTTGTTAGAAAAAGAAGATAAATTAGTAAATTAGAGTTATGAAGTTAATTTATATGAAATATGTGTAATTTGTACGAATTTCTAAATATTTAGGTTTTTAGAAATAAAAAAAAAATTGTTATTTATATTTAGGTTGTACGTACGTAGTCATTAACTTTTGTCGGCAACGCGAGAATTTATTAATTATTCGCGCGTTATTGTTAACGAATAAATAGAAACTAATAATTGAGTTAATATTAGTGACGCGGAAGATGGATCAATATATTTTACATCGTAGTTGGATGTACGATAGAAAATATCCGGGGAAAAGAACACTTAAAGCGGCTTTTGTGGATGGAGTTCGTGAATTTGTTGCTTACGCCATGTCGCAACGTGCGTTTACATTGGAGGGAGGGATAAGATGTCCGTGTATTAAATGTACGTGTAGGCTGCTTCAGAGCCCAAAAGATGTTCTAAATCATTTAAAGGACCTTGGTTTTATGGAGAATTATTACGTGTGGAAATATCATGGTGAACAAGAGCCGACAAATGATGTTAATATGCGCGCTTCAAGCAGTGGGGCGCATACGGAGAGTGAAAACTTTGGCATGATGGAAGATATGGTTGGTGATGCTCTTGGGGTGAACCTGTCTTACAACGAGGACGAGGGCGCTGAAGAGGAAAGAATTCCGAACGAGAAAGCGTTGAAGTTTTACAAAATGATGATGGAAGTAAACAAGCCGTTGTTTGAAGGGTCGTCTGATTCTAAGTTATCCATGAGTGTGAGGCTTTTAGCTGCCAAGTCAGATTGGAGTGTGGCCGAAGAAGGCGCAGAATGTTATACAAAAATGATGAGGGACGCAACTCCTATAAAGGATAATTTGCCATTGAGTTTTTATGAGGCTAAGAAGTTGGTGTCGAAGTTGGGATTGCAAGTTAAAACTATTGATTGTTGCGTTAAAGGGTGCATGCTGTTTTACGACAACGAATTCGGTAAAAATGATGGGTCGTTGGTGGAGTGTAAATTTTGCAATGCACCGAGGTATCAAGTACGTGGTGATGCCAGTTCTCGGAAGCAGAAGCTAGTCTCAGTCAAGTCAATGTTTTATCTGCCAATAATACCAAGATTGCAGAGATTGTATGCATCAACTCACACAGCCAATAAAATGACGTGGCATTATTACAATAGAACAAATACAGGTGTGATGCGACATCCCTGTGACGGGGTGGCATGGAAGCACTTTGACAAAGTACATCCTGATTTTGCAGAAGATCCACGTAATGTGAGGCTTGGATTATGCTCTGATGGATTTGTCCCGTATATCCAAAAGTCGGCAACGCCTTATTCTCACCACCGACGCAAACATGGATGGTGTGCTGCTATCAAGTGTAAACCAAGAGGTCAAATTGAGACAGAAGATCAAGATAAAGAAGTTCCTTACCAAGATGATGAAATATCGCATGTTCCAGAAGTGATTGAAGTCGATCCTGCTACGGATTTGGTTGACAGAGATGTTGACGGTCAGCAAGTTGATGCTGAAATGTTAGCTCAAATGTTACTTGTTGACACTGACAGTGGGGATGAGTCTAGCAACTCTACAGACAATGGGGAAGATGCAATGAACCCCGAAGACAATGTGGATGATGTTTATTAATTATGACGATGTTTAATGTACGATTTTATCATATGAATTATTTTAATCTTGCATGTATAATGTGACAATATTTTATTCATTATATTAATTATTGTTTATTGTTTATTGTATTATGACAGGGATGTCTGGGCAAGACAAAGATAGGGGTAAGGCTAAAGTTGTAGAGACCACGAAGAAGAAGAAGAAGAAAAACAAGTATCAAAACATAATAGATATTACCTCAGAGGAGACCAGATCATGGCGCCGTCTACCAGGGGTTTCCTTCCGTAACATTGATGAAAGGACTGGTACTCCTATTCCTACCACTACTACTACTACTCCACCACCTTACCCCACTCCATTCACAACTATTCCTCCCACATCATTCCCGACCATTCCCCCCACATCATTCTCGACCATTCCCTCGACCATTCCTCCGACATACACTACACCTGGATATGTTATGCCTGGATTCACCCCATCACATTCGCCTGGTTTCAATACCACCTCATTTGGTATCCGACAAGGCTTTAACGTACATGTTCCCCCCGTTGATCCCAGAAGACATTCATCAGCGGAAGTCATGCAAGATTTTATGCATGATTCAAGTTTCTTACGGTTATTGAATATAACTGAACATCAGCCTCAACAGCACGAGCAGCACCAACATGAAGAGGCACAAGGATCAGCAGCAGCAACAGCAGCAGCAGCATCAGCAGGATCAGCAGGATCAGCAGCATCAGCATCAGCAGCACCAGCAGGACCACGACGAGGACGACGTCGCTTCGTTGAAGACTTGCATTATGCCGATGGGCTGCTTAAGATTACACCGACACCTGGATCGTAAGTATTAAAAGTAGTTTAATTTTTATTTGTTTTTTAAATGCATAATTTAATTAACACTTCAAATTTGTAGGTTGGAGCCATCCAAGAGAGTGGCAGAACATATTCGAGGAGCCATCCAGATGTTTTACCCGAAAGATAGGTGTTGGGGCGTCTATAAACATCTTACTAAAGACGACAAGGAGGCACTTTTTAAATACTTTTCGGTAAACACAATTTATTAAATATTAAATAATTGTAATTACTTTATAACATGCTATATTTTTAAAAATTTTAATGTCTAATAATTTTTTTGTTTATTGCAGGAGCGTTGTACCTGGACTAGAGATGTCCATCTTCTTGTAGAGAAGCTCTTTCACAAGTTAGCTTCCAAACGTTTATCGGATTTGTTATATGATGAACGGGAGGAATGGAAAAAACATAAGGGCAACTACCGTACACATTGGATCGGGGAAATAGCGTGGGATCAGTTGACCAAGTATTGGCTAGAAGATCCAAAATTTAAGAACCGTTCAAGAGCTAACAAGCAAAATAGAGCATCTCTTGTAGGAGGACATGAACACGCACAAGGATGTGTCAGTGTCCCTACCCATGCTAGACATATGGTAAAAAAATATTTCACTATTTCTATTTCTATACATGTATATATTAAATAAACTCAAATGTTCTAATTGCTTATACAACTTTTCGTGTACAATTAGGCAAAATCTTTAGAGAGGGCTCCTTATCCAAATGAGCTCCATAGAGAGACTCATTTCAGCCAGCGTACTGGTCAGTATGTCGATGCTCGGGCACGCAATACCCAGGTAAATTTGCAAATATTCGTAATTTATTTTAATTAGAAAAATAAAGTGAATTATTAAAGAATTATGTTATTAACTAATATGAAATATGTTAATTTCATTTATTATTATTATTATATAATTTTTATTTGACTTTATTTGTAAACAATTAATATTATCTAATTTTCTTTACTTTTCTTTATAGGCAACTTATGACGAGTACGTAGCACGGTTTTTGGAGCAGAATCCCGACATTCAATCGCATGAAGAAATTCCCGACTCCATAAAAATTGAATTATGGGCAAAGGCTGCAGGAGGACAACAAAGACCGGATAGAGTATACGGTCTTGGAGCGTTAGCCGGCAACGTGGTGCATGGAAATTTGTACCGTGCTCCTGTTCTACCAGAGTCCAGCTCAGCTCGTTCTGCAGAGTTGTCTCCTGAGATTCAAGCAATGATAACTCGAATGAACGAGGAGTTGCAAAGCCAAAAGTTGGAGTTGGCAAAGAAAAATGAGACAGAGAAGAAGCTATTGAAACAAATGAATGTCTTTCGAAAATTCCAAAAGATGATGACAAAGAAGTTCATGGGTGGGAAAAAGAGTAGAAAGACATCTGATTCATCGTCGCCTGCATCGTCGACACCTCAACAAATACATGACGACGACGACGATGATAATGACGAGGACGCCGAGGAGGAGGAGGAGGAGGAGGAGGAGGAGGAAGAGGAGGAGGATGATAGCGAGTAATTTATGTTTTTTGTCAGGTACATTTATGAATATTGTCGTTGATAGCGAGTAATTTATGAATATTATTAAATTGTCGTTGTGTACTCAAATTATTATTGGAATTTTATTAAATTTAACCAAATTTTTTTTTTAGACAAGACCTCATTATATACATGACGACGACGATGATGATAATGACGAGGACGAGGAGGAGGAGGAGGAAGATGATAGCGAGTAATTTCTGTTTTTGTCAGGTACATTTATGAATAATGTCGTTGATAGCGAGTAATTTATGAATATTAATTGTCGTTGTGTACTCAAATCATTATTTTTTATTTTATTAAATTTAACCAATTTTTTTTTTATAATGACGAGGACGACGATGAGGAGGAGGAGGATGATAGCGAGTACTTTATGTTTTTATCAGGTAAATTTATGAATATTGTCGTTGATAACGAGTAATTTATGAATATTAATTGTCGTTGTGTACTCAAATCATTATTTTTTATTTTATTAAATTTAACCAAATTCTTTTTTTATAATGACGAGGACGACGATGAGGAGGAGGAGGATGATAGCGAGTACTTTATGTTTTTATCAGGTACATTTATGAATATTGTCGTTGATAGCGAGTAATTTATGAATATTAATTGTCGTTGTGTACTCAAATCATTATTTTTTATTTTAAGTGTTTTAACCAAATTTTTTTTTTATAATGACGAGGACGACGATGAGGAGGAGGAGGATGATAGCGAGTACTTTATGTTTTTATCAGGTAAATTTATGAATATTGTCGTTGATAACGAGTAATTTATGAATATTAATTGTCGTTGTGTACTCAAATCATTATTTTTTATTTTATTAAATTTAACCAAATTCTTTTTTTATAATGACGAGGACGACGATGAGGAGGAGGAGGATGATAGCGAGTACTTTATGTTTTTATCAGGTACATTTATGAATATTGTCGTTAATAGCGAGTAATTTATGTGAATATTAATTGTCGTTGTGTACTCAAATCATTATTTTTTATTTTAAGTGTTTTAACCAAATTTTTTTTTTATAATGACGAGGACGACGATGAGGAGGAGGAGGATGATAGCGAGTACTTTATGTTTTTATCAGGTACATTTATGAATATTTTCGTTGATAGCGAGTAATTTATGAATATTAATTGTCGTTGTGTACTCAAATCATTATTTTTTATTTTAAGTGTTTTAACCAAATTTTTTTTTTTATAATGACGAGGACGACGATGAGGAGGAGGAGGATGATAACGAGTACTTTATGTTTTTGTCAGGTAAATTTATGAATATTGTCGTTGATAGCGAGTAATTTATGAATATTAATTGTCCTTGTGTACTCAAATCATTATTTTTTATTTTATTAAAATTAACTAATTTTTTTTTATACAAGACCAAGTAAATATTTTATAATGTATTTTTTCAAAAATAATCGATTTTTTAAAATAACTGTTTTTTTTTAAAAAAAAAATGGAATGTTTTCCTAGGAATTTCCTAGGAAAAATTCCTAGGAAAGATTAAGGGGGAAATGAAAATTGCAGAGAGGGAAACGAAAATTTAAAATTTTAAGGGGAAGTTTTCCTAGGAATTTTTCCTAGGAAATTCCTCGGAAAACATCACAGAATTTTTTTCTCTATAAATAACACACTCTACACTACACATTTCATCATTCATTCATTCATCTCTACTCATAATTTTTCATCTTCTTCATCTATCTCTACATTTTCTTCTTCATCTTCTTCTTCATCTTCTTCAACAATTTTAAACACATATTTTTTATCTTCTTCAACATAAACTTTATCATTCTTCCTATTCTCATCTTCTCTTCTTCTTTCTATTTTCATCATCATCATCATCTTCTTCTTCTTCTTCTTATTCTTCTTCTTCTTCTTCTTCTTCTTCTTCTTCTTCTTCTTCTTTTTTTTTCAACAACTCATCCACAACAATTTTCTATCTTCATTAATTTTCTTCTTCCTAATTTCTTCTTCCTTTTTCAACAACTATACCACAACAATTTTTCATCTTCTTCAACCATAAAATCTATTTATTTCTTTCAAAAATAATTCCATCAAAATAATTCATTCCTACATTTTTTTTAATAAAAATCACTTTTACTTCATATATTTCTTTTTTAAAAATCATTTTTTAATATATATTTTTTCGAATTTTTTTTCAAAATTTGAATTTCGCGCATTTTTTTCGAATTTTTTTTCAAAATTTGAATTTCGCGCATTTTTTTCGAATTTTTTTTCAAAATTTGAATTTCGCGCAATTTTTTTAAAAAAAATTCAAATTCTTTTGGCGCAATTTTTCAAAATTCAAATTTTTGCCGCAATTTTTGAAATTTTGGCGCAATTTTTGAAATTTTTGAAATTTTTTTGAAATTTAAAAATTAATTTTTTTTTAAAAAATTAATTATTTTCCTCGGAAATTCCTCGGAAAATATTTTAAAAATTTTTCAAATTTTTTTGGCGCAAAATTTAAAAGTTTTGGCGCAATTTTGAAATTCGAAAAATTTAATTTTTTTTTTTAAAAATTAATTATTTTCCTCGGAAATTCCTCGGAAAAAATTTTAAAAAATTTTCAAATTTTTTTGGCGCAATTTTTTTAAAATTTTGGCGCTTTTTTAAAATCCCAAAATTTTTTTATTATTTTTTTAATAATTAATTATTTTCCTCGGAAATTCCTCGGAAACAAACCATTAAAATATAATAAATTTTCCTCGGAAATTCCTCGGAAACTAACCATTAAAATATTAATAAAGTTTCGTCGGAAATTCGTCGGAAAACATGTGTCAGACGCAGCAGTTTTGCAGGGAAGCTTTCCTAGGAAATTTTCCTCGGAAATTCCTAGGAAAGCTTCTGACTAAAAATTCCTAGGAAATTCCTCGGAAAATCCTAGGAATAGATTGAAAATTTCCTACGAATTTTTTCGTCGGTAATTTCCTCGGAAAACACTGTTTCCGAGGAAATTAGGCTGTTTTCCTAGGAATTTTTTCCTAGGAAAATTTGTGTTTTCTTGTAGTGAGATACTAATATCTAGTTCATGTAGCTAGAAAGTTCTAGAGATATTAAGATGCTCCTAGTTATTATGACTTTATTTAGTAGTATTCTTGTAAGTTCTAAAATACTCTCCACATCTTGAAAGTTTCATAATGTTCTATATCATTCTTCATCATTCTCTATCATCACTAAATGTCAATTGTCTATAGGTATAAAGGTTCATTGATATTCAAACTTGTTTGTCTAGTTTTAAATCTACCTGCGGCTTTGTCTGTAGGTAAAAGTTAAACAAGAAAATGGTAACTCTTTAAAAAATTTGTGTTTTGTGTGAAGTTATTTAAAATTTAAATAGAGGATGACTTTTTCTACGTTTTTTGAACTAGGATTCATTTTTTATATTTAAAGAGGGTCTTTAATTTGAGTGGACCGATTGTTCATTATGAACAATTTAGTTATGTTAAAATAGAATAAAAGACAAAGCATATTTATTTTTTGAAGAATAAAATGAGGAGTGCAGTTGGAAAGCGAAGAGAGAAACATGGTATAGATGACTGCTATACGATAAGAGAAGAAATTAATATATGCAGAGAATGGGTGTTGAATTGTGCAAAGTTAGTTCGATAATATCTAGATGTCTATGTCTGAAACAATACATCAAACTTGAAACATTAACCTTTCAAAAATTAGGCAAAGAATGATTAACCGAAATCATACCACAAATAGCATGAAGTTAAAATTAACTTATCTAATTAGAACAAATTGATGCGTTGACACAATCTGTTAATTTTTCCATGACTTTTTTTTTTACTAAAACAATAAAGAAATTAGTTATGTACCAACCACCATGGTAGATACTTTTATTTGGCCGGTCACACAAAGTCTCCTAAATAATTAAATGCATCAAACAATGTTCGCATGGACTGCTCCTACGTCTCTACACACCTAGCTCAAGGCATAATTTTGCAATTGCATGCTTATTGGATCTACCGTATATCTTTTGAAAACGATTTTTCTCCTTTATTTAATTATCAGTTAAATTATTTTTAATAATAAAATCATGGACACATATTAGTTTATTTATAGTAGTACATGAGTATTCCGTCCGTACTCAAATATAAAATAAAATTATTTTAATAGTGGCTAAGAAAATAAGTAAACTTTAATTCATTTCATTATACTTATTTTTTAGGATAAAACAAACTTAGATCAAGTTCTATACATATAGTTTCTATTAACAAATAAAAAGTTGTTTTGAAGAAGCAAAGAATAAAAAGTTATTTTCGTATAGTTGAACAATGAACATATCCCCACTTGAAAAATGAACTAAGCACCATCAGAAATAGTTAAAGGGGGTGTATTATGAAATTATTTCATTGCACTTTTTTATTAAAAAGTAACTGTATGTTGTATGTTTAGCTCAATACTCTCTTCATAATGTTGACTGTATATGGATTGAAGAGATTTCACCTTGTATTTCTGTTGTCTTGATTATTGATTTATTGTCAGACTTTTGTTAATGAAAATTTCTTTACTGTAAAAAAAAAAACTCTATATTTGGTGTTAACTCTCCCGATTTCTAGAAGGGGGTCATGTCTTCAATGGACCAAACAAAAAACTGTATATTTATGAGTGTTACAAATGCACTAAACTTAAATTGTATCCTATTTTATGACTTTTTTTCCATGAAACAGTCTCCTATAAAAAAATTATAAGTAAAAGAAAATTAAACGTAAAGAAAGGAAAAGAGAAGTCTGGAGGAAAAAATGTTACATACAACTAAATAACGATATCTAATATTTTAATTAAATATAATTAAATAGTTTGTATTTGAATAAAGGATAAATTTTGTTTTGGCACACATAAAAGAAACCGTTATTTGACGCCGTCTGTGGGAATCGAACCCACGACCACGTGGTTAAAAGCCACGCGCTCTACCAGCTGAGCTAAGACGGCTACATATCTTTAATTGATAAGCATATATATCTTTAATTGATAAGCATGTATTCATTTTCTGTTTATATTTTGAGTCAGGAAGATAATGAAGTATGAGAGTTTTACATGTGACAATCAATTTGTCTAAGGGTGTGTCTAATATATATTGCTGTAAAGAACATGGAAAACAACGGATCATAAACTTTTATTTACAACACTTAAATGTTGGTCACAGCACAACTCATGTGATATTTTTTTTTGGTGTTTGTAAAAGAAGTGATAATAGTTACTAGAAACACATATACAAGTAAAAGAGTCCGAATATAAACCCTAATCATGACGTCTAACTTATCAATTTTCATATTTGTATCAATTGAGTTAAGACTTGTGGACACACATGTGATCTTTTTTATATTGTACGTAAGAACAATACCAACACAAACAAAAAAGACATTTATGTGAACACCCTTGCAATATAATATGACATATTTCTTCTTTTTCTTGAAAAAATAAATACTATATGACATATATACTTTTTCTTTTAAAAACATAAATACTATATATATGACATATATAATAGTACATATAATATAATATTTTATTTTATGAATAAACCATATTAAATAAAATATATACACACAAGTATATACTATATATAGAGAGAGGATTTTATTGGAGAGTAAATAAAAAAAATAGTATTATTGTCTTTATATAGTCTATAGTAGTATGGTTGGAACCAAAACATTTCTATTGTATTTTTATGGTTATAGATTTCTATTGATTTATTGAAGGATAGAATTTGAAGATTTTTTTACTAAAAAATGAAGGATATGATTGAAGTTTTTATGTTGTTTCTTACCCAATACATTGTTGAGTCACGTGACCAATATTAATTGATACTACATTTTGAACAAAATATATAAAAGATCTAACATATCTCACATCACAAGTCGAATTTGTAAATGTTAAATTAAACATAACTTCAATTTTTAAAATAGTTTCAAAGTTTATATATATGATATGTTGAACCACCGGCTATTATGTCATTTAAGTCCCACAACAGATGTCCGGTCTTAAACATGTGAGAGAAGTGTTGAGTGAGAATCCACGTCGGATGAGAAATGATTTTAAAATAATTGTATATGTGAAAAACATTTTTTGCCTTGCTTCATAAAGGTTGACTTAGACTTATCCCAAATTTTAAAATAATTTTATTGCATTGATATAACATATGTAAAAATATTTTACTTTGATTAATAATGAAAAGGTATAAGCTTATTTCTTTTTAAAAAAAAACAATTAATCTCTTTATTATTATATACATTAATTCTTCCACACCCATCTATATAAACATCCAAAGTGCAACACATACAGTAGGTGTGGAAAAACAAGAGAACAGAGTGAGCAAACACATGGCTGAAGCTAAGGAAATCAAATCACCATCACCAGTATCATGTCCCCCCTCTCAGCTTCAATACTCACCATCTCTCACAAGATCACCCCTTCTTCATTCAGAGAATGAGGATACACCAAATCCAAAGAACAAGACTCCTAGAACACCAAGAATGTCTTTTACCCCACCAAGGTTTATTACCCCTTTGGGAACACCTGTTAGGAATGCTTTGAGACTAACCAAACTTGATCCTCAAGATGCTTGGCTACCAATCACTGAGTCTAGGAATGGTAACAAATATTATGCTGCTTTTCATACTCTTTGTTCTGGGATTGGTATTCAAGCTCTTGTTCTTCCTGTTGCCTTCACTATTCTTGGTTGGTAAGTTCTTCATTCATATGTTTAATAGATTCAAGTGTGAATATTTTATTTATAAAATTGACTCTCATGCATGTCTGCCTCTCATTTCCTCATCTTGTTTCTCTTTTTCTTTGTGTTGCTTTTCAATAATTGTTTAGTGGACAGTCTCATGTTAATTATATATCCTCACTATTAATTTATCCATTTTTCAGATTCATTTTGTCATTTTCCCCCCTTCATGCTACTAGCCTACTACTGGTATTGAAATAAAGTCGAAATGAAGATTTTTTACAATACTAGCTAATATTTTGAGATCTTTTAGAAAATGATTATGACAATGTGATATCATACTCCAATATAATTGAATGACTGTATAAAATATTTTTAAACTATGGGTAAATAACTATTAATTTATTTATATGGGTAAATTAGTTTTAAAGATAGTGTTATATTATCATCAATTAAATATATAAAAATGTAATTAGAATTTTAAATTTTGCTAATCATTGAATGTAATAAAATAATCAAATATGACTGAGAAATTTGATTAAAAAACTATTTTTTTCATGTGATCTATGCATTTTAATCATGCTTAATATAAAATAACAATAGTCAAATGTAATAAAGCTTATTAAACACACATAGACTAAAATTTATAAATAATTTCATGATAGACTAGATTTTCAAAGTAGTCCACATGTTTCCCATTTTTATATATAAAAAAATCATATTCAATTTTTTTATAAATAACCATTTTTAAAATGGGGATTAATAATTGTCATAATATTATTAAAAAAAATATTTAACTCTATATAATAATTATATTTGATAACTTATAGAATCATTTAAGTCTTTTACACTAGTTATTCACAAGTTATTATTAATAATTTTTTTTATGATTTTTTTATAAGCTAGAATTTCATTTATGAAAACAGAAACACAAAATTTTTTAGCATGTTATTGTACTGAAATATTAGAGGGTGTGGTGGTAGTGCAATATTGGATGGGTCGATGGTTACGGTAATGGATTGGGTCTTTTTGGTAAAATATAATTTTAATATTTAATTTTAAGTGCATGCATAAAACAATTTATATTTAACGGTTAACATTTAATAATATATAAATATTTATATACCATTAAGAAATTTATGTTGCTTTATTCAATTCAAATCGTGAGTGGGGGTTGACTCTAACTTAACTTTGGTTTGAGATAATGGATAAAGAAGTTGATGAGTTAAAAGATTAAGGTTCAAGTCCCGACTAAAAAATTATACACTGTGAATAACTTTAATTTTATAAGATTAAATTTGATTAAGTTTGAATTTACAGAGGAGAGTGTTTTATGTTTAACATTTGTAAAAATAAGCTAGTAGTACATCAAACATAAATTTTTTACTTAAGGAAGAAAATACAATTTATCACTTTTAAATCAAACTTATTTTTTAAGAGGGAAAATGATAATTTTAATTTATAATAACTATCAAATGTCTTTATGTTTTCTTCTAACAAATGTATGATTGGTTGCAGGACATGGGGAATAATAAGTTTGACAATAGCATTCACATGGCAGCTTTATACCTTATGGTTGCTCGTCCATCTTCACGAATCCAAGGAAGGTGTTCGTTATAGTCGATACCTTCAACTCTGCTTTGCTACGTTTGGTATGATGCATCCACGTGTTCATTCATTTCTTTTCATTTTGTGTATACTATATTTTCATTTGATTTAAGGAAGATGTTGTAACAAGTAATACTCACCCAAGTTTTCACCAAATAGAGAAAATGTACTCTCTAAAATGAGAACATGTCCAATTTTTTTTTCCATAAAATGAGAATAGGAATTTTCATGGTTAACGAAAAGAAAAAAACAAAAACATTTAGCTGAAAATGGAGATGTTGTAGTAATGTTCATTAAAATTGAGTTACTTGTGCAAACAATAATAACACAAGTCAACTATTAGTTTTGGTCGGACTTTATTTATCTTTCAACAGAGTTAAAATCAATTGATGGAGTGTTGGAATGGTATGTGCAGGTGAGAAATTGGGGAAATTGCTAGCCTTATTTCCAATACTATACCTATCAGCAGGGACATGTACTACGTTGATCATCATAGGAGGGTCAACAGCTAGGACATTCTATGAGGTTGTTTGTGGAGAATCATGTACTTCCAAACCTATGACCACCGTGGAATGGTACTTGGTCTTTACCTGTGTTGCTGTGGTCCTGTCTCAGTTACCAAACTTGAATTCCATTGCTGGAATTTCCCTCATTGGAGCAGTCACTGCTGTAGGGTATTGTACCTCCATTTGGATGGCTTCCGTGGCACAGGGTACCCTACCAGGTGTGAATTATAATCCAGTAAGGGGAGGGAACAGTGTTGAAAAAACTCTTGGTGTGTTTAATGCATTTGGCATCATTGCCTTTGCTTTTAGGGGCCACAATCTCATCCTTGAAATTCAGGTACGTGATCATATAAGATTATTTTTCTCTTAATTGACTATTTACTCTTATTGAAGTTGGTGACAAATGGAATAATTATGTAAGGGAAATGCTAAAAAGTGTTATGTGGCACTAATAATTATAAGGGAAATGTTAACAAGTGCTTTGGGGTATAGTTAAGTAAACTAATATACAAATAGTGTATTGGAAAGTGATGAAAAATTGTATATTCAAAATTTGTTGTTTTCAATGAAAATGTTTTAATTTTAACTTTTTTAACTAGTGTCACAGAAGTACTAATTAGCATCACCAATAATAAAAGGAACAAATTTTGGTAAATTTGTCTATAGGATACTTGTCAATGGTAGGAGTTTCATTTGCTAAAATGTCAATTTGAAGTTTCTTTGCTTCTTTTATCTTTTGACTTTGTAGTAATGAGATAGGTACATTGTTTTGTTGACAATTGATACGAAGTATTGCTTTCAAAGTTGAAAGTTGTTTAAGAGGTTGGATGAGGTAGACATCATTGTAGTTAGTGGATGACTTTTCCAGTCTTCCTTTTAGATTAATTGCAGTTCAGTTGATAAGTTGAGAGACAGTGACCCAAGCTGGTTTAGAGTGTAACATACAAACGTTCATCTATTCACACCAAAAAATAGCTAGTCCTAAATAATGTTTGGAATAGGAAAAAATAATTATAATAATCAAGTATTGAGCATAATCAATTTCATTAAATAGAAAAATCAAAGGTTGAATTGTGAGGGTAAGTTTAGATTTTCTACCATATAATTAATAGAGTAATGATATTTGTACAACTATTTGGTGAAAAATTTTGTGACAAACTTTTTTTTCTCTCTTCTTATTGGTCAAAAACAATATAGAGAGAAAAAGGAAGAGAAATAGTAAACAGATAATGTGAGTATGACAATATTGTTCAAAAGTTATCACAAAATTGTTGTACAAATAACATTTATCTAATTAATAATAAGTGTGAGACCTTTTTTTTTCAAGTAGCACAGTGGCTAGAAATTCATGAATAAATGAGGTATCTGGGGTTCAAACCCCCTACTCTTGTATATATTATACAATGTCCCTACCAATTAAACTAAGTTCATAAGAACAATAATATGTGTGAGTTAATTGACACTAAAGACAAATATCCACATAACACATCTTTATTCTCTAGAATGAAATATAAGAAAAAAAGAATATTTAAAAAGTTGATGTATATGAATTAAATTTTAGATCACATACTTTAACTTTTCAAACTCTTTTTTCTTATATCTCATTATGGTGGACGGAATGCGAGTTTAGTGAGGGTTGGAGAGTTTTAAATGGTTGAACTCTAGATCGATAATTAGTCTCATAGTCGATTAAATGATTATTAATTTTGGGGAGATATCTAGTATCTCATGAGAAATCTAAGGATCTTATCTTATTATTAGTTACAATGGATTACTAAAAACACTTGACTAATATATTATTCAAGTATCTTTTGATTCTCATCAAAATCTTTGTTGCAGGCTACTATGCCTTCAAGTGAGAAGCATCCATCACACGTTCCCATGTGGAAAGGAGTCAAGATTGCTTACACACTAATTGCCGCTTGCTTAATTCCCGTAGCCATCGGTGGCTATTGGGCTTATGGCCAACTGGTAATGCATCTCACTAATTAGAATTAAAAAATTTAGAACCAAACAAATATTAAAAGAATTTGTCTCATGACTATAGAATATTGATTTTCTAATATATACACATGATTTGGTATGCACATGATTTCTAAAATACAAGAGTTTTTACTCTTGTAATCACTTATTTTGGTTAATAAATGAAGCTTATTTTGTTGTCAAAAAAAAACTATTTTATTATCATAAATATTACTTCTTTTAAACTATTACTACTTTAGAGAAGTCAGATCAAAACTAAATTTATGGTAGAGTGAAAACATCAAAAATAACTTTTTTACAGAAAGATACTAACAAATGCTCTTAAAAATATGACCCTTTTTAAAATCTAAAACAAATGAACCCATTAATGACTAGGACTTGTTTTATGGTATACCATACATATTAATTTATACACATGACTCAAAATGTACAGATTCCTGAAAATGGAGGAATGCTCACAGCACTATACAAATTCCATTCCCATGACATATCAAGATTTGTGCTTGGATTAACCAGTTTCTTTGTAGTAGTGAATTGTTTGTGTTCATTCCAAATCTACGGCATGCCAATTTTTGATGACATGGAATCAAAATACACAACAAAAATGAATAAGCCATGTCCATGGTGGCTCCGCTCAAGTATTCGAATCTTCTCAGGATTTTTATCCTTCTTCATAGGAGTGGCAACACCATTTTTGGCTAGCTTGGCTGGTTTAATTGGAGGAGTAGCATTGCCAGTGACATTAGCGTACCCGTGTTTTATGTGGCTCGAAATAAAGAAGCCAAAAAAATATAGTGTTATGTGGTGTCTCAATTGGTTCTTGGGAACATTTGGTATTGGTCTTAGTGGCATATTGATTGCTGCTAGCACATATGTTATTGTTCGTACGGGTATTAAAGTGAGTTTTTTTGACCCTAAGTAGTTTTGATTACACAAAGAGGAAAGAACTACAAGGGAAATTATATATGGAGGAAATTAAGAAGATGATTGATCAAGTTGTCTTTAATTTTGTTCCCAAAATTGTATGCCCCTTACGTAGTATTTGTATGCTAAAATAATCATGATATTTGTGGAATTTAAGGTATCAATAGTAGACCATTACAAAGAAGAAGAAATTAAACTTCAGCGTGCGAGTATATAGTTAGATGTTATTTTTGAGAGGTGTATATGGTTAGATGTGTCAATGTGAGTTGTTGAGCAGGTTAAAATTAAGCTTACTTTTTCCCTACAGATTTTATTATAACTATTTTGTGGAAGTTTGATTTATTTTTACACTAATGTCATGTTTATTTTCTTTGCTATTGAAAAGTGAAAATGTTGGTCGTAATCAATTGATGTTTCATGTTTCATAAATTTTGATTTACATCTTGTTTTCAAGATGTTTTCTTTTGTTCCTTAGTTTCGTTTTACTTTTAGCATTCCATGATTTGACAAGTTGAAATTATTATTGATGTTTTGACTAAAAAAAGGATTTTATTGATTTATACCATTAGTGTAAATATTTTTTACAGTGTTATTTAATTTTTTTTGACAGTGTTATCTAATTAAAAAATACCATATCATTAATAATGTTTCACTTAGTAATTTCTTAAAGTCACATTTAAAATGACTTATGATAGGGACGGAGCAAAACAATTTACACCGATCACATGACATGTCAGTGCATCAAAAGTTTACCCTAAACAATATATGATCTTACATTTTCATTTGTCTTGGATGTTTGAAAAGCGAAGCTTCAAATCATTTTTAATTCGGTGACTTATTGACACCACTTGGGCAGGCCATAGGAAGAAAGCAATAGTGTAGTTTGAAAAAGAAAAGAGAAATTACTCGAATAACAACTAAGGCATATTTGTATGATGCTATTGCTATGTGGATGAAAACGACCACATTCTGTGAACTTTTTGCATGCATGGATTTGTACACCAATGTACTTCATTATTTCTTGGACGGTTGAGAAACAGACGGTTGAGACTTAATATTTTTTGCATGCATATTGGTTTTTCATTACAAGACAGATAAATTCTGAACTTTGATTTAAAGTCCTCTGCAAGGGATCCATTTTCCTCTTTTTATCTCTCTAGCTAAAGCAGTCATGAGTCATGACATCACATTTACTATTTGTTGTTTATTTCCTATGCTTGTTGGTGGCAATTAGAGTCGTTATTGTTATGGTTGAGTGATGATAGTCGTATAGTCTGAGTTTGTGATATGCCACGATTTTCTACATGGTTTTATCAACTTCATAGTTGCGTTCCCATTTGTCAAATGAGCCGATTTTGTAAACGTTTGAAAACAAAAATTGTCTTGAGGCATGAATATGATTATTTTGAGCAAAAGTGATGTAATGAAAATGAATGAAAGTTAAACACAAACTAAGTTAATTCAAAAATAAAGTTGATAAATTCTCATCACATTGATTGGTAATGCTGTAAAATTAGCCCATTTTGAAGTGCTTGAAGAGGTGCTTTTGGACCAAAGAAAGTGGAAGATATTGGCATTTACCACGGTTATGTAGAAGCCACACCTGCAAGAGTTTCGCTACCGCGTTATGGATGGGTAGTTACTATGATGTCTGCAAGCGAAAGAACGTCTGCACAGGTGTATAATTGACATTTAACAAATACAATTTAAAGCTGCAAGACTAGCTGGTTAACTAATTTCACAATTTTCCCCTTTCTGGCAAGTAAAGATAAGAGTATGATTAGCAGTATTGTGTTCTACAAAGACTTGGAAAGAACTAAGCTGAATAATGCAAGTTCTAAAATTTGACTTGCTAATCACTTATGGAAACATAAATAGGGTATCCTGATATTTGATAAGTCTTTCTTTTGCCACTCTGCATGTTAACACATGGATGATCACAAAGGTTGCCCCTTCAACTTCTCCCAAATATGCAGCTTAAATATTATATTGTCCCTTGCATTTCATTACAATAATCAGTTCGATATTAGCTAAATATCCTGGTCTAAAAAATAAGAGTAAAGCAAAAAGAACATACTGGCACTGCACCTATACAATAAACTTGAAACGTCACCTTCAAAAATTAGCAAAGAATGAATGATAGAATTGAAATCGCATCGTTAATAGACTAAAATGAACATCTAATTATCTAATCAAACAGATGCATTGACATACTCTATGCACTCACAAATATGTTGTTGTTGGAGGAAAAGACTTCTACTTATACAAAACGTAAACCATCAGCAACACCGACAAGTTGCAACATCCGAGCATGTGTATGGCCTTGAATTTTCCTCTATCTCTTGTGGGGTAGGTATTCGTTCTAAACCAAATGAGCAGCAGAAGTTGTATATATTTCTACAAACTCCTTTACTGAAAGGATGTACTCTTTCTGGAACCGCCCTGCAGATTAATATTATGTGCTTAACATTATTCCAAAAAAAGACATCTAACCATTAACCATCAACATACACATATAGCTGAAACATTAAAAGCAATGCAACAACAAAACAGAATCGCGTTCCACCAAAATGTTATCTTTAGATCATTAAGTTAAAAATATGAAATAAACACAAACATCAGGGGACTACTTATCTAACCTTAGATAAGGAATCCGTCTTCTCCTTACAAGTTCATAGGTAGTCTGATTTGTCAGAATTAGGTAACTGCAAAAAGACAAACAGTGATACTCTTACTGTGTTGAACCAGGATGTTCAACTATAAAGTCAACATGGTGGAGATAAAGTGCCAGAGTATAAAAGAGGACGACAACATTGATATTTTATTTCACATATGGTTATATTGACAGAATGAACTCCTAATATTTAGATTAGATGCAAATGGTAGCAAACTCATTCAACAACTTATAAGCCAAAAGGTAATTCTGTTTTACATCCTTTTTTCGAACACTTGGTACATTTTTTCTAGCCATTCCTTCTAAACTTTGATTCTCAAAACCTCCCAAATATCATAAATTGGATTCTGAAAATCAGGATAATTGAATTTAAGTTAAACTCCTTGAAACAAATAGTTTATGGTCCAGAGATAGATCCATTTAGTCTTCATTAGATAAAATACACGGTTTATTGATCGTGCAGCATCAAGATGATGGAATGAAAACATTCAAATATATAAACTAAAATGTGTAGAACATAAGCAAGAACACGAGGAGCACGGATAGAGTAATTAATATTTTCCATTTCACATGCAAGGATAGAAATACGCCATAATATGTAGAAACTAAGCCTTATCCCACTAAGTGGGTCGGCTACATGGATCAAATTATGCCATAATGTTCTATCATAAACCATATTTTGATCCAGCTCATTAATCTCTATATCTTTCTTAATAGTTTCTCTTATAGTTTTTCTAGGTCTTCCTCTGCCTCTAGTGATATGACTACCCTCCATCTGATCTACTCTCGTTACTACAGAATCTACAAGTCTTCTCTCTACATGCTCAAAACACCTAAGTCGAGTTCTCGTCATCTTTTCTACTATAGATGCTTCCCCAACTCTCTAATGTTGTCATTTATAATCTTATCCCGTCTAGTCATACCACACATCCAATGCAACATCCCCATCTCTACTCAGCTTATTTTATTCTCGTGTTAGTTTTTTACCATCCAACACTCTGTTCCATATACCATCGTCGATCTTACAGATGTCCGCTAAAATTTCCCTTGCAAGGATCAAAATCAAATAATGGTAATACTTTCAGACATAGAATCCAGAAATAGAAGGAATTATAAGACAAGTAAGGTGATAAATAGGGTACTCAGATAATAGGATTATTGATTTTAGTTTGGGAATAGCCCAGGTCTCCTGAAAAATGCTGGCATTCTTTCATTCATTAAAATTCTGACGAAAGATGGTTCTGTACCCCACTGCCGTGGATTGGAATTAGGGTTAATTCAATAAAATATTTATTCATTCTTTTTAATTTCACATTCATTTTCTAGTAGAATTGTACAAAAATTGTATAAGTATCTAACAGGTAAGAAACAGAAGCAGAGGCATAAATGCAATCTGATGCAAGATAATAACATAAATAATTGCAAGTATTACCTATGAAATACCAGTAGGAGAAGCAGAAATATAAGGCAAATTGACAGAGTGATCAACAGTAGTATCATGATAGCATCCTGCCACCTGACAACCAAAAAATTGAACATCCAATTTCAGATTACAAAATATACAGATAGAAGGAGGAATGGACTTTTTTCCTTTGGATTATAGCAGAATTCATAATTCATATAAAGCACAAGGGGGATGTGAGAAACATATTCTCCATCAAAGTATCATTAGGTGAATTCCGTGTGAGTCTCACTAAATAAAAATCCCCGGATATCTAGTACACCAACACGAAACTCAACCAATAACAACAAATACAACAACAACCAAGCCTTATCCCACTAAGTGGGGTCAGCTACATGGATCAACTTATGTCATAATGTTCTATCATAAACCAACCAATAACAACAAATATGATAGTAAAAAAGATGATACAAAGAGCATGCTCCTATTTGAACAGAAAAAGTATACAATCATCAACAATATTAATTTATCTGATTTTTATCCCTAATTACCACCATCTGCAGCCAGTAACATTACATTGGTGTCAAGAGAAGGTAAGCCTAGGCAAAAAGGTAAGGTTATTGACTTACCAGGTTTTAAACACAGAATCATCCTCTACACTCATGAGGATATGACTATAGATGCCCCCCACCCAAACCCCTGATGTACATGTCAATTTTACGAAGGGGGGATTCGACTTATAATGATTTTCCAGCATTTTAATCTTAAGCGAGTCTACGAGTTTCAACATTCATCCCAAATCATTCAAAAGAAATCATACCAAACACTTGTAATGTGAGCCTTCAGGTGTGAAATATACATGAAGCCAGTCCAGATGCACACTGCCGTCTCTTCACAGAGGTACCACCTAAAGTATTTTGACCGAAAGGAGGAAAAATTTTAGTGACAAAAATATATTTATATGAAGAAACAAAGGAACTGATAAAATTAGTAACATCATTGCCCAACTCTGGAAAATTATTGTTAGATGGAGAGCATAAGCTAAAATTTTCATTCATCATTTCTACGAGTGTTCAAGTAAAGCTGTAAAGTAATACATTAAGGTGCTTTCATACACATACATATAAATGTAGCTTAGAACCGTCTATAGTTATTAATCCAAATAGTACTTAGTAGGACATATAACTCAATAGGAAAATAAAAGCACATATGCTGTAAAAAACTAAAAATAAATAAATGAATAGGGCAAGGATAATATGCTCAAGTCATGTTTCTAAGTACGTTTCTAAGTTTATCAAACTCATTTCTATTTTAAAGAAAATGAATAGTGATGCATATCAGTGTAGTTAGTATCCCATGTATCCCACGAGATGTATCCAGATACGATACGAAAACAGCCATGGGCGATACGTATCAGGGTCTGTATCCCATGCGTATCCCATGTATCCCGATTCAATCTAGTATCATACGATACTGTGACATTTGCGTTTCAGTTGCAGAAACTAGGTCGGGTTGCGCGACCCGGAAAAAATTTCAATTTTTTTTCCGTTTTTTATGGATCAGTTCTGGAACAGGGTAGGGTTTTGCACACGTCAAAAAATCCCAAATTTACCCGGTTTTCTTGGGCCGGGTTTATGTGACCCATCAGATATTGCAGGTGAACCATTTTGTATTCAAGAGTTTTGTTTTGTAACCTACCAATTAATTTGGAGCTATTCCCAAAAGCCACTCACCTTCTCGTCCTTTATGGCTTCCAACACATACACGCTCTGTTTTTCTACACTCTATATGTTTGATTTTGATGGAATTAAGGGTGCTTTATGTTATTTACTTTTGTTTATGACTTGAGTTTTGAAGTATCTTGAAGTTTATATATGATATTTGTGACGTATTTTGGAGTATATATATGATATTTTAAGTCATATTTTTTTGTTCATGTATCTTACGATACACAATTCAAAAAAGTGGTCGAACGATACATGATATGTATCCCGATTTGACTACCATGATGCATACTGCAACAAGAAAATTATGAATCATGCAACAAACAAACAAAGGCACTACTGATAATTTGTGGTGAACAATTGCATTTCCAGGCCACTTATAATTAAGCTAAATATCGCTAGTAGTAGTTAAAATAATAGCATCAAGCTAATATTATATTTTTGGTAAAAATGAAATTCCATATTTCAACATTATCAACTCACCAAAATTGACAATGATTACCCTGGCCAATGCAGTTTCCCAGCCAAACACAGTGGTGATCAAACTGAAGAACACATTTGTCACAATCATGACAATGCTTTGCCCGTGGAGGCTGCACAATGGGCATCAACAAAATAAATGAGCACAAAATCAAGAAGATGAATTATTAGAACACAAAATATAGCAGCGAAAGGGGATGTGTCGAGTATTCATGGTACAAAGAAAGAACTCCTAATGTGCTGAAAGTAATATTAGAACATAAGGAAAAGGTAACTAGTAAAGTGAAGCACAATACATCACTTAGATTTCGATGGAAATATTGTTTTATAATGCTTATGTTATAAGCACACAATCCAGCATGACAAATTCATTCTAGAATTTTTACTGAAATTAAACAATCACTTTAGGTCGAAAGTCGAAACTAATAACACAAAACTAAGTATTGACATCAAGCTGCATTCTTTCTCATACAAGGCATGATAAATTTACATCAAAAGACCAATACATAAACAATGGTTTCACTGAGTACAAGATAGGGAATAGCAATTGGGAAAGTTCACCAAAAATATTTATAATCTGGTGACTATGCTTAATTATTCAATAAAGATACTTTAAGACATGACAAGGTATTCTTATTGTAGAATAATATGTATGAATGTAGTGTGGTACAACAAGTGCATGTATGGCTCTTATTTATAATCACAGACTAGGGTATACAGGGATCAATCACAATTACATAAGAATCCACCAAATCCCTAATTGTTGGTAACTGCTACTTACTTATTAAGCATGTGTTATATAATTGATTTATGGTACTGCATTTAATATAATGCTGTACAGAATGAAATTGAGTACTGAAACCATCAAACAAATGCCACACTATCACTGAAATATGCATTGAAGAATAACTAAAAAATAAATGACTTATCGATATCATGACATAATACAATTTAAATTACATATCGCCGTTCGTAATACCTGCTCCACATTGCAGTAGGTGCACGTCCATGTTCTGCAAGGAAATAATAATTCGTATGAAATCGATCGATGGTGTATGGAATCAAAGATCTTATGGATGGATATCTACCTGATTGTTGATGCAGGAGGATACAATTCTGCCACCAACTTTGACCAATATGTTGCATTACTTCCGGCAACACATTTTCCGGTCTGATTTCCCTCCATCGAAATTACAAAGCTCCCATTTTTGCCTAAAGCTAGTTGACTTTGCTTAAGCATTCAGAAATTGAATATAAATAGTTAGATGAAACCCAAACATAAATTTACTTCACGTGTTATCAGATTCATAGTTTTAATGATAAATTTTAATATGGGGAAAGGATGGTTTCATACTTTGATGTTTCTGGTGTCTTTGTGTGTACCACATTTTTCTTATTAATCTCCATCATGGCATCAAGCACATAACTGTACATTAGAAAATAGCAAAGGAAAATAAATCACACCGGGAAGAGAAGATATAAATTTGTTTCACCATAGGGATTTTAAAAAACACTGTTCCTCATCGCAATCAGTATTGATTTTACCGAAAGGAAATAAATTGTTTTATTACCCTGGATTAGAAACAGATGTAGCAAAGTATTGTACTAAAGTAACAACAAACAGCAGCAAGTATAAAGCAGTGTACCTGAAACAAAATCAATTTAAAAATAGAAAGTAAGAAAAATAAGCAATTATCTAAAACTGCTTGGAAGCACTAAATCATACATTCATAATATTTAAACTAGAATTTCCTTAGTTTCCACACATTGATCTACAAATGATAGATTTTATAGCACATTGCTCATATTACTTGATGGGAGCAAGGAAAGAATAGGTTGCAATATGTCCTTCTCAAAAGAATCAATTGTTGCTAATTTCTTCTGGCGACACAATAAAACAACTAATAGACCCATTATACAAATAATCTTCATTTCATCCCTTGTGTGGTGTGTGTGTGTGCGTATAATTTGATTTTATTTAAGAATTCATTGCACGTCAGTTTAAGGTGTGTTTTGAACTAGGACATGTACTAGTCAGCTAAACTAAGGTCGGTTTTGGATTTCTTGTTTAAGGTGTGTTTTAAACTAGCACAAGTACTTGTGAGCTTATCGATATTCAATCAGCTGATTTATCTGCTATTAGCTAGCTAGCTTATCAGCTATCCGCTATAAGTTCATTTACACTATGAGCTAGTTTATCAATTATTCGCTATAAGCTCGTCTCTTATAAGCTACCTTATCAACTATCGGCTATACAATAAGGAATATTATATATCAAACAGAGCCTAAATGTGTTTCTGAAGAAAACTTGCCTAAACTGATACTAAAAAAACTCATAGTTATTAAGATTTCTCATTTCCTTTTTCACAACCATTTCCACGCAACGTAATCAACAACATCCAGAAAATGCAACTTCAATTATAAAACACACAATGAGGCAAGAAAAAACCTACCACGGTTCTTTCTTAGTCTTCTCAATTAAATCTCCATCAAATAAGAAAAGAACACCGGCGTAAATCAGATGAATCACCAGCAAGAGCAACTTCAAGCACGACGAAGACCTTCGAGCTAAAATTCATCAAACAAATAAACAATTACACCAAAAAAATTGCAGAAAATCGAAACTCAGAGTAATCACACACAACATTCACAATTCAGCATGCGAAATCGAATTAAACAGAATAATAATTAAGTTTAAAAACAATAAATCGAGTGATAAATCAATTAAGCGCGAACCAGGATCAGCGAGGCAAGGAGAAATACGGAAGCATAGATCCATCGGTTGATTCGGAAAGGGAGTTGAAGGGCGGCATATATCGACGATTGTCATCATCGAAGGAAGGAGGAAAAGATTCGCATCGAAGATTTCCCGGGAAAATGAAATTTTCTGAGTTGAAATGAATTTTCTCGGGAAAATTAATGAGTGAAGGTGATAGAGGGTGATTCTGTTAATTTAACTGTTTATCGGAAAGGGTGCGTAGTGCGCATCGTGAACGTGATTTAAGCTGTCTTGTTTCCAGGATGATGATTGATGAGATGAAGCTGGTAAGACTGTTAGTTGTTTAAAATTTATTTATTTTACCTAATCAATCCATCAGTAAATACTAAATAGGCATTTTTTAATTAAAAAAATATAAAAAAATAGGTATTTTAACTTTTTAAATTGTAAAGTTGGATAAATTAGTTCTTATATTATAAAAAAAATAATAGTAATTTAGTATTAAAAGTGTAGAATTAGTATTGATTAATTTACTAGTATTTTCCTTAAATTTTGCATCACAGTTGTATATGAACTATGCTTGTATTGATGCAACAAAAGACAATTTAGATATGTCTTTTATATGTTTTGATGAAAAATTATCAAATAAAAAATAAAATTAATGGTAAATGTTAATATATTAATACTTAGTATGTTAGTATTTTTATTCTCTTTGTTAAGACTTGAATTTTGGACATTTAACTCTTTAACTCATATAATCTCTTAACTTAAATTAGATGAGTTACCCAACCCTCCAACCAAATAAATAGTTTGATTGAGATAATGAATTGATTGATATTATATAAAAGAAATTAAATTGTTATTTCACAAATTTGAGAAATTAAATTGATGGACCCTTTAAGTTTTAAGGACTAAAATATCAAATTACTTTTTACCTAACCGATAAATTAAAAGATAAAAGAACATCTTCATAGTTTCCGACCAAAAGTTATAAATGTTTTTTAGTTTTAGATTTTCCTTTTGTCTCACACCGTCACCATCGTTTTTGTTCAATAAATTAATTGAAAGTTAAGGTGTATTTGTTTCAGCTTTTAAAAAATAGATTTTAGATTAAAATAAATTATACTTTTTTTAAAGATTTAAAAAAAATCCAAAGTTATTTTTCTTTGTTTACTACCGTTAAAAATCATTTTAAAAAAATATAGTTTTAACTTGTACATCGGTTACCTCCTTGTTTTTTGAAAAATAAATTTTGAGAAAAGTTAATCCTAATAACTTTTCACTTTATAGTTAAAGTAAATTTTTTTGATAAAATGACTTTTTGAAAAATCTTAAACAACAATTAAAAATGACAAAACTTTTGCAGTCTAGTCTTTCTTATGTGATGAGTATTTTCCTTCATCCGGGATCATTTATTAATGAGATTGAGAAAATGTTGAATTCCTTCTAGTGGGGCCATAGTTCAACGAACTCGCGAGGGCTACACTCATGGGAAAGACTCTCCACTCCCAAAACTTTTGGTGGAATAGGTTTTAAGGCATTTAACAGGGCTATAGTTGGCAAGCAGGCTTGGAAGCTGGTTTCAAATCCAGATTCTCTAATTACTCATTTACTTAAAGTTAAATATTTTCCTAGAGATGATTATTATGGAGCTGCTATAGGTCATAATCTTAGTTATGTGTGGCGCGGTATTTGGAGTGTGAAAGATGTGATTCGAACAGGCTTTCAATGGAGCGTAGGTACGGAAGAAAGCATTCCAGTTTGGGACCGTCCTTGACTCTATAATGCTGACTGCATTTTGCCAATCACTGACCAACATTTGGAGTAGCCATATATTATTGTTTCGGATTTGTTGGTCACACATCAGAAGCAATGAAATATTAATGGATTTTTTGACACTAATACAACTAGAAGTATATTCAATACTCCGTTTTTGCCTTCGGTAACTCCTTGATATGCCCACTGGAAGTTTGAGAAGGACAGTGGTTATTCGGTTAAGAGTGCTTACAACAACATTATGAATCATAATTTGGAAGTTGTTCAACATCGAGTGTTGGGGAATTGGAATAACATTTGGAAGTTAAAGTTGTTGTCGAAGGTGAAGAAATTTTTGTAAAGAACTTGCTGTAATTGTTTGCATATGAGAGTTCGGATACAAACAAAATATGTTCAATGTCCAAATCAGTGTGCGACGTGTGAAAGCTCGATTGAAGACAGTGCTCATATTTTCTTTTTGTGCAGTAAAAGTGTGCTTTGCTGGCAGCGCAATAGTTTATGAAGTACTCTGATGATTGTTTTCGATCCTGAAGTAAGTTTTCCAACAAATGTGTTCGCTATTTTACAACATCTTGATCAGCAGGAAAAACAAGTCTTTGGTGTGACCCTCTGGAGTATTTGGAAGCATAGAAACAATAAGGTTTGGAATAATATTGTTGAATCAACTCAATCTATTTGTGAACAAGCAGGTTCTCTTCTCACTAGTTGGGTGAACGCCCAAACCATGCGAAAACCTGCTCCGGGACAATTTAACAGTCACGATGAGATATATTGGCAAAAACCAAGTCCCAGGAGGTATAAATGCAATGTAGATGTTCCCTTCTCTCATGCGTTAAATATAGTTGGGCTTGACATGTGTAATCGTGATGAAGAGGGTCGATTTGTGCTGGCAAAAACAAAGTGGATGGCTCTTCTCCATGATGTGGACTTGGGGGAGGCCTTAGGTTTGTTATCGGCACTCAGGTGGGTTCGTGACCTTCAGCTGGGTATCGTGGACTTTGAGCTTGATTCCAAGACTGTGATGGATAGTCTCTATGGAAGTAAAAATGGTGTTTCTAATTATAGCGCAGTGATTGATGATTGAAGACACCGGTTAGCCTCTGATTTAGTAACCTCAAATGTCATGTTCATTAGGAGACAAACCAACGAAGTCGCTCATAGTTTAGCAATGACGGCTCCGTGTCATTATAGTTTTCGTATTCATGTTAAGATTTCATCTTGTATCTCTCTACTATTATCATAAATGAAATACAATAAGCTTCTTTCTGTAAAAAAAAAAAATTAAAAAATGACAAAAGTGATCTTTTTTATAAAAGAAAAATATGAAACAAATGGATCCTTAATCTATATTCGAAAAAGTTATGAGTTCTAATTTAGTGACTATAACACTGATTTAGTAACATCAAATGTCATGTTCATTGGGAGACAAACCAACGAAGTTGCTCATAGTTTAGCAATGACGGCTCCGTGTCATTATAGTTTTCGTATTCATGTTAAGATTTCATCTTGTATCTCTACTATTATCATAAATGAAATACAATAAGCTTCTTTCTGTAAAAAAAAATTAAAAAATGACAAAAGTGATCTTTTTTATAAAAGAAAAATATGAAACAAATGGATCCTTAATCTATATTCGAAAAAGTTATGAGTTCTAATTTAGCGACTATAACACTGATTTAGTAACCTCAAATGTCATGTTCATTAGGAGACATACCAACGAAGTCGCTCATAGTTTAGCAATGACGGCTCCGTGTCATTATAATTTTCGTATTCATTTTACGATTTCATCTTGTATCTCTACTATTATCATAAATGAAATACAATAAGCTTCTTTCTGTCAAAAAAAATTAGAAAATGACAAAAGTGATTTTTTTATAAAAAAAAAAAATGAAACAAATGGATCCTTAATCTATATTCGAAAAAGTTATGAGTTCTAATTTAGCGGCTATAACACTATTATTTAAGACATTCATTTTTATCCGTTGAAATTTTTATAGGTTTTATTGTTTAAAATGGATGCCAATGTATGTTTAGATAGAACCAAGTTATGTTTCACCACTTTGTGTGGGTTCTATTTCCAAAGTGTAAACCCACAATGATTTAAACTAATAAGAAAATGAGTATCAGAGAGAATGTTCAAAAGAGAGTGTTACTAGCACTTCTCACGGTGAAAATCTAATATTAAGGGATTAAATCCAAAATAAACGAGGACATCGTTTGACCTGACTTTTTTACAGTCCAAAAGTTACTTTAAAACAAAGTTAAAATTAAGGGCTTTAAAAAATAAGTTAAAGTTGTTTGATTACTTTATTTTATTTTTTTAGTTTTAAAGCTATTTTTAAGTTAAAAGTTGTTTGGCAAAATATTGTACCAATATATAATAAATAAAAATTGTTAAATATTTTTTGAAGGGAAAAATGTTTAAAATATTTTTTTAGTAAGTACTTAATAGATATTGTGTTTGACCTACCTTCTCCTTAAAATTGTAGAGAAGTAGAAAAAAAGTCAGGTCAAACGGTACTGAAATATCAATAATTAAGTGGATGAGTCAGAGTTTAAATTTTCGTCATAACATTCGACTTAATATTTTTAATATACTTTTATTAATTGAACTAAGAGTTGTGGACAATGTAAGATAAAACTTATATATTGTGTTGAGAATATAAATTTTTCTAAACTAGATGTATTTATTATTATAGAATATTATTATTGTTATTTTACGTGTGTGGTTGTAGTTGAGATGGTTTATGTAAGAAAAAGCTCTTGCTGGACCAAAAACAGAGATATGGATGCAAAAATTATCGATAAAATTACTCTATCTTATTGAATTATTCAACAAAAAAAATGAAAATGTCGATGTTGACAGCACCTAAAAAAAGAAAACATAAAACATGACAAGACCTAAAGAAAACACCCGGTCTCCCGTGCACGACCTTCATTGGTCAGGTACGGTACGAGACCAACTTTTTTTTTTTAAAAAAAGCACGGTCGTGTATTAAAAAACACGGACCGTACTTTTTTTTTCTTTCTAGATTTTAATAAAAAGCCGTGCATTAAAAGCACGGATTGTGCAAAAAAGCACAGACTGTGCAAAAAAACACGGACCGTGTTTTTTTTTTGTTTTGTAAACGCACGGTCCGTGCTTTTCCTCTTATTTAAAATTTAATATATAATTATATTTAAAATTTACCATAATTATATTTATAATTATATTTTTAACAATTACTACTCATCTTATTTATAGAATTTTAACTCTTCATGGTACCATTATTATAGGTAACAAAATTTTGTTTAAATTTGAAGATAACAAGAAACAAATTTTGTTCTTTTTTTAAAAAAAGAAAACAAACTTTGTTAAAAAAACACAAACTTTAGTTTTCTAAATATATAACAATAATTAGTTTTATTGAAAAATATAAGAGTAATTGACAAAGTATGGCATAATGCACAAAATATATTATATGCTTCAAGAGGTTGCATTCAAGAGGTTGAACATTCTTAGTTTTATTGAAAAATAATTAGTTGCATTCAAGAAAGTTTTATTGAAAAAACTTTGGTCCAAGTTAGAGGAAAAGCAAGGACCGTGCGTTTACAAAACAAAAAAAAAACACGGTTCGTGCTTTTTTGCACAGTCCGTGCTTTTAATGCACGGTTTTTTATTAAAATCTAGAAAGAAAAAAAAACACGGTTCATGCTTATTAATACACGACCGTGCTTTTTAAAAAAAAAAAAAATTGGTCTTGCACCGTACGTGACCAATGAAGATCGCGCACGGGAGAGGGGCCGAAAACAAAAGGCAACTATTGTTTTCATCTTTTTCTTTCTGCACATTATATCTCAATAACTATGGCCCTCCATAACTTTGAAAGCTCTATTTTACTAGACACAAAGATTTGAATTCACTGTAGTCAAAACACAATGCAAAGTCGGTGGTATTGGATAAAAATATCAAACGGCCTACATTTCAAATTACTGAAATTAAGATACAAATCATTTCATCTTAATCCAATGACTCCAATCGAACGGCTACAGTGAACCCAAATCCTAGACCCTATGAGATACACCTCATGGAGTAAGTAGTCACAGGCGAATCTAGTGCAGGAGCAGTACCATAAACCCTAGCATGATCACTCTCCAGTCCATAATCCATCATCGGACAATACTCCAAATCTTCATCATGATCGTATACGAACTCCGGAATCTCCACTTCGATCCTCCTAACATTCTCCCATAGATAACCAACTCTGCTGATGTACCTCAACTTCCTGTACAACCTATCACACCCAATCAAAACCTAACATTAGCCATTGAATTAAATCTGCTAAATTACACAAAAGGTTATTTAATTGCAACAAATTGGTCCTTTAAGTTTCTTTCGTAGCAGCTTCTTCAAAAAAAAAAATTTCTTTCGTAGCACTTAGGTCTTTTATGTTAATTAATTATAACAAGTTGGTTTGTACCAATTAAGTCCTTTAAGTTATTTAAAGGTAACAATTTGGTGTAAGTTATTTGGGGCCTAAAAATTACAATTATATAACTTATAGGACCCAAACGTCACAAAAAATACTTAAACGACCAACTTGTTACAATTAAATAATTTAAAGGACATCTGGTGTAATTTAGTCAATCAAATCAAATTCAACATTCAACAATAATAACAAAAACCTCCAATTAATAACGAAGCCTATATACAACTTCATTAATTTATAATAATGAAATTTAACGCTGATTTTTATTATTCTAACGCGTCAGAGATAAGACTAATTCTCAAGTAACGTTGAATTTAATTCAAGCTATTGTAACTAAGATTAATTTAAAGCGGATTTAGGACTAAATTTAATTTAATTCAAAAAAAATTAGTAATATGAAGATTCATCGTTTCTTACCCAGCGTTGAAGAGAAAACGGCCAAACGTAGCCAGAAAAAGGCGAGCTTGTAAACCAGGATGAATAAAATAAACAGCTTCCAAATTCTCCTTCACGTTCGCCGGAATCGCATCGTAAACCGATCGGAGAGAAGAAATTCCAGCAAAGTTCTCGCTCCTCTGAACGCCGGTGTGAATATACAACACCGCGAATTTCTTCTTCCCTAGCTTCGGGAAAATTCTCTCCTCCAAAAACTTCTTCAGAACTTCAACGCTAACCAATCGCGCTGAATCAAAAAAATCAACAAAATCGAAATCAATAACAAAAATCACATATAAAACGGTAAAAGAAAAAAAAACTGAAATATATTTTTACCAGGGAAGAATTTTCCGATAATGCGGAGGATCTTGCGGCCATGCTTATCTCTGCCTTTGATTTTGAAGACTTCTAATTTCTCAAGCAATTCTTCTTGTTCAAGTTCAGTTATGGTGGTGCTCATTTTTTTTTCCGCGTAGCGATGGAAGAAAAAGGGGTGTGATTGTGAATCGTTATGATTGTGATTATGATTGTGATTGTGAATCGTTATGATTGTGATGGTGAATTTGGATGGATAGGGATTATAATTTATAAGGAGTTATAAAATTAACGTAATGAATGAACTAATTAAATAAAACATAAAATTAAGCGAAATTAAGTTGAGATTAAGATATTGAAAAAGGAAGAAAGAGGGAAAGTAATTGGAGGAAAAAATAAATGAAAAAGAAATGATTTTGCGGTTGCGCGGTTAAAGGGAATATTCGAAAGCATCTTCCAATATTAAGAGGCTAGTGTGGGGTCTACATGGGTGTTATCTTGGACTGCATGCAGATAGTACGCAGATGCGATCCTAGCCGTACGTTGGTACGATTTGGATGGATATGGTTTACGCGTGACTTAATCGTGTTTGTTTTGATTTTAATTATGGTTATTGGTTAAAGAAACTGTGGTCGCGATGGTGTCGTTTGTGTTTGTCTGCTTGCAATAATTGTATTGTATGGGATTTGGTGTGATCGTCTTTCTTGAATAGAAGAATTTTTTGGATTTTTTTGACCAAATAATTAATCGGATTATTGTAAGTTTTTAATACTTCCTCTATTTTAAATTATACGTCATTCTAACAAAATTTGTTTTTTTTTCACATTATATATCACTTTATAATGAATTATTAATGTTTATTTTTTTATTACGCCTCTTACTAGTTATTATTTTATCTTCTTTTAATTATTTTAATTTATGTTTTTCATACCATTAAAAGAAAGATATTTTTGTATAACAACTCACAATTTACTATTTTCTATACAACATTAACTATAATTCTTAATCTGTGTAAAATTGATAAAGTGACATAATTTGGAACGGAATGAGTATTAAACTAACTTATCCGGTTAAGTTCTTGTTATCGGATTAAGGCGAATAAATAGGATATTTGAAACTTTCATATAAAACGTGATGTCTTTATCAAATGAACTATGCTCACATTCACCCCTCACATCTTCTTCTATTTGACTGTTTCTCTAATTATATATGACGTTAATATAGAGAAGGCTAAATTACATCGAAGATCCTTTAAGTTATTTAATTATATCAAGCTGGTCCTTTAAGTTTTTCCTGTATCACTTACGTCCTTTAAGTTAATTTAATTGTAACAAATTAGTCCTTTAAGTATTTTCCGTAACACTTAGGTCCTTTAAGTTATTTAATTGTAACTTTTAGACCTGAATAACTTACATTTTTAAGATTTAAAATCGCTTAAATTGTTACAGTTAACTAACTTAAAGGACCTAATTGGTACGAAAAAACTTAAAGGACCAACTTGTTACAATTAGTTAACTTAAAGGACCTAAGTGGTACGAAGAAACTTAGAGGACCAATTTATCACAGTTAAATAACTTAAAGGATCTCCGATGTAATTTAGCCTATATAAAAATTAATTATGTCTCATAAGTTCATGACTATTGTATTTATGATGATTGATTTTATCCTAAAAAAGGTTAGGGCCGCGGTTTGTTGCATGCTCATCTTTTAATCCTTTTTTTTCAAATTCAATATACATTGATTTTAAAATATTAAAAATAATTGTTTCTTCTCATTTTCCTTTTTTTTTACTACCCATTTTCAACAAACAAAAATGATTTCCAAAATAGAAAAAGTGATTCTCCCCAATCCTTCTTGTTCAGAATAAACAGATAATTTATTCGAAGAGGATAAAGATACTTACAGTGGTGGTAGGTCGACGGAAGTGGGTGCTCTGATCATTGACGGCGGTGTTCCGAGGATGTGGTGGTCGCAACCCCATTGAGGAGAAGAGGTATGTTGTACCTGCAGATGCTCCGACACCCAAGTCAATATATGAGCAAGAGTGAGGTGAAGCATAAAGAGATACACATCTTGTGAGCTTGTCAAGAGCTCATTGTATAAGGTCGAGGAGATCGTTATGTAGCAATAGTGTGATAATGAGGTAGCCGTTATGGAAGGGTGTCCATAAATGTGGTAAACGATAGTCGTTATGATCCGCCATGATATTATGAGGCTTCATTGAGGCGCAGGAGGATCCGAGGTGAGAAGGAGATTCTACTCCCTTGGGCCTGTGTAGAAATTGGCCCTAATTTATGGCGAGCTAGGCTTTTGTCTAGTTTAAAACATAAGCCCTCAAGTCATCAGTTCAAGGCATTCGAAGTGATGACTTCAAATGATGACAAGCAGAAACAGGTGATATCGAAATGATTGTGTTAGAAACAATCTGAAGAAGATCGTTTGTGATACTTAGAGTTCGATTATAATTCGAGGAGGATTTGTATTCTGCTTCAAGGAGGAGAGATGTTTTTAAGTTTATGCTCTGTGGAAAGCGTGGCCAGAAGACAATGTTTTCTCTCGATGCCGAATTGATGAGTGTTGTTCCCGTTGCAAGGCGAACACTCATGAATTTGTAGAGTTGTATCATTGCAGAAATGATACATTTTATGTCAAATAACCTTTGTTGGGGGGATTTTTTTTGAAATTTTCGCTTAGTCGAGCGAAGGAGCTAGAACATAGGACCAGGTTGACCCCAACTTATTTTCGTTGGAAGTTGTTTTTCTAATGATATTGAATGTGGAGGAGCATTTCCATCGTAGAATTTTTTAATCTTGGATCGATCCAGGATAGAGTTGCTTCCAAATCGTCATTCTGTAGTTTAGAGTGATGGCTTTGTATGATGTCGACACAATGGGGGGTGTGTCGAACTAAACAAATAATTTGTATTAAATCATGTGTTGAACATTCATTAGGATTTTTTATATTCAACAGTGAATGTCAAGGAGAATAAATTATATCTATAAGGATTTTTCGTCAACGAGATGTACGTCAAAGAAAATAGCTTTGGGCAACCTTGCGAATAGACAAAATCCTGTTGAGTTTTTTTTTTTTTTTTATAGTTTTACGTTTGGAGTAGTTTATCCCAACATTTATTCAGAGTTATTTTCCGAGCAGTTTGACGGTTCACGTTTAAGAGTATGTTGATCTAAACGTTTGTTCGAAGCTGTTATTCGAATGATGGTGATCGAGGAACAAAACATAGTTTAGTTCTCTGCCTTGAGGCGTGAAGAACCCGTCGCGAGCTGGGGTTCTGCCTAACATGCTTGTCGGAGATGAAACAGTTGGAAGCATTCATACGAGGAGCAATTTATATTTGTCGAATAGATTAAACTTGTCCTTTAACTGAGGATGATGGAGTAACACGACATTCCATATTTGTTGTTTTATATGTTTTGTGCTCGATGGTGGAACTTGTGGCAAAGTTCCTTTACCCGAGGAGGCGTAAAATGTATTCGTTTCTAACACAATCAGTTCGACATCCCCCTTTTTGCTTGTCATCATTCGAAGTCATCACTTCGAACACCTCGAACTGACAACTTGGGGGGCTTATGTTCTGGACTAGGCAAAAGCCTAGCTCACCACAAATTAGGGCCTATTTATACACAAACCTAGCTAGAATTCACTTTTTAAAGTTAATAAGTAGGTGTCTAGCGTTCGAACTCCAACCTCTACATATTACAATGTTTTGTCCTTAACAATTATTTAGTTATGCTCACAAAGACTATAAAGACATGTTTTATATTCGAAAACCGTATGTTTTAGGGAATATATATATATATATATATATATATATATATATATATATATATATATATATATATATATATATATATATATATATATATATAGTTTTGCAAAATAATATATCATAAATTAATATGTCTTTAAAACATTAATATATATATATATATATATATATATATATATATATATATATGAATCAAATGAGATGAGTTATCATTATGAGAGGTGAGAGGAATAAATCACAACCATTAGATGTAAATAAATGGCCTAGATTAAAAGAACCACTTGTGTGCCTTTTTATTGTTCTTTCTACGAGCCTCCACTCTTTCATCGTCGCCCCTTCTCCTTCCTTTGTTCTATCGCTGACAGACATCATTATGCTTGCTCCCTAGTTCTTCATTGTTAAAGATTGTTCAACTCCAAATTGTATTAAAACTAGAAAGTCGCGGGTTTTTTAACGAGTATAAACCAAATCGAATTTAAGTTATGGCCCCTTATTTTTTAGGGGTCTTGTTAACGAGTGCCCTTGGGCACTCTTTAAGCATTCCAAAAGAATAAATTATTCTATAAAAAAAGTCAAATATTTCAATTTCCAATGCATTAATTACATAAATTTTCAAAAATCGTTACTATTTAAAGGTCTTAAAGAGTGCCCCGAAAGCACGAGTTAACATTTCCCATTTTTTAGTTCATTCCAATCTTCTAGTTTTGATAGGTTAAGTTTTTTGGCTTAATATATTTTTTTTTGCAGCTAAAGTCTTATTTCATAAAACAAAGACAAAAATAAGAAAAAAGCATATGCATAAATGAGTTTGTTGCTCTTAAGAAACCTATATATGATACCGAGAAAAGAGGTGTATTTTAGGAAAGATCTATTATTCAATTTAAGCAATGGTTTTCATCAGTCTGTTCATTCTCTCCACGTCGTCATCGGAGACACATCGGCGAAAAATGTCCGATGATAATAGGACGGTTGAGCGAACTCAAACCTGAATTTGAATCTCAACAACGTGAAAGAATTGTTAAGTTTATCACGAACAAGAGCTCTCAAGATCATATTATTCATGACCTGTGGTTATTTGAAGAAGCCGATAGGAAGCAATTCTGCAATTCAGAGAAGTGAAGGGATGAAGATGGTGGAATTGTTCAAACAATGAAAACTGAAATGGGATAAAAAAAGGATTTTTACTTTTTTTGTGAGAAAATGAAAGAATCAGAAAACAAAAGGCAGGCACGTGATCATTAAAAGAGAGTTTTTAATCTAGGCGATTTAATTAGATCCAGTGGTTGTGGTTTATTCCTCACACCTCTCACAACAATAACTCATATATATATATATATATATATATATATATATATATATATATATATATATAGATACTGGTATTTGGACCCGTGCGATGCACGGGAAGTTAATTATCCTATATAAAAATAAAAGACTAATTCATCGCATCCTTGAATCAATTTTGACATAAAATACTCATTAACTAAAAATAAAATAAAATTCATATATGCATTATCATGTTAAGGAGCATTGTGGATATGCTCATGGACAAATTTAATAAAAATTTGTTAAGCTTTTGGAGACTCATTATTATAAATGATTATTATAAATGATTGTTGAAAGGAAATATTTAAATTATCTGCTTGTTTATTCAATAACATTGTAATAGAACCCAAAATATATATTAATAAAAAGGTTAAAGTGTACTTTTGGCCCCCTATATTTCCCAATTTTGCGATTTTGGCCCCTACGAAAAAAATGACAAATGTAGTCCCATATCTTTAGCCCATTTTGCAATAAATGTCTTTTTGCTCAATTTTGACCCTGTCAACGCCTCTTTGGCAGCTAACTTGACTGACTGACATGCCACATGTGTAATTAGTGAATTAAAAAATAATAAAAATGCTACGCGTGTATATGTTGAATTAAAAAAAGGAAAGGAAGAGGGGGAGACAACGCATGGCAACAACAACAACAACCTCGTCATTCATCTTCATATTCATTCACAAAATATGTCCATGGCAACAACAACTACCTAACAAATATCATTTACCCATAATCACAAACCACCATCACAGATTTTGCGATTCAAAATGGATACCCCACCGCCACCGCTCCAAACCATCTTCTTCCTCTTTTCACAAAAATAGAATTTCACACTCCCTTTCACCTTCTAATGTTCAACCCCAAGCTGGAACCTACACCATAGAAACAATGCACTTCATGAGCGTTAGAAAAAAAATACCAGATATGAGTATAAGCAGAATTCAAACCTTTGTTCTTAGCATGTTCATACCCTCTTCTCAGATTTTCGCGAAGCCCTTTCTTCTTCATCAACCTCGACATATTCATATTCTCTTCCCAGATTTTCGTGAAGCCATTTATTTTTCTTCAACCTCAACATATTCTCACCCTCTTCTCAGGTTTTCGTGAAACCCTTTGTTCTCGGATATTCAATTATTAAAACCAGGTCTCTGCATATTGATACCCTATTCTCAGATTTTCGTGAAGCCCTTCGTTCTTCTTCAACCTCATCTTTGTTCTCGGTGTGTCACAATTTGGAAATCCATTGTCATTTTGCTTGATTCAATTTGTAATTGATTTGAAATAATTGATTTGCAACCCTTTATCCTGGGTTTTTTGTTCTTGTTAATTTATGGGTTAATTGATTTTTGGGTTGTTGTTGCTAGATTTTTTGAGTTAACACATGAATTGATTTATGGGTTGTTATTGTTTTGCCTTCAACTTTTCTATTTTTGGATTTTGTTTTCTCTAAGTTTTTTGTGTTGGTGATTTTTTTTTGGGTTTGAAGAAGATGAATAATATAGTCATATTCTGCATTTTTTTTAAGAAATGGATGAATAAGATGAAGGATTTAGATGAAGAAGATGAATGATATAACTTGTTGATAAACTACTCACGTGCCTCTCCAATTATAACTTTATTTTTTCATTTTTTTGAATTATTCCATTTAACGTGTAGCATTTTTTTTTAAATCAGTAATTATACACATTGCTTGTCACTCAGTCAAGTGAGCTACCACACCGGCGTTAACTATGTCAAAATTGGACAAAAGGACTAATACTGCAAAAGGGGCTAAAAATCGGAGACTATATTTGTCATTTTTTTCTTAGGGACAAAATCGCAACATTGGAAAAGATAGGGAGCCAAAAATACACTTTAACCTAATAAAAACAACCAAATACCCCTAAAAGACAAATACAATTACTAATCATATCACGCTTTAAAGAATAGTTTGCAACATTATTGATGATAAAATCATAAAAAAGACAAAAAATTAGGAAATTTGTAACAACTTTTTTCTCAAAAAATATGATTAGAAGATTCAACAACTTCTTATATATATATATATATATATATATATATATATATATATATATATATATATATAAGATTTGTTAAGCTTTTGGAGACTTATTATTATAAATGAGAGTGACCATTGATCATGAATTATTTCTTCGAAAAAGACATAGACCGAAAACATTAAACATATTTAACTTCACATTTTCAAATCAGAATGATTGTGAAAGGAAATATTTAAGTTGTATGCTTCTCGATTCCATAAAATTCTAATAGAACCAAAAATACATATTAATAAAAATAATCAAATGCCCCTAAAAAATAAATACATCTACTAAGACTATCACCCTTCAAAGAATGATTTGCAACATTATGCATGATAAAATCATTAGAAAAGGCAAAAAAATTAGAAAATTGTTAACAACTTTTGTTGACTCCAAAATTTGTTTAAGAGACATAAGGACTTTTATATATAAGATATCATGTTTAAAAAAAAGGCCGACAATTATGAAATTTGTAACAACTTTTTTTGACTCGAAAAAACAACCTAAGATACTCAAGAACTTTTACAAATTAGTTAAGATGTGTAAGATCATTTTTTCAAAAAATAAAAAAAGACAAAATATTAGAAAATTCCTAACAACTTGTTTGGCTCCAAAAAATTTCTTAAGAGACTTAAGAACTTTTATATATAAGATAAGATAAGATAAGATGTGTAGACTATTTTTCCAAAAAGGAAAAAAATAGACAAAAAATTAGGATATTCCTATAAACTTTTTTGACTCCAAAAAATTTCTTAAGAGACTTAAGAACATCTATATATACGATGTGTAAGACCATTTTTTCAAAAAAGTATATATATATATATATATATATATATATATATATATATATATATATATATATATAAAAGTTTTTAGATCTCATACACAACTTTTTGGAGCCAATTTTTTTTTGCACATTTTCTTTCTAATTTTTTGCTTTCTTTATTTTTTTAGGAAATGATCGCATATCTTATATATAAAAGTTCTTAGGTCTCATAGACAATTTTTTGGAGTAAAAAAAGTTGTTGCAAATTTCCTTCATAATCTTTTGCTCTTTATTTATTTTTTTAGAAAATGATCGCATATCTTATATATAAAAGTTCTTAAGTCTCTTAGACAACTTTTTAAAGTCAAAAAATTTGTTGCAAATTTCCTTCCTAATTTTTTGTTTTTTAAAAATTGATTTCATATCTTATATATTAAAGTTCTAAAGTCTCTTAGACAACTTTTTTGAGCCAATTTTTTTTTTGTTGCAAATTTCCTTCCTAATTTTTTGCTATTTCTTTATTTTTTTAGAAAATGATCGCATATTTTATATATAAAAGTTCTCAGGTCTCATAGACAACTTTTTAGAGTAAAAAAAGTGGTTGCAAATTTTCTTCCTAATTTTTTGCTCTTTTTTTTTTGTTTTTTAAAAATTGATCTCATATCTTATATATAAAAGTTTTTTTAAATAATCTTATGTATAAAAGTTCTTAAGTTTCTTAGGCCGCTTTTTGGAGAAAAAAAGTTGTTGTAAATTTCCTTCCTATTTTTTTGCTCTATTTTTATTTTTTTAAAAAATTATCACATATCTTATATTTAAAAGTTCTTAAGTTTCTAAAGCAAATTTTTGGAGTAAAAAAAAGTGTTAGAAATTTCCTACTTTTTTCTTTTTTGGGAAAATAGTCTACACCATGGGAAAAAAATCCCATCAGGCGTGTTCTCCGGTTCATCCTTCTTCGCCTACCATACAAAACAACAAGATCTCACACAAATTGCCAATTAAACAAACCATCGGTCGAATCACTTATCATTCAAGCATTACAACAAATACCTTGAGAACAAACCCCGGTGTGTCAATAATGGTGAGATTTGGACAGTGTGCGTATTCAGCTTTGAGTACAATTGTGGAAGCAGTAAAATCTGATTCCATCGGAGAAAATAAACAAGGGATAGGTTAGATTGGATGACCTGCTTTGGTGATGGTTAGGTTTGGATTTGGAAAAGAAAGTTTAGAGAGGTGGTGATGGTGGTTGTTGGAAGAAGAAAGAGGAGGAGGTTGAGAGAGGAAGTTGGAGAGATCTTGAAGCTGAATTTTTTTATGGGTTTGAATATTTTTCTTATTTATTTAATTCCTCCAATGTATGTGGCTTTTTAAATTATTTTTAATTAAAAAGTTACACACGTGGCGTCCTACTCATTAAGTGAGGTGCCACGTGTGTGTTGACCGAGTCAAAATTGAATCAAAGGGCCAAAATTGTAAAAAGGTAATTTAAAGGGCTGATTTGTTATTGTTTTTTATAGGGGTCAAAATCGCAAGATTGTGATACTTAGGGGGCCAAAACTGCAATTAAGCTTAGATATTATTTGTTTTAGTTAAAATAGTTTAATTATTTGGTTAATGTATATTATCAATTAAAATGCTGAGTCACAATTAGTTTTTTTCTTCTTTGATGAAAAAGTCACAATTAGATATTAGCATAAGCTTTCGAATAATTCTTTTTTAGATGAGAAATTTTCGAATAATTCTATTATGTTATGTTATGATTTGTGCGCATGCAGCTTCCAAAAAGTATGTTGGTATGTGATAAGTCCTACAACAAAGTGACTTATTTAATTATTTCATGCCGCTGACACGTATTTTTTTGGAATATTTTATAATCACGTTATCTTTGTATTTAGACGAAAATACAGTATCCTTTGATGATTGTGCCTTTAAATAAAGTTTTTGCCAAAAATGAAGTGTTTTTGGAGGTGTATAGAGTGGATGGTGGGAATTGGGGTGAACTTCTCTCAGGTTCTGTGTAAATTTATATATAGGTGGGTTTTAAATTTTATAATCTGAATATGTTTCCGCCTTTAGATTATATAATCTGAACCGAGTTTTTTTTTGTAATATATGAGCTGTCAGACCATAGGAAATGTCCAAAATATATAAATGGACAATTCAATTTTTATAATCCTAGAACCGATTCAGACTATAAAATTCGAATGGAGATATTTTCGGAATATTGTAGGACGTGTGAGAAGAGAGAAGAAAGAGAAAAGAAGTTTTTTGTTTTTTACCACTTATTATATCAGCCCACAAAATTTTATCATAGTCGGTCTTCAATATTTCGAAAAATACCTCCATTTTTAGTGGACAATTTAAATTGATTTTTTTTTATAAATATATAAACGACATTTTTTATACCATTCTTAGTGCACACGCGTACACACACACACACATATATATATATATATATATATATATATATATATATATATATATATATATATATATTATGCACTGTTTTACACCGTCACGAGAACTAATCATCTTTTCATATAGACCTATTTTGTAACTGTCTTTTAAATATTGAAAACGATTGGTTGTACATCGTACTATATGCTTCTACAAAACTGTATTTGTTCCTTTCAAAAACATTAATTAGATTGAACAGATTTACTATAACCACACACTTGCCAGCTCCAATAATTCTACTTTACCACTCTGAACCTAGAGGATATAAAGATGTAATGAGATCAAAACAAATTTGAACATAAGCCATTAATATTCCAACTGGAGCAACCTTCAATTTTGACATGTATGAGGAGATCATGGATCAAAAGATTCTATACATTCATTCATTGGTTTTTGCAAGAGGTTTTAAATATGACATTAGAGGTTTTTCTGCATAAATTGGTCACCGGTAATACCAAGTTATTTTTACCCAAAACTACATACAGCCATCATACACATTCCATAATCATACAAAAATTCATAATTTAACTAATTTCTCTCATAACTAATTTAACTACATATTGTATATTTGGATCCTAATCGAGGTGTTATAGTGTAAACTGCTGATCTGTGAGTGTAGTTGTGTCGTCAGTCGTGTGCATACAACTTGGAAATAAGTCCCACATCGGGCCATGATGAATTAATAAAAGGGAGCATCGGGTATAATATGAAGCGTACATGGAAACTAACAAGCAATCTCATTCATGGATATCTTCCTTAATAACTCCTAAAATTTACATTCTCCAACGTGTGGCGTCTCTTTCATTGGAGATTGGAGATGATTGTGCCATTATTTTAATTTTAATTAATTTGAGTAGTTGCCTTTTTTTTTTTGAAGAAAAGACTTTCATGTTGGACATTATAAGTTTAGGTAAAAATAGTTTTAAGTTTTGGCTTTCTCTTCCCCTAAAAAAAAGTTTTTCTTTCTCTTATTACATTTATTTTTGGGAAATGCTAATGACACTTTGTTTTGGAAATTGTGTATTCAACCTGTTGAAATATTAAAAAGTAACTTTTTTAACATAAAATTTAGAAATTGTTTTCATTTTTAAATCCTTAACAAGTGCTAGCATGACCTTTATTTTTTTAATCAAAAATACTTCAATTTCGGTGAGCGTAAAAATAGTTTTAAGTTTGTCTTTCTTGTTACCTTCTTTTTTTAATGGAAAATACTTTAATTTTGATGAGTTGTGTTATGGGGGTTCACCAATGTCACATTGATAAAGGAAGTTGAACATAAGACAGGTTGCATATATCCCATTTAAGATTTAAGAGGTTCTTATATCGACATCGAAAATTGAACGAACGGCCTTTCGACAACGGAAATTGAACAAACGACCTTGCAAGTTAGTTAGCCATGCAGAAAGTAAGATAATAAAGGCTTTAAAATTGGAAACCTTTAGTGTGAGAAAGAATAATGAAAACGACAAGAGAACCGAAAGTAGGCAATAGGAGCAAGATGATTCAGAAAACGTTGGGTTAGAATGTTCAGAAAATAAGCACCAGCAGTTGCCATTGAGGTTGTGCTTTCAAGCAATACTAATTGAGCATTTGATCTGTTATTCCAAAAGGTGAATTCTCCTTTGTAGCTAACTATAGACTAAGAACAACTACAAAACGTTATGCAACCATCCCAATCAAAGGAAGAGGTACGCCTCGCAAACATAAAACCACTCTCATTCACAATGTGTGCAGTTCATAACAGCATAAACAATTCCATAAAACGTATGTGCAGTTACTTCTGTCCAACCTTTACCATTTTTCCAATCACAACTCAACTCAATAGTATAAACACACTTATTTAAAATTTAAGGCATATTATACACGACCATGTAGCACTGAAACATAGGATTGAACGCGTGTCTTAGTATCCGACATGTAATCCGTATCAGTGTGTGATCGGCATGATAGAAACATGTGTAATTACATACAATCACTTCTATTTTTCAAATTAAAGTCGATTCTGATTGACTTATTTGAATTTATCTACTGGCATAAACAGCCGTGAGACTTTTGTGAGAGCTTATGACATGTCTATAAGCTTATTTCCATAAGCTCTGCAAGGTAGCTTATGAAAACAACTCATGACTCATCTAAATAATTTTACTTTGTTTCCTAAAGAAATGACTTATAAGTTATAGATAAGCACTAATAAATGATAACCCAATTAGCCTGGTCTAGTGGTGTTGGCTTGAGACTTTGAAGTGTACTCCTCTTAAAGTTTCAAGTTCAATATCCCCGGTGCCAATTTCGGTCGACTAGTTTGTCTTCTTAAAAAAAGCATTGATAAATGATTATTTCATAAAAACTTAATTAAGTTGTTTATCCAAACACAACCTAATGCTAAGTGTTTCTCAGATAAATGATGAACCCTACGAAAAAATATACTCCCTCTGTTCCTTTTTAAGTGTCTTTTTTGAAGAAAATTTTTGTTTCTAATTAACTGTCACTTTCAAAGTTCAATGCAAAATTAAATGTTGTTTTACCAATATTACCCTTAGTTATTTATTGCGGAGAGAGAAATATATGAAATGAGATATTAAATGAATAAGGTCATTATAGTAAAAGTATAACTTATTGCATTAAAAGTAGTAACATTTATTGATTGTCTTGATTTGTGTAAAATGTCAAAAAGTGACAATTAAAAAGGAACGGTGGTAGTATAAAACAAACACATAAGTTATTTTCAAAACAAACAAAATTCATAGAAGTTAGTAACAAATTAGTTAGTTAGTTAAGCAAATAGACGGTAGCAAAAACACGGCATAATCATTATTGAGTTATGAGTATGTTGGAGCAAGTGTCGCCGCCGCCGAAGGGGTAAAAGACATCGGAGCCGGTGAACTTAAGGTAAGCAAGGTACGAGGTTTTGAGGAATCCGATTCCGGCAAGTTCTGAGGTCAGCTTGTAGGTCCACTCAGTTATGGAAGTTTCTGGTTCCAAAGATGAAGAGGGGCATTTGAGAGATGGCAGCTTCGGAAGGTGCCAATTCTTGTGCAGGAGATTAAGCACTTGAGGCCTTTCTACACAAATTGGGCACTAGATATGAACAGTTTTAGATCCTAGCAAAATACTTTCAATGAAAAACTTGAATCCTAAGGTGTGTTGTTAGGTCACATGTTGAAAAAGTATTCTATCTTTTATTATAAAACTTCGCTTTTGATTTGTGCAGCAAGAAGAAGAAGTTACTCTTGAGATGAAGGTTTGTATCCTATATGATTTTTATTTGTCCATAATTTGTCGCTACATTTATTCGCTATCAATATTTGGATTTGTAACTTTTTTGTTCATGATTTTACAATTAGCATTTGCAACTTTATTAAAAGTTGAGTCTAAAGAATATTGTTTTTCTTGAAATGGATTGTCATCTATATCCGAACAAAAAACTAACCGGTCTAAAGAATAGATCTCGCGACATGGAATATGAAAAATGGTACTCATTTTCCTGATCTACTCGCACAATGGCTAATAATGGTGAGTTTGAAGGAAGATTATCCCCAACCACTTTGGTTTTTGTTAGACAATTTTAATGATAACATGTTTCATGGAAAGAAACTTAACTTGGTGGGCCTGTAACTATAAGCGGTACTTGTTCTGTTATAAGTGACTTTTGTTTCCATATTGTCATTACTTCCGTTGCTTCTGTGCTCCAAATTCATAATGTACTGTAGATCTATATGATTGATTTTAAATTATTTTCCTCTCTTATGTTTATGCTTATTCGGTGCAACCAAGTGTTAAATGTCTCAAATTCGATCTACAATAATCATATTATTACTTCCTTATGTAAGCATCCATCACAATGCAAACATGGAATGAGAGGACAAATGTTCAGAAAAAATAAAAAGTATACAGATAAATAATTATAGAAAGCTTTTTCTCTCAGTTTATAACTAATGTCAGTTAGTACTCACCGCCTCTCAGCTATTTAATCTCAATTTTCTCAGGCCACTGTGTTCATTACTTACAATCAGATCCAAAACATCATCGAAGTTGTATGATATCATGAAACAAAATAAATATCGTTATGAAATATGTAGATTTGATGTCCCAGTTATCAGAGAAAAACATGAGGTGATCATGGAGCAAAAGGTTTTCTAAAGGACTCACATTTCAATAAGAGTTAGCCACAAAAAAAAAAAAATGTAGTAATTCTTACCGTAGCTTCCTATATTTATTTCCTTAATTAATATATCAGAGACACTTATTAGCATTTTCCATTACAATTATTCATGGAAAGTTCAAGAAATTAAACATACTTGTTCTTCCAACAAAAAAAGAAAAAGAAGAAATTAAAGATACTTTGAAGTTACATTAAGGATGTCAATTAAGTCACCAATGTTCTTCTTGTAAGAGCTTAGCATTTTGAGTTTTGGACCCATTTTCAATCAGTCACTAACCTCGTTCCAATCTTCTGGAATTCTTCCCACACTTTATATCGCATCTCAGCTAGTACTCACCGCCTCTCACTGTTCAATTTCAATTTTCTCAGGCCACTGTGCCATTAACTTACCATATCATGAAACAAAATAAAGATTGTTATGAAATATGTAGATTTGATGTTCAAATTATGAAAGAAAAGTTATACATATAAAGAACTGTTCTAAAAAACAGGATAGAGGAAAACATGAGGTGATCATGGAGCAAAAGTTCTCATACATTCTTTCATTGGTTTCTACAACTACAAGAGAATTTGTTTTGAGTAAGACACTAGAGGCTTTTCTACAAAAAATTAGTCATCGGTAAGACCTAATGGATTAGATTTCAACTTTGATAATTTTTTATGATTGGAACACATTTTTTATGATGTAGCTGGAGCCTACGTCATAATCTGTTGCACTAACAGACCTGCATTCACGCGGCCCCTCCCTACTTTTGTTCAAACTTACTTGTGTAATAAAACACTTCGTCTGCTAGCTAGAACTTTCAAAAATATGTTTAATAAAGGCACGAGAAAGATGCCATGATGAATTGCTTCCAACTTCCAATAGCAAGTCTTCAGAGTTTATAGAAGTTTCATATAATAAAGCTGTGGTATTAATTGATATAATAGATTTTTATAAAGAACTCGCATTTCAATAAGAGTCAGCCACAAAATAATATGTAGTAATGCTTACGGTAGCTTTCCCAGAGTAGGTGTGACATTGGGTCTTTTAAACAAAAAGGGTTAATTACAATTATTAGAGATACATAAACGAATGTTTAAGACATTAAAGATACTTTGAAGTTACATTTTTTAATCAACCTTGAGATTCATTCTTCTATTACAATGATTGAATATAAACAATTGACACTTTCAACTCCAAATAAGCAGACACTTGAATGGTGCAATAATTAAAGATACTTGGAATGGGATACCTATTATTTAGACTTATAATGGTAAATTATGCTGACACTTGAATGGTGTTTGCATAAGTCCATTCAAGTGAATGAACCATAAGTCCCACACCCAACAGTTGAGAATGAATGAAGTGTATGAACCATTTGAACTTTATTATCTGAATGGGTCTAAATCTAATATGAATGCTTTAAGACAAGTTGGTTCACTCCAAATATATACGTTAGAGAGATGTTAAGTTTCTTTATCGTATAAACCTTGGGGCGACCTAATTTGCTCTTGGGGTGATCTAATTGAAGTATTAAATTTGTGTGTAAAATCTACAAGAATAATAGTCTTTATAGGGGATTTCTTTTTCCTCCTTCTAACCTTTTTGTTTAGTCCATTTTCGAATAAAATCTAAAGAAAAGAATGTTGTTAAAAAAGGGGGTCTTTTCAAGATCAGTTGAAGGTGAACGAATTTGTTGAAATATTAGAGATTCAAGTATAGAATGTTCCATTCAAATTCTATAGAATATAGTTTATAAAAAACGAAAGTTGTTGATTGATTTCCTGTGTTTTCATGTTTTCATTATTGTACGTGAATTCACATATGTAATATTTTAATGTGTAAATTAGGGTCTTCTCCTTTTAAAAATGTTTGAATTACACTCCCTTCATCTTTTATGTTAAAATATATACTTCCCTCCCCTTTATTCAAAACATTTTAGAAAATATGTCACTTTCCTCCCTTGAGAGAAGCTTGAATTACATTTCCCTCCTCTCTTATGTTAAAATCTACGCTTTACTCTTTCAATAATTTTTTTTATTTCTAATAATATAGCAAAAAAATAATCTAACACATTTCGAAGAAAAATAGTATTGCGGGTCCATTTTAATATAATCAAATTTTGAATACAAATTTTTGGCTATCTTTTATTCACAATTTCATTAACATATAGTTTTAAACCCTATTATAAAATATGAAGCAACCCAAAATCAAGTTAAAATATGTGAAAATTTACTAAAGTCGATTAGGTATGGTTATTTAAAAGTGAATTTTATACTCCAAATTATAAACCTAATAACAAAATATTTAAATTTAATAATCATTGACATTTTAATTACAAAGAAACGAAATTATTTTTTTAAATGGTGATTCAAAATTAGTATATATTATAAAAATATTTATTTATGTTAAAATAGATTAAAGTGTGGTGCATGTTTAATTATTAAGGGAGTGAGTTGTAATTTAAGCATCTCATAGAGGAGGGGGAATAAATTTTACTTTTCAAGAGAGATGAGTGTGATTCAAGCTTCTCTTAAAGGAGGGGAGTGTAATTTCTATTTTAATTGTATTGAGATCTTATTTCAATTCAGGTATGACATTACCAATTGTAATTCCATCTACATTTCTAATTTTCCATTGAATTAGCGTATTCAATTGAGTGTAAAATGAAAATACTTAATCAACTTGAATTCACGATTTTTGTTGTGGTAATTGAAATTAAAAAGAAAGAGATTCACTTATACCATCACGAGTGACAAATTCATGTATGACATTAGATGAAGCATATTTTAACTCAATTTAAGTGGGTGTAGATAAACCCAATTCATTATACTCTTCCCACATCGAACAAAAATGCAAAAAGAAAACTTGTGGAAAAAAATAGAGACAAACAAAGGAAGAAGAGAGGGGTAATGGTTGAAAATTTAAATGAATTGAAGGGCATTTTTGTCAAATTTGGGTGTAACCACAAGTTCATAGGGTGTAACTAGAATAAATCTTAAAATTATGTAGAGCACACACGAGAATGTAGTAGGGTGGAAAAAAGAAGAGTCTTTCACATAATCCCCAAATAGTAAGCCCACTAGTTCTAATATGAGCAATGCGATTTCTCCAAAGAGATATTGTCCTGAATGGCTAGCGATAATCAATTGTCCAATCAAATTTCTTCCTGGCCACAAATCAAGGGAGGTGGTGGGGCATAATTTAGAGGAAATATTGAGTACATGTTATCTCGTGAAACTCTCGGGACAATAACTGTCGTGATACATAGCAATTTCCTTCTAATATTGGCCCAGACATCAACATTTTTTTAAACAATTTTTTTTTTCTAATTTCTTTTGTAATCATGTTGGGAGACCTTCAATTTTGACCTCTATGCAGCATCGATCATTTAGTTTCTGTCCACATAATCCAATTGCTTGGCCGCCTCACGTCCAAATATCTATATCAAGTTTTTTTTAGAACTCGGTATCTGGTTCAAGGACCGACTAATCTAAGGGGTTAAAGTGAATAATTGTGCTTGAAGACATGATAGAAAAGATTGAAAAAAAATTAAAATCAAGTTACTAAGTTGTGCCTATAGGTGAAGAATTAGATGACTAACAAGAACATGAAAGTTTGCATGAAGATATAAAAACTGAATTTATGAATCGAATTGAAGCCTAGACAAGAGCTTCACAAGGACTATCCAGTATCCATTAAATAGTGAGTCCTTTATCGAAAGTTACATTGACAAAGTTGTATTCTGACAATCAATTTGATCTTTACTCAAGTCATTCACATTTGACTAAAATTATGGCAGAAGTAGATCATGATGATTATTGTTCCATTTTGTATTCCTAAAAATTTCAAAAGAAATTATAAGTAATCAATCACGCACCTCTTTTTGTTCCAAACAGTATGAACACCAGAAAGCATCATACATTTTAGCTCCTATGAAGTGCAAATACCTTGCAAGAGATAGTGCAAAGGGACTTGACGGAGTTGTAATCTCGGTTGCAAACTATGGCAGCTCAAATTTAGACAGCAATCAAACAATTTGTGAATTTCAAATTGTATTCACAAGCGTAGCCACTCACAACTACCGAATAAAAGAAGCATTGTCAAGGGGCACTCAAAATTGTACAACATCTCTGATAAAACAAAACAGAAAACAAATCGAAGCGTATGAACATTAGAGGCCGATTTAGCACTGCTATGCGAGGTGTTCAGCTTGAGAATCACCATGCTAGCAAAAAACAGAAGCAAAACCAGTTATTTATACTTCTCTTGCAATTCAATGTCCAATAACAGAAATTTTAAAAAAGATATCAATTAGGGTGTCCACATTGCAACCATCCCAATCAAAGGAAGAGGTGCACCTGTCAAATGCAAAACTACTCTCTTTCACATTATACTTGAAACAACGTGTGCTGTTCATTAATTTGGTAGCAATTCAATAAAATAGCCCACCTGCCATGGAATTTCACTTCCTTCAACTCTCATAGTTTATATCAGGCCAGTTGTACTCACCGCCCTTCAGCTTGCTGGACTTCAATTTCCTTAGGCCACTATGTCGTTAACTTCATCAAAGTTGTACTACTATGTCCTCCCTTTTTAGATCCAAACTTCTTTGTTTTCTCTTCCACTACTTTTTTGAGATAACAAACTATATCTTGAAACAAAATAAAGATTGATATGAAAGATGTAAAGATATGATTGTCTTTAACAAAAATTATGCGGACACTTGAATGGTGTTTTGTTTAGCAAACACTTGAATGGTGTTTGGTATGTAATAACAGTAAAGAACATAAGTCCCACACCGAACAGTTGAGAATGAATGATATAGAACATAGGTTATAAAAGAGAAGTGTATATCAGAAATGCTCCATGGCAAACCGATACAAATGCTCCATGGCAAACTAATTCACTTCAGATCTATATATCAGAAAAGTTGAGCTTTTTGTTAGGAAGATCTTGTTGTGATCTGATCTGCCCATGGTTCCAATTGCAGTATAAAATTTGTTTTATACTCTCTTTTTTTAGGGGTGTAAAATCCACAAGAGTCCTATTTGTTTAGTCTATTTTTGAATAAAATTTAAACAAAAGAGGTTTTGTTAAAAAAAAAGGTTTATTTAAGAGAAATATATTTGTACAACTATTTCATTTTATTTAGGTTAAAATATTTTATTGATTCCTGGAATCTTTCATATATTTAAACCTTTTATATATGACAACTTTTGAACAATTCATATTATATTGTGTTCTCTTTTTTTTTTTTTTCTCGAGAAAAGATTGCGTTTTCTCTTCTTTTTTTTTTCTCGAGAAAAGAAAGGTTGTCAGAAAATTATTACTCGTTTTTTAATGTATTTTTAAGCCTTTTTGGATTATATAATTTAAAATTAAGTTTTTTTTCTAGATGCACCTTAAAACATCATGTTACAACCAAAATTACAATTCTATTTCTCATGAATCAAATGGTGTCGTTAAAATGTATTCTACATTTAGAGGAGCTAAATTAAAGTATGAAATAATTTGAAGCGTTTTTTTGGTAATAAGTTACTGCCATTTCTTCTCAAAAAAAAAAAAATTCTGCCATTTCCACAAAAGAAAAAAAAAAGTTGATGCCATTTTGTAATGTTAATAATTTTTGGTAGATTAGCCTCTAATTAGAGGGGATTCGAAATTAAAGTATGTGGACACATAATTAAATCAAATCTTTCTCTCTAATTAGAATAACAAATTTTTTTAATGTAGTTTAATGATTAATAATCACTCTAATTCAAAACATTAGTTTCTAACACATAATTTTAGAAATATGCTAAACAATTCACACAAAAATATGCCTAACACTGAATCATATGATACTCTAAGTCAATATTCATACGTCCAAACATCTGTATCAAGAGGCATGTATACATTTAAGCATGTAACGAAAAAAGAATTTTATACTAGTATATATGTGCATATGTATGTCTAAAAAGGACAAACAACTCTACAAGCTGTACAATGTATATATATGCTTCTACACAACTATCTTTGTTACTTTCTGTCAAAAACATTAACTAGGTTGATCAGATTCACTATAACCAGACGCTTGTGCCAACTCCGATAATTCCACTTCACCACTCAGAACCTGAAGGAGATGCAAGATGTAATGAAATCAAATCAAATTTGTGAGAAGAGAGGTTCACAATTTTAGTTGACAGCATAAGACATTCTTTACCTGGCCATTAATAATCCATGTGGGGAAACCTTCAATTTTGGCGTCTAAGCATGCATCAATCATTTTAGTTCCTGTTCGATATCCGTCAGGAAAACATTCCACGTAATCCAATTGCTTCGCCGCCTCACGTCCAAACATCTGTATCGAGAAGTTAAAGTGAATAATTGTACTCGAAGACATGTTAGACAAGATTACCAAGAATAGAAAAATAGGTTGAAAAAATAAAATGAAGTTACTCTACTGTGATATGCCTATAGGCTATAGCAGAGGAATTAGATGACTGAGCAGAACAAGAAAAGTTTGTTTGAAGAAGTAAACAGCCAAATTTACGAATCCAATTGAAACCAAGGCAATAGCCTCACAAGGAGTAGCCATGAGAGAGTGAGTCCTTTTTTGAAAGATACATTCCTGAAGTTGGATTCTGATAACGACTTTGATATAACACAAACTAAAGTTATGGTAATTCTATCAAAAACAAATAAAAGACGTAGTCATAGATCATGACGATTAGTGTTCCACTTAGCAAGGCTAAACTTTTCAAAATGAATTGTAAGTAATCACATACCTCTTTTTGTTCCAGACAGTGTGAACACCAGAAAGCTCCATACATTTTAGCTCCTATTGAATGCAAATACCTTGCTAGAGACAAAGCAAAGGGGCTTGATGGAGTTGTAATCTCGGTTGCAAAATATGGCAGCTCAATTTTAGCCATGCTGCTAAAGTAGACATCAAAAAATTGTGAATTTAAAATTGTATCTCACAAGCATAGTCATTCACCTAACTTCCATCTCCAATAGGAATAAGAAAACCAAAGCTAACTAACTGCCACATAATGGCGATGAATAAAATTCTATAGGTATTCATCAAGTCAATATTTCGCGCATAATATTACAGTTCCATGTGATGACATTATACAAGTCAGGGTTATTGACAGAGGACCGTGGCAGAAAGCCAAAATCCTCAATAAAATGCCAGGGTGCTGCCATCCTTCAAAAATTGGTCATAGGCGTTGGTGAAAAATCTGTCATCACAATCAGCCATAGCGCGCCATCGCCACTATTTGACGACATTTGTACTAATTAATTACATTATCAAAACTACTTAAGGGTTGCTACTTCCATTTGCTATTATTTGTGCCAAATCCGCTGCGCTCTTTTCTTTAAGGCTTACAGGAGTACTTGACTAGCCTGCTTGACTGATCTTACAATTCTCGACTAAGCAGGGGTTAATTATGCATTTATGCTTAACACGGGGAGTTTGGACTTTGCAAACATTCAACTGAAAGAAGGGATAGGGGGAGGAGATAAGGGAGTAGGCGAAGGGGAAGTTATTACTAACAAAGGTCTCTGTTATAAAGCACAGAATATACATGAAGGCAGTGCAAAATGTTCATCGCCAGATTAAATACATTCTACCGATGTCATATCGAAGTCAACATGAATAAAACTGAAAGCAGCTTAGAAAAAAAGGATTGGATAAGAAAATATTAGCCATGAGCTATAAGCCTGAATGTAAAATCTCATGAAAGAAAAAATATACCTAAAATTTGTTCAACCTAGTGAAATCCTAGCATCGATTGACGAGTGACAAAACAATTGTACTATACAGTAAAAAAATGAAGTGATTGAACATTATATGTGTGCTATACAGTAATATTCACCTTGAGGTAGATTTAGCACTGCTATAGGAGGTGTTCAATGTAAGAATCACCAAGCTAGCAATAAACAACTGCAAACCCAATTGTTTGTACTTCTCTTGCAATCCAATGTCCTAAAACGGAAATTTCAAAAAGGGTATCAATTACGCAGCGACACAAAAAGGAAATAGAAAAAAGTTGGACAATAAAAGCTTTTTTTAACATTGAAAACCTTGAGTGTGAGAAAGAATAACGAAAACGACAAGAGAACCGAAAGTAGGCAATAGGAGCAAGATGATTCAGGAAATGCTGTTGTTAGAATGTACAAAAAATAAGCACTAGCAGTTGCCATTGAGGTTGTGCTTCCAAGCAATACTAATTGAGCATTGGATCTGTTAACCCCAAAAGGTAAATTCTTCTTTGTAGCTAACTGAAGACTAAGAGCAGCTACAAAACTATACGCAGTCATCCCAATCAAAGGAAGAGGTACACCTGCCAGATGCAAAACAACTATCATTCACACAATATTTCAAACACAATTTGTGCAGTACATAACAGCAAAAACAAAAGCATAAAGCATAGGTGATGTTCTTTGTGTCAAATTTTTATCATTCTCCAATCACAACTCAACACTGTGTATTCAATAGAATAAGCATAGTTATTTAAAACTTAAAGGCGTGTTACAAATGACCATGTAGCACTAAACTTGCAATTGAAGGTGTGTGTGTGTGAGAGTATCCAACATGTATTAGTGTTCGACACCAACACAATACATATCGGTGTCTGACATGGGCATGACACAAACAAATGTAATTATGTACAATCATTTCTATTTTCACAAATTATTACCGGTGCATAGGCGTTGCGTCATAATTAAGGACAGTTTGAATTAACTTATTTGATATTATCTACTTATATAAGCAATTTTGTTAGCTCATAAATGGCCATAATTCGCTGAGCCCCCCAGCGAACCACGAATTGGTTAAACAAAATTCGCTGAGAATTCGCCAAAAGTGGAGTACTAGGGAACAACTCAAGAAAATTGGAAATAAATAAAAACAAATATTTAAACTAATTTATTTGGTCTTGGGGAGTACTAATTACTATCACTTTAACAAAAGGGGAATAATCAATTTGCCCCACCAATACCATGACATAAGTGACTCTTTTAAACTTAGATAAACTAGGTTGTACATTGCTTTATTTATAACTTACTTTTCCTTAGGCTCTTAGCTAAATCGTGCTTCAATAAAGCTATCATCAGTATGTGAAAACAACGTTACAAATTTAACTTTTTTATAACAAAATTAAATTTCAAATTAAAGACGTAAAGTTTACCTCGAACACAAATAGCTTACCAACTATGAATACCCTCACAGCCTGATTCTTTGAGAGTGGCTAACCATGTACAAAAATCCATACCACCCACCGAACGGTGTGACTACATTACAGCTTATTTCTAAGCTCTCTAGGATAACTAATGAAAACAGCTTACAACTTATATGAAAACAATTTGACTTGTGTTAAATAAAATGACTTATAAGGAACCGGTTATATGCTATAACCATTTAATTAATAAATAATGAACGCTACAAACAAATAAAATGCTTAAAAATTAGTTAGTTAAGGAAATAGACGATACCAAAAACGACGGCGTAATGACTATTGAGTATGTTGGAACAAGTGTCGCCACCGACGGGGCAGAAGACACCGGAGCCGGTGAACTTAAGGTAAGCAAGGTACGAGGTTTCGATGAATCCGATTCCTGCAATTCCCGAGATTATCTTGTAGGTCCAATCAGTTGTAGAGGTTTCTGGTTCCGAAGATGAAGAGGAGCATTTGAGAGATTGCAGATTCTTGTAGAAGATGTTCGGTCTGGGTTGGTTCAGAGAACGGTTGAAACGAACCGGTTCGAAGAAACGAGAAGAGGAAGAAGAAGGTGATAGTGTTGTGAGGGTGAAGGTAGCCATTGAGAATTGAAAAATTCTATGGCTACTTTCTTCTTCACCGAGAATGAATGCTACTGGGTTAGTTAGTTTGATTGGACAATTTTTTATGAATGGGCTTGGGCTTTATTTAAAGCCCATTGTAACGGGCTGGGTCGTGTTTGGCCCATTATAAGTTAGATGGTGTTGCCACGTGTATGAGGAGATTTCCACCCACATTGGAATGTGGAAACTTATCCAATCCAATAATGTTTACGATGAGATTACGACAACTTCCAATTTCTTAGTCATATCAAATGGATGGTGTGTGCCCACTTGCAGGTGTAGTAGTGTTTACACTGTACCCCGGACTTCTTATTATCCGTGCAAATTATATTACGTGTCATCTAATCTACTTGGATTACTAGTACTGTTCTATCCAAAAAACGTTGTAATAAAAAATGTAAAAAATTAAGTGATTGTTACGTATAAAGAGGTATTATGGGGTAAGAGTTTAAAATCTTCGGTTTTGCAACAACAACCTCAAAGCATTTCATAGTATAATAGTGACGATGAAAACAATGATAGCAACTTCGTTTGATGTCTCCGCCGCTTGCTTACATTCACGTCCTCTAATTCTACGGCAGAAAACCAGCATAACAAGGTCACACTCCAATTAAACCATTCTTCTATATCTATATACTAATAATATCTATGTTTTTTCAAATTCTTATTATGTACGTGCAGCTTTTCGTTTATAAAATCTTCCAAATTTAATAAGGGACACAGAAGTGTTGTTGTTCAACCAAAGTACTCCAACTTCCGGTAAGTGTAAACAAAAACATGACTTTTTGTTTTTTTGTTTGAGCAAGTAACGTTGTTGATGGTTTTATATTGAAATTGAAGCACGATGTGTGGTTTAAAGGAAGTTGTTGGAGTTCCAACTTCGGTACCAGTGCGTGTAGCTCACGAGCTTCTTCTAGCTGGCCATAAGTATTTGGATGTAAGGTAATAAAATAAAGTAACCATTTTAATTAAGACTTAAATATGTTTATAGTCACTATAATTTTCTTGAGTTGATTTTTGTGTCTAAAACTACAAAACTATATGTAATTTTGTAATTTATAGGACTGAAAATTGAGTACACGGCAAAAGAAATTTGTTAAGACTAAAAATACATGTAACTCTTCAAATTGTTTCATAACCAATTAATATATACTAATGTTTTGGAATTGTGATCACGAGTTTCCATACCTGTTTATTGTGATTGTGCAGGACCGCGGAAGAGTTTAATGCTGGACACGCTCCTGGTGCAATTAACATACCTTATATGTATAGAGTTGGATCAGGTTCTAATTCAATTCTGTTAAATTATTGTAATATTCTTAAGTGTTTAGGTTAGCTTAAGTCTAAGTTCCCTTCCAAAGAAAGGTATTTACTCATTAGCTTGTTCATTGGACTTGGATCCTTGCCATCAAGTCCTTTGCTCATTTTCCAAGACATGCTTCCGTGGCTAACTTGTGCTTTCAATCTAAACCACGTGGTAGTTCTTATGTTTATGTCAATGCGACTTTCAAGTTTGTCCATATGTGCAATGCAAGCATGTCTTTTGAAAGATCAAATTTAAATAAAGTGGTTGTTACTAGGGAAGACTTGTATACTTCATTTTAAAGCTAATAATGTAGTATGGCAATTGCTAAGTGTAACCCCTTTTATCCTAAATTGATCTATTGGATTAATCTAAAGCCCGAGATATAATACTCTTGGCCATTTTTTCTAATCTATTCATATAATTTTGATGTTAATATAAATTATCTGTTCATGTATTCAGGGATGACAAAGAACAGCAATTTTGTTAAAGAGGTCTCCTCACATTTTAGAAAAGAAGATGAAATTATTGTTGTAAGTGCATATCCTTCGCCGCGCCATGAGATTCCGTATGTTATTTTCAACTACTCCAACTTAATTCATCTGATAATGTTCTTGTTCTTGTTTTTGCAGGGTTGTCAGCTTGGGAAAAGGTCTATGATGGCTGCTACTGACTTATTAGCTGTCGTAAGCATTTCTTCTTTCAATTGCTAATATTTACATTGCAATAGTTGATTGCAGTTGAAAAAAGTTCCCTAGTTTGTATGAATGTCTGAATCAAGTTTTGTTCTTTCACATAATCTCATCTTTCATTCAGATTTTCAATTCCCCCTTTCACTACTTATTTGAGTTTGCACCTAGCATTTAAGTTGAATGCTAGGTGATACAAAACCTAAAAGAGAAACAAAAATAATCTGTACTACTTTTTTCCTTAATAATTAGTCTTGATTTCTTGTCATTCAAATTTCCTAGTGATACTTTATTATCTTAAATTCTTTAAAATTTTGAGCTCAAAGGTTGTTTAGTGACAAGTTTTTTGCATTGTATAGGGGTTCACTGGACTCACAGACATAGCTGGTGGTTATGCTGCTTGGACTCAAAATGGACTTCCTACAGAACAATGATGTATTCTGATTGGACCTGAAGCTGTATCTAGAAATAATAAGAATTCTGGTTGGATCATGTAAATGCATAAAAAGGAAGGAGTGGATGGAATGATTTTATATATTTAGATATCAACAATTAATGAAGGTTGTTTATCAAACTTTCTGAAGAAACCCTCACTCTTGGCTTGATGTGTTGTTGATGATGTCATCCCATCTTTACATTTCAAAGTTCAAACCATACTATGCTATATTTAATAAAAACATGATTGAGCTATAACTTAGTACAACTGTGTTTGATACCAAGAAGAAGAATTCATGGCATGTAAGTCTACAAGACTATGTAATGTCATGAAATATTATCTTATGCTTGACGTTTTTGAAAGAAACCCCATTCAATCTCTTCATAATTTCCGTAACAGTAATAATAGAAAGAAGAAGAAATCATGATATGCAAGTCAAATGACTGTATCATATCATTAATTAATGAAGCATCATGTAGTGCTTGGCATATTCAAAAGCATTCTCACTCAATTTCTTTATATAAAAACATAACAATCAAAGACTTAGTACAATAAAACTTTATCTAAATCAGACAACTCTGCAGGGTCATTCAAACCACTACGAAGTTACTTCTAAGCACTGAAATCCGTAACTCCTACGTTTCCTTTCATTATCATGATACTTTTATGATCTAACTTTTAGTATATGTAAAGTATGATGAAAAATTAGATTTGGAAGTGTTTTTGTACAGTACAAAGAATGGAAAACGTGGAATAATGGACAGTGATGAAGTTCATGGTTTTTTTATTCTATATTTCCTTTCATTATCATCTGAATCTTACGATTTATCATTTCATACATGTAACTTCATGAACAACTTTGATTTTAAAGTGTGTTTGCTCAGTGTAAAGATTATTGAATGAGGTATAATGGACATGTGTTAAATGCAAAGTGTGTCTAGTGCTGACTAAAATTTCCAAGTCCCAAGTACTTAGTCCCACATCGCCCATATGAGACACAAGGTGTGATTGAAGTCTATATAAAAACAAGGTATGTTGAGCAGTGAAAACCATCTTTGCGCTTGGGGCAATGACGCAGCTAATGAGGTTCTAACCGAGGCGCGTCTATTGCTGGTTGAAAACTATTTCCAAACCCCCTCTTAGGCTTGGGGCAACTCAAGCCTTTGAGAATTTCTGGAAGGACTCCCTTTGGGGTAAAGTCCTACAATCATAGTTTAAACATTGGTTTTCAAGGCTGCATCATTAAGCCTATTAAATTTTGTAAAATGTATTGGTTTGAAATTATTATATTTTAGGGAGTAAATAGACTATTGCCCTCATGAAATTGTAAGTTTCGTCAAATATCTCCGACATTAACAAAACTTCAATTACTCTTTGAAATTGCGTATTTGACTGAATGAGAAAATCACTTATAATACTTTTTTATTACTTTTCCCCCAAATACATCCCTAATTTCACCCAAACATTCCATGTTTTTTTCTTGTCTTTTCAACACTTTCAACATTTTCATCGGAACCACCACCAATCGCCACCATGAAGCCCATCGTGGTCGTCTAAAAGCTCGCTTACATTATTACTTCTGTTATTGCTACTTATGAAACATATATATGTGTGTGAAAGTGAAGAATGACGGTGCAGAAATATGTGTGTGAAAGTGTTATGTGTGTTAATTTTCCTTCAAATGTTGCAAATATTTGTGACTGAAAGTGCTTCTGTTATTCATAATCTGCCATGCTAAAGAGTTGTTATCAGTTAAAATTTCCACAAGCTTGTTTGGTGATAGTTTCAAAGTCAATGGATAATTACTGATGAACTACAAATGTTTTTTTGACCATTACTGATGAACTACAAGGGGGTTTTGACAGCAATTGTACTTATGATCCTGCAAATCAAAATCAAAGTTACCCAGCAATTTAATAAACCTCAAAATTGGGTATAATAATGGGGTAAATCCCTAAAATTACACAAAGGGGTAAATGAATTTGGGAAAAATGGAAAAACTAAAATTAGGGTTCAATTACCTTTGGAAATGGTCATGAGAAAAATTCTCTACCAAAATTAGATTCAGTTCTAGCAACTCTCACCACAGAAACTCGTTCACAGTGGCATTTGAGGGAAATAATGTTCATGCTTTCACCCATGGAAGGAGAACTTTTTGTTTCTTTCATTTTCCTTTGATTTGTATATCCAAATCTACCACCCATCATTTTCAAACAATTTAGAAGGAGCTAGATTTAGATAGAGAAGATTGAGGAAGAAGATGAAGTTAGGGTTATATAGAAGGAGTAAGAAGAAGTTACCATTGCAGAAAAAATAAAACATTTTAAAAAAAAAACAAAACTAGGCAAAAAAAACCTTTTGGCGTGTCTTAATGTTTGTCTCATTTGGCCAGTTAATGGACATGTCACACATTCAAACGACAGAAATGGACAGAGGGACGGAATTTTTTTGATCATTAATTTTCAAGTCTGCACCATGAAGCCTATTAAATTGTGGAAAATATTATTGGCTTGAAATTATTATTTTTCAGGAAATTATTTAATAAATTTGTGTTACTTTTGATTTTTCAAATCTCAGTTTCCGAATAATAAATTCTTCAACGTCTCTAAACTCATCAATTATGTTTTTGGATCATTAATCTTCAAGTCAGCACCATTAAACCTATTAATTTTTGCAAAATTTTATTGGTTTGAAATTATTTAATAAATTTGTGTTTTTTTTCAAACCTCGGTTTCCTAATACTACTCCGTCCCAAAATATAAGTAAAAATGAGTCAACATAAGTTGATGTATTTGGTACAAATTTTAAACCAAATACATTAACTTTTGTTGACCAATTTTTGCTTATATTTTGGGACGGAAGGAGTAGCTTCTTCATCGTTTCCAAATTATCAATTGTGTTGTTTACAAGTGATTTTTTTGGCAAAATTGCAATTTTAGTCCCTTAACTTAATTGCAGGTAACAGTTTAGTCATTTATCTTATTTTTCCCATTTTAATCCTTTATGTTTTTAAATGTTAACACTTTTATCCTTTTTATCTAAAAAACCATAAGATTCATCAAAGAACCCATGAACTCATAATACACCTAGGTGTTCAGAAAAAAAACCAGAAACCAAATTTTATTTTTTTGTTTAAGGGAAACTAAAATAAGGTATTCATTATTAGTGATGTGTGCTTGACTATTATCTTCTCTCACATTCATTCACATTTACATAATGATACTCCCATGCTTCCACTTCTTGACCTCATCCACCATTCTATTCGGACATTATTCAAAGGCAGAGCTTAAATAAAAGTTACTTAGAGCATCACATCAAATCTAGAACTAATTTTAAAATACATTGACGAAAATTATAGATCTATAGATCTGAGTTAAAACTTTAATTCACGTGCTTCTTATAGCTACCTCCTTCTACAAATTCTAGATCTGAATAATACAACTTTATTTTTCAGTGTCACAAATAATGAAGCTTTTCTGCACCAATACCCGTTTTTCCCTTCTTAGATTTGAACGAAATTTTTTTATTTGTGGAGATTTGAGGGTGGAAGAGGAGGGAGAGACCAATAAAGAAAAGGAATGGGTTGGGGCTTTGTGTGAGAGAGAAAGGGAGATAAACAAAATAATAAAACATTGGTTTCTGGGTTTTTAAGATGAAGATATTATATTTTTGATGAGTTTCTGGGTTACTTGATGAACTTTATAGGTTTTTAGAGTTTTTGGATAAAAAAGGATAAAAGTGTTAGCATTTAAGAACATAAAGGATTAAAATGAGAAAAAATAGATAAATGAGTAAACTTTACATGAAATTAAGTCAAGTCACCGAAATTGCAATTTTGCCTTGTTTTTTAACTGCCTGCTTTTATTAAACCAATGGTGACAGTAAGTCAAAAGCCTCAATAGCGTAAATGAGGGGTTTCTTCAACAAAAACAAAATCAGAAGAAGACATAATAGCAAATTTAGCTAAGAAGACATCGGCTTGATTTGCAACACGGCAAATATGAAAAAAAAATCTCAAGTATTGAGGTTTGATGGGAGCCTTTGCAATCTTCAGCTCTTGCTCTTAAAAAAGAGCTCGGATGCTGGGACTCGTTGATAGCGGCAATGAGAATAAATGAGTCTGATTCTACTTTAAGCTTGAGGAACAACAAGTCCTTCCCAAGCTCTATCCCTTTTAACACTGGCATGCCATCTGCCACATCTGATACTGGTAATAGTGTCATACACGAGCAACCTGCAGCGACAACTACTCCCCCTGCGTCGCTGCTGTCAGTCCCCATTCACCATCCTTATTAGGCCCTGCTGCATCCACTTTAAGTTTGAAAAATCACTTGTGGGTGGAGTCCATCTAATATTAGACAACCGGCACCCAAGTCCATATACTCGTGACCTTTGTTTTAGGATGTGCTTTTTATTTTATATAAAGATTATGACATAACTTTGCTGATATTAGACCTGTTGTTGAGTGCAACTTGAATAGTGTTATTTAAGTCCCACATCGGAAGTTTTATAGTGAATAGTATGGAGCATGAGATATAAAAGAGAATTGTGTGATACGTTGTAACATACTTACCTGGATGGGGTCAATGGGTGATCAAGAAGGCCAATGGCCTAGGCAAGTGACCTCCATTGCACTTTGGAGGGGTGCTAGCCTAAGGTCTACCCAAGTGGTGGAGCCTACATCATAATTTGTTGCTGTTGGGGCCTGCGTTCGCGCGGCCCCTCCAAATTTTAGTTTCAAACGTTGTGAAATTATGATTTTGTACTGTTGTTACCAGTATATATTAAAATTTTACTGCAGTAAAGTTGTCTTGCATCATCTTAGTGATGCAAACTGATAATAATTTTCCGCAAACTGATAATAATTTTCCTCAATTCATTTTACATACGACTTATATACTATTTCAGTTTAAATTTTTTAGGATACATTTTAATTTTATAAGGGAAAAAGTCTGTCCAATATATTTATCAAGGAAAAATCATGGTTCAAATAGTCTGCAAATTAATGGGAGTAACATAGGAGTTTCCAGACTACAAACAAAAGGCTGAAGTAAAATGGGGGTCTCAGTTGTACCAAAAAAAAAAACAAATGGGGAGTCTCAAATGGTATGGATACTATCGATTATTGGGAAGTTTCTAAGGTCTTAATATAAAGACACCCTCAAATGATAACACCCTTGAAAACCTCAACATCTGGAGATACTTGCCATGAAAAGTCAATTACATCACGCACATTTACTACTATCAAAGCACTGAAGTTGAACATCCACCATTTTTGAATGAAAACACTTCAAAGAAAGCTAAAACACACCAGTACTTTACGTTTTTAACCTCATCGGTAGCTAACTGCCGATGAGAAGGAAACCAGCGGTAGTTAGCTGTCGTTGCCATGTTTTGCCTATATTTTTTAAAACTTCACATTTTTCGGCAGTTAACTACCGTTTCACATCTCTACTTCATCGGCACTTAACTGCCGTGGAACATGAATTTGCTTTTTTTCATTATTTTCCACACATTGACTTATTTATATTCCATTATTTTTCATTTTTTCTTTTCTTTTTCTATTTTTTTCTATATATATTTATAAATCAAAATTGTTTTTTAGAGTATAATTTTAATATAAGAGTATAATAAATAAAAATGCAATAAAAAATCAAATTTTTTATATATATAATAAATCATATCATATATATAATAATAATAATAAAAAAATATAATTTCTGTTATTTTTAAGAGTATAATTTCAATTATTATTATCATTTTTATTTATTACTTTTTTTTGTTGTTTTTAGCTTTTTCACTTTAATCACATGTCATTTTATCGTTTTTGTTCACTCATTTCATCGTTTTTGTTCACATTAAGATGAAAAAATGTGAAGTTTTAGAAAATATAGGCAAAACATGGCAACGACAGCTAACTGCCGCTGATTTCCTTCCCATCGGCAGTTAGCTGCCGATGAGGTTAAAAACGTAAATTACTGGTGTGTTTTAGCTTTCTTTAAACTGTATAAAGCAATATTCTTTTTGAATTGTAGGTTGATTAAGAGAATTGTCTCCTCTAAAAAAGCACTCTATTACACAAGTAACATATCTTTGTAAAACATCAACGGTAGTTTTTAGTTTGTCAAATCCAATATGTATTATCTATGCGTAATTTCAACAGTTTCTTACCACCGGCTGATTGAGATTTGTTACTTTAATCTCTAAAGCAAGACTCAGGTTCGAGTCCTACAACATTTCACTCAGGTTCGAGTCCTAATCTCTAAAGCAAGACTGAGGTTCGAGTCTCTAAAGCAAGACTTTATGTGAAATCCATTTTTCAAGTGAGATATACATGAGTTTCACCCAATAAAAAAGTGGATGTTAGAGAGTTTATTCATAGTACTCGTCTCCTTAATGCATGTATGGTTACACATCAACAAATGTTTTCTTGCGTAAGGTGCAGCAATTGACTAACCCAATATGAAAACAAACGCATGCTTGTTGACAATATTTTCGTTTTTCACAATCAATGCAAGCATTTTATTTGTTATGAAAAGATAAAATGGTTGCAACATTTAAGTTTAAATTTTCTCCCTTTTTTTTTTTCCTGAAATTGAATTACACGGTAGCATGTGCCAAATCTATCAAGCCTTGTACATCTCGTGACATCGTCATATAATGTTTTTACCAGTAAACATCAAAGTGGTTTTGGATACAGGGGGACTGCTTAGTAAAAGCTCCAATTCAAAAAACGTGGTAAACAAAGCAAAGGTTTAAGATTACATGATGCCTTGAATTCTCAACCACCACTGCTCTTGCATCCGTCCTACTCGCTTCTGAATAACAATAGTTGAGAGGACAAAAGAAGAGAGACGCAGATTGTGACAAAAAAAAAATTAAGGCAAAAGCAGAGTAGAACGGGATTTTTCAAGAGCAGAAAGAACCAAACTCAATTGATCTTTGGTCAGACTGTACAGGACAAAAAGACTATACTCTTGAATTCTCAACCACCACTGATCTTATATGGGTATCAATATCAGTGATGGCCGCGCCTAAGTGATGAGAGGAAACCATGTGATGACTTATCTTTATGTCGATCTACATCATCAACCTGACAAACATGAAACAGAAAATTGTTAAAGAGGTCCAACTTGGTGCTATTTTTCAAAACTTTAATACTTAACTTATGACGTTAATAGTTTACCACTTTTGCTATGTGTTGGAGAATTTCAATTATTTCAGAAAAAGCTGGTCTCTCCTTTGGATCTTGTTGCCAGCACCGCTGTAGTAGTTCAGAAATTCTTGGATGTGTATTTTTGGGAATTGTAGGCCTTAGACCCTAATAGCAAGTTAAGCCACATAGAGTTATTGTGCGTAAACAAGAAAAATGTTAATGATGAAATTATCCGCAAAGAGGAAAGAATACAAACCTTCTGCACCACACCAACTGCTGCTTGTAATGGGGTCAAGTAAGAGTAAGGCAGCTGGTTACAAAAAATAGAATATATAATGGATTAGCAGTAGAAGGCTGATCAACGTTTGAGACAAGAAATGAATAAAAAGATGAAGCAGAGCAAAGCTTGCTGCTTGAGACAAAAATGCTCACCTCTCCAGTTAAAAGCTCCCAAAGTGCTATTCCAAAACTGAAAACATCTGCCTTCTGGTCATATGGTTTGTGTTCAATGACCTTCAAGTCAAATCAACGGAAAGAAATGTGAAGCAATATCAAACAGCTAAAGAAAGAAAAAAAAAACAGAAAAGGAATCCAAATATCATTGTCATGTAAGCAATTTGAAATCCAAACTCTAAACCTTAAAGGCATGCTTGATGAATGTGAGTTGAACTAAAAAATAAGTGTCAATGCATTACATTTTTTCTGATAACGCGACGATGCATTACATGCTTGGTAAGGAAATTGCCAAGAAAGAATAAAAATAAAGTGGACCGTTTCATCTTTTTTAACCTCAATTATGAAAAAAAAAAAAAAAAATGGATAAAACTGTTATTGAAGTGTAAGTCGAATGCCCAAACAATGTGAATTAAATATCCATAAAAAAAAAAATTAACATAAATCAAAACGAGCATATTATTTTCTTTACCAGTTTTAAATTCTGCTTCACCATGGACAATATTTTTAAGGGTAAACCAAGAACCTAATTTAAGAGATTAGGACAAAAACTTTTCAATATTTCGTGAACTCCAGTTTGAATACCAGTTTTACTTGCATTTTACTTAGCTTGTTCCCCACACAAAGTCTTCCCCCTTATACATTTTTTTAAAAAAAAAAAACACACACACACTCTATTTCCACTGCCGAAAAATATCATCCAAACTATCACCTAATAGCTTTGTACAATGATATCACCCAAAATATCAAGCAGAAGAGTAAAATCAAGTTCAAGAAAAATCATACCTCAGGAGCCATCCAGCGGTATGTTCCAGTTTCAGCTGTCATCACTCCAGACTGAGTTTGCACTCTGGCGACCCCAAAATCAGCAACCTTGACCAACTGTTGAAGGATATGCCTCTTTGAGTACATATTAAATAAAATGTTGAGATGCTTTGGGTCTTATTATGCAACTACTCATCTTAAACTTAATTATACAAACTATAAAACTGTAGTTACTCTAATTCAAGATGAGCTGCAGTTTTGGTTTATCAATGAATTAGAGCCACAGTTCTAGTAGTAAATTATCAAACACTCGATTAACGAATTCTATAATCAACTATGAATTGAAAATGGAAAAGTAAAAATGCAAAGGTCCAACAATAGAGATAGGCAATACATTAGTGATATAGGATTGCAACTAAGGAAATAAGATTAATAGATTTATTTGTAACCAAATATTACCAAAAGAAGAAAAAACATAGACCAATAACATTGAAAATGCAACAGGAAGTATCAATGTGTGCATTCATGGATTCTACTTACTTCATTTTCGTCCATCAGAAGATTGGCAGTCTTGAGGTCCCTGTGAATAATATTATTTTGATGCAGATAGTTCATTCCCTTGGAAACATCAATGGCTACTTTTAGTAAAGATGGAAGCTTAAACACACCCTTTTGTCTGTGCAGAAAGTCATATAAGCTTCCTCTCGACATAAACTCTGATGAAACATGATCACATAAGCATCTTAGCAATTAAAGTACTCGATGCAACACAAATAGGAAATTGGAGATTCTTAGTCCTAACTCAACCCCAAAAGCTGGCTCAATGGGTGGATTGCCCAAGCCTTATAAAGACTACTTTGGCCATATCTCTAGCCGATATGAGTTTCATCAAACCCCCTCACACTAAGGTGTACGGCCTAGACATCTGAAGCATGGACAAATGTGGGTGGCCTAATTACACAAATCTTAACACACATTGCTTATAGAAAAAACATACACTCATGCTCAGGACTGTCCAAGCCCAAAAGCTAGCTCAAGGGGTGAGGATTGTCCAAGAAATGTAAAGACTACTTTGCCAAATATCTATAAACGATATTGGATTGCATCAGAGATATAAAACAAATTCTAGAAAGGGAGGCTGTGCACAAAGCTTCCAACATTGCAGGGTGTGGGAGGGTCAAATGTATGCAGTATCCACCATAGGAAAAAGTTTTGCTAAACCAGAGTCCATTCCGACGCAGTAACAGTGTAGTAAACTTAAACATAAATCCTAAGTTCACAGAATCTTCTCCTACTTACCAGTAACAATACAAAGATTTGGTGGCCGAGTACAAGCACCAATGAACTGAACAACATTCTTGTGTCGAATCTTCCTGCAGCCAAAGATAAGTCATAATTTGTAAAGGAAGAATTGTTATGTAGATCTACAAGGATACCATATTACTAAAACTAACTAGGATAAAAACGACTAATACACAAACTAGTGAAATAGTCAAAATAGAAACATTATCAGATATTTAAAAAAAAAAAAAAAACATTCAGAAGCATTTGATGGAGGATACCACAAAATTTGAGATATTATTATCAATAAACACATTCTCCTTTCCAGAATGGTCGTAGCAGACAAGTTAGATACTTTTCTATAAGAATAAAGTTCATGCCCCTTCCAAGATTGAAATTAAGCCAAACTCATGAATCCTTGACCCCAGGCATTTTAATAATCTAGATTCTACAATGCCAATTTCAGGGAATCAATCTTCCATACAATTTAGAATTATATATGTCTGAATCTGAAATGCATGGATTTTTTTAAAACCTAAAGAATTAGGATTACAACCAAAGTATGCTTCATTTTGCATAATAATGAGCAGTTAGAATTATATATATATATATATATATATATATATCTGAATCTGAAATGCATGGATTTTTTTTAAAACTTAAATAATTAGGATTACAATCAAAGTATGCTTCATTTTGCATAATAATGAGCAGTTAGAACAGCTTTGCAAAGGTGCATGAGAGCACGAGAGCCTGAGAAAATCTCTTTGGTAATCAGAGCACAAAGATTTGTGCCAGGCTGTCCGTGCATGTTGGTTTTCCAACAGATAGTTCAAAAAGAAGGAACAAGATGAAAAAACAATCCGAAGGTATAAAGTACAAGAGGTTTGATTTTTTGTCTGCAACTAGGAAGAAATGTCTAAAACTCTCCAACAGATAATGAATCTCCAATACAATTTATATCAAGATGATGCATCTACCATGGGTCCACCTTTTTATTTCACATTATAATAAACTATCGGATCTGCAAGCTAGATTATCATTTGATACACTACAAAATCAACAATTAAAAACAAGAAAAAGGAAGATATACACACTTTAATTGCTAAAGGTTGCCTTTTCTATCCTCAGATAACAAAGGACAGATGCAAGAAGGAAAGGTGGAAATACAAGAAACAAAAATCTCAGTAATAGGAACAGAAGCTCCACCGATTATATTCCACTATCTAGACAAACCTCATGATATAAACTTCCTGTGCAAACTCTTTCAGCATATCTGTACTTATGCGTTCAGGCTTAAGAACTTTGATAGCCACATCTTGACTGCAATAACTGCCTCTAAATCTACGAAGTCCAGTGAAAAAGGTAAAGAGAGGCATCAGCTAAAAAAGTGATGTAGATTTCTAATATGCTCTCATACAGAAATAACTTACAAGTCACCAAATGATCCAGAGCCAACTTTGTTTTCATACTTTAGCTGGCTGGGATCAATTTCCCAGACATCAGCTCCATCAAATGGTATTTGTATGCAATCAGGGGAGGATTCCATCCTAGTCTGGTATTGATCACTTGAGGAGTAAAGTGTGCCCTGATTTGACAGATATTGATCCTACAGAATGGGTATTTCATATCAACAAGTCTTCAACACAAATGAATTTTAGCAGATTGCAAGAGTGTAAAGAACAACTAATATTAACAGATGTTGCAATTGCTTGCATGTCGTCCAAATTATTATCAGTTCCTTTTTTGCAAGTCAAACTGCAGATTATAATCTTCCCTTCTTAATCTTGAATAAGTACCACCAAATCAAAGCTAGCAAGAAAATTAAGATATGCCCAAAAACCCTAGAACTTTGTATTTTCAAATGAATAACTGAGGAATATACCTTAACCTTCAAAATTTCCTTTTCCAACACACCTTTAAGCTCCTCAGTTTCCTAATGACAAAAGGAAAAGACAATAGAAGCAAGATGCTATTTGGATATAAAAAATACAATTAAACAGAGTTATTACGAGTTCAACGCTTTTATCCTACCTCATTAGGCCATCCCTCAACGACAAAGACATCCAGGGAAAACCCATCAGAAGTGGAAAACGCATGAGCTTCTTGAATATTCAGTCCAATCTCACCAAGTATTGAAGTTAACTGAAATGCATACATAGTCAAGGGTGAGAAATTGCATATAATATAAAATACACTTTCTCTATCATATAATTCAAAAAGAATTTAATTTTAATCCATCGTTTACGTAAAAAAAAGGTATAGGTTGTCCACCAATAACATATTGCCACGTCATTCAATGGATTTGACACCATTTAAATTGTCAAATTCATTAAATGGAGTTCCAACACATCATAGTGCGTGTCAAACTTTGTTTACACTAATAGTTCATCAAAATTAATTTCATTCAGAACTTCAAGTAATTTGATCCTTTGTTCAATAAATAATTGAGTAAAGCCTACAATTTGCAAAATGAAGAATGAATAATTGAAACTTCTGCATGAAAGATCGACTGAAATAGACTAAAGGAGTCATCACCTAAAAAATGATCAAGAGTAAAATACTCCTCTATAGCATTTTATGTTTAACATAAAATAGAAAAGATCAAAAGTAGAATACTCCACTTTAGCATTTTATGTTTAGCATAAAATTATATATTTACATGAGTGTGAATCCCTGTTAGAGTTTATATCTATGGGGTTGCATGTAAATATTACCAGGTAGTGGTATTCAATCATGCATACTTTCTTGCACATTCATAAATGGTCAATTTATTCTTGGTAAAAAAATGAATACTTGGGAAATTACAACTTACAGAACTTGACAAAAAAAAAACTTAGTTTCTCTCTAGATTCAGAATGGCTATGTTTGATGCAGCATCCATAGTAATTGGCAAGAGCTATGTCCGTGATTAATACAAAAGGCAATGACAAGCAAGAAATACTTCCAGCATAGCAATTTGCAAGAAGTTCACTAACTAAATCAAAAGGCTGGAAAAGTAAGAGCTATTTGCTATCATTGTGTTGGATGCTGAAGAATACAGTATAAATTAAAATGGGGAATATACATACTAAAGAGAAATATCACCCAATGATGTAAAAACATCATTTTACAAAAGTATAACGGAAATTTGAAAGAATTAATCACCTGACTAAGGAGTTTAGGCTTGTCAATTGTTGAAAAGGTAATCTCGTGCATGGGCCTAAAATGTAATAAGTGAGAAGCTCTGTACCAGTCAAAATTTTAAACAACAATAGCGTAAAGCATTTATTAACTGCTATAAGCTAATGGAAGCAATCAAACAATAGTGTTTTCCCCTGAAATAGTGAGCCTTCATGATCTACAAGTTTAAGAGCCTACAACCTTGTCAATCATATTAATACAGTTTTCACATTGACTGATCTTACATTTTTTTTCTTTACATCAAACTACGGTGATGAACATGCGTAACAAAAGAACTAAATATTCCCCTACCAAGAGGCTTGCACTTGAAAAATATTATCTTCAAAGAACGTGAGATTTTATTCAAGTCTTTGTCTATATATCAACTTCATCATGAACACATGCTTCTACTTCTACTTGATCAATATAATACTAATTTTAACAATACTAACCGAAGACAAGGAAATAAAGCAAACACATTTACAATATTCTGACTAGAAGAATAATAGTCAAAACTGAATTTATTAAGATGCATACCTGTTAAAATTCGGCGTCACACCCATAGTATTGTCTCCATCTTCAATGTTATTTTTATTTGTTTGAAGTGCAAGAGCTTCAAGGTTAGAGGAAGAACCAAACGTAGGTGGTGGATGAATTCTTTTTTGCCCAAGAAAAGGAGAGATAACATTAAAAAAATAAACTAGTGGTGGCACAGATGAAAATATAATATTGATGGGACCAATTCAACAAGAGTTGGGATGATAAAAATTATTCTTATTGAGCATCACAATGATAGAAAATAAAACTGACTAGACAATGTATGAACCATACCCCTGCTTTAAAGAATAGTTAAGAGAACTTTGTGCATCATCTTTCTCAGAACGATCTGAATGCACTGAAGAATCGTTATGATTTGCACCAGCAAAAGGATATACCTGCATTAAAGACAATACAGATATGAATCAATCTAAGGCCCTGTTTGGATAAACAGCTTATTTGCAGCTTATAGCACAAGTGTTTATCATGATAAGTGCTTATATATAAGCTATTTCAATAGCAAAAGATAAAATGAAGTTAAATTGTTTTCGTATAAGCTATAAGCTGCTTTCATAAGCTATTTTGGAGAACTTATGAAAATATGCTGAAAACAGCTTATGAACAATGTCTTAAGTTGTTCCCATTAGTTCTCCCAAATAGTCTCACGAAACTTATGTGCAGAGAATCTCCGGCAGAGATAAGCTAAAACAAGTCAATCCATACACAACATATCACTTTGCTACAATTCATTTAAACCACTTATAAAGATTCTGATTCCAAATTTCCAAATCTTATGTCAATAATAACAACAACCAGTTAGTTATCTACATCGAGTTCATATGCTAGTAATTAAATTTAAAACGAATTATAAGTGCTCTTTCGATGTACCTGTACTAAACGAACTTGAAATGCAGGACGATTCGCGGGATCTTCTGCCAACTCTAGCAATCTCTTATGAGCAAGAACGTCTTCTGCTCTCTCCACATTCACATCCAATGCATACCTATGTAGTAGCAATCATTGTGACCAACCACGAAGACTCGAACAAAATCACTCTGGCATATTCACTTACAAAAGTAAAGTAAAAACAACACAAAACAAAAAATCACTCAGCTATTTTCTTCCTTTTTAATTTCCTTTTCATTTTCATCATAATTCATAATAATTAAACGAACAAAACTTAAATTAACATGAATAAAAAAACAATAATCACATCACAATTCACAAATTCGTATATCAATCATTTTGATAACTTTTTCAACGGTATTTTGGCGAGAAAAACGAAAGAATGAAAACCTAGCGGGAAGACGATTGAAGTGAAGCCAGAGTTGATCATCGAAACCAGGAACAAGAGCGTCTTCGCAATCGGAATCTTGAATTCGACGAAGAACTTCATTGTATACTTCAAGTTTCTGACGGTGATGGCGAGGATTCGCGTGTGATTGCACCGCTCTGCTTCCGCAACTCTCAATGTCGTTCTCGATCACCATGAGAGAGCGAGCGTAACAAGAATCAAACGAAACACGATCAAAACCGTTAAAAAGAATAAGAAGAAATGAGATCGCGAGAAATTGAAGAAAAGAAAGAACGAGAAGAGAAAAAGGAAGAAGAGATTTGTTAAGATTTGTTAAGATTGTTGACGAAAAACTGTTTTTTGGTTTTGAGTTTATAATTTTTTGCTGCTGCTTTGGAATTGGATTGGTACTGATTCAGTGATTTTGGCTTCGGCGCAGTGTGTTTGTTCTCAGCTATCCACGTCAGAGTAGGACCCAATTTGCGCTCAAAATGGACACACCCGGCAAATTATTATTATAATAAATTATTGTTGTTGATAAGGGATCAGCTGAATGGCGAGAAATATAAAATGCAGTCCGGATAATCAACCGACAATGCCGAAATTGTTTAGTTGAATGTTTTTATCTGAAATTAAACTTGGGACATATTAGTGTGTGAATTTAAGTTTTGATACAAGTTTTTAGGAGTAATTAAAACATATAAATATTTGTATGTTTTAGACTAAAATGTCTTATTTATAATTAATTCACATGTGATAAGTCAAAAGTCACAACTCTTTTAATAGTTTTATAGTGAGTTTTCCAACAAAGGTAAACTTGAGAAAAAATATTAAATATACTAAAACATCAAATATAATATTTTAAAATATAGTTAAAGTTCTGAAACATAAAAAAAATGGAGGGAGTATAGACTAAGTATATCATTTGTTATTGAATAATCTAAAAATCAATTTTCTCTTGTAAATATAATCGGAGCAACACAAAGACAAGAAAAATAGTTTGACTGATTAACTAGCTCCACCAATAGACATGCAGAAGAATCTTGAGTTTGTTTCAAATTTTTTAACATAACAATTTTTTATTAGTTTTCATTAATCTTTTAGCGGACTTCAGAATACTAAAACTTTTTTCTCTATAAAGGGAAGGGTTAACATAATAAATGAATAATAATAATAATAATAATAATAATAATATAAAATACATGTGTATATGTCACATGGCAGTACTCGAACGCCTAGTGGATGGATGTTTGATTTCATTTCATTTGCTTGAAATAGTAAAGTATACTTTTGAAGAGGTGTGAGGTGATGAATTTGAAGTGTGAAAACTAATATTAGTTAGTCTTATAAGTTGGGGGCTATGGTCAGAGCCTATGAAGCCCGGATACTCCAAAACAGAGACGTACCCGTATAGGATACGTATCAGATACCGATACTCCACGGATACTCGCGGATACGTACCCACAAAGTATCGGAATTAATTATTTTAATTTTTAAAAAATATTTTATCAGATACTTATAGGATACTTCATAGATACACTATGATAATTATAAGATACTTCACAGGTACGTATCCTAGAAAAGATGAAGGGTAAATAAGTGAGACAATATTGTAAAAATTCAGTAGAGATGTATATGATTCAATTTTAGATATGCATCAGTAGAATTGCTTCTCGATGAACCACTTAAAATTATATATAATATGGTTTATGAGAAAACTTTACATACATATAATAATGAAGGGTAATCAATGCTTATTTTCTTTAAGTATTTTACACACATATAAGTTTTAGTATAAAAATTTTGTTAACGTATCTTAGCCGTATCGTATCCTAAATTTAAAAAATTCCGCGTATCTACGTACCCGTATCGTATCGTACCCGCACCTGTATCCGTATCCGGGCTTCATAGGTGAGAGCTCAAAAACCATGAGGATATGAAGCCGGGATACGTGATACGGGTGCAGGTACGATACAATACGGGTACGTGGATACGCGAAATTTTTAAAATTTAGGATACGATACGGCTAAGATACGTTAACAAAATTTTATACTAAGACTTTTTTTTTTTTTTGAGAGGAACAAGATTAATGCATTTCATTTATAATAATAGATTCGATACATGTTGGAATGTGAGAATAAACGCGGAAACTAGCTTCCGACAAAGCCGCCTGAGCTAAACTATGAGCAGCTTCGTTTGCTTGTCTCCTAATGAACCTAACATGAGAGTTCGTGAGATCAGTGCAGAGCAGGTGTACACAATGCGTAATTATGGCGCTAAAATCTGATACACCAGTTTGCTTCCCGTAGATGTTGTCTACAACCGTCTTTGAGTCGACTTCGAAATCCATATCCCAAAGAAATAGATCCCGTACCCACTCCATAGCCTTCAAGAGTCCTAAAGCCTCCCCAATATCGACATCAACGATAGGGGAGAACCATTCTGTTCGAGCCAGCACAAAAGCTCCTTCTGCATCTCTGATACACATACCAATACCCACCATATCCTGAGCTTCAGAAAAAGAAGCGTCAACATTGCACTTGTATCTCCCTGGGGATGGTTTAAACCAGGTTGTTTCCCGACTAGTAGGCCCACGCGTGCCTGCAGGTTCCTGAACTTCTTGAGCATTTCTCCAGCTTTGTAACAATGTTATGGCTCGGTCACAAATAGCTTGACAGGTATCTGAGGAGTCATTCCACACTTTGTTATTTCTATTTTTCCATATGCTCCACATTAAAGTACTAAAAAGTGGATGTTGGGTAGGTTGCAGATGCTGAAAAATTGCAAAAATGGTAGCAGAGATGTTGCCGGCCGTGGATGTAACATGCGACACTTCGTTCCATAACCCCATCTTCTGCCAACATTGTGCGCTTTTGGGGCAAGTGAATAATGCATGAGAGCTGTCTTCCTCCTCGTCACAGAAAGGGCATTGCAAAGTACAAGCTACCCCTCGGGTATGAAGGCGAAGCCGTGTTGGAAGACAACCACGAGTAACACGCCAGAGGAAATTTTTAATTCGAGGAGGAGTTTTGCTATGCCATAATTGATTCCAGCTGCCATCAATTCGATGTTGTTGGACGGTCAAGGTGTTAGCCATGATGCTTCTGTACGCGCTGCGGACCGAGTAAATACCATTTTTTTCCAGCTTCCACATGGGTTTATCCTGCTGCACCGATGCATAAAGTGGGGTTCTGCTAATCTGATAAGCTGAGACGTTGTCAAATAATATGTAAATATTTTCCATATGCCACTGCTTCGTGTGTGGAATAAACAGGTCAGACACTTTAAGTGATGCCATTGCAGGAGTCATAACTGGTGGCCGAGGAATAGAGTAATTACCCCGAATCCAAGAAGGGTTCCAAACTGATATATTAGTTCCCGACCCAATGCTCCATTGGAAACCATTTGCAATAACCGCCTTAGCGTGCCAAAGACTTCTCCAGACAAAACTTGGGTTATGACCTGCGCTTGCGGCAAAGTAGTCACTAGAAGGGAAGTATCTAGCTTTAAATAATCTAGTGATCAAGGAGTCAGGGTGAGTGAGAAACTTCCACGCCTGCTTCCCCAACATTGCCATGTTAAAAGCTTTGAGACTTTTAAAGCCCATGCCTCCAAAACATTTTGGTACCGTTAGGCGCTCCCAAGATAACCAGTGCATGCCTCTTCTGTTACCATGGCCATGCCCCCACCAGAAAGCGTTGAGCATTTTCTCTATATCATTGATTAAAGAATTTGGTAGAAGGAAAGTGCTCATTAAGTAGGTAGGGATGGACTGTAAGACTGATTTTATTAAAACCTCTCTACCTTATACTAAGACTTATATGCATCTAAAATACTTGAAGAAAACCAACATTAATTGCTCTTCATTATTATATTATTATAAAAGTCACAATTTTTTTACTTCTAGGGGTATAATGCCTGATCGAGAGGCTCGATTAGAAAGAATCGGAGGCGAAGTTTTATGTTATATATGGTAATGGTAAATTATATACATGATTGTAAATGGAGTAGAGAAAAAATGGATTTCGACTATTCTTTTAGTATTAGTGAATACCTTAGTGAATGTGTGAAAAGGAGGAATTAATTAGATATGATAACGGCAAATTTTCGAATATATGAGTTCTTTGCAACAAATTCTATACAAAGCATTATTGTAAAAAAAATTCTAAAAAAAATTATGTTAATTATTCTAAAAAAAATTATTCTAAAAAAAAATTATTATTATAAAAAATGGAGTAGAGAGAAAATGGATGCCTAGCTTAGTGTATGTAGTGAATACCTTTGTGATAGTATTTCAATAGAATAGAAATAAAAATTCATGAAGATTAAATTACTGAATAACTTATGAGGGTATGTTCCAGGTTAATTGATAGAAAAGCAAGGATATGGGCTCGTGTAAGTAGGAAACAAGAAAATATCTATTCTAGTTCTATCATCAGCTATGGGTTCGAATTTAAGCGAAATTCTTGAGAACGTTTGCTACCCCGAAATTTTTTTGTCTTTCCTCAATGAAAAGGAGGAAAAAAAAATAGGGTCAAAAGAAAATGCCATTTTGGAGTTTTATCGACAATTTGCTTGTGTAGGCGGAGATCCCATATTTCCTGAATCTTTATGTATGGAATTACAAAAAAAATTTATTCAACAAAGATGTGAATTAGGAGGGATTGGTCGCCGAAATATGAACCGAAGACTGAATATTGATCAAAATAATACATGTGATCAAAATAAAAAATGTAAAGTTTTCTTATAAAATTGAATCATATACATTTTCACTGAATTTTCACAACATTGTCTCACTTTTTTACTCTTCATCTTTTATAGGATACGTATCTTTGAAATATCTTATAAGTATCCTTGTGTATCTGTGGAGTATCTTATAAGTATCCGATCAAATATTTTTTTAAAATTAAAATAATTAATTCTGATACTTCGTGGGTACGTATCCGCGAGTATCTGTGAAGTATCAGTATCTGATATGTATCCGATACGGGTACGTCTTCATTTTGGAGCATCTGGGCTTCATACTGGGGACATATTTTTGAATATATAAGGTTATGTTCAGTGAAAAGTGATGGATAATTGATAAGTTAGTTGATAACAAGTGAATTTATAGTGGATATTAAATAATCTAACGAATGAATTTGTAGTGTTTAATAAAATTAGTGGTTGAACTAAATAATAAATATAAAATGACATAAAATTATATTTTTGATTATTAGTGAATTTTTTTTAATTGAAATAATATTATGCAATGTAGATATGTAGACAATTTATGTTCAAAAAATGTACATGGGTTTCAAGTGATACATGATGTTCATTAACCATAATTTGTGTCCAAATATACTTTTAAAAAGTATGGTTAATGACGTTTAAAATTATTATTTTTTTAGCAACGTTCAAAATTATATTGGTTATATTTAGTGGATAATTAATAAAATAACAACTCCTAAAAGAAAGTGTCTTCACTTGTCAAAAAAAAAAAGTGTCTTCAACATATGGGAAAAAAAAAATCATTTTGAGATATTATACGAATGCTCTTAAGACCAACTCCTACATGACTTGTTTAATGGGATTTGAAACTTGAAAGTTAATGGGCAATATCTTATTGGATTTCACCATTGGAATATGCTCTTCTAGCAATTATGGTTGCTTACTGCGTCTGTCCAAGGCCTAAGCCAGCCAGCAAGCAAAGAAACATAATATTTATTTTTGTGGTGAATCTAGGATAGTTTGATCTTGTGTTGTGAATTGAGGCTTTTGTTTGTTGGAAACTGATTGGTGTGCTTTGGCCACTAGGGTCATGCCGTTTAAGGATTTTTAGTGTATTAAAGACTTTGTATGGTGTTGTTTAGTCCAACTTTTGAGTAAATGATAGGGTGAAGATTTTTACGACTCTTCACAAAAGATTGTAGAGTTTTCTTATGTGATGTTAGGTTTGAATATTTTGGTAAAAATCATTTATAGAAAAATAAGAATATAAGCTAGTTTAGCCTTAATCTCTATTTTTTCAAATTCAAACCAATAAGTTCAAGAAAGAGTATAGCAATATGTGATATAACTTGTGAACCTCATGACATAACATGTTGGAGAGTAACCATTAAATGTTGCTTATAAAAAAGATCATACTAACTTGTGTCTTAAGGCTCTCAAAAAGAAAACTTGTGTTTTAAGGATACATGTTAAAAAAACTAAAAGAAAAAATTTTTGTCTAGGAAAAAACATTTTCAATTTTAAGAAGTTGAATGTATAATTTTCAAGACAAAAATTCTACATTAGATTCACTAATATGTGTTATAAAAAAAAATGTGATGTAACTTGTGAATCATTATAAATTCTTTAGAATTGAACTGTTGAAATAAAAATATTCAACTCGTAAAATTCATTTACAACATGTTAGCTGTTGAGCATCTAAACACAATTAAACCGTGTTCTATAAAGCATACTACAATTGTTTCTTTGATATATTAAAACATACAAATGATTTCATAAAGAAAAGTTTGTTGATGGAATTGTTAAATGTTTCTTTTGTGCATTTGGTGTTGGAACTTAGAATAAATGAAGATGCTCTTTATTTATTTATTGTGGTCTGTGAAATAAATCTGTGATCTATGTAATATGAAAGTGAAGCTAAATTGAACTGTTTTTTTAATATACGCAACAGTATCCGGGGACCATGGTGGCTATTGAATATTAGGATTATTAGTCAGGAACATGGATTTGTGACTGTAATCCTTATCCTGTCAGATGTATAATGTGACCCTACCAAACCACCGAAGAAGGTTCATCCCACTAAATTGGGGTTGGGGTCCTTTTGATAACACTACTCTACTGTAAGCTGGGAAGAATTAAAAAACAGAGAAAATAACCACGAGGATTTTATTATATTCCTGTTTTCATGGTATTTTAACTTAACAAATCAGATTAAGTGAAAGAAAATGTTAACGAGTGTCCCCGGACACTCTTTAAGATTTTTAAATAGTAACTATTTTTGAAAATTTATGTAATTAATGCATTGAAAATTGGAATATTTGACTTTTTTATGGAATAATTTCTTCTTTTAGAATGCTTAAAGAGTGTCCGGGGGCACTCGTTAACAAGACCATTAAGTTAATCTGATTAACCATTTTGCAGAGAATATTTAAGGTTTATGCTTCTTTATGAAGGACTCTTTCTCTTTCAAGTTTCAGCGAATTATTTATTTGTTTTCTAATTTTCTAACATTTGTGAAGTGATATTTGAAATTTTCAAAAACCGAACTTTAAAGTGCTAATGAAGCAATTAGATATGTAAGCTACAACCCAAATATTGAGAGTAAAGCCATGTTTGATGTGTAAAAAATAAGAGATTTGACGACACAACTTCAATTGTATTCTTTGATTTTAACATTGTTTATGGGATTGCATAAAACAGGGTAAGAGAGTAGACAACAAATATAGACAACCATCATTTTAAACTTTGAAAGTGTAATTTGTTGTCAATCTCTGTCTCTTACGCAAACAAAAACACAGTATAATCTCCCCCTACATTTTGTTAGTTATTTTCGTCCTTGATGTTAAATTTGGACATTAACTCTTTCAAAAATTGTTGATGTGTCCTTAGGGACTAATATGAAAGAACATGATGGTTTGTGTTGCAAGCGCAAAATATTTCATCTTGTGTGTTGTGGTATGAATTTGCCAGTTTCTCCAACATGTTGTCGTTAGCGCGTGTAGAATGATGGAACACGGTAAATCATGTGTGCGCGAAGGAGGGATTTTCAAACACATAAGCTTTGTGTGGGCAAAAGGTTGTGTTGTGTGTGCGAGAGAAGTGAGAAATGAGATTTCTTTAGGGACCAAAATGCTTCACGATACTCATCGAAAACTTATCCAGGGTATTTCTAAAGGTTCAAGGCCTACATTCTAGACGTAGAGTTCTAACGAATACATATATAGAATAGTTTGGGTGTTATAAAATATGTTAAATTACAATAGAAGTTTTTTAAGTTATTTAATTGTAACAAATCAATCTTTTAAGCTTTTTTTCGTACCACTTAAGTCCTTTAAGTTAATTAATTGTAACAAGTTGGTCATTTAAGTTTTTTTCGTACCAATTAAGCCCTTTAAGTTATTTAACCGTAACAAACTAGGGGATTTTAGATCTTAAAAAAGTAAGTTATCTGATACCTAAAAGTTTCAATTAAATAACTTAAATGACATAAATGTTACGAAAAATATTTAAAGAACTAGTTTGTTATTATTAATTAACTTAAATGACATAAGTGGTATGAAAAAAACTTAAAAACCAATTTATTACAATTAAATAACTTAAAAGACATTTGGTATAATTTAACCTATAAAATACATTATGTGAAATAAAATTGAATTTACTTTTACATTTTTTGTATTTATCAATTAGCCAACAATTAATTTTTATCAAACACTGCAAACTTTGTTTACTTAAAATTTACTTTAAACTTAATATGCTAATTTGTCCGCTATATATCAAGTACTGTATCATTTAACTTATTCACAACTTGCTTCAAGTTTTAACTAGCTTTTTTTTTCCTTAAAAAAAAACTAACTTTTTTTTAGGTGAAGTTTTAACTAACTTATCTATTATATGCTATGAAGCCCGGACACTCTAAAATGGAGACGTACTCGTATCAGATACGTATTGGATACCGATACTCCACGGATACTCTCGGATACGTACTCACGGAGTATCGGAATTAATTATTTTAATTTAAAATATATATTTTATCGGATACTTATAAGATACTCGACAGATACACACAAATACTTATTAGATACTTCACATAGACGTATCCTGAAAAAAATGAAGGGTAAAAAAGTGAGACTGTGTTGTGAAAATTCAATGGAGATGTATATGATTCAATTTAAAATATGAATCACTATAATTGTTTTTTGATTAATCAATTAAAAATTATGTTTTTGGTTAATGAAAGTAACGAGAGAGAGGAGATTCAATCAATCAACATTAAACAAACTTTGTTTTGAGTTCTTTTATTGATGCATTTGTTGATATTCTAACATATGAATGAAAATAGAATATGATTCATACGAAAAAGGTTTCATTTTTTATTTTGATCACATGTATTATTTTTTGTAAATTGTGACTTTTATGATTATATATTATTGAAGAGTAATCGATGCTCATTTTTTTCAAGTATTTTACATGCATATAAATTTTAATATAAATATTTTGTTAACGTATCTTAGCCGTATCGTATCCTAAATTTTAAAATTTCACGTATCCACGTACCCGTATCGTATTGTACCCGCACCCGTACTACGTATCCAGGCTTCATAGATTATATGTTACTTTTTACTAAACATAGCATAACATAGTTGGTGGGATTAAATAGAATGCTATTAATAGTCTGCAGGTCCTAACTCAATGATTCTTTCAAAAAAAAAAGTCCTAACTCAATGATAAAAATGTCGAAATAGTTAGATTAAACGTTGTGATCATAGTTCGAACTTCGGTTCTTTTACTTATGTGTAAATTTGTAATGACTATTGTTATTTCGTTTATCTAAAGAAACATACTAACAAAAAAAATTGTAATGTGTATTTCTACGCATACCTTCACTACAAATGATCCCAAAAATAAAATCAATTTTGAGCAACAAGGTCATTGCAATAACAATCATCCCTTGAATTCTTGAAATATAATTTTGTTTCTAATTAATTAAGCTTCCATAAATCAAAACCATATGACTTCCAGCCAAATGATTCCTCAATTAAAAAACTAAAATGAACAAAAATACTTGCTTGGAAACATTGCCATTATCATCCACGTATTAGATCTTCACCAAATAATTAAGGAACTTATCACTTGCGTTAACATTCAAGTTGTTATTTTTTTAGTCAAGAACATTCAAGTTTTATTAGACCACCAAACCTAACATTCACGTTTTACTCGAGTTGGTGAATATCAACGAATACGTAGTCGACCTAAGAACTAAAACGCATAAAAAAAACAAAAATAATTGTTTGGAAACATTGTCATTATCATCCAGACACCCACGTTTTACTCAAGTTAACAAATATCCACGAATATGTAAACTTAAGAACTAAACAAATACTCAGTCAAAGAAAAAGAACTAAACAAATACAAAAAAACATTTGATAGGTAAAATTGTCGTTATCATGATGGACATTTTACACTTTTGCTCCTATTGAGAGAATTAAAGATTGAGAGAGAAAACAAAGAAAAACAAGAGAAAATGAAAGGAAGGTTAGATAATAAAGTATTGGACTTAAGCTATTGGACCTTTATATTAGTAAGTTATGTTTCATTATATATGTTTTTATAATCTTTTGTAATGTTAAGCTATTATTATTATTATTATTATTATTATTATTGGAAACTTTAGTCATCTCTTTGTTATTCTCTATTGAAATCATATATTGTTAACATGGTATCAAGAGCTTGGTTTGATCCTCCTTAAACTATTTTTTGGCTTTCGCTGAGTTCCTAAAATCAAAAAATTGGGAATGTGTGATTTGATTTTTGTTCGGTGTGAATTTGTGATGATGATTGGTTCTGTTGAAAAAAATAAGATATGTTGCTTGATTCTATTGTTTTGGAAGTGGCCTGTGTTCATTCATCTCTTTTTTGATTTGTGCATCACGTGTTGTTATATTGAGAAAGCTTTTGGCAACTCTTCATGCGTTGGGTATTGATATGTTGGGTTTCTTTGTGGTTTGATTAATTGCTACTTGCTTTAAAAAATAATAATCAGATTTGTTGAGTGGTGGATTGATAATTGGTGGAACGTGAAGGCTCATTGGTTGTGTGGTGGAGTGCTAACTGGACCTATTGAACTTTCTGGTTGTTTCTTGCATCTCTGACTGCTGGTATGATGATTCGTCTCTTTGATTGATTCTTCTTTGAGTTTTATGTTCGGGTCAGTCTCCTTTTTATTTATTTATTTGAGTCTAGTTCTCTATTTGTGGTTTTTTTTTAAGTCTTCGTGTATTTCTTTGTGTTTGTGTTTGGTTAATTGGTTGTTCGTCTCTGTCTGTTTCTAGTTGTTTTGGTTCGGTTTGTCTTTGTTCATTTGGTTCGGTTCGTTTTGGTTCTTCAATTTGTCTTGATTTAGTTTCGTTCGGTTTAGTTTGGTTCAGTTTGATTTGGTTTCGTTTGGTTCAATTTGTTCGGTTGTTGGGTGAGTCAAGATAGTGCTCACAATTGGTTTGTTTGTTTGTATGGTGGGTCAAGTGCTCATAATTTGGTTGTTTGGTGAGTCGAGTGCTCACACTTTGGTTGTTTGGTGAGTTAAGTACTCACAATTTGGTTAATTTTTCCCCTTTTGATTGTTTTGATTGATTGCACTTCTCCCCCTATTGATTCTTCTGATTGATTGCATTGCACTTCCCCCCCCCCCTTTTGATTCTTCCGATTGATTGCACTTCTCTCCCTTTTGATTCTTCTAATTGATTGCACTTCTCCCCCTATTGATTCTTCTGATTGATTGCACTTCTTCCCTATTGATTTTTCTGATTGATTGCATTGCACTTCTTCCCATTTTAATTCTTCTGATTGATTGCACTGTTCCCCCCTTTTGAATCTTCTGATTGATTGCACTTCTCCTCCTATTGATTCTTCTGATTGATTGCATTGCACTTCTCCCCTTTTGATTCTTCTGATTGATTGTACTTCTTCTCATATGGATTCTTCTAATTGATTGCATTGCACTTCTCCATATTGATTCATCTATTTGGTTGTTCCTCTCTATTGGTTTTTTTGTTTGGTTTGGTTTGACTTGGTTTTTCTGTTTGGATGGTTCTCTCTTTGACTGGTTGATGGTGATGGTTCTTGCTGCTCTCTCTACGATGATAACTCACTTTGGTTGATGCTCTTCATTAGTTCTACTAACAGCTGGATTTGGTTTATTTTTCTGGGTTAATTTGTAACAAGCTTAAAGCTTAGTAAGCTTCAGCTTAAGGGGCAGTGTTAGAACTTTATATTATTTAGTATATTTTTCATATTTTGTTTGACAAACTCTAAATGTTTCTTGTTGATGCATCATGAGTTTGAGGGTAAGTGTTAGATAATAAAATATTGAACTTAAGTTATCGGTCGTTTATATCAGTAAGTTAGAGTTTATTATGTTTCATTATATATTATTTTATAACCTTTTATAATGTTAAAACTATTATTATTATTATCATTATTGGAAACTCTAGCCGTCTCTTTGTTATTCTCTATTAAAACCCTATATTGTTAACAGGAAAACAAGATAAAGTGAGAGAAAACATAGGGTTAATTGTAATGAATTTTCACATAATGAATCAATAGCAAAGCTTAAAATGCGAGATCATAAGTAAGTCATAGCTAGTATTACAAGTGTTAGTGTAGTCTATGATGTTCTTCCTCTATATCTTCGATCAAACTTGATTCTATCTTATTTGTATTGGTTTTCAATAGCTCTAATAAAAATAATGCATCCACCAACATGATGGAGTATGTACCGATAGTTTCCTGGTATTTTTTGACATGTTGTTTTTAGTTTCTAAAAGAGTGTATCATATATCCTCTCAATTTTACTATCATTAATCTAAAAATATCTTCAAATGAGAAGTTGTCAAGAGTAGTTTCTCAAATAGTAGTTTTTTTAGAGGTGAGAGAAAATAATGGTCAAAAGATTTAACTAATTCTATAACAAAAAATCTCTTATATACAGTTGTATTCAAACAAACTAAATTATTTAAAAAAATGATTTTTATTACGGTAAACAAATGAAAAATAGATTCTAATTTGTTATAAAATCTCTAAAAAATAGTCTTTTTTTTTGCCAAGTAACCTAGTGGCCTAAAAAAATAATCTTATTCAATGTCAAAATCACTTTTATTTTATTCCGTAACAAACGGACCCTAAATTGTCTAAATTTGATGTTTTAATGTTTAATAGGTATTATATGTTGTATTATGGTTTATAAGGGTGATAATAAGTCGCATTGGCCAACAAAAGCCTACGACCTAAATAGAAAAGACTAAGACTTTTGTTCCATCGGGACCTTAATATAAGAAAATTTTCAAAAAAAGAATTAGGTTCTACTCCCTCCATAACTTTTTATAAGCAAATTTGACCAATTCACATTTTTTAAGGAATGTGGTTTGTGTTATTTAATTTAAGTTAAATAACTTATTTTGCCCTCATTAATTGTGGTGTACAGTAGTATATTTTCAAGGTGTTGTTGTTAAACGTTTGTGCATTTAAAAAATTAAAATAAGGGTATTTCAGGTATATTATCCTTAAATATGACAAAAAAAAGTCAATTTTGCTTATAATTAGTTACAACTGAAATGATTGAATTTTGCTTATATTTTGTTATGGAGGGAGTATTTAGTATAAAAAAATTCACAATTTTAAGGTGTATTAATTGCGTAAAAGAGTTTTTTAATCCTCATTTAATGTTTGCCTTTTTAGTACTTCTCAAATTTCTATGAGAGTATATTTGCAAAAACATTCAAAAAGTTACAACAACTAATGTCTTGGTTTTGATGTTTTTTTTTTGTTTTTCTTCCTAACGGGTTATACTAACCAATGTCCTAAGGGCGTTGATTAAGGAATCCATTAATAGAAATTTTTTTTTTGTTACTAAAATAAACTTTGTCTTGGAAATACAAGTTTTTATTTTTGTCTTAGCAATAATCACACCACTTTTTTTTTTTTTATGAAAACTTACTTAAATCAATGCCTCAATGACACTCATTAGCATTCTCTTAAACTATAAGTCATGAAAGAAAAACCCTTTAGCCTACTATGTAAATCTATTTAAGTAAATATGAATAATATTTTTATTAGTATTATTGTTAGGAAATTTCTATGAACCCAACAAAAAAGGTACTGTCCCTATTTATTTAAAAAAAATACTTTAAAATTTCTAAAATATTTATTTTTTTATACAGTAAACATTGTACCTAAATACATATAGATTATGTAGAAATTGTAATAATTGATTGACTTTTTCTATTCAACATGTAAAAAAAAAATAGCACATGGTTGTGATAAAGGAAAAAAATAATTATTCAATTAAATAATATTAATAGATAAAATCAAAAACATTTTTAAAAGAGATTTCAATAGCCACAAAAAAAAAGTCGTTAGTGATATTTTAGTTTATTCTTAATTTTTCAGTAAAAAAAAATTAAAAAGAAAATTATGTGCTCTTTTTTTTAAGAAGTTAAATTAGCTCATCTAAATACCACTTGACCAACCCAAGTGGGTTCAGAAAATTATGTGCTCTTAAGCGTTTTATTTATTTTATAAACGGGTACCGTAGACGTAGTACCCTTATTGTAATTTTTTTAGGGGACCCTTATTGTTTTATTAGATTTTTTATTTTAGATCAAATTATAATTTTTTTTTGTTGACAAATGATCAAATTATAATTTTGTCAATCTTTTCAGTTAGTTTATTAACTCACAATAATTTCAGTTTATTAGTTCGTTAGTAAATTTAAACATATGACATATTACTTAAATTTGTTCAAATGAAAAAGACTCTTAAGTAGGCTAACCGATTATATCAAATTTTCAAAATGACTAGATTCTTACAAATAATTCCTTGATATATTATAGGTCAGACTCTTAATTTTCTTGACCAAATTATGCTTAATTAGGCCTTACAAAACTTAACTCACCACAACCAATTCATAAATTTTTCAAAAACTTAATAGTTTTGTTTACCAAGTCATGGAATATAGTATTAGTCAGAGGCGGATCCACCGCCCAGCAAGCCTGGGCACTTGCCCGGGCTCGGCCCAAGATTTTGTGTATATGGCCCCTTAATCCATAGGTCTATCTGCTTAAAAAAAATCATACACTTTTACACATTGTTAGACACATGTGCTTGATCAGACACTTTTACGGCTATTACTTTTCTGACCCTATTTTTTACACTTTTACACTTTTACACATTCTCACGCACCCTATTTTTTCCCTAAAATACCTCTTGGATTTTAAAATCCGAACACATTCAAACTAAGTTTGGATTTTATAATCCGAAATATGATTATGTATAATCAGCAATCAGAATTTCTCCCATTTCAGCATTTTTGAATTTTGCTTTTAAAAACAACCAAAAAACAAAGTAAAAAATGATAAAAACCTATAAAATAAAATCATAAAAATACCACCAAAAAAATCTAAAAATCAAATAAAACTAATGCAATTTTTTTTTTCAGATTTTTCTGAGAATATGAAAAATTAAAAAAAAATGAAAAATGGGTCTAAACGATGAAATTTTGGATTTTTAGGGGCGGAGTCCCGTAAGAAGTTACTATTACGGGAGTCTTGATCCTTGATTTTTTTTTTCTGATTTTCTGGGGAAGTTTCAGAGCAATCTGATCAAGTAGCTCGAAAACTGAATTTTTTTTACTAAGAACAACTAATAATGACCTAAAACAGAAGGATGAGAGTTATGAATATTAATATTGTCTTTAAATTGGTTATCCATGTTACAAACAGACTCAGAATTTGTGCTGATACAGTTCAGATTATATAAGCCGAACTGTTTTTCCCCTGAAAAGGAGTGATTATGGGGTGTTCGGTTCAGATTCTATAATTCGAAAAAAGCAAGGAACGCGCCCTATTTTTTTAAGGGTTTCGGATTATAAAATTCGAATTTGTGAAAAACTCTTTTTTTTCACCCCATAACAAAGGAAAAACTCAGTTCAGATTCTAAAAACCGAAAATCATATGGGCATTTTCGTAAAAAACATAGGACACACGAGAAGGTGATAGGGTGGAAAAAGTAAATCCTCACCTTTACACACTCTTAGACACTTTTGTTCGGACTCTATAATAATCCTGGCTGATATTAGTTGAACATATATAGATAATTTTCAAGCTAGTGCTAAACATAGATAAAGAGATCGACAAGAAAAATATCACACCAATGATCGAAAATTTATATAAGAATGTCATTGCATGGAATTAATGTATAAATAATTAATAAACTGGTATAAGGAGCAAAATATTCAAATTTAATTTATATGAAAAATAATTTCTCTCTTTGATTTAAGCATCTAATTTTCATTAAAGAAAAGGATATTCTTAAACATAACCCCTTTGTCTATCACAAAAATAACATAACCCCTTTCAATATACGTCGGTAACTGCATTTGAGTTTCATATGGAAGAAATTAAATAAAATAACTGCAAAAAAAAGCCTACCTTTGCATTGGTATTTTCTCTTCAATTCATCACACTATACCTATGAATGAAAACATGAAATAGCATTTGAAATATTGGCACGGCTCAATCAAATCAAAATCAAAACATTCAAACTAAAAAAACAAGTAGTGTTCTTTTTTGTTTTTTCTGAGTGAACCAAGCCAATATCTCAATAGCTAATTCATACAAAATAGAGATTAACCATTCTTTGTTGAGTTTGTTCGAAACAAGAGAAGCTTTATAAGAAGGAAGAAGAAAAAAGAGAGGGTGGTAATAGTAATATTTGTTGAATAAAAGGCTGTGTTTATATTTGTTTGTGTGAGTGTGATGAGAATGAATGTTTCTTAGGTTTAAAAAGAGAGAGGGCCTGTATATAGCATTTAAAACACTCGACTACCAAGGCATAAAGAAGGGACAGAGCATTAAAATCCATAGTATTAGCTCCATGCTGTTTTTTTTTTACCTTATTTTAACCCATAACGCCATGCCCTTTAGGCATTGAGTTTTAATGTTGCATCTATTTGAGAAACTGCATGGTCTCTAGGTTGTTTAAAAGTCAAATTTAACCCCTTAGTGTGGGGGTATTAGTGTGTGATAATTAAGGGCAGTTTTGGTTTGAGGAAAAAAGGGAAGGTGTTTTTTTTTGTGTTGTGGTGGTGATCGTGATACCACTCAACTGGTTTGTGTTGTGTTTAACTGGAAAATATTAAATGAGGGAATCTCTTTCTGAAATTGACAGACAGCAACATTAATACCCACAACGTACTCGTGAGTGAGGTGAGGTGAGGTGAGACTCTGCCTTTTCAACTGTCAAAACCCATTTGGCTCCTCTTACTTGCTGAATCAGGTCCGCACGATATACAGCGACGGATCCAGAAATTGGAGGAAATATCATAACTATATAAGTATAAAATAATGACATAATTATCATAAATTATGTAATTCATTTAAAAAATGGTGTTATTAATTTTTTTTAAATAGATAAAATGACAATGTCATTAGAAACTCACATATATATAAATGGAGGAGTCTGAGCTCGAACTCGGTTACGACGTTCTGTCTAACAATTTCAACATTTTTATCAATTCAGATAGGATTTGTGAACCATTAATATATTTCTTTAATGTGATCGAATAATTATTTAACAATTTATCTCTAGCACCTTTGCATATTTGATTATTCACATATAAGATTATCCAATATTTTTTGTGGGACAATACTTATTTCTTTTTAGTGAAAGCACAAATAAAAGTATTCAAAGCTTGTGACAAATTAAATAGTTTAGTGGGGGCAGTTGTCCTCAATTCTACTAACCTAGATCCATTTCTGACGCTCTCATATCAAATGTTCATGCACTATTTTATCGTTTGAGTTATAGTTACGATAATCTCTATTCCTATTTCTGTTGAGTAAATAAATTGGCCATTTGTATATTTTATTATCAATCATCGATCACTCCGTTATTTTTAAGTTGTTGTTTAAGTTTATTTACGCATGCAAGTTGCAAATGTATACAATGACAAGTAATAAAATGAAAGCCGTGATTGTTCTCATGAGGAATGATTATGGCTGAATTCTAAATATTCCTAAATTTATAATTTTAATTGGTTAAAGGTTCGGTGTTAAAGGGGTTAAAGGTTTGAATTATGAAAAAGAAGAAAATATTAACATAACATTTAACATATTAATATTTGTCATTCAAAAAAGAATTGGTTATCCAAAGTAACAAGTAACACATGTTTTGATGATCAAATCAATAAAATGACACTAGTAAATAACAATAACAATAAAACAAAGATAAAATTTATTGGAGAAAATAGTTAGCAACATCATACTTTATTCAGAGAAACATGAGATAAAATGAGAGACGAAAATATAAGGATGTTTTGGTGGTGGGAGTGAGAGAGTTAAGAAAGTGATAAAGAGAGATCAAGAGTTTGATCATCACCCTTAACATAAAAACTAATGCTAATATTGGCTCTTTTAAAAAGTTAAAATGGTGGCAAGATTAGCTCATTAGTTTAACTAGATGTGCGACTTTGAATTCAATCATGAGAATGTATCCGAAGAGGATTATGCCGGCCTCTGTGCTTCTACATGACTCAAGCAATAAGTCTACGTAGTTACACGCGGTAGTATACTCGATTAAAAAAATGATAACTAGTGTCTTTGGAGTTTGCTCTAAAAAAACAAGTGTTCTTAGAGCATTTGTTAAGAAGTTTAAAAATGACATTTTATCTTAAAAATAATGCATTCAACTCTTTGAAATTTTAAAAATTAACTTTTTTTACCTATAACTTGTGACTTATTTCATTTTTAATCCTTCTTAAAAAGTGCCTTAAGACATTTTTTAGCATGATCTTTAAAAAAATATTAATTATTATACAGAAACATAGATATTAATGGAGGAAACAACTACCTTTCTTTTTGAAGTTGGGAGGGGGTTGACCTTGCAGTGAAGGAAAAACATTTTCACGACTTGAAAGCCTTTTGATGTTTGCTCAATATGGCAAAGCAGTATCTATGTTGCAATTGGGAATCTTGTTTTATACTATGCCATGCTTCAACAGTGTTTGTGGTTGGGTTCATAATAATGTATTTATAGGAACAATTAATACCAATAATATCTGCAACCTTTTATTTTCCAAATGGAATCTGGCAGCAGACACTTAACGTCTCAATTTGCTGTGATATTTATGAGAGGACGACGTTTTCACATTAGTGTGTAACTAGATGGCCGACCCGCGCTTCGCTCGGGTCAATGATGAGCACAATATATTAGTAATTTAGGAATTCAACATCACATAAAAGACGGTAAATTAAAATAATGTGAAATATATGGCCATATTAATGTTTTGCAATGATCATGCTTATAGATAATGGTATATTAAGCATATTTTGGAGACACAGTCATATGCTTAGATCCTTCTTCAGCCAATAGAATATGACATGAAGCATTGAGCCAATCCTTATTAAATAATCATCGTCTTCAAAACAATTATATGAGTCATGGTTTACAACTTAATCTGTTTTTTGCATGGCTCAAGGGACATCTATTCCTAGCACATAAACTATTAAAACCTATAACTTCTAATGGTTGTGGAGGCAATCAAATAATCACTTAGGAGATAATCTTTGACAACTTGTTTAAGAAACCTTGATAATGATTAGTGTCTACCTCCATAGTTTTAATTGCAGCGATTGATAAAAATTGAAAGGCTTAAGACCATGCTCCCAATCAAAGTGTTGTATTGCACATGTTGTCCTTCCCAAAAAGATTTTTAGGTAAAGATTTGCATAATGACATATTCCTAATCATGCTACTCCTTTTTTGCATGGCTCAAGGTATATCATCCATTCCTAGCACACAAACTTAATGATTCCTTGTGATAGAAAAACACAGGACCAATACAATTATAACATGTATATATGAACAAAGATAAGATAGAGCATGCAAATGGTCCCTTCAAATAAAGGCGGAAATTAGAAGCAAGCATTGGCGGGCGCTCAACTAATTTACAATAGAAATTATACCTTCAATCAAATATTAACCATGCAGACTAACTAAACTAATGAGAAAGATTACAATAAAAGATGAATGCAATCAAGAATGTAACTGCAAAAAAATGGTGGGAATTTACTTCTCTTAGAATTAATCCAAATTCTGAAAATCACATGAAGATTTGATAGGAAGCATGGTACCATATTCCTCCATTCTCAAATCATTGAAGATATTTACCAATGGCTGCAACAAAGCATTGCAATTCTTGCTATATGAAATACATTTTCACCAGTATGAAGTTGAACTCAAAAATCAATTTCCCTTTAAAATTACAATTTTATATTGAAAATTTAGACTCTAATTAAACAAAAAAAACTGGGTACAAATTTTGTCTTGTTGGAATTTAGAAGTATGAGAATAAATAACTCTAATTTGTACCTGTATAAAGTAAAATCATGAAAATAGTTCCCTCAAATCTGTCTCAATAACGAAGGATGTATAATGTCGCAAATAATAAACTCCATTTATTATTATAATTATTATTATTAATTATTATTACTACTATTTTTAGTTTTCATTCTAAAGAGTTATTATACCTTGTTGTTATTAAATTAAAAAGAGCAAAATCGTACAAAAACTTATTCACAATACCATATACTGTATCATGAACATGTGGCTTATATATTGATTCAATTTATCCAAATGTCGCGACACTTAATTATTATGTTGAGTAGTCTGGTACTTAGATTCATAGGAAAGAAGATGGAAATACTAACTATTTTTGTTTGAATGTATGGATAGGTTGATATAATGTTGGGGGCGCAGCTTATATAGACAGCTTAATAACTGTCTTAAAGAGTTGAAACCACCTCCCTCAACCATAAATTCATTGGGAACTATCAGCAATTATTGCAGATATGGATCATAAGCTTTAAATGAGTTGGCTGCTGTGATGGAAAGGGAACAGTCACAATTAACCCAAGAAAACATGTGCAGTCAATGTAAGGTGGCACACATAAACCATGTGATGATGTATATCATGTCCCTCATGCGTTGGAAACTGATTGTAATCATTGAAACATGTAAAAAACACGTCGTGCGAGTAATATGTTGAACTAAAAATTAACAATAAACGTGTTATCCACAATCCATCCAAATTCTGCTGTGATACACATAGTCTCTAGGAGATTACACAAACTTTGTTATAAAATTGGATTAAGCTGTAACACTTATAATTGAAATTCCATATTCTTTTCTATTCGTACTATTTGCACCAAACATCAGAATTAAGCTGTATCACTTATAAATCAGGATATAATAGATTAATTGTTAGTATATTAATATTTTATAAGGACATAATAATCATATGAGTATATATAATGTGATTACAAAAAATCCAGCTTCTATTTCATCGGCAGCAAGTACTTTATCGTAGGTCAGTTGAAAGTTCATCTCATCGTGCACAAATGGTCTTGGCACGACGTTGGGCAAATTGACTGGAAGAACATTCTTCTCAACGCTAAAACTCATTGGTGGAACAAAAGTAGGATAACGGATCGTCTTCCCAAACCTATTCTTCACTCTAATATAGATCAGCGTCTGAAGATCAGAGTCTGAAGAACAACGTCTGAAGATCAGAGTCTGAAGAATAGTGTCTGAAGATCAGAGTCTGTAGATCAGAGTCTTAAGATCAGAGTCTGAAGAACAGCGTCTGAAGAATAGAGTCTGGAGATCAGAGTCTGAAGATCAGATTCTGATTAACAGTGTCTGAAAACTGGGAGTCTGAAGTACTTGTTTACTTGTAGACTAATCTATTTTATTTTTCCATTATATGAGTATATATAATGTGATTACCAAAAATCCAGCTTCTATTTCATCGGCAACAAGTACTTTATCGTAGGTCAGTTGAAAGTCCATCTCATCATGCACAAATGGTCTTGGCACGACGTTGGACAAATTGACTGGAATAACATTCTTCTCAACGCTAAAACTCATTGGTGGAACAAAAGTAGGATAACGGATCGTCTTCCCAAACCTATTCTTCACTCTAATATAGATCAGAGTCTGAAGATCAGAGTCTGAAGAACAGCGTCTGAAGATCAGAGTCTGAAGAACATCGTCTAAAGATCAGAGTCTGAAGAACAGTGTCTGAAGGTCAGAGTCTGAAGATCAGAGTCTTAAGATCAGAGTCTGAAGAACAGTGTCTGAAGATCAGTGTCTGAAGATCAGAGTCTGAAGATCAGAGTCTGAAGATCAGAGTCTTAAGATCAAATTCTGAAGAACAGTGTCTGAAGATCAGAGTATGAAGAACAGCGTTTTTGTTGTCAATAGAGTACAATGTGAATTATCTTGCTTCTCATGTGAATTACAGTTGTACGGTATACAATGTGAATTATCTTGCTTCTCATGTGTAAGAGAAAAAAAGAGTTGCATATTGAACATAAAACATATAAAGTTTTCAACTTTGGAAATATGTTGAACTAAAAATTAACAATAAACGTGTTATCCACAATTCATCCAAATTCTGCTGCGATACACATAGTCTCTAGGGGATTACACAAACTTTGTTATAAAATTAGATTAAGCTGTAACACTTATAATTGAAATTCCATATTCTTTTCTATTTTTACTGTTTGCACCAAACATCAGAATTAAGTTGTATCACTTATAAATCAGGATATAATAGATTAATTGTTAGTATTTAATATTTTATAAGGATATAATAATCATATGAGTATATATAATGTGTGAAATTCCTGGCAGGACCTGGTTCTGAACGTAAAACAGAGCACAACTTCTGGTGCAGAAAAATAGAGTGTAACACAGTAACAGTGGTTCAGAAGCAGAAATAAAACAAATAGAAATAAAATGCACAGGTGATTTGTTAACCCAGTTCGGTGCAACGTCACCTACATCTGGAGGCTACCAAGCCAGGAAGGAAATCCACTATGATAGTCCTAGTTCTAAGTTCTCAGCAAACTCCCAGTTTACAACTTATCACCTAGACACTACCCGTATTGACTTCAACCTAGGAACTCCTAGACCTGAGATCCCATCTCACTTCCCTCAGTCAATCACTGCCCCAGTGATTATCAGACTCTAACAAATCAAAGATGAAGACACTCTTCAAAATATAATCAGTCACTGTTGCTTAAAAGCTTGAAGTGATTACAACTCAATAAAACTAAACCAACTCTAACAATTGAGTGGTGTACAAAAACAGAGCACACAGCTCACAGACTGAACACCTAAGAACACTCTATTAAACTGACTTCAGTTGAGTTGATTTTCTTCAATGACAGCGTCCTCTATTTATAGCTTCAGCAACAACATAATTCTTGAACCAAATCCTTCAAAGATATATTCCCAGAATTCTTTAGAAGCAAATAGAAGCAGTTTATTTTCCAGAAATATATTTTCCAAAGATTTCTTTGAAAATATATTCACAAATAATTGAATCCAATCTTCAGAAAATATCTTGCGAAATTCTTCTTCCTTCTAGAAACGCAGCTTGGAATTCTTCAATTAAATCTTCACCAAATCACACGAGAAAATAAACACTCCAAAGCGCAGGAAACAGAACACAGAAAACCAGCTTCTGAAGGTGCTTCTGAAGTCTGCGTCTGAACATTTCAGCTTCTGAAGGTTGCTTCTAAAGGTTCAGCTTCTGAAGTACTGTTCAGCGTCTGAACCTCAGCTTCTGAAGGTTCAGCTTCTGAAGTACTGTTCAGCTTCTGAAGCCCAGCTTCTGAAGTACCGTTAAACTTCTGAAGCTCCCAGCTTCTGAAGTACTGTTCAAAAATGAGGATCAGCTTCTGAAATGCTTGCTTCCAGCTTCTGAAGACGCACAGCTTCTTGTATATTTGATTTTAGCAAACATGAAGCCAACAACCAAATATCCAACAATGTGATTACCAAAAATCCAGCTTCTATTTCATCGGCAACAAGTACTTTATCGTAGGTCAGTTGAAAGTTCATCTCATCGTGCACAAATGGTCTTGGCACGACGTTGGGCAAATTGACTGGAATAATATTCTTCTCAACGCTAAAACTCATTGGTGGAACAAAAGTAGGATAACGGATCGTCTTCCCAAACCTATTCTTCACTCTAATATAGATCAGAGTCTGAAGAACAATGTCTGAAGATCAAAGTCTGAAGAACAGTGTCTGAAGATCAGAGTCTGAAGAACAGCGTCTGAAGATCAGCGTTTTTGTTGTCAATAGAGTACAATGTGAATTATCTTGCTTCTCATGTGAATTATAGTTGTACGGTATACAATGTGAATTATCTTGCTTCCCATGTGCAAGAGAAAAAAAGAGTTGCATATTGGACATAAAACATATAAAGTTTTCAACTTTGGAAATATACTAAGCAAGTCATAATATAACAATTTTGATAGGTGCAGCAAAGAACAAAGTTCAGATAGATAATAGGATACAAACAAAATTTTAACACTTCAACTCTCCTCCTAAACATTGTTCAAAATTGAAAAAAAGACAAAAAGGGCAAACCTGCCAACAAAATAACAGATAAACTCTTAAACATTATTACAAATTTTAAATCAATAACGAAGGAAGCAAATGTATAGTGTCTCATTAACGCCAAATCCAGGAGCACCAATCATAATGAATGCACCCTCCCTAAGCCTTCGAGCCTTGACCATACGATCTCAATCTCCCCCAATTTTAAAGTGTGGATCAGGACGCTAACAAAACAGGAGTGCACAGTCCCAGATATTCCCATTTTCATCCACCAGAGCAATTGCAGTTGTTCTTCCGTCCAAGGCAAGCTGAGAAAACCCAAAGTAAGCAATTTCCTTCATAAAGAAAACAGATCAATGGTTAGTATGTATATAGTTTACACTGGTATAATAATTACAGGATCGTATAAGAAATATACCAAAAAACCAGCATTGATTTCATCTCCAGCAATTCTCTTTTCATAAGTGAGTTGAAAGTTCATCTCATCGTGAACAAAGGGTCTTGGAACAATGTTGGCCAGATTGACACGAATTGAATTCTTCTCAACCCAAAACTTCATTGGAGGATTAAATGTAGGATAACGCATAGTCTTAATTTTTCGTATTATAAGAGATTGAAACCTAAAACTGGAGGAGTAAATGTAGGATAACACATAGTCGTTTCAACCCTAAACTTCAGTGAACACCAATTTTGCACATAATCAGAACTAAAATTATAAGAGATTGAAACCTAAAACTGCATAAGAATCTTAATCTTAATATATACAAATCTTAAAATATAAGGACATATTTTAATATACAAATCTTAATCTTAATATACAAATCTTAATCTATTATGCCCTCTGCTGGGCGCCAATGTTAATTGGTTTTGAAACTGCAAATTGACAACCCTACCCACAATTCTCAATACCACCACACAATTAGCCAATAGGAGGTGAAGCTACACGTAACCATAATTCTTTCTCTCAGAACAGAACAACTTTTCTTCCAATCCATTTTCAATTTTCTCTCCACAAACCCAAACTCTATCTCCCCCTCTCTCCCATACGACAGCTTCTTCTTCCTCTTCTCCCATTTTCAATTTTCTCTTCACAAAGCCAAACTCTCTCTCCCATACGGTTTCAATTTCAGCTCACAAACAAACAAAATCATTACAATTTGTTTTTCCATTTTATGAAGAAAGTGAGATCAGAACAACAAAAAGGAAAGAGTAGAATTTAAAGTACCTGAAGGGGAAAGAACCCTGTCAAAGCATCACCTTCTCATCAAAGTATCACTCTCCATCATCTTCAACATATGAACTCAAACTCAACCAAACCACCATCCATAAAATAAGATTTTTTTTACAAAATTCATAAATCAAAAGAGAAAAACAAAAATGATGAAACAGATGGTTTTGCAACAACTACTGTCATACCCCATTTTTGACCCGTTTTTAATTCGTTTCTCTCGTCTTTTAGGCCAGAAATTTTCGTCGTTTCAAACGAAATTTCGGCAGGGAGGTATTTTAAAATACCTCATATTTTGTTCCGAAGGCGACCGTTTTTTTATTATTTTATTATTTTTTTTCTTTTATTATTATTTGTTCTTTTTATTAGTTTTTATTTTATTTATTTTAGTCTCCTTTTTCTTTATTATTTATTTTCGTTTTATTTTCACTTTCTTTTTTACTGTTTTATTCTTTTTTCAGTTTTTAGTCAGTTTAATTAAACTTCCAGTCCAGGCCCAGAAGGGGGCATTTTTGTCATTTTTCATTTTTCTAACCCTAGTTTTTTTGCACTATAAATAGTGCATTGATTACTGTGCGTGGGAGAAGGTGAATATACAGTAGCAGCAGCCAAAAAACTCAGAATAGCCAAGCCACCACAGACCACCAACACAACCACCGTCTACGGCGGCCACCAACCCAAAATCCAGGATCAAAAACCCTGATCTCTCATCTCTTTCCTTTTCTTTCAGAAATCCAACGCCATTAATCAAAAATAACAACAATCCACAATACAGAATCCACACGGCCAGGCTTCCATGAACCACAACATATCACAACCAACATCATAAATCATGACAAATCAAAACGCAAATCAAAATCCACCCACAGCCACTCATTCACGCGACCACCCCATAACCCAAAACACTAAGACAGCAAAATCCACCCACAACCAGCAAACAATCTAAACCGAACCCACAGTAAACAGCAAAGCTAGCCGAACCCAGCAAGAACACAACGCGACAACCCACCACAAATCCATAACCGAAACGAGAACGCCAAGCCAAAGGTAGTTCATTTTTTTTTCCGAAGGTTTAAGGCTAGATCTAGGCTTTACCAGTACCGATTTTCAAAAAATAATTGTGGATTCAAGAACTAGAGAAAAAAGGATTTCAAAATATGTAGTTTTCTTAAAAAAGGGAGGAGATTCTATTTCCGGCGCGGCGGCGCCGCCACCCATGGCCGGCCAGCCACCGCGCCGGTAAGTAACTTCTGGCCGTGTGTGTTAGAGAGAGAAGAGAGCTTTGAGTTTTCTGTTTTTTTAGAGAGAGAAAGAAGATGGACTTGTGTTGTTTTTTGTGTTTATTTTCAATTTATATTATTGCATTGCCAAGCTTGTGTGTGCGCGGGTCTCAGTGTCCCCATGGACCATCAGGGTTGAACCGTTAGATTTTAGATCTAACGGCCAGCATTATCCCCTGTTTTGATCAGACGCGTTGCACCTTTTGGTTTTTACTGTGTTCTTTCTCTCTTGTGACGTTTGATTAAGATCTGATGGCTGAGACTCTGTCTCCCCATGATCAAATCTGGACACCTCGTTTAATCCGACGATCCAGATTTGATCTGTTAAGCCCACATTCCTTTTTAAGCCCAATTTCTTCATTACTGCTTTACTGCTCTCTTTTAATTCTGCACCCCTTTTTTTTCCCTTCTCTATTTCTTTTTCTTTTATTTTATTTCCTTCTTTTATTTTTACATTTCTTTTTATTTCTCTTGTTCATTTATTTCTCATGCACTTTATTTTACTGCCTTTTAATTTTCAGTCCATCATGCATTTTTTTATTTATTTTATTTTTATTTTATGCATCATTATTTATTTATTGTCTTGCATTTTTATTTTCTTTTATGCATCATATTTAATCTTAGGCCTTGCATTATTTTTATTTTCTTTATTTATTTTCCAACACCATATTTACTTTATGTCTTGCATTTTATTTTCATTTTTTATTTTATGTATCATATTTACTTTATTGTCTTGCATATTTTTATTTTTAGCATCATACTTATTTTATGTGTTGCATTTTTATTTTCTTTATTTTATTTTCAGCATCATGTTTATTTTATGTCTTGCATTTTCACTTTCTTTATTTAATTTATGCACCATATTTATTTATTGTTTTGCATTTCATGCATTTTTTTTATTTTCTTTTTAGCATATTTACTTTAATGCCATTGCAATTTTATTTTATTATTTTTGTCATTTATTTTATTGCCAATTAGAATGTATCTAGGTCCAATGTAAATAAAAATATAAATGAGAATATCGCACCGACACCACATTTATTTTTTACGCTTTATGTAGAGGACGATAACGTAATTTTAACCGTATCCGAGGAAAAGGACCCTCACTTGATCCAACGTCATGTTGAGGGATCCGGCGCGTTTGAACTTATCTCTGCATAACTTAGTCTCTGGACCTTAGAACTTAATCAAAACAATTTTCACAAAAAAAGTCAAAAAAGTCAAAATCCAAAAAACATTTTATAATCAAAAATTTCAAAAAATTAACTTTGTCATTTCTTTCTTAATCAAATTTCAATCAATCTATAATCAATCAAAACATTTTCTTCAATTTAAAACCAATCAAACTCACTTCTCTTTTCATCCTTCTATGCCTCTTCGGCCTCCTATCTTTCTCAAACTTTTTTTTAAACTTTAAAATCAACCAAAACCAATCACTCGGCTTTTTACCCCGAACTACATGATTTTGATCCCATTCGGGTATGTAGGCAAAAGACTTTGTCTTTCCAAATCAATAAAAATAACAAAAACATTTTCTTTCTTTTAAACTCATCACTTTAATCCTTTCTCACACTTAAGCATTTATTTACAAACAAATAATCAATTTTTGCATAAAGATAATTAAAAACAAGAGGTTCCTATAGAGTACTATAGACGTTTAGGGTGCTAATACCTTCCCTTTGCGTAACCAACCCCCGGACCTTGATCTCCCTAAAAAGTAGGGTTTTTCGAACTTTCTCCCTTTTCCTCGGAAAAATAAAAGATCGGTGGTGAACTAAAAATGCGAGTCAATGCTAATTAATAGCTTGATATCCAAAAATCACCGCGACAGAAAATGGCGACTTCACTGGGGACCAAAATCCTAAGTGGGTTAAACCTATCTTGCTTTTCTTTATCTTTATGCTTTATTATTATTTGTAACTGTAAATATGTGCTTAAGTGTTTATCTTTTTACGTGAGTGGTGAGATAAGTCCTATACCTGGACTTGAGGGAAACATAAGATAGGATGGGGTATAATCAAAGTGCCATACCAGGAGTAGTCTTGGGTTTTGGTACATGTGATAACCCCGCTCAATGGAGGTCTCTTAAAAGAAGTACCATGTTGGCATGAGTAGTCGTGTTCGGCATTGATATTTTCAAGTGACCTATGAAGTTGGGGACCTTTAGTTACCTTTAACCCATCTTGGCCTTTTAGGACATAGTGCGGTGGCTAATCAAGAGTAGTCTTGAATTGGTTGATACGCGATACTACACTCAAACGAGACTTTCCTACGGACGTTGTTGGACCGGGAGTAGTCCCGTAACCCGACAATATTCGAAAGTGGTCAATGACTTTGGGAACTTGGTAGAACCCGTGATACAGGTACATGTGAAACCATAGTCCTCACCAATTGGCGTGTTTACCCTCGGCTCCAACACTTTGGACTTAACCTCACCATGTTTTCTCCGTTTCTTTAGCATAACCATGCATACATGCATTCATTCATAAACATTTTTCCATCAAGTATCGAAGGACTTAGACAAGTTTTGTTGTAAACATCGTAGGAATGAACTTCACAAAGAGAAACACTCAGAAATACAATTTCAAAAGCTCGGATTTGACAAACTTAAGGAAGCTGGGATCTTTAGCGACTAGTCCGGGGGATTTTCCAAACTCGTTATGGGAGATCATTCGGCATCCTCAAGTTAGAAATATCGGGACTTTTTCAAGATTTTTACTGATGAACTTCTGAGCATATCCCTTGGCTTCGTTCCTAAAAAGGGGATTGTTTGTAATATTTTAAATGAAACGTTCAAAACTATGGTGTTCACAATCACTTCGACAAGTCCTTCGATAACAAAACTTTTTTTTGCATAAGCATAATCATGCATCATACTGCATTCATAGTTTCCAAATCGAGTCTTACATTTTGTTCACCAATAAAAGGTCAATCTGCCGCAGTCAAAGGAAGTGGCCCAGCGTGTTCATTGCAAGCCTACTCGCATTCACAACACTCAAGCACATCAGAGAAAAAGAATGGATCTGTTAGAGCAAGAAAACCAGAACCTCCGGGAAGAGGTAGCTAATCTCCGGGAAGGGATGGAGAAGTTGACCTCCATGATGAATGCTCTGTTAGCTTCCCAAGCCCAAACGTCAGTTCCTCAGCCTGCTGTTACTGCTCTTGAGCAACCAATCTCGATTGCTTTGCCAACCTCTACCGTGCTTACTCCTCCGCCCGGTCTGTCATTCACTCAAGCGGCTGCAACAAATTCAACACCTCTTATCCACACCGTCCAACAGGAGGCCGTACCTATCTTTCGTGCTAAAAGTGTTGGAAATTTTGACAGGATGGACGAGCTTCAAGAGAAATTTGATGGGATGCAACGAGAGATTGAAGCCCTCCGTGGAGGAGATTTGTTTGGCAAAGATGCTCGAGAACTCTGCTTGGTTCCTAACGTTGTAATACCGCCTAATTTCAAGGTCCCTGACTTTGAAAAGTACAAGGGGAACACATGTCCACGAAGCCATTTGGTGACGTACGCAAGGAGGATGTCTGCACACACCAACAATCATAAGCTCCTCATTCATTTCTTCCAGGACAGCTTGACTGGGGCCGCTTTGATGTGGTACATGAATTTGGAAAGCGCTAATATCAGAGCTTTCAATGACTTAGGGGAAGCCTTCATTCGCCAGTACAAGTACAATCTGGACATGGCCCCCGACAGAGACCAGCTCCAGGCTATGGCCCAAAAAGAAAAGGAAACCTTCAAGGAATACGCCCAACGTTGGAGAGAGATTGCTGCACAAGTCAACCCGCCTCTAGAAGAGAGGGAGATGACAAAGGTTTTCTTGAAGACTCTCGGCCAATTTTACTATGAGAAAATGGTTGCCAGTGCGCCAACAGATTTCACCGAGATGGTAAATATGGGAATGCGTCTGGAAGAAGGAGTCCGAGAAGGATGTTTAGTCATGGAAAGTGCTTTTGATGCCAACAATACAAAGAAGTTTGGGAATGGCTTCTCAGGAGAGAAAGAGGAAGAGGTAAGTATGATGGCCCATAGGCAGCCTCAGCAACAACATCAACAACAGCCTCGACAACAGAATCGGTTTCAGTGGATATCCCATTTTGATCCAATCCCTATGGCATATGCAGAGTTGCTCCCCGCTTTGCTTGATAAAAATCTTGTTCAGACTAAGGCACCTCCTCAGGTACCAGAACGGTTGCCAAAGGGGTATAGACCCGATCTCTCTTGCGCTTTCCATCAAGGGGCACCCGGTCACGACATTGAGCCCTGTTACGCCCTGAAGGCCGAAGTCCAAAAGTTGATCCAGGCTAATATCTTATCCTTCAAAGAGTCAAACTCCAATGTGCAAGCTAATCCACTACCGGATCATGAGACCTCATCTGTTAATTTGGTGCAAGATTGTCCAGAAGCTTATCCTGTTGAAGACAATCTTGAAGAAGGTGCCAGTTAATTTTGTGACACATGGCAGAATTTACCGCGATTGGATCGCTGTTGACGTTCCGTTTCGCTTTTCTTTTTTCCGAATAACAGTTTGTTGTTTTCGCTTTTAGTTTTTATAAAAAAATCCTTTCGTTTTACCTGAGACGAAAGTGAACTTTTTAGGGCTTTTTGTTTCATGCATTCCCATCATTAAATAAAAGGTCGTTTTGTCCTCGATTTTTATCTTTTTATATCTTGTTTTTTTTTTCTGGAAAATGGTAACACAAAAAAAAAACCAAAAAGTTAATTATTTTTCTTTTATTTGTTTTCTTTTTACTCATTTTCAAATGTATGCATCAACTTATTTTCTCAAATCAATCATCAATCATTTAAAAAGCTTAAACACCAATAAACCCGTTGAACACTGTAACCCTATGCTCTCTCCCGACTTTGAGTTCCCTGTTTACGAAGCTGAAGAGGAGAAGGATGAATAGATTCCCGAAAAGATCTCTCTGTTACTAGAATATGAAAAGAACATCACTCGGTCTCATGAAGAAGCACTAAACTTGGGTTCCGAGGGACTGCTGCTACGGTATTCCTGATAAAAATTCAGATGAATGGTGCCATCGAGGCTGCAAAAAAAAAACAAAAAATAATAGCAAAGGCAAAAAAAAAAGAAAACAAAAGCAAAAAAAACACAACAAAAGCAAAAAAACAAAAGGAAAAAACAAAGAAAAATACATCAAAAAGATGGTGCAGAAGATGGTAACCACCTACAAGGACGTGCATGCGATGTTACTGAATGCTTTACACAGATATCGTACTTCAGTGCGTACCTCAACAGGGGCAACCCCCTTTTCTTTGGTATATGGCATGAGAGTTGTTCTCCCCGTAGAGGTTGAGATTTCCATCAATGAGAGTTCTAATGGAAGCCAAATTATCAGAGGCTGAATGATGTCGAAACAAATATGATCGGTTGAACTTGCTTGAAAAGAAACGCATGAAGGCCTTGTGCCATGAGCAATTATATCAAAAGAGGATGAAGCAAACTTTGACAAGAAGGTTCGTCCCCGTGTGTTTCAAAAAGGAGACCTCGTGCTCGAGAAGATCCTATATTTTCAACCCGATTCTAGGGGCAAGTGAACGCCTAACTATGAAGGTCCATATGTCGTCAAGAGAGCTTTCTCTGGGGGCGCACTAATTCTTACGACTATGGATGGTGATGAGCTCCCTCGTCCTGTGAATGCGGATGCAGTCAAGAAATACTTTGTCTAAAAAAAAATAGAAGAACAGCTCGGTAAGTCGAAAACCCGAAAGGGCGGCTTAGGCAAAAATGAGCGTCTCGGTGGATCGAAAACCTGAAAGGGCGGTCCAGGCAAAAATTAGAGACATAAAACAGAAAATAATCATCCTGATAGGTCGAAAACTTTGAAGGGCGATCTATGCAAAAGTTAAGGATCAAAAGACAAAGTAACTGCATTGGTCTGATCTCTACTCACTTGGGGCACATTAAATGTCAAAGAGACTCTGAATCTGAAGCATCCAAATAGTGAAATTCAAAGTTGTCAGGGAGAATAACGGTTATTGTGTTCAATGTACCTTCCCCTAATATTTACCATTTTCCAAACTTTGTAAGATCCGTGGAGCCATGCCATTGGCAAGTCACCACTCCTTTAAATAAATTTGAGTCTGTGGCCTTTCATTTGGAATTCTCATTTATTCAGTTTATAAAACTTCTTCTATTTTTGACGGTAGTGTCTGAAACAAAATATTTTTCAAAATCATAAATATTTTTTTCATGTCTTTTTGAAAAGCACAAACAACAAACACATTTTCTTTGAACTCCTGAATAAGTGAAGGGTGTGTCAACAGCTATCCTGAGAACGGATAAACTCTGCAGTGCTGAACATGGTCAATTGCTTAAAAAAAAAAAAAGAAAAAAGAAATATATGAAAAGAGAAAAAGAAAGAGCTCGGTAAGTCGAAAACCCGAAAGGGCGGCTTAGGCAAAAATGAGCGTCCCGGTGGATCGAAAACCCGAAAGGGCGATCCAGGCAAAAATTAGGGGCATACAAAAGAATACATTCCCGGTGGATCGAAAACCCGAAATGGCGGTCCAGGCAAAAATTAGGGATTCAAAAAAGGCAAAACAAAAATAAGCATGACCACAGAAGCACCAGTTCTTCTACCATGGTTTTTGGATTGGCACGCTCTCCCCAGGAAGTGTCTACTCCCCATCAGTTGTTGCATATGTCGGGCTTTACCTCATCATTGTTTTGATATGCCCCAGTGGCATCATCCCCATTGAAGATTACCAAGTGTTTGTGATGCGACGTCGGGTCACTTTCCATTTTATCCGTCCAATCTTGTCTTATCAAGTTTATCATTCGTACAATCATACAAGTTAGTCTTTCATACAATCATACAAGTCAGTCTTTCATACAATCATACGAGTCAATCCTCTATCCAGTCATACAAATTCGTGTCGTCATTCATGCATTCATACATTCATGCATATACACATTCATGTATATACAACATATAGGCAACATCATTTATACATGGTTGCATTAACCACCCTGAGTCTTGCTTTAATCGTCTTTTCATGCCAATCAATCATGAATAATTTGTAACCGTCTCTCCCCAAGTGTCATCCCCAGTGTGTCTGGTCCAGAGATGTCACCCTCTTTTCGCCAAGTGGCAGTTCTTTAATGAACAGCTTGCATCTTCTTATCCAGTCTTTTGTCGTCAGTGGCAAGTTCGGCATCATCCGAACAGCTGACATTTATCTTTTATCTTGTCGTCAGTGGCAAGTTCGGCATCATCCGAACAGCTGACATTTATCTTTTATCTTGTCGTCAGTGGCAAGTTCGGCATCATCCGAACAGCTGACATTTATCTTTTCTCTTGTCGTCAGTGGCAAGTTCGGCATCATCCGAACAGCTGACATTTATCTTTTATCTTGTCGTCAGTGGCAAGTTCGGCATCATCCGAACAGCTGACATTTATCTTTTATCTTGTCGTCAGTGGCAAGTTCGGCACCAACCCGAACAGCTGACATTTACCTTTTTGTTTCCTGTCGTCAGTGGCAAGTTCGGCACCAACCCGAACAGCTGACATTTATCCTTTTATCCTGTTGTCAGTGGCAAGTTCGGCAACAACCCGTACAGCTGACATTTATCCTTTTATCATGTCGTCAGTGGCAAGTTCGGCACCAACCCGAACAGCTGACATTTATCCTTTTATCCTGTCGTCAGTGGCAAGTTCGGCACTAACCCGAACAGCTGACATTTACCTTTTTGTTTCCTGTCGTCAGTGGCAAGTTCGGCACCAACCCGAACAGCTGACATTTATCCTTTTATCCTGTCGTCAGTGGCAAGTTCGGCAACAACCCAAACAGCGGGCATTTACCTTTGTTTCTTGTTGTCAGTGGCAGTTCGGCATTAACCCGAACAGCTGACATCTATCCCCAGTGAAACCATGTTATCCCCAGTGGAGCCGAGCCCCATTTCTTTAATAGACTCGGGTATCCTTTTGTTTTGTTATCCCCAGTAGAGTCATCTTCGCCGTCTTGCATTCATATTTGCATCGCGAGCATTCGCAACATTACATGCATAACATCACATGCACATCATTGCATTCATAGTATTTTCCAGTCGAAATTGGTCAAAAATGGTGTACTCTGTATTTAAGTCTCTTCGACCCGTCGATTAAAAATTTTCACTTTTAAATCTCCGTAACGAAGAAACTTAAATAGGGGCATCTGTCATACCCCATTTTTGACCCGTTTTTAATTCGTTTCTCTCGTCTTTTAGGCCAGAAATTTTCGTCGTTTCAAACGAAATTTCGGCAGCGAGGTATTTTAAAATACCTCATATTTTGTTCCGAAGGCGACCGTTTTTTTTATTATTTTATTATTTTTTTTCTTTTATTATTATTTGTTCTTTTTATTAGTTTTTATTTTATTTATTTTAGTCTCCTTTTTCTTTATTATTTATTTTCGTTTTATTTTCACTTTCTTTTTTACTGTTTTATTCTTTTTTCAGTTTTTAGTCAGTTTAATTAAACTTCCAGTCCAGGCCCAGAAGGGGGCATTTTTGTCATTTTTCATTTTTCTAACCCTAGTTTTTTTGCACTATAAATAGTGCATTGATTACTGTGCGTGGGAGAAGGTGAATATACAGTAGCAGCAGCCAAAAAACTCAGAATAGCCAAGCCACCACAGACCACCAACACAACCACCGTCTACGGTGTAGTACCCTAATTTTGTCCTAAGCATTTTAAAACAAAAAAATCAAAAAAATCAAAGAGGGGAAAAAGTCAAAAGTCAACAAAAGTCAACAGAAAAGTCAACATTTTAAAAATGCTGACTTCGCACTGCGAAGCTCCCTTCGCACTGCGAAGTCTGCGATTTTTCTGAAGATTTTTGGTTTCTTTGATTTAATTCCAGAATTTGTTGCATATCATTTCCATAATTATTTTAAGTAGCATTCATGGCTAATTGGGCCAAGCAAAACCAGAATTGAAGGACTTGCCATTAATGCCAAGGTTGGAAGCTTTTTCTTCCAACCTAGCATGTGACAAGCAAGTGGGCTTGCCCTTGGGCAGCTCTAGTCCCTCCCATGTGACCTGCTAACCACCACAAGGTTGCCAGCCACCTGCTTGAGGACTTTCCTCCTGCTTGCTTCCCCAAAAACCAGTCAAACTAGCTGGATTTTCTCACTTGAAAAGCCATGAGTGCCTACTCTGTTTTTGCAGCAGCTTTTCACCCTCTCACACCAGCCAATTATAGCCTTTTTCATCCCTCAATCTCTGCACATTACAGTGCACGTTTTCATTGATCAACCATTGAGATTGCAAGGATTGATCCCCAAGCATTAGCCAATTGCAATTCAGCTTTGTTCTTCATCATTACCTTCTAGAATTGGTTGAATTTGTGGCTGAAATCAGGCTGAGTCTTGCCCCTTGGTACAAGGCAAGGTTGCCTCTATCCATTAGCATTTAATGCAAAAGGATCCAGCTTGATCTTAGCCACAAATCAGCTGAATTTTGGGATTTAGTAATGATGAAAAAGATTTGGTTTTGGCCTATAAATAGAAGGCAATGCCCAAGGTTCCAAAAAACAATTAACAACAGCATTTCAAGAGCAGAAACTCTACTCATTTTAGCTTACAAACCTCCACAAAACAACCAGAAAAAACCAACCCAACACAAAGCTTTACCAAAGTTCAAGTTCATCACAAATATTCAAACCTCTTGCAAAAGTCTTCAACCAAATCAAATCAAGTGCAGCTGGAGCTTTGCTAAGGAGTTCTGTAAGTTTCTAAGGCTTTATATTGCATTTACAATTGTGTTTGCATAGCTATTTTGGCTCAAAACATTTGATTCTAAAAAACCCCTTTTGAATTTCAAAGAAATCCCAAGGTTTTCAAAACATCAAAACTGGTTTGTCCAGCCTTTTTCACCCCAAAAACTCAAAGCTTTTCACCCACCTATAAGGTCCTGAGTGTGTTCAGAAGTTGTTTCTGAACAAAAGTTCAGAAACAACTTCTGAACTCAAAATTTCGCATGCTTCGCAGTGCGAAGTCATGGTCGCAGTGCGACCATGACAGAACTCAGAATCTGAGTTTTCGTGTCAAAATGACCAATTTTTGAGGTTCTAGCCCCAGAGCTCAGAACCTAAGAGTTTTTAAATCCATGTCTTTCAAATCATAACAAGGATTTTGCATAATTTTGACAAAATCACAAGTTCGTATGACCATTATGTGGATAACTTGCAAAACAAGTTATGTTCTCAAACTTTCAAAACCACATGAACAAACAAGCTATGTTCATCATTCCAATCTAAACTTGAACAATAAATATTGTTCATGATTTTCAAAACTCAAACATGAACATACGCCGAATACGTTCGCATTTTCGCAAAATGAGACGAACTTGTGCGTTTTCTAGCAAATTTGCTAAACCTTCCCATTTTGGGTTTTCAAACCAAATGTTTTGACATACCTTGGGATTTCTAAAGAATTCAACCCAAAAACATGAATGAAAAAGGGATGGTGTGACGTATGTCTCTCCATCGCCCCGATTGTACGAATGCGTGACGTATGTCTCGTCGTCCGGGCAATCGTCATTCCTTTTTTTAATATGTACAACCCCAACCAAACCAAATATTGACCCCTTGTGGTCAATCCAAACCTTTTGGTCCCCCGTGGCCATTAGATTCAATTGCCCGACTCTTCGGAGTCCACTCGGTCAATGATTGACTCGTATGAGTCCATTGCACCTCTCTTGGCCCCACAGCGACCAATCAACCCTTTACTCTAACGGACGTACCTTTTAACAATTCTAATGCGATTCACGAACAAACGCTTAATAAGTCTCCCAAGCGCGAGCATACAAGCTATACGCTTAATAAGTCTCCCAAGCGCGAGCATACAAGCTACGTTTTAATCGCAAGAATTCGGTTAAAACATCGTCCATCTAAAAACAACCAACACATGTACGTTTTTCTACAAAGAACTACGTACGCTTTGAATTCTCCGACTACCGGGAGATACGTAGGAGCAAGATCGACATCTTGTCAAGCGCAATAATAAAAAGTTTTTTCTTTCTTTTCTTTCGTTTGTTTTTATCTCTTTTCCCCCTTTTTTTATTATATTTTTGACATAAATGAACATGCGCGCAAAGTATTTAAAAACAATTCAAGCTTTAACCAAATAGAAGGTTCCCGTTGAGTACAACGGACGTGAGGGGTGCTAATACCTTCCCCTCGCGTAACCGACTCCCGAACCCGACAATGGTTGCGATGACCAATTCCTATCCTCATCGTCAAAGGGTTTTATTATCGTTTCCCTTTTTTCAAAAAAAAAAACTTAAGGGTTTATCAACGTTCCCTTTACACAAAAACTTTGGTGGCGGCTTCACAAAGGCCCTCCGAGCGTTTGCGAACGACCTCGGAGGATTTGCGCGTCTTTTTCCCAAGGAAAAAAACGAGGTGCGCACAGCTGGCGACTTCACTGGGGACCATGTTCCCATTAGTGAGTCAAGCCTAACCTATTTGGTTTAAAGCCAATTGTTTTATTTTCTTTGCGTGCCATGTTTATTTATTTTATTCATACATGTTATATTTATGCTTTATGTTTATATTTGCTTTATCTGCTTTATATTCATATCATATATATCAAATGCGGGGGTTACTTGAGTGATGTTACTCCACATTGTTCGGGTTAATGCCGGACGTGTGAGGCTCTCTACCCGAGCTTGAGAAAAAAACTAAGTTAGAAGGAGGTTGTGTGCGGAAGCCCGCGTTGACGTATGTCCGTGAGGTAGGATGTCCAACCCCGCTTAGATGAGATTTTCACGTGGAATTAATTGAAGTCATGTCGACGTATGTCCATAGACAACCCTAATTCCATGTGAGGTCTATGACTCTAAGGACCTCTTCTTAGGAGATTTCACAATTTAGAGCCTACATGTGAGGATGGGGGGAAGTTCCGAACCTTCATAAACCATACCCTTGCATATCATTTGCATTCATGAAAGTAATTTTCGCATCATTTTGCTTTATAGGAGTTTAAAAAGAACAAACAAATTTTAGCAAAAAGAAATATGGATTCCGGGAACAAAAACACGCTCGTCTTCAAGCTCAAGATTCCTAAGCCAAGCACAATCGTTCCCAACAAAGTGGAGGAAGAGCTTAAGGTTAAAATTCGGGAGTTAGAATTAAAACACCTTCTAGCTTTGGGAGAGATCACAAGGACGAAGAGAGACCGTGATGAAGTAACGAACTCTCTCCTAGTATGCCAAAAACGGCTAAGAATCTCCGAAGGGAAGCGAGATTGGATAGGAGGCGGCTTGGTTAGTGCAGATGCCAACCTTGTGACCAAGGACGAAGAGTTGGAGAGAATTCTACATTCCAACCAAGAGCTCAAGAAGTTTGGCGAACTAGCCATTGAAGCTCAACGGAAATGGAGGTTGAAATTTCAAGAGAAAAATCAACAGCTCCAAGAAGTAGTGAAAGACTACAAAGAGCAGCTTCAAGCCGAACGCGTCCAGCGGCAAAGACATGAGAGTCTCTCTCATCAAGGGAGGCTAAAGTGCAATCATCTCGAAGAAGACATCAAGAAATTCGAAGAGTACTTCGACAAGATTGCAAGAGCTCATGGGGACCACATTGCACAACTACACGATGAAGTTAGAAGTGCAAGAGTCAAGCTAGACCAGCGCAAGGAAGTGATTGAGTATGTATGGCAAGACGCCACCCGATTAAGTGAGGATTTCACTAAATTGGTTGCATTCTCAAATTTGGTAATCACCCAACTTCCAAAGAAGCTAGCGGAGGCCGAGATGGTCATGCCCTACTTTGTCATCCCTATGGAGATCCAGAAGTTTATGAAGTTCTGCAAGGACACCATAGATTTCTATAGGGAGGAAATGAGCAAAGCCGAGAAGCGAGCGGCTATTTGATTTGTAATAGCATTAGTTACACTTTGTAAACGAATGTTATTTAATCAAATATATTTTGAAGTATAATCAATTTCCCGGTCTTTAATATTTCGAATTTGCTAATATTAATCATGCACCTTTAAACTCCATAAAGCAAAATAAAAAAAAACGCATATTTTGCATACTCATAGCATACATACATCCACATGCATCTTCATGCATTTTTTCAAAAAAAAAACTCATTCATTTCCCTAAAAACAGTTCAAAGCAATCATAGCCCGAAAACCCCGAAAGCCCTCGGTCCAAGAACCAGATATTCAACACTCGTACGGAACACGAGCTAACAAACAAAGGATCATGGACAATTTGGAACAAACTCAAGCGGCTTTGAGAGAAGAAGTTGATGGAATGAAGGGAAAGATGGATCAGATGCTAGAGTTAATGCAAGCTCTATCGGCACGAGAAAGTAACCCTCGCCCAACAACGGATGCATCCAATGTGCAATGGCCTCTTTATGGTTTACCTCCGAACTATACCCCACCCTTCGAAAATGAGGGTCAAGGACCACCTCCACCACCGCTCACAATCCCCGTAAGGAATGAAGAGCGTCGTCCTCAAGGAACATCCACTACTCAGCATGAAGTAATTCCCCATGATGTGGAAAATAGTCAGCTAAGGCAATCTGCTCCCGACACCACCCACCAAGACAATGATACCACCCAAATGTATCGAGTTTTGGAAGAAAGGTTGAAAGCTGTCGAAGGGTTCAGCTCATACGGTGCCCACAACGCCCTGGATATGTGCCTAGTGCCCGACGTGGCAATTCCTCCGAAGTTCAAAGCACCGGACTTCGAGAAATACAAAGGAATTCAATGCCCTCGGAACCATCTAAGGATGTTCTGTAGGAAGATGGCAGCGTACGCAATGAACGAGAAACTCATGGTGCATGTGTTTCAAGATAGTTTAAGCGGAGCGTCCTTGGATTGGTACATGCAGCTCGAGCGTACCCATGTCCAAACTTGGAAGGATCTAGCCGATGCCTTCCTAAAGCAATACAAATATAATTTGGACATGGCTCCAAATAGGATGCAACTACAAAACCTCCTACAAAGAAGCAACGAGTCCTTCAAGGAGTACGCTCAGCGGTGGAGAGAACTAGCTTCTCGTGTACAACCACCACTATTGGAAAGAGAACTTGTCGACACCTTTATGGGCACACTTCAAGGCCCATATTACGACAAGATGATTGGAAGCACGTCTGCCGGTTTCTCCGATCTAGTCATGGTCGGTGAAAGAATAGAAGACGGAGTAAAGAGAGGAAAAATCCAAGGCTCTCCAGAAGCTCAAAGTGGAGCTAGAAAGCCCCCCAGCAATTTTACAAAAAGAAAGAGGGGGAGACAAATGCTGTTCTAGTGGGACCATCCTACCCACCACCAAGTCAAATGCCTCACTACCACTATCCTTATGTGGCAGCAGCAACGGCTCAAGGGCGTTACTCACCTCAAGTGATTCCCGCAAATCCACCTCGACAACCAGTAGTGTTGCCGCAGCAAAATCAACAGCAACAACAACAAGGCGGGTACCCATCAAGGAATCAAGCGAGCTCAAGGAACAGTTATTTTAATAGGCAGTTTGATCCTGTACCTATGTCTTATGGTCAAATCTTGCCATACCTAATCCAAAAAGGTATGGTCGAGACAAGACTACTACCACCAATGTCGCCACCATATCCACATTGGTACGACGCAAATGCCAAATGTGATTTCCACGCAGGATCCGTGGGGCACAATGTCGAAAACTGTAGAGTTTTCAAACACAAGGTGCAGGATCTTATTGACAAGAAGCTGTTATCCTTCAAAGAGGAAAACCCCAATGTAAAGAACAACCCATTGCCGGGGCATGCGAGTCCCTCTGTAAATGCGGTGGAGGAACAAGAGGACTTTGGTCCAGTCAAAAGGGTATCCAATGTTAAGACTCCCCTGTCAATTATAAGGGAGCGTTTAACCGGCTTTGGATTATTCGAGGAAATGCACGCCAACTGTGAAGCCTGCAAGGTCAGCCCGAATGAGTGCGAAGAGTTGAAGAGCTGTCTTCAAGAGTTAATGGACCAAGGTTGGATCCAAATTGGCTATATAAAGGATGGCACGGACGTTGCTACCTTAGAGTCTAACAACCCAAAACCTCTCGAGATCCCATACCAAAGGAGAGAGGTACCAATGCCAATACAACCCATAACATTCCACGTACCTGCACCCTTCTCTTTTGAGAGCACGAAGAGGGTACCATGGAATTACCGACCTGTGGCCTATGTGGAAGGAAAACCATTAGCCAAAATCGAGCCCAGCATCACTAACATTACCGGTGTTGGAGGAATGACCAGAAGCGGTAGAGTCTTCGCTCCGAAAGAACTCGGGAAGACGCCAGCCGTACTACCAAAGGAGCCGCTCAAAGAAAAGAGCGTGGAGGAAGAGGAGAACCAAGCGGGGCCTTCTCAAAAGACAATCCCGCAAAAAGAGGCCGAAGAGTTCCTAAGGATAATCCAAAAGAGCGAGTATAAAATCATTGACCAGCTAGGTCAAACTCCCTCCAAGATCTCCATGCTATCCTTACTACTAAGCTCGGAAGCACACCGAGAAGCACTACTGCGGATCCTCAATGAGGCACATGTCACCAAGGACATTCCGGTGGACCAATTCGACGGGATAGTCGGAAATATTACCTCAAGTAGGTACTTGGGTTTCAATGGCGATGAGCTACCCGACGAGGGGCACATTCATAACCGCGCCTTACATATCTCCGTGAAATGCATGGACCACATTCTCTCAAGAGTGCTAGTGGACACGGGGTCATCATTGAATGTCATGCCCAAGACTACTCTCCTCAAACTATCATGTGAAGGGACCGTGATGAAGCCCAGCGCCTTGGTCGTAAAAGCTTTCGATGGATCAAGAAGAGCCGTCATAGGGGAGATCGACTTACCAGTCCAAATCGGGCCTAAGGTTTTCACCATAACCTTCCAAGTCATGGATATTAATCCAACATATAGTTGTCTTCTCGGACGACCATGGATCCATGCGGCCGGAGCCATTACCTCTACCCTGCACCAGAAGCTGAAGTTCATCATTGATAACCAAATGATTGTAGTTTCCGGGCAAGAGGACATGATGGTAAGCCATCTCTCATCTTTCCGTTATATAGAAACGGATGAAGAAGCTGTGGACGTCCCATTCCAATCTTTGGAAGTGGCGAATGTCGTGACATTGAGCTCAAAGCCCAAGGAAGAGGCTAGGACAGCCATGTCATCATGGAGGGCGATAAGAGAGGCCCTAGAAGAAAGCCGACCCACTGGATGGGGCAAGTTAGTGGACATACCGGAGAAGAAAAATCGCTTCGGGTTGGGGTATCATCCATCAGCCGAAACTTTCTCAAAGCCTTCAAAGCAAGGGATTCTCCCCATTTCGGAAACATTCATCAGTGCGGGGTTTATCCATGAAGATCAAGTGGCTCTACTCGAAGACGTAGACGAAGACGTGCCTGATTTGGTGTACCGTTGCGCTTCGGATGAAGCTTTGAACAATTGGAGGGCTATCGCAATTCCCGAGATCATTACCAGGATCAAGTAATAAACCATGTTTGTTTGTTTTTTTTTACTTTTAAAAAAAAATCATTTAGCTCTGCCCAAGGCAAATGATTAGTCGTGTGGGGCCCCCATGTTTTAAAAGTTATTTACAATCATGAATAAAAACACTCTTTTATGTTCATTCGAGTCTTTTTCTTTTTGCATTTGTTTTAAAAAAAAATTTTCTATAAAAAACCTAAAAAAAATCATACTCATGCAGATCTACACATCCACCCTCCAAAAACAACACTGCCTTAAACCCTTATGACTTCGATTTCCCGATTAATCAAACGGAAGATGATGAAGAGGACGATTATGAACCGCCTGAAGAATTGTCTAGACTTGCAAATCAAGGGGATAGGGTAATACAACCTCACCAAGAATCAGTTGAAAAGGTCAACTTGGGGACCGAAGAGGATAAGAAAGAGGTCAAGATAGGAGCCTCCCTGCACGAGGATGTGAAAGGAAAGTTGATTAAGCTTCTGCAAGAGTACGTGGACGTATTCGCTTGGTCGTATCAAGACATGCCGGGTTTAGACCCTAACATCGTTGTACACAAGCTGCCACTCAAGCCGGAATGCCCGCCAGTGAAGCAGAAATTGAGAAGAACTCGACCCGATATGGCTCTCAAGATCAGAGAGGAGGTCAAAAAGCAATTCGATGCCGGCTTCTTAGCCGTAACCAAGTATCCAACCTGGGTTGCAAACATTGTGCCAGTTCCGAAGAAGGATGGCAAGGTGAGAATGTGTGTGGATTATCGGGACTTGAATAGAGCAAGCCCAAAGGATGATTTCCCGCTACCACATATCGACATATTGGTGGACAACACAGCCCAATTCTCAGTCTTTTCCTTTATGGATGGCTTCTCGGGATATAACCAAATCAAGATGGCTCCAGAGGACATGGAGAAAACTACATTCATCACCCCATGGGGGACATTCTGCTATAAGGTAATGCCTTTCGGATTAACAAATGCCGGGGCAACATACCAAAGAGCAATGGTGACCCTTTTCCACGACATGATCCATAAGGAAATAGAGGTCTACGTCGACGACATGATTGCCAAATCCCAAACGGAGGAGGATCATCTAGTCCATCTACAAAAGCTTTTCGAACGCCTAAGAAAGTTCAAGTTGCGCTTAAATCCCAACAAGTGCACATTCGGCGTTAGATCCGGGAAGTTATTGGGCTTCATCGTCAGCCAAAGAGGTATTGAAGTGGATCCTGATAGGGTAAAGGCCATCCAAGAAATGCCAGCGCCAAATACCGAGAAAGAAGTCCGGGGTTTCTTAGGAAGATTGAACTACATCGCCAGGTTCATTTCACACATGACAACTACCTGCGAACCAATCTTCAAGCTGCTAAGGAAAAACCAAGCCGTTCATTGGAATGAGGATTGCCAAGAGGCGTTTGACAAGATCAAACAATACCTGCAAGAACCACCAATTTTAATACCTCCTGTTCCGGGTAAACCCCTCATCTTATACCTAACCGTACTTGAAGGATCAATGGGTTGTGTGTTAGGTCAACAAGATGAAACGGGAAGAAAAGAACACGCAATCTACTACCTAAGCAAGAAGTTTACTGACTGTGAAACAAGGTATACTTCACTTGAAAAGACTTGCTGCGCTTTAGCATGGGCTGCTCGACGTCTAAGGCAATACATGTTGACCCATACAACTTGGTTGATATCGAAGATGGATCCCATCAAGTACATCTTCGAAAAGCCTGCCCTCACAGGGAAGATAGCCCGTTGGCAAATGCTGCTGTCTGAGTACGACATCCAATATGTTGCTCAAAAAGCCATCAAAGGGAGTGTTTTATCCGAGCACCTTGCTCACCAACCATTGAAGGATTATCAGCCCATACAATTCGACTTCCCGGACGAAGATGTCGTAGCTTTGAATGACGAAGAAGTCACAAGCGATGATGAAGGGCCAGAACCAGGAGCTCGATGGAAGCTCGCTTTCGACGGCGCCTCAAATGCCATGGGACACGGTATCGGAGCAGTTTTAATCTCCCCAAGAAATGGATACCAACCCTTCACAGCAAGGTTATGCTTTGACTGCACCAATAACATGGCAGAATATGAAGCATGTATCCTAGGCCTCGAAGCAGCAATTGATCTAAGGATCAAAAACCTTGAAGTATACGGTGACTCAGCCTTAGTCATCTATCAAGTCAAAGGAGAATGGGAGACAAAACACCCCAATTTAATTCCCTACCGAGCCCGGGTTGTAGAATTGATCAAGCATTTTGATGAAATCAACTTCCACCACATACCTCGAGAAGAAAATCAGGTGGCAGACGCTTTGGCTACATTATCATCAATGTACCAAGTAAATTTCTACAACGAAGCACCAATCATAAGGATGGATCATAGAGACAAACCAGTTGTATGCGCATCAGTCGAAGAGGGACTTGACGACAAACCTTGGTTCTACGACATCAAGCGATACCTCGAAGAGCAAGAGTATCCAGAAAATGTCTCGCACACCGACAAGAGGACCCTCAGAAGATTGGCATCCCAATTCTTCCTCAGTGGAAATACCCTCTACAAAAGAAACTATGACATGGTCCTGCTCAGATGTGTGGATAAACATGAAGCGGACATGCTCATCAAAGAAATCCACGAGGGATCTTTTGGAACCCATGCTAATGGGCATGCAATGGCAAAGAAAATCCTAAGGGCGGGCTACTATTGGTTAACCATGGAAGCTGACTGTTTCCACTATGCCAAGACTTGTCACAAGTGCCAGATTTACGCCGACAAAGTGCATGTGCCACCAACTCCACTGAACGTCATGACTTCACCTTGGCCTTTCTCTATGTGGGGCATAGACATGATTGGAATGATCGAGCCCAAAGCGTCAAATGGACATCGCTTCATCCTCGTTGCCATCGACTACTTCACCAAATGGGTAGAAGCAGCTTCGTATGCAAACGTAACCAAACAAGTGGTAGCCCGATTCATCAAGAAGGAAATCATTTGCCGTTACGGCACTCCCCACAAAATCATCACCGATAATGGGGCAAACCTGAACAACAAGACAATGAAGGAGTTGTGCAAAGATTTCAAGATTGAGCACCATAATTCCTCCCCTTACCGACCAAAGATGAACGGTGCGGTAGAAGCAGCCAATAAGAACATAAAGAAGATCATCCAAAAGATGGTGACAACATATAAGGATTGGCATGAGATGCTTCCCTTTGCGCTACATGGCTACAGAACAGCCATTCGCACTTCAACTGGGGCAACCCCTTTCTCCTTAGTATACGGTATGGAAGTCGTTCTCCCCGTAGAGGTGGAAATTCCTTCGTTAAGGGTCTTGATGGAAACCAAGCTAGAAGAAGCTGAATGGGTCCAAACAAGGTTCGACCAACTGAATCTCATAGAGGAGAAACGTCTGACGGCAATATGTCACGGACAACTCTATCAAAGGAGGCTCAAGAGAGCATTCGACAAGAAGGTCCGTCCTCGAGAGTTCAAAGAAGGAGACCTAGTGCTCAAGAAGACATTACCTATCCACAAAGATCCCCGAGGGAAGTGGACTCCCAGCTATGATGGGCCGTACGTGGTAAAGAAAGCTTTCTCAGGCGGAGCCCTGATCATCACCACTATGGACGGAGAAGAGTTCCCACTCTCAATAAACTCCGATGCAGTCAAGAGGTATTATGCCTAAAAGAAAAAAAGAGAAGAAAAAGCTCGCTAAATCGAAAACCTGAAAGGGCGGTTTAGGCAATAGAGAGCGTCCTGCTAGATTGAAAACCTGAAAAGGCGGTCTAGGCAAAAATTAAGGACATCAAAAAAGGAAATACACCCCGGTGGATTGAAAACTCGAAAGAGCGGTCCAGGCAAAAGTTAGGGGTTAACAAAAAAAAGAAGAAAGGCAATGACTGCAGCATCCAAGCTCCGGACAAGATTCAAGAGGAGAAGAATCGGTCTCATCAGCATCTTCCAACAAACAAAAATCTCGAAGTCATAAGGAAATAGCATGTGTTGTGCCAAAACCACCATTTTCTTTTTGCTTTTTTCTTGTCTTTCTCTATCTCACTTCTTACTTTGTGTATTTTTTTACCCATTCAAGAGGTCAAATCTGCATTGAATAAATTTCCTTTTTGCTATTTTATGTTCTCAGTAGCGCATAAAATTTTGTTTTATTCATGATGAAAATGCTTTAAAATATGGGAAATAAACAAAAGAATTTTCTTCCAAAAAAGAGAAAAAAAAAACAAACAAACATTGCTTTATTTTGAATCTTCGTGAATTCTGAAAGAATTGCGGTAATTCCCACCAAAATATTGCACCAAAGGACTTATGCTCCTTAGCAAAGGCAAGTGCGTAGCTCACGGCACGCGGAGCGCAAACACCCCCAAGGGTTAGGAGGAGCAGAATCCCCAGTAAACACCCTAAAACATCCAAGCACCAACAAAGGCTGGATATCGATCATGCTTCCAAAATGATCCTTATATCCCCATAAGCCAAACCTCATTGATATTCCCCAGGGAGTCTCAACCCCAAACAAAAGTACAATCATTATTGGCAAACCCACACAAATCTTCGGGCAATAGCTCGAACTACACCGGTTTTGATCCCATTCGGGTATGTAGGCAAAGGACCTCGTCCTTCCAAACCGACCAACCAAAAAAAAACAAACAAAACACAAAAAGAGAGCCCAATTGTCATCGGCACAACCACAACCAAGACCGACTTTGCTCGGCACCAAACCAGCATCATTTCATTTTCATTCATGCATGCATATACAAATCATTCACACACATAAATCATGCATCCTCAACAAGGATTCTCCAGTGAGTATCACATATTCACCAACATCCATCAAACATTCAACCAGGGGCACCTATTTAGGGTAAGACCACAGCTCGTTAGGAATCGACATTCAGTGACAGTGCCTGAATAAGATCACCTAGCTTAGGTATCGACCTCTAGTGACAGTGCCTAGAGTAGATCACCTCCATCAATGTTCCACCTCTAGTGACAGTGCCTAGAGTAAATCACCTAGCTTAGGTATTGACCTCTAGTGACAGTGCCTAGAGTAGATCACCTCCATCAATGTTCCACCTCTAGTGACAGTGCCTAGAGTAAATCACCATCCTTAGGTATCGACCTCTAGTGACAGTGCCTAGAGTAGATCACCTCCATCAATGTTCCACCTCTAGTGACAGTGCCTAGAGTAAATCACCATCCTTAGGTATCGACCTCTAGTGACAGTGCCTAGAGTAGATCACCTCCATCAATGTTCCACCTCTAGTGACAGTGCCTAGAGTAAATCGCCATCCTCAGGAATCGACCTCTAGTGACAGTGCCTATATAAGATTACCTTCATCCCCCAGTGGATCTACCTCCAGTGTTAGCGGCTGGATACGATCAACCTTTACCAACCATTGCATTTGCATTTCGCGAAGGACAAAATTCGGGTCCTTCTTTTTACTTAATTGATCTTCGCAAAGAGTTCATGAGATGCCCTCGGCACTCACGCACTCTATGCGAAGACACAATTAAGTAGGGGCAGCTGTAGTACCCTAATTTTGTCCTAAGCATTTTAAAACAAAAAAATCAAAAAAATCAAAGAGGGGAAAAAGTCAAAAGTCAACAAAAGTCAACAGAAAAGTCAACATTTTAAAAATGCTGACTTCGCACTGCGAAGCTCCCTTGGCACTGCGAAGTCTGCGATTTTTCTGCAGATTTTTGGTTTCTTTGATTTAATTCCAGAATTTGTTGCATATCATTTCCATAATTATTTTAAGTAGCATTCATGGCTAATTGGGCCAAGCAAAACCAGAATTGAAGGACTTGCCATTAATGCCAAGGTTGGAAGCTTTTTCTTCCAACCTAGCATGTGACAAGCAAGTGGGCTTGCCCTTGGGCAGCTCTAGTCCCTCCCATGTGACCTGCTAACCACCACAAGGTTGCCAGCCACCTGCTTGAGGACTTTCCTCCTGCTTGCTTCCCCAAAAACCAGTCAAACTAGCTGGATTTTCTCACTTGAAAAGCCATGAGTGCCTACTCTGTTTTTGCAGCAGCTTTTCACCCTCTCACACCAGCCAATTATAGCCTTTTTCATCCCTCAATCTCTGCACATTACAGTGCACGTTTTCATTGATCAACCATTGAGATTGCAAGGATTGATCCCCAAGCATTAGCCAATTGCAATTCAGCTTTGTTCTTCATCATTACCTTCTAGAATTGGTTGAATTTGTGGCTGAAATCAGGCTGAGTCTTGCCCCTTGGTACAAGGCAAGGTTGCCTCTATCCATTAGCATTTAATGCAAAAGGATCCAGCTTGATCTTAGCCACAAATCAGCTGAATTTTGGGATTTAGTAATGATGAAAAAGATTTGGTTTTGGCCTATAAATAGAAGGCAATGCCCAAGGTTCCAAAAAACAATTAACAACAGCATTTCAAGAGCAGAAACTCTACTCATTTTAGCTTACAAACCTCCACAAAACAACCAGAAAAAACCAACCCAACACAAAGCTTACCAAAGTTCAAGTTCATCACAAATATTCAAACCTCTTGCAAAAGTCTTCAACCAAATCAAATCAAGTGCAGCTGGAGCTTTGCTAAGGAGTTCTGTAAGTTTCTAAGGCTTTATATTGCATTTACAATTGTGTTTGCATAGCTATTTTGGCTCAAAACATTTGATTCTAAAAAACCCCTTTTGAATTTCAAAGAAATCCCAAGGTTTTCAAAACATCAAAACTGGTTTGTCCAGCCTTTTTCACCCCAAAAACTCAAAGCTTTTCACCCACCTATAAGGTCCTGAGTGTGTTCAGAAGTTGTTTCTGAACAAAAGTTCAGAAACAGCTTCTGAACTCAAAATTTCGCATGCTTCGCAGTGCGAAGTCATGGTCGCAGTGCGACCATGACAGAACTCAGAATCTGAGTTTTCGTGTCAAAATGACCAATTTTTGAGGTTCTAGCCCCAGAGCTCAGAACCTAAGAGTTTTTAAATCCATGTCTTTCAAATCATAACAAGGATTTTGCATAATTTTGACAAAATCACAAGTTCGTATGACCATTATGTGGATAACTTGCAAAACAAGTTATGTTCTCAAACTTTCAAAACCACATGAACAAACAAGCTATGTTCATCATTCCAATCTAAACTTGAACAATAAATATTGTTCATGATTTTCAAAACTCAAACATGAACATACGCCGAATACGTTCGCATTTTCGCAAAATGAGACGAACTTGTGTGTTTTCTAGCAAATTTGCTAAACCTTCCCATTTTGGGTTTTCAAACCAAATGTTTTGACATACCTTGGGATTTCTAAAGAATTCAACCCAAAAACATGAATGAAAAAGGGATGGTGTGACGTATGTCTCTCCATCGCCCCGATTGTACGAATGTGTGACGTATGTCTCGTCGTCCGGGCAATCGTCATTCCTTTTTTTAATATGTACAACCCCAACCAAACCAAATCTTGACCCCTTGTGGTCAATCCAAACCTTTTGGTCCCCCGTGGCCATTAGATTCAATTGCCCGACTCTTCGGAGTCCACTCGGTCAATGATTGACTCGTATGAGTCCATTGCACCTCTCTTGGCCCATAGCGACCAATCAACCCTTTACTCTAACGGACGTACCTTTTAACAATTCTAATGCGATTCACGAACAAACGCTTAATAAGTCTCCCAAGCGCGAGCATACAAGCTATACGCTTAATAAGTCTCCCAAGCGCGAGCATACAAGCTACGTTTTAATCGCAAGAATTCGGTTAAAACACCGTCCATCTAAAAACAACCAACACATGTACGTTTTTCTACAAAGAACTACGTACGCTTTGAATTCTCCGACTACCGGGAGATACGTAGGAGCAAGATCGACATCTTGTCAAGCGCAATAATAAAAAGCTTTTTCTTTCTTTTCTTTCGTTTGTTTTTATCTCTTTTCCCCCTTTTTTTATTATATTTTTGACATAAATGAACATGCGCGCAAAGTATTTAAAAACAATTCAAGCTTTAACCAAATAGAAGGTTCCCGTTGAGTACAACGGACGTGAGGGGTGCTAATACCTTCCCCTCGCGTAACCGACTCCCGAACCCGACAATGGTTGCGATGACCAATTCCTATCCTCATCGTCAAAGGGTTTTATTATCGTTTCCCTTTTTTCAAAAAAAAAAACTTAAGGGTTTATCAACGTTCCCTTTACACAAAAACTTTGGTGGCGGCTTCACAAAGGCCCTCCGAGCGTTTGTGAACGACCTCGGAGGATTTGCGCGTCTTTTTCCCAAGGAAAAAAACGAGGTGCGCACATACGGCGGCCACCAACCCAAAATCCAGGATCAAAAACCCTGATCTCTCATCTCTTTCCTTTTCTTTCAGAAATCCAACGCCATTAATCAAAAATAACAACAATCCACAATACAGAATCCACACGGTGTAACACCCATAATAAGATTGCCTAGGATCTTATACGAGTATTAAAATTTCGTACTGGATACATTAATTTACAATATAAAAGTTCATCCAAATATTACATCACATTGTAATATTACAATCCAAAGTTTAAACAACATCTCTGATACATGTACAACCATATAATACATCCATATAATACAATCATCCATAACATATAACAACAGCACGATCAGTCCGTAGCCTTTTCCTTACCCTTGTTGCGTGCTGATTGCGATCCTGCCTGTGAACCTGCACCAGAAGGAATGGGATGAGACATAATGTCTCAGTGAGCTCTACCCAACCTACTGTTTGGCAACCACAGGGAACCTAGGGTCGCCATGCCTACCTTGGCAATTTAGGGGAATTCTAGAATCGCCAAGTCTTTAAATCTATCCCCAAAGGACATGACTTCCTATAACTACAACTATAATCCACCCGTATCTGTAAAACTTCCTGTGACTATAACTTTAACAACTTTATCTATAACTATAAATCATAAAACGAATAAAGTGTTTTATGTTAGCTGTTAGCGTTGAACAAACAATTATCTGAGTTCATTTTACGGAGGGCACCCGGGTGGAGCAACCCCGAGATACGTCTCCCTATAAACCGGTGAAATTCCTATCATATCAGGCTAACACCGGACTCCCTATAAAACGTGTGGACAACCCTCTCGGAGAAGTCCCATCCGGCGAATCCCGGAGTCTGATGAACACGCCACTATAAAACGTGCAAGCACGCCAATGCCTTTAATCTTTAATTCTTTAACTATAACATATAAACATGTAAATTGTCACTGTAATTCTATAACCACCCTGTAACCTATAAACTGTAATCTTTAATATCTTGGCTTATCGTTCTCATAAGCCACCTATAATTGTTGGAGAACCAACCCTATAAGTCTGTCTGTAACTATGCTTGCCGAAGCATTCCTATTAACCTTATATTCATACTATCAATGCATTGCTAAACCCTTGATCACTTATTCCTTATGCATTATAAGTCTATGGATATGTTCACAATGGTGTTTTTTTCTTATTTAATAAAAAGGTTTTCTTTGAAAACAATTACTAAAAAGCCTCGCCGAACACGTACACAGCACTCAGAACGAACCAGAACAGACATGTGCTGTCTGTCTGATTTCGCCCAGCTAAAGGTTGGCGAGATCACTGATTTCGCCGAGCGAAAGCTTGGCGAAAGCTAGGCGAAACAGGGCAGGGAAAATTGCTGAAAATCGCCGTTTTCTCGCCCCGAGGTCGCCTGGCAAAAATGACAGTTCAAAACCTGATAAAAGTGTGATTTTTCCACCATTTTGACACATTTAAACATACCCAAGCTCCATAACAGCATAAGGAACGATTTACAACTATAAATTGAATGATTAAAGTGTGATTGAACAAGGAATTAGCAAGTACAAGAGATTAGGGTAAAAACTCTATAACTCTATAACTTTACCTATGATGCAAAACACATGAATTTCACTCTAGGAGGGTTCTAACAACCCAAGAGAGCTCACCTATTTTCTGGTTTGGTGTTGGCTAAGCTTCAAACCCTAAGATTCCACTTGTGAAATTCTCCTTCTCTTGATCTTTACCTAGCTTCTCTTGCTCCAAGTTTAACCAAGACTTTGATTGCTTAACATACAAGATTAATGGAAGAAGTTTGATGGTTCAAGGGTGATGATGATGAGGAGGGCGAAAATGAGAGAAGAAGGGAGGATGGTTTTCAGATTTTTAGAGTGAAAGAATGAGTAGAAAACCTTGCCATTTTTCATATTTATCCAAATACCAACTTCCCCAAAATTACAACTTCGCCACTCATCCTAATTACAATCTTGCCATAGCTTGCTCACGAAGTTCTAACGCGTTAAACTGATACGTCTAAGCGGGATATTACACTCTACCCCCCTTAAAGAAATTTCGTCCTCGAAATTTAGGAATTACCTGTAAAAAGATGTGGATAACTCTCCTGCATCTCCGATTCCAATTCCCACGTAGCTTCGCCGTAGGGAGAACCTTTCCATATGACTTTAACAATTGGAATCTCTTTATTCCTCAATGCTTTGACATCACGTTCAATAATCCGTTCCGGTTCGGGTCGAAAAGTCAAATCCGATCTCAAGTCGATAGTTTCCAACTCTACTGGTTGGTGTGGATCAGGAATGAACTTCCTTAACTGTGAAACATGGAAGACATCATGTAATCCTGACATCGCCGGTGGCAGAGCCAATTGGTAAGCTGTTGGTCCGACTCGTTTAAGTATCTCAAATGGCCCAATAAATCTTGGACTCAATTTCTTTGTCCTGAAAACACCTCGTAGTCCCAGCTTAGGGGTGACTTTCAAGAAAACATGACCTCCCACTTCAAACTCTAGAGGTCTTCGCCTCTTGTCTGCATAACTCTTCTGTCGACTCTGAGCAGTTCTGATCTTGTCCTGAATGGATTTAATCTTTAAAGTGGTCTCTTGAATAATCTCAGGTCCCAGAATACTCTTATCTTCAACCTCTGACCAACAAAGCGGTGTCCTACACCTCCTGCCATACAATGCCTCATAGGGTGCCATTCCAATACTAGAATGGTAACTGTTATTATAAGAAAATTCAATCAAAGGCAGATGATTACTCCAACTTCCCCCATCCTCTAAAATGCATGCACGTAGCATATCTTCTAACGTCTGAATGGTTCTCTCAGATTGCCCATCTGTTTGAGGATGATGGGACGTACTCAACTTTAACCTCGTTCCCAAAGCCTTTTGAAAAGCTTTCCAAAAATGAGAAGTAAAGATAGGATCCCTATCTGACACAATGCTGGTTGGAACACCATGTAATTTCACAATCTCCGCTATGAACATTTCTGCATACTGAGCAGCTCTATACGTAGTCCTAACCGGTAAAAAGTGAGCAGACTTAGTTAACCGGTCGACAACTACCCAAATCGAATCATGTCCACGTTGAGTCCGAGGTAACCCTGTCACAAAATCCATAGAGATCTCTTCCCATTTCCACTGAGGAATCTCCAATGGTACAAGCATCCCTGCAGGTCTCTGATGTTCTATCTTCACTTGTTGACACACAATACAACGTGAAACAAATTCTGCAATATCGGTCTTCATCCCCGGCCACCAATAATCTTTCTTTAAATCTTGGTACATTTTAGTGGTACCTGGGTGAATACTGAAACTACTCTTGTGTGCCTCTTCCAAAATCAACCTTTTTAAACTAGCATCATTAGGAACACAAACTCTATCTTCAAACAACAGAGTACCATCAGATGCCCTTGAAAATTCTGAATGTCCAATCCTCCTCTGAAGATCCAGATCTGATTCCTGAGCTTGTGTGATTCTGGACCGCAAATCACAGGTAACATCTAATCTTTGCAACCAAGTGCCATTACCCATCTCAATAACACTGAGGCTAAGGTCTCTAAATTTCTCATACAACCCACAAGTGTGCATCAGCACTTCTGCTCTAATCAAAGATTTCCTGCTTAAGGCATCAGCAACAACGTTCGCCTTCCCCGGGTGATACTTTAACTCAAAATCAAAATCCTTTAGGTATTCCATCCATCTCCTCTGTCTCATGTTCAGTTCCCGTTGATCGAACAAATACTTTAAACTCTTGTGGTCACTGAACAAGTCAAATTGTGCTCCATATAAATGGTGTCTCCATACTTTCAGAGCAAAAACTATTGCTGCCAATTCAAGGTCATGAGTGGGGTAATTCTCCTCATGAGATTTAAGCTGCCGAGAAGCATAAGCTATAACATTACCTTCTTGCATGAGCACACTGCCTAGTCCCTTAGAGGACGCATCACAATAAACCACATACTTCTTTTCAGGGTCTGGTATTGCTAAAACTGGGGCCTTGGATAATTTCTTTCTCAAAGTCCGGAAACTCTTCTCACAATCTTCGTCCCAGACGAAAGGCACATCTTTCCTCGTGAGGCGTGTCAACGGTAAAGCAATCTGTGAAAATCTCATAATAAATCTTCGGTAGTAACCTGCTAGACCCAGGAAACTCCGAACCTCTGTTACATTCGTTGGTCTGGCCCAATTAAGAACAGCCTCAACCTTTGACGAGTCAACTGACACTCCTCCTTTAGAAATAACATATCCCAAAAACTGGATTTCCGATAACCAAAATTCACATTTGCTGAATTTTGCATATAATTGATTCTCTCTAAGGATGTCCAAAACAATCCTCAAGTGCTGCGCATGTTCCTGCGAGTCCTTTGAATAAATCAAGATATCATCAATAAAAATCACCACAAACTGATCCAGGTAGGGCTGAAAAATCCTATTCATGTAATCCATAAACACTGCTGGAGCATTAGTCACTCCAAAAGGCATAACCAAAAACTCATAATGTCCGTAACGTGTTCTGAACGCCGTCTTGGACACATCTGACGATTTGATACGAATCTGGTGGTATCCTGATCTGAGATCAATCTTAGAAAACACTGAAGCTCCTTTGAGTTGATCCAAAAGATCATCAATCCTCGGTAACGGATACTTATTCTTTATTGTTACTTTATTCAGCCGACGGTAGTCGATGCACAATCTCATACTACCATCCTTCTTCTTAACCAACAACACTGGTGCACCCCAAGGTGACACACTGGGCCTGATGAAATGTTTCTGAATTAAATCTTCTAACTGAGACTTCAATTCTTTTAACTCTGATGGTGACATTCTATAAGGCGCCACTGAAACTGGCTCAGATCCTGGAATGAGATCAATAGAAAACTCGACTTCCCGTTCAGGGGGTAAATTACTTATCTCTGAAGGAAAAACATCTAAATAATCATTGACAACCGGAATATCACTGGGACTCAGTTCTGACTCTGAAGTCACAGTAACCATTACATAGAAACCCCTATCCTGAGCACACATGAGCTGAGTAAGCTGATGAGTGCGGTTGATCAACTCTGATAAAGCCACACCTTCGGTCGTATCATCCGTAGGCATAAAGATACACTTTTCCGCACATCCAATATACACATGATTAGCAGATAACCAATCCATTCCTAGGATCACATCAAGTTGTATCATGGGAAGACACACCAAGTCTATGTAGTATGTCTTACTAGACACTGTAATCGGGCAATTTTCACATATAAAATTAGCTACCACTCCGCCTTCAGTAGCGGTGGATACCGTCATAGGAGGTATCAACGGTGACAAAGATAACTGTAACGCTTCTACACACTTGTAAGAAATAAATGAACATGTAGCACCACAATCAAAAAGCACTTTAACTGGAGTTTGGCCTAAGTAACACATACCAGCAATTAAGTCTTCATTGGCCAAAGCCTTTTGGCCATCAAGAGAGTACACTCTACCCTTGCTTGTAGTAGTACCTTCAGCTCCACCTTTACCTTTCTTTTCTGGACAATTTGCCAAAATGTGCCCCGGCTGCCTACACCCGAAACACACTCCTGTTTGCCTCATGCACTGACCATAATGCGACTTCCCGCAATATTTACAAGTGACCACCGCCTGTGATGGAAATGACTGTTTGCCCCTTTTTGGAGAACCCTTAGGCTTGTTCTCTTGATACCTATCTGGAAATTTGCCTTTCCTCTTTTCATATGCTGCAGCTTTCTCTTTAGCGGTCTTAGCAAAACCCGCTTCCGCAACCAAACTATCATGAACCATCTCGTCATAACTGGTATTCCTTTGAAGGCTCACCGCTGTATCAATCTCACCTCTCAACCCACGCCTATACTGATTCATCTTCCAATTCTCATTAGCGGCATACTCGTTGTGAGAGGAGTAATACGACAATTCTTCAAACTTCTTTGTAAACTCGGTGACTGACATGCCACCCTGCTTCAACTCAAGAAATTCCTGTTCCTTCTTTACTTTGTAGGGCATAGGGATATACTTCTCTAACATAGCTTCCTTGAAGTTGTCCCAGTTAATCTCAACATCATTTGCTAACATTCGGCGTTGAGCAGATTCCCACCAATCTTCTGCTGCGCCTCTGAACTGGTTGGTTGCCAATAATACTTTACTCTCTTCTGGACACTCCACCATCCGGAACACTTTCTCTATCTGCTTTAACCATCTCTTGGCCTCTGGTGGCTCACCTTCTCCATTAAACTCTGGAGGGTGATTCCTGTTAAACTCCCGGTAGGATGGATTCGCCACTACTGGTGGTGGTGTCTGCTGCTGGGCACCTTGTCCATGGTGCATCATCTCCATCCATTCATGCTGAGTCTGAGCCTGTTGTTGGGCTTGCTGCTGCATCATAAGCATCATCTGCTGATGCTGCAATGCAGCCTGAGCTTGCTGCTCTTGATATTGTTGCTGCAACGCCTGTTGCTGTTGCATCATTTGAGCCCAAAACTGCATATTAGGGTCTCCTCCGACTTCCTCAGCATTTGCCTGATTTGATCTAGGCCTGCCAGGACCTCTTCTCCTCCCAGACATATTATCCTAACTGTCATACACAAGTCAAAGTGATCAGTTTCAACCAGATATAACATTTAGAATAATGTCCCGGATCCAAGAGATCCACAAACTTGAATTGTATTTTAATGACCCAAGGCACGGTCTGAATCGACCTGCTCTGATACCAAATTGTAACACCCATAATAAGATTGCCTAGGATCTTATACGAGTATTAAAATTTCGTACTGGATACATTAATTTACAATATAAAAGTTCATCCAAATATTACATCACATTGTAATATTACAATCCAAAGTTTAAACAACATCTCTGATACATGTACAACCATATAATACATCCATATAATACAATCATCCATAACATATAACAACAGCACGATCAGTCCGTAGCCTTTTCCTTACCCTTGTTGCGTGCTGATTGCGATCCTGCCTGTGAACCTGCACCAGAAGGAATGGGATGAGACATAATGTCTCAGTGAGCTCTACCCAACCTACTGTTTGGCAACCACAGGGAACCTAGGGTCGCCATGCCTACCTTGGCAATTTAGGGGAATTCTAGAATCGCCAAGTCTTTAAATCTATCCCCAAAGGACATGACTTCCTATAACTACAACTATAATCCACCCGTATCTGTAAAACTTCCTGTGACTATAACTTTAACAACTTTATCTATAACTATAAATCATAAAACGAATAAAGTGTTTTATGTTAGCTGTTAGCGTTGAACAAACAATTATCTGAGTTCATTTTACGGAGGGCACCCGGGTGGAGCAACCCCGAGATACGTCTCCCTATAAACCGGTGAAATTCCTATCATATCAGGCTAACACCGGACTCCCTATAAAACGTGTGGACAACCCTCTCGGAGAAGTCCCATCCGGCGAATCCCGGAGTCTGATGAACACGCCACTATAAAACGTGCAAGCACGCCAATGCCTTTAATCTTTAATTCTTTAACTATAACATATAAACATGTAAATTGTCACTGTAATTCTATAACCACCCTGTAACCTATAAACTGTAATCTTTAATATCTTGGCTTATCGTTCTCATAAGCCACCTATAATTGTTGGAGAACCAACCCTATAAGTCTGTCTGTAACTATGCTTGCCGAAGCATTCCTATTAACCTTATATTCATACTATCAATGCATTGCTAAACCCTTGATCACTTATTCCTTATGCATTATAAGTCTATGGATATGTTCACAATGGTGTTTTTTTCTTATTTAATAAAAAGGTTTTCTTTGAAAACAATTACTAAAAAGCCTCGCCGAACACGTACACAGCACTCAGAACGAACCAGAACAGACATGTGCTGTCTGTCTGATTTCGCCCAGCTAAAGGTTGGCGAGATCACTGATTTCGCCGAGCGAAAGCTTGGCGAAAGCTAGGCGAAACAGGGCAGGGAAAATTGCTGAAAATCGCCGTTTTCTCGCCCCGAGGTCGCCTGGCAAAAATGACAGTTCAAAACCTGATAAAAGTGTGATTTTTCCACCATTTTGACACATTTAAACATACCCAAGCTCCATAACAGCATAAGGAACGATTTACAACTATAAATTGAATGATTAAAGTGTGATTGAACAAGGAATTAGCAAGTACAAGAGATTAGGGTAAAAACTCTATAACTCTATAACTTTACCTATGATGCAAAACACATGAATTTCACTCTAGGAGGGTTCTAACAACCCAAGAGAGCTCACCTATTTTCTGGTTTGGTGTTGGCTAAGCTTCAAACCCTAAGATTCCACTTGTGAAATTCTCCTTCTCTTGATCTTTACCTAGCTTCTCTTGCTCCAAGTTTAACCAAGACTTTGATTGCTTAACATACAAGATTAATGGAAGAAGTTTGATGGTTCAAGGGTGATGATGATGAGGAGGGCGAAAATGAGAGAAGAAGGGAGGATGGTTTTCAGATTTTTAGAGTGAAAGAATGAGTAGAAAACCTTGCCATTTTTCATATTTATCCAAATACCAACTTCCCCAAAATTACAACTTCGCCACTCATCCTAATTACAATCTTGCCATAGCTTGCTCACGAAGTTCTAACGCGTTAAACTGATACGTCTAAGCGGGATATTACACTCTACCCCCCTTAAAGAAATTTCGTCCTCGAAATTTAGGAATTACCTGTAAAAAGATGTGGATAACTCTCCTGCATCTCCGATTCCAATTCCCACGTAGCTTCGCCGTAGGGAGAACCTTTCCATATGACTTTAACAATTGGAATCTCTTTATTCCTCAATGCTTTGACATCACGTTCAATAATCCGTTCCGGTTCGGGTCGAAAAGTCAAATCCGATCTCAAGTCGATAGTTTCCAACTCTACTGGTTGGTGTGGATCAGGAATGAACTTCCTTAACTGTGAAACATGGAAGACATCATGTAATCCTGACATCGCCGGTGGCAGAGCCAATTGGTAAGCTGTTGGTCCGACTCGTTTAAGTATCTCAAATGGCCCAATAAATCTTGGACTCAATTTCTTTGTCCTGAAAACACCTCGTAGTCCCAGCTTAGGGGTGACTTTCAAGAAAACATGATCTCCCACTTCAAACTCTAGAGGTCTTCGCCTCTTGTCTGCATAACTCTTCTGTCGACTCTGAGCAGTTCTGATCTTGTCCTGAATGGATTTAATCTTTAAAGTGGTCTCTTGAATAATCTCAGGTCCCAGAATACTCTTATCTTCAACCTCTGACCAACAAAGCGGTGTCCTACACCTCCTGCCATACAATGCCTCATAGGGTGCCATTCCAATACTAGAATGGTAACTGTTATTATAAGAAAATTCAATCAAAGGCAGATGATTACTCCAACTTCCCCCATCCTCTAAAATGCATGCACGTAGCATATCTTCTAACGTCTGAATGGTTCTCTCAGATTGCCCATCTGTTTGAGGATGATGGGACGTACTCAACTTTAACCTCGTTCCCAAAGCCTTTTGAAAAGCTTTCCAAAAATGAGAAGTAAAGATAGGATCCCTATCTGACACAATGCTGGTTGGAACACCATGTAATTTCACAATCTCCGCTATGAACATTTCTGCATACTGAGCAGCTCTATACGTAGTCCTAACCGGTAAAAAGTGAGCAGACTTAGTTAACCGGTCGACAACTACCCAAATCGAATCATGTCCACGTTGAGTCCGAGGTAACCCTGTCACAAAATCCATAGAGATCTCTTCCCATTTCCACTGAGGAATCTCCAATGGTACAAGCATCCCTGCAGGTCTCTGATGTTCTATCTTCACTTGTTGACACACAATACAACGTGAAACAAATTCTGCAATATCGGTCTTCATCCCCGGCCACCAATAATCTTTCTTTAAATCTTGGTACATTTTAGTGGTACCTGGGTGAATACTGAAACTACTCTTGTGTGCCTCTTCCAAAATCAACCTTTTTAAACTAGCATCATTAGGAACACAAACTCTATCTTCAAACAACAGAGTACCATCAGATGCCCTTGAAAATTCTGAATGTCCAATCCTCCTCTGAAGATCCAGATCTGATTCCTGAGCTTGTGTGATTCTGGACCGCAAATCACAGGTAACATCTAATCTTTGCAACCAAGTGCCATTACCCATCTCAATAACACTGAGGCTAAGGTCTCTAAATTTCTCATACAACCCACAAGTGTGCATCAGCACTTCTGCTCTAATCAAAGATTTCCTGCTTAAGGCATCAGCAACAACGTTCGCCTTCCCCGGGTGATACTTTAACTCAAAATCAAAATCCTTTAGGTATTCCATCCATCTCCTCTGTCTCATGTTCAGTTCCCGTTGATCGAACAAATACTTTAAACTCTTGTGGTCACTGAACAAGTCAAATTGTGCTCCATATAAATGGTGTCTCCATACTTTCAGAGCAAAAACTATTGCTGCCAATTCAAGGTCATGAGTGGGGTAATTCTCCTCATGAGATTTAAGCTGCCGAGAAGCATAAGCTATAACATTACCTTCTTGCATGAGCACACTGCCTAGTCCCTTAGAGGACGCATCACAATAAACCACATACTTCTTTTCAGGGTCTGGTATTGCTAAAACTGGGGCCTTGGATAATTTCTTTCTCAAAGTCCGGAAACTCTTCTCACAATCTTCGTCCCAGACGAAAGGCACATCTTTCCTCGTGAGGCGTGTCAACGGTAAAGCAATCTGTGAAAATCTCATAATAAATCTTCGGTAGTAACCTGCTAGACCCAGGAAACTCCGAACCTCTGTTACATTCGTTGGTCTGGCCCAATTAAGAACAGCCTCAACCTTTGACGAGTCAACTGACACTCCTCCTTTAGAAATAACATATCCCAAAAACTGGATTTCCGATAACCAAAATTCACATTTGCTGAATTTTGCATATAATTGATTCTCTCTAAGGATGTCCAAAACAATCCTCAAGTGCTGCGCATGTTCCTGCGAGTCCTTTGAATAAATCAAGATATCATCAATAAAAATCACCACAAACTGATCCAGGTAGGGCTGAAAAATCCTATTCATGTAATCCATAAACACTGCTGGAGCATTAGTCACTCCAAAAGGCATAACCAAAAACTCATAATGTCCGTAACGTGTTCTGAACGCCGTCTTGGACACATCTGACGATTTGATACGAATCTGGTGGTATCCTGATCTGAGATCAATCTTAGAAAACACTGAAGCTCCTTTGAGTTGATCCAAAAGATCATCAATCCTCGGTAACGGATACTTATTCTTTATTGTTACTTTATTCAGCCGACGGTAGTCGATGCACAATCTCATACTACCATCCTTCTTCTTAACCAACAACACTGGTGCACCCCAAGGTGACACACTGGGCCTGATGAAATGTTTCTGAATTAAATCTTCTAACTGAGACTTCAATTCTTTTAACTCTGATGGTGACATTCTATAAGGCGCCACTGAAACTGGCTCAGATCCTGGAATGAGATCAATAGAAAACTCGACTTCCCGTTCAGGGGGTAAATTACTTATCTCTGAAGGAAAAACATCTAAATAATCATTGACAACCGGAATATCACTGGGACTCAGTTCTGACTCTGAAGTCACAGTAACCATTACATAGAAACCCCTATCCTGAGCACACATGAGCTGAGTAAGCTGATGAGTGCGGTTGATCAACTCTGATAAAGCCACACCTTCGGTCGTATCATCCGTAGGCATAAAGATACACTTTTCCGCACATCCAATATACACATGATTAGCAGATAACCAATCCATTCCTAGGATCACATCAAGTTGTATCATGGGAAGACACACCAAGTCTATGTAGTATGTCTTACTAGACACTGTAATCGGGCAATTTTCACATATAAAATTAGCTACCACTCCGCCTTCAGTAGCGGTGGATACCGTCATAGGAGGTATCAACGGTGACAAAGATAACTGTAACGCTTCTACACACTTGTAAGAAATAAATGAACATGTAGCACCACAATCAAAAAGCACTTTAACTGGAGTTTGGCCTAAGTAACACATACCAGCAATTAAGTCTTCATTGGCCAAAGCCTTTTGGCCATCAAGAGAGTACACTCTACCCTTGCTTGTAGTAGTACCTTCAGCTCCACCTTTACCTTTCTTTTCTGGACAATTTGCCAAAATGTGCCCCGGCTGCCTACACCCGAAACACACTCCTGTTTGCCTCATGCACTGACCATAATGCGACTTCCCGCAATATTTACAAGTGACCACCGCCTGTGATGGAAATGACTGTTTGCCCCTTTTTGGAGAACCCTTAGGCTTGTTCTCTTGATACCTATCTGGAAATTTGCCTTTCCTCTTTTCATATGCTGCAGCTTTCTCTTTAGCGGTCTTAGCAAAACCCGCTTCCGCAACCAAACTATCATGAACCATCTCGTCATAACTGGTATTCCTTTGAAGGCTCACCGCTGTATCAATCTCACCTCTCAACCCACGCCTATACTGATTCATCTTCCAATTCTCATTAGCGGCATACTCGTTGTGAGAGGAGTAATACGACAATTCTTCAAACTTCTTTGTAAACTCGGTGACTGACATGCCACCCTGCTTCAACTCAAGAAATTCCTGTTCCTTCTTTACTTTGTAGGGCATAGGGATATACTTCTCTAACATAGCTTCCTTGAAGTTGTCCCAGTTAATCTCAACATCATTTGCTAACATTCGGCGTTGAGCAGATTCCCACCAATCTTCTGCTGCGCCTCTGAACTGGTTGGTTGCCAATAATACTTTACTCTCTTCTGGACACTCCACCATCCGGAACACTTTCTCTATCTGCTTTAACCATCTCTTGGCCTCTGGTGGCTCACCTTCTCCATTAAACTCTGGAGGGTGATTCCTGTTAAACTCCCGGTAGGATGGATTCGCCACTACTGGTGGTGGTGTCTGCTGCTGGGCACCTTGTCCATGGTGCATCATCTCCATCCATTCATGCTGAGTCTGAGCCTGTTGTTGGGCTTGCTGCTGCATCATAAGCATCATCTGCTGATGCTGCAATGCAGCCTGAGCTTGCTGCTCTTGATATTGTTGCTGCAACGCCTGTTGTTGTTGCATCATTTGAGCCCAAAACTGCATATTAGGGTCTCCTCCGACTTCCTCAGCATTTGCCTGATTTGATCTAGGCCTGCCAGGACCTCTTCTCCTCCCAGACATATTATCCTAACTGTCATACACAAGTCAAAGTGATCAGTTTCAACCAGATATAACATTTAGAATAATGTCCCGGATCCAAGAGATCCACAAACTTGAATTGTATTTTAATGACCCAAGGCACGGTCTGAATCGACCTGCTCTGATACCAAATTGTAACACCCATAATAAGATTGCCTAGGATCTTATACGAGTATTAAAATTTCGTACTGGATACATTAATTTACAATATAAAAGTTCATCCAAATATTACATCACATTGTAATATTACAATCCAAAGTTTAAACAACATCTCTGATACATGTACAACCATATAATACATCCATATAATACAATCATCCATAACATATAACAACAGCACGATCAGTCCGTAGCCTTTTCCTTACCCTTGTTGCGTGCTGATTGCGATCCTGCCTGTGAACCTGCACCAGAAGGAATGGGATGAGACATAATGTCTCAGTGAGCTCTACCCAACCTACTGTTTGGCAACCACAGGGAACCTAGGGTCGCCATGCCTACCTTGGCAATTTAGGGGAATTCTAGAATCGCCAAGTCTTTAAATCTATCCCCAAAGGACATGACTTCCTATAACTACAACTATAATCCACCCGTATCTGTAAAACTTCCTGTGACTATAACTTTAACAACTTTATCTATAACTATAAATCATAAAACGAATAAAGTGTTTTATGTTAGCTGTTAGCGTTGAACAAACAATTATCTGAGTTCATTTTACGGAGGGCACCCGGGTGGAGCAACCCCGAGATACGTCTCCCTATAAACCAGTGAAATTCCTATCATATCAGGCTAACACCGGACTCCCTATAAAACGTGTGGACAACCCTCTCGGAGAAGTCCCATCCGGCGAATCCCGGAGTCTGATGAACACGCCACTATAAAACGTGCAAGCACGCCAATGCCTTTAATCTTTAATTCTTTAACTATAACATATAAACATGTAAATTGTCACTGTAATTCTATAACCACCCTGTAACCTATAAACTGTAATCTTTAATATCTTGGCTTATCGTTCTCATAAGCCACCTATAATTGTTGGAGAACCAACCCTATAAGTCTGTCTGTAACTATGCTTGCCGAAGCATTCCTATTAACCTTATATTCATACTATCAATGCATTGCTAAACCCTTGATCACTTATTCCTTATGCATTATAAGTCTATGGATATGTTCACAATGGTGTTTTTTTCTTATTTAATAAAAAGGTTTTCTTTGAAAACAATTACTAAAAAGCCTCGCCGAACACGTACACAGCACTCAGAACGAACCAGAACAGACATGTGCTGTCTGTCTGATTTCGCCCAGCTAAAGGTTGGCGAGATCACTGATTTCGCCGAGCGAAAGCTTGGCGAAAGCTAGGCGAAACAGGGCAGGGAAAATTGCTGAAAATCGCCGTTTTCTCGCCCCGAGGTCGCCTGGCAAAAATGACAGTTCAAAACCTGATAAAAGTGTGATTTTTCCACCATTTTGACACATTTAAACATACCCAAGCTCCATAACAGCATAAGGAACGATTTACAACTATAAATTGAATGATTAAAGTGTGATTGAACAAGGAATTAGCAAGTACAAGAGATTAGGGTAAAAACTCTATAACTCTATAACTTTACCTATGATGCAAAACACATGAATTTCACTCTAGGAGGGTTCTAACAACCCAAGAGAGCTCACCTATTTTCTGGTTTGGTGTTGGCTAAGCTTCAAACCCTAAGATTCCACTTGTGAAATTCTCCTTCTCTTGATCTTTACCTAGCTTCTCTTGCTCCAAGTTTAACCAAGACTTTGATTGCTTAACATACAAGATTAATGGAAGAAGTTTGATGGTTCAAGGGTGATGATGATGAGGAGGGCGAAAATGAGAGAAGAAGGGAGGATGGTTTTCAGATTTTTAGAGTGAAAGAATGAGTAGAAAACCTTGCCATTTTTCATATTTATCCAAATACCAACTTCCCCAAAATTACAACTTCGCCACTCATCCTAATTACAATCTTGCCATAGCTTGCTCACGAAGTTCTAACGCGTTAAACTGATACGTCTAAGCGGGATATTACACACGGCCAGGCTTCCATGAACCACAACATATCACAACCAACATCATAAATCATGACAAATCAAAACGCAAATCAAAATCCACCCACAGCCACTCATTCACGCGACCACCCCATAACCCAAAACACTAAGACAGCAAAATCCACCCACAACCAGCAAACAATCTAAACCGAACCCACAGTAAACAGCAAAGCTAGCCGAACCCAGCAAGAACACAACGCGACAACCCACCACAAATCCATAACCGAAACGAGAACGCCAAGCCAAAGGTAGTTCATTTTTTTTTTCCGAAGGTTTAAGGCTAGATCTAGGCTTTACCAGTACCGATTTTCAAAAAATAATTGTGGATTCAAGAACTAGAGAAAAAAGGATTTCAAAATATGTAGTTTTTTTAAAAAAGGGAGGAGATTCTATTTCTGGCGCGGCGGCGCCGCCACCCATGGCCGGCCAGCCACCGCGCCGGTAAGTAACTTCTGGCCGTGTGTGTTAGAGAGAGAAGAGAGCTTTGAGTTTTCTGTTTTTTTTAGAGAGAGAAAGAAGATGGACTTGTGTTGTTTTTTGTGTTTATTTTCAATTTATATTATTGCCTTGCCAAGCTTGTGTGTGCGCGGGTCTCAGTGTCCCCATGGACCATCAGGGTTGAACCGTTAGATTTTAGATCTAACGGCCAGCATTATCCCCTGTTTTGATCAGACGCGTTGCACCTTTTGGTTTTTACTGTGTTCTTTCTCTCTTGTGACGTTTGATTAAGATCTGATGGCTGAGACTCTGTCTCCCCATGATCAAATCTGGACACCTCGTTTAATCCGACGATCCAGATTTGATCTGTTAAGCCCACATTCCTTTTTAAGCCCAATTTCTTCATTACTGTTTTACTGCTCTCTTTTAATTTTGCACCCCTTTTTTTTTCCCTTCTCTATTTCTTTTTCTTTTATTTTATTTCCTTCTTTTATTTTTACATTTCTTTTTATTTCTCTTGTTCATTTATTTCTCATGCACTTTATTTTACTGCCTTTTAATTTTCAGTCCATCATGCATTTTTTTATTTATTTTATTTTTATTTTATGCATCATTATTTATTTATTGTCTTGCATTTTTATTTTCTTTTATGCATCATATTTAATCTTATGCCTTGCATTATTTTTATTTTCTTTATTTATTTTCCAACACCATATTTACTTTATGTCTTGCATTTTATTTTCATTTTTTATTTTATGTATCATATTTACTTTATTGTCTTGCATATTTTTATTTTTAGCATCATACTTATTTTATGTCTTGCATTTTTATTTTCTTTATTTTATTTTCAGCATCATGTTTATTTTATGTCTTGCATTTTCACTTTCTTTATTTAATTTATGCACCATATTTATTTATTGTTTTGCATTTCATGCATTTTTTTTATTTTCTTTTTAGCATATTTACTTTAATGCCATTGCAATTTTATTTTATTATTTTTGTCATTTATTTTATTGCCAATTAGAATGTATCTAGGTCCAATGTAAATAAAAATATAAATGAGAATATCGCACCGACACCACATTTATTTTTTACGCTTTATGTCGAGGACGATAACGTAATTTTAACCGTATCCGAGGAAAAGGACCCTCACTTGATCCAACGTCATGTTGAGGGATCCGGCGCGTTTGAACTTATCTCTGCATAACTTAGTCTCTGGACCTTAGAACTTAATCAAAACAATTTTCACAAAAAAAGTCAAAAAAGTCAAAATCCAAAAAACATTTTATAATCAAAAATTTCAAAAAATTAACTTTGTCATTTCTTTCTTAATCAAATTTCAATCAATCTATAATCAATCAAAACATTTTCTTCAATTTAAAACCAATCAAACTCACTTCTCTTTTCATCCTTCTATGCCTCTTCGGCCTCCTATCTTTCTCAAACTTTTTTTTAAACTTTAAAATCAACCAAAACCAATCACTCGGCTTTTTACCCCGAACTACATGATTTTGATCCCATTCGGGTATGTAGGCAAAAGACTTTGTCTTTCCAAATCAATAAAAATAACAAAAACATTTTCTTTCTTTTAAACTCATCACTTTAATCCTTTCTCACACTTAAGCATTTATTTACAAACAAATAATCAATTTTTGCATAAAGATAATTAAAAACAAGAGGTTCCTATAGAGTACTATAGACGTTTAGGGTGCTAATACCTTCCCTTTGCGTAACCAACCCCCGGACCTTGATCTCCCTAAAAAGTAGGGTTTTTCGAACTTTCTCCCTTTTCCTCGGAAAAATAAAAGATCGGTGGTGAACTAAAAATGCGAGTCAATGCTAATTAATAGCTTGATATCCAAAAATCACCGCGACAACTACCTTTAATAATCAATGCCAACGGTTCCTGTCATGGCCGACGTGCACCACAACGACCCCCTCTTCTCTCACAGAGGCACGCCCATCCCCCCTCTCTTCATCTCTTTCGCCAGTCCCCTCCAACCACCACACTCATCATTCAATCCATCATCATCAAAACATAAACAATACACAAACAAAAAAAAAAACACAAAACACCATTGCTCAACCCATAACCATTTAAGTCCCAAGAATCCTTCCCTAATCCGCCAAAAGATGCAGCGAGAATATAGGGTTTTCAAGGAAATCTGAGAATAGATTCATTAATACTGAAAAGTGAACAAATGAAATTATGAACACTTACATATTCGAAGCCGCTCACTTTCGCCACCAGCCGATCCATTCATTGAATCTTACAACCTGCACAATCGGATTCAATAAAAAAAGCAAAGGATTCACCAATTTTGCACAGAATCGGAACTAAAATTAGAAGAGATTAAAACCCTAAAACTGCATAAGAATTGATTCATAATAAAATGGAAAATAAATTGTGATGATTTTGTTTGTGAGTTGAAATTGGAAATTGAAACCGTATGGGAGAGAGAGGGGGAGAGAGAGTTTAGGTTTGTGAAGAGAAAATTTAAAATGGATTGAGAGAAGAGGAAGAAGAAGCAGCCGTATGTGAGAGAGAGGGGGAGAGAAAGGAAGAAAAGAAGCAGATACAGAGGAACGTGAAGAAGCATATACGATGCAGGGGATATTTTGCGCGTATCATTTGCTTGTCTCTAATTGGTCAATTTTGGTGGCAGTACTTGAATAGTGTAAGGGCAATGCTTTTATTTTGGCACCCAATAAAGGCATTTTGAACCTCCAAGGTCAAGGCACATTGGCACCCATGAAGGGGCAAAACAGTAAAATTGGGTAGGGCTGCATTAGGGTTTTGCTAGGGCAAACATGCAGACCCGTTTCTTCCATTTGTATATATTAAGATATCGTTATGAAATCAATACTGTTGTTAAAGTGGAAATAGGTTAAACCGGCCTATAATCAGTTACAACCTAACTTACGTCGAGAATTTCTAAAAGTCTAGTGAGGTAAAAATATAAGGCCACATACCATAACAAACTTTTTTTAATCTATCAGACGGTCATCGGTCTACTTAAGTAAAAAAAATAGAATTTTTAAAAGTCCAGTGAGTTAAAAATATCAAGCCACGTACCATAACAAACCTTTTTTAATCTACCAGACGGCTAGACCGGTCTACTTAAGTAAAAAAAATTATTTTATTACTATTATATTAAATTGTTTGCTTTAGATTAAATTAAAAAAAAGTTAACTTTTTTTGATATTTAAACTTATTAATCTACATTAATTTTTCAAATATTTAAATGTGTTATATAAACTATAATTGAAATATGATATCATATATAGTCAAATTCTCTAAAATGTCATGTTAAATAACAAAAGGGAGATTAATCTCTGTTTTTTTTAAAAAAAAGCAAAGGGAGATTAATATCAGTGGACTATTAGTTTGTTAATATTTAAACATAAATATGATTACTTGTTTAAATTCGTTCGTATGACATAAGCTTTTAAGCACGTATCAAGCTTTCTTAAAAAAAAACGACATATCAGGCTTTCAAAAGTTCAGGTGTAAGCCTAAAAAATGAACCTGTCACATGCTACAGACCAAACTCATATCTTCAATTGTTTGTCAGACTAGACTTAAGTTTTACGAAGTCTAATTCCTTCAACATATTTTCACTTCTAAGTACTGCTGACGGACACTACCTACTTTTTATCTACACATAATGACACTCACTTATTAGCATAATGACTGAAATTCACACATTTTAAATGTGGAAAAGTGGAGTGTCTAGAGTTCGAACTCTGACCCCTGTATATATTATGCATTGTCCCTACCAAGTGAGCTAAGTTCAAGGGGACATACACTTTTTTATTCTATAATACAATATTTAGTGGATAATGAACAACACAACCAAAAAAATAAATAAAATTTACCCAAATACTCTTTATGATATGGAGTACTTCCTCTTTAATACATTTCATTTTAAACAATTTTTGTGTCTTTTTTACTTGTCACCTTTACAATTTAAGGTTACTTTTTTTTGTCAATTTTATCGTTATGTCACATTAATCATCTTACCCATTTTCTATAAAGTAATTGCTAAAAGATTTGAAAAGGTTAACGATAATTTTTTCGTACATCTACTCCACAAACAACCTTATCTCAGTTCAAGTAAAATTAATTGTAAATATAATTTTTTTAGGACTTTAATGCTGAGGGAGAGAGATTAAATGGATGAAGCGGTGGTGTGGAAGTAAGAGAAGACTATAATGGAACAATATTTACAAAAAAAAAAACTCTTCCTTGGTAACCAAGAAAAAAAAAAGAATCCAAAAACGACATTAAAAAATGGAGGGAGTGTGTGTATAACGTTTATGAATGTATACTAGCAAGAGGAGAGAGGAGGAACAAATATAAGAGATAGATAGGGAAAAAAGAGAGAGTAAGGAAATATGTGAATGAAAAATATGAGAGAAAGAGAGATTTTTTTTTAAGGACGAGAGAAAGAGAGATGGCGGTGGAAGAATACTAATAATTATGTAGTGTTTTTTTGTCTTTTTGATACTCTATTCATAAATAACTTTTTTACTATAGTTTAGGAGATACAAAATAGTAGTTTTTGTCGAGCCCCTCACTCTCTTTTTTTGTTCGGTCCCATGATCACGTTACATATTTTTTCATGTAAGTAAACACAAGTTACAATAGATGAGTTATTCAGTGGAGCTGTCCAGGAGAAGCTCCAAGAATACTATGAAATGATTAAGGTGAAAATACAATGTTTAGGTTAGAATGAATGGATCTCTTCTTCTTTCTAAGTTTTTCGTTTTATAGTCCTCACTTCCTTGATCTAATGTGCCTCTCTTTGTATGTCAAGGCCTATTAAGTTAACCTTATGAGATCCACATAGCTTGTACGCACATGTCCTGTAGCGCGTGGAGCCGATTACTCTTTCTTTGCACAACTCATCTGTTTAAGGCGTGTGGAGTTAGGGCATGCAAAGCTCGCATCACTTGTTTGTGCAAGACATATAGCATGTTATGAGATGCTTCCTAAAGAACCACAATGTTACTTGGAGAATAATTTGAGAGAGAGAGAGAGAGAGAGAGAGAGAGAGAGAGAGAGAGAGAGAGAGAGAGAGAGAGCTGGTGTTGAAGGTGAAGCTCGAGTGACCTGAACGACCAAGTCAAGCTAGGCATGCTGAAAAATGGATCTCATTTGACATGAACAATCAAGTTGAGATAGACATGTTAAAGGTGGAGCTCATGTGACCTGAACGATCAAGTTGATTTAGGCATGTTGAAAGTGGATCTCATTTGACTTGAATGATCAAAATGAGCTAGGCATGTTGAGGGTGGGGTTCATGTGACCTGAACAATCAAGGTTAGATAGGCTTACTGAAGGTGGAGCCCATGTGGCCTATACGATCAAACTGAGCTAGACATGCTAAAAGCGGAGATTAGCTTGACACGTTGAATATTCAATGTATAATAAAGTCAACGTTGTATGGTCCTCCATACCAGTCCATGATCAAACACGAAACACATTTTTTGTCATGTCGTTGTTGAAACAAAACGGGTTTGTACAATGCATCTGAAGTATTGATGATAACAAGGTATTAAAAGAACAATTGGATATGCTAATATATGCTCAAGTGTGCAGGTCCATAAACTAAAATTCATAGTATAAAGTCTAGTTTTGACCCTGGAAGAATGTATACAAGAGCATTTGGAAACTATAGAGAAGCTGAAGTTCTGAAGAACATCAGACTCTGGACAAGTGTAACTTCTGACGGATCAGACTCTGAAGTTCTGGATTTTGAAGAAGTATATTCTGAAGGTCATCAGATTCTGAAGAAGGAAGACTCTGAAGGACACATAAGATTTGTCGTCTTCTGAAGATGTCACCATCAGACACAGATAGTACACTTTGTCTTCTTCTGATCACGTGCAGATACAAACAAAGAACTTCAAGGACAAATGGAATGAATGAATAATTCCTCTTTCAGCAAAGGAATTTCAAATTCCTTTTCAAGGGCATTAACCAAATCAAGGAACATTCCAACGTTCATGAACATGCTTCTCAAAGACTCTGTTTTATGCGCTGACACCTCTCCAACGTCTCTTAATTCTTCTCTTGTATAAGGAGCTGAAGACTTGAAGAATAAACAAAGACTCTGCAGTTTTTACAAGTGCCCTTACTCTGTCAAATTCAAAAGCGTATATACACTTAAGAATTTATTACAAAGTTCATATCTTAGAAATTCTTAAGTCTTAAGAGTCTTACTCTGTTTTGTAAATTGTTTACACCTCTGATTGTATATCAAGTGTAAAACCAAACAATCTTTTATTTGATTAAGTTAGATTGTAAGAAGTCTCTTTCAGTTGTGATTGAGCATTAAAAGTCTCTTGTTTGTGTGCTTGAGAATTTGGAAGTCTCTTTTTTGTGTGCTTGAGCATTTGTAATCTTTAGTGATTATAGTAGAAATCCCTTGGAAGTGCAAGGGGACTCGACTACTCTCGGTTTGTGGGACAAACCAGTATAATTGTTTTGTGTCTCTTTCTTTGTGTTTGAATTAATTTGTTGCATTCAGAACCTAGATCAGAATTTGAACCCATTCAGACTCTGACCGGTAAAACACGCATAAAAGGTTTGAAAAAGTCAACACAATTCAACCCTCCATCTTGTGTTTTTCTCACATTCAGTACCTTTTTTGTTGCAAATCAAATGCACCTTTTATAGTTTAAAGAATAAATAGGAGATAATGATACTTTAGAGACTAAATCAGATACATATAATTATTTAGAACACATGTTTATTCAAAAGATAAATTAGAACACATTTTTTTTAAAAGGAGCAAGCTTAATGCATTTTATTAATGAAAATAGATTCAATACATGTTGGGATGTTGGAATAAATGCGGAAACTAGCTTTCGACAAAGTTATCCTAGCTAAACTATGATCAAATTTGTTTGTTTGTCTCCTAATGAACTTACCATGGGAGTTCGTAAGATCAATGCTAAGCAGATATGCATAATGCCTAATTATATTATATAACTAAATTTTGATACACCAATCTACTTCCCATAAATGTTGTCTACAATCGTCTTGGAGTCTACTTTGAAATCCATATTCCAAAGTTGTAAGTCTCTTACCCATTCCATAGCTTTCAAGAGACCAAGAGACTCCCCAATATCAACATCAAGGATATGGAAATCCACTCGGTTCGAGCCAGCACAAGGGCTTCTTCTTCATCTCTGATACATATGCCTATATCCACTCTGTCCAGAGCTTCTAAGAAAGAGGCATCAACATTACATTCGTATCTCCCTTGCGATGGTTTAGACCAATTTGCATCATGTATAGTAACATGACCTGGACTTACTAGTTGCTTAATCTTTTGAGCGTTCTTCTAGCTTGATAGCAGTGACATGGCTCTGTCGCAAATAGCCTGACAGGTATCTGAGGAATCATTCCAACCTTACTATTCCTATTTTTCCATATACTCCACATTAGAGTGTTGAAAGTTGGATGTGAGAAAGTTGCAGCCGATGAAGAATTTCGAAAATGGTGGAGGATAAATCACCAGGATTGAAAACAACATTTGACACTTCGATCCATAGTGCCACCATCTGCCAACATTGAACACTTTTGGGAAAAAGGAATAAAGTGTGTGTTCTATCTTCCTCCTCATTGCAAAATGGACACTGCATAGGGCAATTTACACCCCTAACATGTAACTGAAGCCGAGTTGGGAGGCAACCACAAATAACTCTCCAAAGAAAATTCTTGATTCGAGGTAGTATTTTGCTTCGCCATTACTGATTCCAATTTGATTATGTGTTGTTGAATGATTAAGATGTTGTCCATGATGCTTCTGTAAGCACTGCAAACCGAGTAAATTTCACTCTTCTCACCATATAGGTTTATCTTTCTGCACCGAAACAAAAAGTGGTGTTATGCATATTTGATAAGCTGAGATGTTGTCAAACAATATATGAATATTCTCCATATGCCACTGCTCGGTGTTCGGAATCAGCAAATCAACAACTTTAAGGGATGCCATAGCAGGATTCATATCTCGAGGCGGAAGAATAGTATAATTACCCTAAATCCAAGATGAATTGTAAACCGATATGTTGGTTCCTGACCCAATCAATACTCCACTTGAAACCATATTCGACAACAAAACCATATTCGACAACAAACTTAACCCTCCAAAGACAATAAATTAGAACACATATTTATTCAATATAATCATCTTGCTAAATTTAATTTAGAATATGATTATTTAGTTCACTTATACTATGATAAAATAATTTTACAATCAATCATTTATTTCCAATAGAAAATTATATTATTTCAAAAAATTGATCTAGCCCGTAAAAGATTTAATAATTTTAGTGATAATATATTTAAAAAATTAGAAATTTTCGTTATTGATTATTTATACTAGCGTCAAGACAGGCAAGCGCTCTTATTAACAATGAACGATAAAATGGTAAAAAATAATTGAGTGAGTGGTAAATATGAAAGAAAAAATGTTACAAAATAGCACAATATATTTTTATATAAGATCGAAATACGGTTTTCTTATAATGTCCAATATTTTTTTCAATTGTTGTGGATTATTCCTTCTTTTATTGGATTTAACTAATTTTTTTGACAAACTAACTAATTTTTTTATTGATAATTTAAATAAAATGATAAAATAGTTTAAATGAAGGATAAATGGAAGAAAAAGTACAACGCAAAAAGATGTATCCCTTTTATATATTATTATAGATTCAATCCATTATTTTGTTTTGCTTTGTTTCTTCCTATTTTTAAGAGAATCAATTATTTGTTTTATCAAATCAATTTGTTATTTTAATAGTAAGCGGAGGTTAAAATTGACCAATAAAAATTCAACTAAAAAAATGATGTATTTCCTTTGTATATTGATATAGATATGATAAATTTATAACATCTAATAAGTATTTTTAAACTAAACATCTATTAATTAAGTGCATTGATAAATGATTGAATTGAACACAGCTATATGTTTGAAAATGTCCTAATTGTGTGTTTCAGGATGTGGCTACAATGAATCAGTTGATCATCTTTTAATCTGTTGTCCTATTTTTGGTTCTCTTTGGCAACATGTTAAGACGTAACTTGGTGTCTATTCAGTGGATCCCCAACATCCTATGGATCATTTTACTCAGTTTGTCTTTTCTTCAAGAGGGTACACACCACAGCGTTCCTTTTTACATCTTATTTGACTTTGTATTGTTTGGATCTTATGGAATGAGCGAAATCACAAGCTCTTCTCTACTAATGCTAAATCAATCATGCAGTTGTTGGAAAAAGTAAAAGTTACTTCCTTAGGGTGGCTCAAAGATAAAAATGTTTGCTTTCCTTTTGGTCATCATATGTGGTGGTAGCAACCCATGGTTTGTTTGGATATTGACTGATTGTTTTACTTTTATCTATGTTTCTCCATAATACTTTGTTGTAATTTTGTTCTGTTCCTATATGCACTCCTTGTGTTAGGAAGCAGACTTTTTCCTTCGTGGTAATATATCTCATTTTAGCTTGTTAAAAAAAATGTTTGAAAAGGTATTTTGAATTTTTCGGAACAAATAGGAATCTTAAATTTAAAATAGACTTACTGGTTAATTTTATTTTATAGGATTCGTCAAAAAAAAATTATAGGAGATATACTTTATTTTATTTATTTGACATAATCTTTTGTTTTATTTTTTCAGTAAAGAATCTATCTATACTTTATTGAATTAGTTTTTTTATTTAATTAGTTAGAACTACCAAATATGAACGGATAAAGGCTGTATTGTACTATTACAATTGTCGAAGACCCCACCTTAGCTTACAAATTATCAAATTTTTAATGGTTTAATGAATATACACTACAACAATTATCTTTGAACGTCTCGTATTCTTCTACATCATATTATTTTCTATTCCTCTCTTGTTTCTCATCACCAATCTATCAGATTATTGTCTCTTGTCTCTTTCTCTTTCTCTTTCAAAGGTTTATACACCTATGGTTTACACCAAACATTTCTTTTACAATGTTTGGCATAGTATAACTTGCCTAGTAATGTCCCCCTTTCAAACTTCAAAAGAAGAAATATATAAAATTTACCTTTTTTTAAATATATAAAATTTCTGTCAAAAAATTGATGAAGTATTTATTTACTTTTTTTTAACAAAAGGAGCGAAAAGCTAAAAAAAACACTAATTTTTTTTAAGGAATTATACTTTTGTTAAGTCTCCCAAAATAGAGACACCTAGAAAATCGGGAACTACATATAAAAAATTAAAATAACTCTATAAGAGCATCACAATGGAAACACTCATTTTTTAATACTTAAATAGGTCACACGTGTACACATTACTCATTTAAATTTTTTTAATAGTAGTACATAATAAGTACTCAATCCCTCCAACTCAGTTTCTCAAACAAATTTCTTAAATGGAACCCACTAATAAACTATCAATAATTTTATATCATTACATTTCAATTTTTTAATATTAAAAGAGTGTGAGTCCCGCTTAAGATTGGGGGTCTTAAGTGAGACCCTGAATCTTATAAGACCCCGAAAAAGTTTATCCTCAATGGGGGTACCTAATAGGTATCAGGTCTTAAATGTTGAAGACTTTTCCATTGGAGATGGTCTAATAGGAGTATATACTTAAACAAAGCGTGTACAACTTGGTTTGCTTCTCATAGCACATGTCTCCATATTTGAACATCTCTTATAGCAACAATTACACCATATTGTAACATGTTAACGGTTATCAATGAATCACTCTCTACAATAATTTAGAGAAGCCTATTTGAGTAGCTGTTAGCCTGGATTTTTGAAAATGCATTTCGACAGCCAATATGGTTATGAAGACCACATAATTATCTAAGTACAAGTGGAAATACATGTATTTCGACAAGAGTTATGAGAAGGTTTTCGACAAGTGTTTGTTCACTTCGACTGGTGTTAGCCTGTATTTTCAAGTGTGTATTTCGACAGGAGAAATGGTTATGAAGCCATCAAATTCAATACGTGGAGGATGCATCGTAAGCTTTTCGACAAGAAATAGGTGTCTAAAACTGCAAGGTTCTCCAAGTCCAAGATTGTAAGATTTTCCTAAATCCAAGAGAAAGCATATGGAGTTCGACTAAAAGGAATTTCGACAGAGAGGAAAGGATTTCGACTTTAAAGCTTCTTGAAGATTTTGATTTCTTTTCGAAAGGGCAAGTTTGAAGGTTCAAACACGGGGAAATCATATTGGAGTTGTCGAAATAATATAGTTTCTAGCCGTTATGTTTACAATTTTTATTTCTCTATGTATATATAGTGGTTTTTCATAGAAAAAACGGGTCACAAATCATTACCAAAAATTCTATACACTCGAAGTACCAGCGTCCAGAGAAAAGAGTAAACAGAATATATGTAACATGATTTTGTGAACCATCTTTTACATTCAATGCAATGCAATTTACATTTCTTTAAGTTTTTGTGTTCTTTTAATCTTCAAGTTTTTCTTTCTGTTCATTTTAACAACTTTTAAACAATCAATTGTTGGTTTCTGTCAAAATTAGACAGTTATCTTCATGCAAAATCAGTTTTCTTCATCTTTTTGTAAGTAAACTCATTAAAGATGATGAACATTCATGTTTTTCTAGAAATAATAATGCACAACTATGTTCTAGGATTTCTAGTTTGATCATGCTTGTAATAAACAAAACTAACTAGTCGTTTACCAAAAATACAGGTAAACAATAGCAGGATGCATTCCGTGATAAATGCCTTACAACTATGCCATAACAAAAGTACATGAACAAGGTTACACGCAAAAACCGCCATAAAATGACTATTCTTGTCACAAATGATTCCTTCACAAGATACATTTCCCAACAATTGAGAGACAATCCCACTATACTAATCCTAATCTAGTTTTCTGAGGAAGAGACCAACCAATATCAGAGGTAGAAGCCAAAGAACACGCAGAGGTATCAAGAATAGGTTGCAAGGAGGTTGAAAGAGTTTCTTTAGATATCTTAATACAAATACATACTAATTGAATCGTAGACTAAGGAACCTGGTTGAAAATATGATCGTAGACTAAGGGCAAACACTCGAAGATGACTTGCCACACGATAAGCACACATGTAATTAGTGAGGAGAAAGACCAAACTACCCTCCAAGGCAAGAATCTCATACATATTGGGGTCCTCCATCTCCGTAATTGAATTGTATATAATTAAAATGTAATAGTTTTAAATTTCATAATTTTATTTGTATATAATTAGTTTTAATTACCTCTCTAGAATATCATTTTTTATAATTGACTTTTTAAAAAAAAACAGCAACTTCTATTTTTTTAAAAATTTCTACAATTTTTTGTTGATTATAATTGATTTTTTTATAAAAAAACAGCAACTTCTAGTTTTTTAAATCTCTATAATTATTTTTGAAGAAGCTAAATTAATCCACTCAAATTGGCACCAGAGAAAATTAAACCCGAGACATTGATGAATGAGAAACACATTTCAAGGTATCAAGCTAACATCATCACACAAACCTAGGTGAGTTTTAAATCTCTACAAATTAATCTCTAAACAATAGAATATCTAATCCAATTAAACGGACCCTTAGTCCGCCTACTCTCACCCCTATTTGTTTTTATTTTATTTTGTAAATATTCTCACCTCTATTTTTTTTATTCCCACCTCTAATTGGTTGGTACATAATACATATATTGTGATCACTACCAAACACCAATATGCAATGCATCAACCCAAAAATATAATAATTTGGACTGAAATAGGATTCAAATAACTTAATTTCCAAATATGTTTAATTTCTTTTTTGAGAGGTTTGTTGTCTTATTTCCCGAATAAAAAATATTAGTAAAAATATTAATAAAATATATATAATTACTTTTTATTCAGTATAATAATTGTTATTGATTTCCCCTAAAAAAAATTGTTATTAATAACGTGTTATTTTCTTACCTTGTACCAGAAAAAATGTGTTACTTTTTACCCCGCATCAGAACCCTTAATCATGAAGAAAAAAAGACATTGGTTTTACGACGCGTAGATTCACACGTACAGTCTGCGGCGCGTATAACAAATCATATATTATAGTCCCAAATTTGATACATATATATACCAAGGGACAGATGTATTAGATAGAAGCTCAAGAAGACCAAAGCAATTACGTAGAAGAGTTCAAGAAACATAATCTGCTATCAAACTGTTTTGTTTATTTGATTCAATATTTCAATTATTGTATATTTGTGATTCATATACTATAGTTTTATTTCATTTGGATGGGTCAATGTACATCACGTAGAAAAATTCATAGCGGAGGAGAGCTCGGAGGTGATGGTGGAGAATCTGTTTATTCACAAAGGCATGGATGTTTTGCTATGGTAAAGGAGCATAAGTCCAGGTTCTATATTGTTAGAAGATGTATAATGATTCTAATTTGTTGGCATAAATATGATCATAAGTATTGAGATCATTGAAATGAAATCATGAATAATCTTCTTTTTTGTTTCTTTTCTCTTTTTTGGTCTATCGACATTAAGAATGAACAGTTCTTGTTTTTGTATCATAAATAATTGGCTAGAACAGGCATTGTGAGACAGTTCTGTCTCTTGTTGAATCTGTTTATGCATAATTCATGTCCCTCTTTTCTTCTTTTTCATATTGTTAGCTAAGAACCTATGAATCTTTCAAAAAAATGCTGCAAACCTATAAAGAAAAAATAAATTTAGGAAATTGCGAGTTTTCATGTATCACTTAATAAACTTCCTCATGCCTTGTATTATTTGATTGAGTCGTGAATAATATGGTGCGCAAGAGTGACAGAATGATCCAAATTGATAGGTTCTGATGTAATATTAAATTTTTTAAATTTATATAGGTCTCAACTTATAAAGTGAATGATGACATTTTTAAAATTCTTTTTACACTAGAAATCTTTTCGGTATGATATTTAGAATATGACTAACGATGATGCTGCCTCCACTTAACGACTTCTGGACTCTGGTGGCACATGATAGAATTTAAGAAAGGGGCAAAGTCAATTTTTGATGTGTGCTATACTATGTGTTTTTAGTCCACACCATTTTATAGAGACGAGTTAGAACTCCAAAGAGAATGAACAAAAGAGACAGTATTAGAGTCGTGTTTATGGCTCCCTTTAACATTTACTTTTTGATATGGATAATGATATTTCAGTGTAAAGATAAATTAAACCCCAAACAAAACACGCAGAGCAAAGTCAAATTATACGTGAGTTTATATTTAAAAAATGTTTAGCATGATGTAGTATAAATTCTAATACTACATACAAACAGCTTAAATATCATTTTATGCAGGCCCGACTTGTAAGGTGAGCTACGATTATTCTAATAATATATAAAGATATTTTAATATTCTAATAACGATGTCGGGATTCGTAATTTTAGGAGCTCTCAATTTTATTTTTCTTTCTAATATAACAACTAAAAGTGTTAAGTATATATAATAAATTATAAACAAAAAATCAATAGACACCTTGTAATTGTTTGATGGGAAAATAGAATGCCCTTGAGTCTTTTGTCTTCAGGTTCAATCCCTAAGAGTGTGTTTGGATGGGGAAATATATTGAAGTAATGTAATGTTTTGAGGTGAATTCCATAGTTTGAATAATAATTTGAAGAATTTTCAAAATGATGGATATTTATGAAGTATTTTGTTCAAGTTAAATTTAGAGAATTTCAAATTACACCTAAAAGCTAAGAATTTCAAATTTCTTCATTGTTATAATTTTTTAAAATTTGCATTTTGGTCCTCAAACTTTCCAAAATTTTCAAATTGACCCCAATAAATTTCCAAAAAATTGCAAATTGACCCCTTGTTTTTTCAAATATTATAATTTGACCCCTTAAATTTTTTGAAATTTACAAATTGACCCCTAATTTTAATTTTAAAATTTGGCCCAAAAAAATTAAAATTTATAAAAGTTGCCCAAAAATTATGACAATGAAATTTTTTATTACTTCATCCAAACAAAAGTATTGAGAAATAAAAGTAATTTAATTGAATCATTTGAATTGCCTAGAATTCTAAATTCTTTAAAATTTCTCAATTACCTCATCCAAACACACTCTAAGATTTGTGTGAATTTAAACCAAATATAAAAGGCACAATTACATACACAACAATTAGGCCATTACAATTTCTTTTATCAATTTTACAATTTAATTTAAAAGAATGACTATTTTTTATGTTATTTACGACTTAAATAGATGATTACTATTGCTTAAAAAAAATCTTGTTTTTCCATTGAGGGCCCGTTTTTAATATTTGAACATGGCCTCCGATTTTATCGGAACGGCCCTGATTTTATGTAATCTATTACCTTTTCCACCCTATGTGTTTCTCACGCGCCCTATTTTTTTTTTCTAAAATACCCCTTGGATTTTAAAATTCGAAAATCTGAAACATTTCGATATATAAAGGCAAGATCAGCAACTTCCCCCATTTTACAGTTTTACTTTTCACATTTCACTTTCTCTCTCTCCCTTATCCCAAAATCAGAAACCCACAAATTGGTCCAATCTTGGAGTTTTTTTGCTCAAAATCATCACATTTGAAGCTTTATAAAACACCAAAGTAAAGGTTAGGTGTCATTCCCTCTGCATGCAAGCCTTTGAGTTCGATTTTTTTTCCTGAGAACTGTATATATTCGGATTATAAAATCTAAATTGTATTGTTGCAGTTCGGATTTTATAATCCGAAGTGTACCAGTAGGCAGATTTTTTGACAGTTTCTTGGATTAATGTTGATAATGTGTTACCTGATTATGCATGTTACAGGTATGGATCATGTTGAGCACACCAGGGGTGATAGAGAAGCAATGCATGCTTTTGTTAGGAGAGAGCATTTGGAGAGGTTGCAAGCGGAGGGGAGAGTGCCCAAGCACGGCAGGGGCAGGGGAAGGGCACGCCGTGCTGATGCTGATGGCGCGGGAACATCTCAGGGGAACGATCCTGAGCCTGAGCCACAGTACGAGCCCCAGATGGCGATGGAGGAGCAGGTGGAGGGTGATGTTGAGGATCAGGATGTGGGTGATGATGAGCAGCATGAGCGTGTGCAGCCGGAGCCAGAGGAGCTTGATGACTATCCTGGTGGCCCACACGACTTGAGTGTGCTGACGAAGTACCATGTTCACGTGGCCAGGATGGCGGCTGATGGAGTGGTAAGACACTACACCTTTTATTTAATGAAAATTGAAATTCTATGTTGTTTTAATGATTGTAAATTGTTGTTAATTTTTGTCATGTATTATTCCGATTACTGTGAAACTGATGTTAATTTTTTATTTTTAATTTTTGCAGTGGTGTGACAATTTAAAATGTGTAAACTACGGAAAGAAGATAGAAGCGATACATAAACCAAACAAGACTCAGATGGCAGCACAATGGTTTAAGGATGGTCTGAGAGCCACTGGTCTTCAGTTGCTGCAGGATACCAGATATAGCCAGATTGACCACGAGCTTTGTTCTGCATTTGTGGAGAGATGGCACGAGGAGACATCGAGCTTCCATCTTCCGTTTGGGGAGATGACAGTTACACTCGATGATGTGTCATGTTTTCTGCATCTCCCCATCGAGGGTATGCTCTTGTCCCAAGAAAGTATGTCAAGGGTTGATGTTGTTGAGTTGATGATGGAGTTGTTGGGGGTTGATACGGGCGAGGCATGGATCGAGGTGGACAAGACAAAAGCTGGACATGCAAGGTTTAACTTCTTGAAGGATACTTTCAAGGAGCGTATTCGGGAGGCACATGAGGCCTACCATGCTGGTCAGTTTATTGAGATGTAGCAGAAGCGGGACCAGTCTCTCTGCCTATATTTGTTATACTTGGTGGGTATCACGCTCTTCACTGACAAGAGCGTCCATTATGTGGATGTTGCTTATCTGAGGTACTTCAGAGACTTGGAGCTTGTCTCTGATAATGCATGGGAACATTTGGCAGGATACTTATCTTTGTTGCAGATATAAATAAATAAATAATAATGGACTGCATATTTATTCATCCGTATGTCTTGATTGTTTGTATATTTATATGTTGTTGATTTTGTTGCAGGCTTGGGTCTTTCAACACTTCAGGGGTATGAGTGTCAGGGATGCATGAGGTGGATATCTGGACCATCAACATCCACATACATTGATGTATATGCCGCTCAGGGGTCTGTCTTCACTAAACGAGTACAGAACGCATCTGGATCAGCTTGATATAGGGGGTATTATCATGTACCCATATGAGGCACACCGTGACGCATGTCCGTTCGAGCAGGTCAGCCTTTACTCTAGATGGCTCAGATACGGAACTCGTAGGGTGAGATATCTATCGGAGCGGGTGCTTCGCCAGTTTGGGCGCGTCCAGACCATCCCCATACATCCATGTGACAGTGCATCTTCCCAGACGACCTTAGTGGAGATCAGCTACCGTTATGCGCACTATCATGATCATATGCTGACATCTCAGGACTTGGGGCTCGCTGCTAAGACTGGTGTGGAGACGTCGCGGGGATACATCAGATGGTTTTATTCCATCTCACATCCACGCATCATTCTTCTGGACGAGGTTGTTCATGTCTCGAGGCCACCCGAGCAGGAGGCCCTTGATGAGATTGCTGCTGAGCAGGAAGGAGAGTAGAGGTACTTGTCACCGAAAGGTTGGGTTGTATCAGAGACCATGTCTATTCCGTCATGACCAGTGGTGTGGTGGAGCAAGGTTCTGATCCATGGCGTCATTTGAAAGCAATCTTGGAGGAGATTTATGAAGGGTGGGTTTATCGCCGTAGGCGTGTGGCAGGAGTTGATTTTATGTTGTTGATGTAACATTTGGATAATCATATGTTGTTGATTTTATGTTTGAACATTTGGTTTGTTTTGTAACAATTGGATAATTTCCGTTTTAAATTTAATGTTGCGAAAATTGTGTTGCTTCTTATCGTTTTTATTTAGGTATTTATTTTATACGATCAGAAATGCATGTTTATATCATTTGGATTATATAATGTCTCTGTTTTTACCTTATACATGTCTCAGAGGAAAAACAATGTCACTGTATCTGAACTGATACATTTCAGATTATATAATCTGAAATGTTTTATGACATTCCGGATTATATAATCCGAACTGGTCCTTTTTTACGCCAAAGTTAGGCTTTTCTGGGGTGTTTGACACTTTTCGGATTTGATACTCCGAAATGACTAACAAGTTTTCGGATTTTGAAATTCGAAATGTGGTTTTACATAGATTACACAAACATCTCCAAGGTGCTCTTATGTTCCAACAACTCAAGAACGTTTCGGATTTTATAATCCAAACCGAGTTCGGATTATAAAATCCGAACAAAGGGTATTTTCGAAGAAAAGAAAAAAGGCGCGTGAGAATACAATAGGGTGGGAAAAGTAAAAGCCTTTTATGTATGCCAATAATACTGGCTTGCTACCTTGGATTATGTTATCAACAATCTACAACTATGTCCACCAGATCATCATTAATTAATTGTTAAACATCTGTCCAAAACTTGTAAACATTTGAGCCTGGCACTCAATCATTTTATATGAAAATGATGAGAACCAAAGGCTATTCTTCCCTCGTTTATAAATTTCATATAGCTGTTGATGTGTTGGAAAATCTAGTTTGCATCATATATATATATATAACTGTTTCTGTCGGGAGTTTCATTTATATATTGATCATGATTGTCAACAGGTGTTATAGGATATTGTAAACAACGTTGCTAATGCTACGTGGTAAAAACAGTTTTGCATGAAAACAGATTGAGGTTTGGTTACAGTTTGTGTAAAGAAAATATTATTGTTAAAAATAAAGAACTTTTTACATAATATATCCATGTTATTCATGTGAAGTGTCGGACAGTATCATTTGTAACAACAAACATTTTTCTACTGCAAAATACCTGCAAATAATCCCGACCATCAAACAACTTGATCTATGTTTGGTTTCACATTTAGAGGGGCAAAAATTATTTTTAAATGTGTGAAATTAATTCTGACATGTTTGGTTGCTCTCGAGTAAAACTGATGTTACCTTCTTGAAGCTAGAAGTTGAAGTTTTGGGTTCTAGAATTGATTTTAACACTTAAATTTATTGTTGAACTCACTTTTACATGAGTGTATATGAGTGTATCCAAACATAAATTAATTTGCCTTGAACTCTCTTTTAGTCACGATCAACTCACACAAAAATCAATTTTTATCAACGCAGGACCAAACATACACTTAATCTCATCTATAAATCCTAACTAATCAAAATAAACTCCGATGAACATAGTATCACAGTAAATTTGTCAAAATCAAGGTTGCTCAACGGCATTCTAAACATGCACTAATGTTTTGGACTATGGGAATCTGGATTTCATCTATATTCTCAAAAGCACCATTTATTAACTCTTAGGTTCCATGAAGAGGACCTTGAGGATGGATGTTGTTGGAGGATAATTAATGCAAACTTTCTTCGTTTGCATACGCAAGTCCAACTGAAAGAAAAGCTAATTGTTGCTGGTAAGAAAACGTTGGAGTAGTGTTTAGATAACTTTTTGCGTCTGTAAGTCTCAAACTAATCCATCACACAATTTTGATGATGTTTTGCAAGCAATTTCCCTTACCACATGGCTCTAAAAGTTGATAACTAAAATTTAAAGCACTGACCCATCGTATCTTAACCTCTTCCTTACAAGTTACATCCTCCATCACGTGCAAGATCCAATTTTTACCATCATAACATGACATCGTGAGTGTGAACAGAATTTATTTCAACCAGAGTAATGGCAAATTTCGATGGTGAAAGTCATTAAAGAAAACTAAATTGTTATTTGTATTAAATTCTCACACTAAGCTTGAATACGCCCGTAATGAAGTGACCTTGCTCCAACTGCTTGAGCTCAGCCAGCCAACAGTAAATTGGTAAAAAAAAAAAAAAAAATACTGTTCTGGAAGTTTAATTTTTTACCGTGAGAGCTTCTGGGTTTTGGAGTTAACATCTGGAGACTGGTGTGTTGAATGTATTACATGTATCCAATTCCAAACTTAGACATTATCCAATTATTTCAATTTAAAGTTTTTTTAATCAGAAAAGTGACAGTCAGTTGAAGCTTGAGGGAAAATAATGACATATGAGACAACATTACTATCAATGATAAGGACTTGGCAACCATATTACATTCATTCATCAGAAAGTGCCAAAGCCATAATTCTTTTAATGATTTCATTGATGTTCATGTCAAGGATTGCAAACATACTCGATAGTGTTGCAATTCCCAAGTACCAGTGGAAGTACGAGAATCTTCCAGAGGTTTTAGGCCTTAATACATTTGATTTGATAATAATATATACAAACTAAGGTTAAGGACTCTCTAATTCAGCTGTACAACACATAATTTTGCTTCATTTCTGCAACTTATACCGCAATAATTCCTGTTGAAAAACTATCAGGAAAAGATAACCATAAGTTCCTCTTCAGAACTTACCTGAAAATTTTCAAGACATAATTAGACAACTATACAGTGAAATTAAGTAGACATGGAATTTTGTTTACTGATTTTTTTTAAGTCAAATTTCAACTATTGAAGTGGCCAGAAACAATTTTTGATGTACCTAACAACCTAATTAGTGCTCCTGAGATGATTTACGAAGATTTTCAAGTTTGTCTCTCCATGTAGCTGCAAAAGTCAGCAAACAAGCTTAGGTTATTCCATGAAAATGCCAAGATTTGGGTTTTCAAGCTTGCAGAAGGCAACAGATTGTGACCATAATACTTGCAGATGTGTAAAATATATGAATACAGTCATACCCAAACGATATTTTACCTGCGTCATTAAATCTTTCCTGTTTGATAGCTAAATGCATATTATGCATCATAGTTAGTTCTTGAGCTACCGAATCTGGACCATCTATGGCACTGTAGCAAATGAATGAAGTTCGTGCTCAAATTATATAGCATGAATGTAAAGGAGGAAACTTGCACACAGAATCTATGGTGGTAAGGATGCTACAGGTGACACGGTTAGACACAATAACTATGCAATACCTGTCAAGCAATACATCATAAATAGCCTTTTTATTATGCACTCTGCCCATTCCATAGCCGAGTCTTATAGCGTCTGTGAAAACAATTTCTTTACTTACATATATCGGAGCCTGCACAAAACAAATATAAAAATCATAAAGATGTTTTGTCTAACTTCTTGGCACAAAATGCATATTACTAGGATTTCTAAATAAGAAAACTTATGTTAGTCTTCAGAGATTCCCCTTTAAAAAATCAAAATTTCTTGACAGGGTCATAGAAGAATTCGTACCTTGCATTTATTTGCAACATTAATGGCATCTGAGGGGCGTAAATCCACACTAATAAAATCACTTTTCCCTGGCTGAAGGAATTATAAACTTTGATGAGCACTTTTACGAATAAAAAAGCATAACAAGAAGGCATTTATCATTTAAAAGTTGTCAATACCTGGCTAAGGTACAATCTGGCAAAGTAAGTACTGACTACTCTCTCTGTAATTCTCACCATTATCACCTGAAAGAGTAAAATGAAACAACACACATCTTAATGAATTATTTGACACCCAATACATTGCTATTGCTTCAAAACATTAGAACAGGGATAAGGATGGGAATATTGCTTAAGTGAAATTATTTGCATGTAAGAGGACCTGTTTAACTTTATTCAAATTGCTCTTTTTTTACAACCAATAATTCTTTCTATTTAGTATGTCACTTCTCAAAATAAACACGCAATGTGCATTGATGCTATGATCTCACACAGTTTCCTTGAGAGGGGCTAATGATGCAATTAGACTAAATAAAGGTCATTATCTAGTGTAGAATTTCTTCTGATTTATTCTATGACCTAGTGGATCGGTACAGTATGATTTGGACATACGTGTTGAATATTGAAATGAGAGATTATAGCTTTTTTGGGAGTTCTCATGGCGATAGCAATTCATCAAAATTTCCAAGAAGATGGTATAATGTAATGAATTGTGAAATACACTTTGTTGCTGTTATTTGCATAAACATTACTGCCTAAACTATACCTAACATACAAGCATCAGAATCAGCAAAAAATATTAACGAAACAACAAAAATGAAGCCAATGATTGAATATCCATTGGCATCAGTACAAAATGAAAAATGCTTAGCTCCATACTTCATGGTCTAGTCTTTCAACTAGGTTATTCACAAACTGGAACTGATCCGGCCAATCCTGCAATATGATATTTTATAAGGATCAGTCGCAAACAAAAAAAGCATAAGTGCACAACCATTAAGATACAGGTCAAAAAATTACCCCGCTCTCTTGTTCCACTTCAGCATCTATAAGCTTTTCAATAGCAATCTTTCCTGCATTAACAAAAGAACCGTTCAATAAAACAAGAATTTGCTCTTTTTCATCATTGATGCATATCCTATCATAGCATAGCATACATACCTACAACAATGGGCAGAACATAGTCTCCATCACAAGAAATCTTGAGAAAAATTGTGGGATTCTGAAAACGCTGTAGAAACCCTTGTCTGAATAAACTACTATCCCTTCTCGAGCTATTTTCAGGAAATGGTGACACGGGTGGTTTCCGTTGTAACTCAGCTTGAAAACGATGTCTCCACATTCCATAGTGTGCTATTGTTTCTGCGCTAGTTTAAGCAATTCAAAATTTCAGGGATTCATACACATCATGGATAGTTTACCTAAATGATCAAAAGAACCACAGTTACTATAATACACACTACAGTAACATCATCTCCAAATTTTCTCAACAACAACAGCAATAATACAAAACTATGGTCTGTTTGGCAAAATACATGTTTGAGCTTTAGAGCTTATAAGCTCATATGACTAAATAAGACTCGTTTGGTAACTGTCATTTTCTCATGAGTTTATAGCTTATTTTACTAGCTTACAGCGTTTTTTGATGAGATAATTCAATCAACTTGTAGCTTCAAACTTATTGCTTATCATTTTTATCTCTAAATTTCACCTTGTAATCTTAATTGAACAAATTTAAATTTTGCTTAAATATGATTATAAGGTAGCTCAACCATTAATTTTAATAAACACTACAAATTCAACCGGTTGCCTTATCCGTTATTACCTTATCTGTTATCAGATATAAGCTAGCTTATCAGCTATCTATCTAGAATAAGTTAGTCTTAATGTCCTACATATACTACTATTTTGATATGCTGAGGCGTGATTTGATTCCCTAACTTCTCTCTCAATGTTAAATGTGTGAGTTTTGCCGCTCTATTTATAAAGGTAGAGGAAAAAAAGAAAGGAAATTATATGCTAATCAATGCGTCGTTCTATTTAATAAATTTCATTATTTCTATAAGCATGTTGAACAGTGTAACAGAAAAACCTGAAATGAAAGAGGAAAAAGAGTGAGAGAGAGAGAGAGAGAGAGGACCTGAGAGAAGAAGAGAAGCTTCGAGAAAGTCGTTTTCATTGTGGTGATGATCGCTGAAATTGGATCTGCTGAGAGATGAATTACATGAAATGAGGAAGGATTTGGGTTTATGGAAGCGAGAGCGACGTGAATGAAGAGGGAGGTTAATGGGAGAGAAATCGAAGGAGAGAGAGTGAGGAACGGAGCGGGAGGTGGCGGCATTTGTGTGATCGGCGGTGATGGCGGTGGTGCCGGTGATCGGTTGGATGGAGAAACGAGATCTAATCATTTTTTTTAATAATGAAGCTCAGAAGATTATGAATATAATGATGATGATGATGAAGAAGTTTGGTGGTTGATTTGATTTGATATGAATGAAATGAAAATGTAAAGGATGAGAATGATAAACAAATCAATGTTTATAATGTTTTTGTAAAATTAATTAATTAATTATTGGATAGTTGATTAAATATCAATTACTCTATTGAGTTTAGGGGTGTTCAAAACCGAACCAATCCAATAGAAAAACCGCAAACCGAACCAATCCAAACCGAAACCGCATTTGGTTCGGATGTATTCGGATCGCTTTCTTACTCAATCGCATAGTTTGGTTCGGTTTGCGATTTTTGTTTTATCAACCGAACCAAACCAAACCAAACCGCAACATACGAAAAACACTAATTAAACATTTGTCACCTAGACCAATATTCATAGAAACTCAATGAAAACTTTTATAAAATGAAATATTTTTCCTCTTGTTAAGTTTCTTCTTAACTTTTTATTTCAAAAATATGTTTATGTGTTACTTGAACTTTTAGAGAATGATAAAATCTTAGTATTTGCATTTCTTACATAATAAGATTATTTTTTGTACACGTTTTTAATTTAGTTTATGTTGTTGGGAATATTGATGGAAATTTGTTGTGTTTTAGCTATTTAACTTGATTTTAATGTTGAAAACAAAAAAATATATTGGCTCGATAAAAACCGCACAAACCGATCCAACCCAAACCGCATTGGTTTGGTTTGGTTTGGTTCGGATTTTATTTTAGAAGTCAACCGAACCAAACCAAACCGCATGTTTTTTATCTTGTGGTTTAGATGACTTTTAGCCTCAAAACCGAACCAAACCGCACAGTGAACACCCCTAATTGAGTTGGGTTTATTTATGTTATGTTTTTAAATTATTTAATTTAACAATCGATTGATAGAGTTTAAATATGAGAGATGACGAGGCGAGATCACAACACGCAAGCAAGATTCCTTTCATGGGCTTTGCACTTCCACTTTGCTTTATCGTTTTCCTATTGAGTTTGTTGTCACATCAATTTGAATTTTTTTTATTTAAACACAATAATTATTTATTAAAAAGATACTTATTTAATATTAAAAACGTAAATTTCAATGCAAACTTATATTTTTGAACTTTTTAACATGTTTAAATTTGTACATGATAAAAAAACCTTTAACATAAAGTTAATTCCAAAAACATAAAAGTTAATACTACTTCCATCCCTAAATATAAAACTCTTTTGAAAAAAAAAATTTGTCTCTTTTTTATAAGATATCTTTGGTATTTTCAAGTACATTAATTAATTCTTAACCAACATACCCCTATTTATTTTATATCTTTTTCTCCAATCAACATTAATACTATGTTAAAAATATACAACAATCCTCTCTCTTAAAGGATAATATTATAAAAGCAATATTAATTACAAACAAATTTATTACCACTTTCAATTTTCTTAATTCCCGTTATTTTTCCAAAAGGGTCATATAATTAGGGACGGATGCAGTATATTTTATTGAAAAAACAATATTTATACAACTATTTAAAAAAATTGAATAAAAACAATAGAGGTAAAAAACAATGTAAATATGAGATAAAATTATTTTTATTTTATTGCAGAGTAAAAAAAATTAGAATTACTAGTATGTGTCCATAAATAAAGATGATTATGAAAACGCTCTATCGTTTAATTTTTTGGACGAAAAAACTCGCTTGAATTGATTGGTGGTGTTGATTTGGGATATTGAGTGTGCTCCTCTTAAAAAGTTTTAGGTTGGATTCGCTGCGGTGGCAATTTAAGTGAGTTAATTTGGTTTTTTTAAATAAATATTTTTCGGCCAAATTTAATATTATGTATTAAAATAAATGAATTTTATTGAATTGTAAATTGTAATGATTTATAATTATTTGTTAATTCACTTTAATATTACGTGGTAATGTAATAAATATATTAAAATAAATCAGTGGCGGGGAGAGAGGGGGGCATTTGGAGGCCATGGTCCCCCTATATTTTTAATAATTTTTTATATATATACTATAATTAAACTATATTAGAATGTTTCATAAAATATACTAGGCTATGTCCTCCCAACTAATTTAATTAAAATGTTCGCCATGTTATTAGATTAATTGACAATTAATATCATTAGTTTTATGTTATATTATTTTAAATTATTTCATATGGTCATTTCCACAACATATTTTAAATGGAATGAAACACAATGATATAGCTTTGCAAAATAAAAGACTATTTTAAAGCAAAAAATGAGCAAATTAAAACCTAAATAAAAATAGGGGATTAAAATATAATTTGGTCCTTAATTGATTTTATTCTCCGGTGACAAAAATCTCATGTCTTCCACACTCGTACAAAAGTTCTTCTATTTAGTCAATTGACGTTCTCTTTTTGTATTAATCCTTCGATTCTCAAGATAAAGCGGTCATGGTGATTCGGAGTTTAGCCGAGAGGAAAAAAAATTGTTCTACTCAAGAATCGAACCCAGGTTATTCTGAACAATTTATCATTTACTAAAAACACATTTAACCCTAGAACGTATGCACTATTATTTTTCTATTTTTATACAAGGGTGTTTTTGTGTTCTCTTCCTCCTTAATGTTTTTTTTTTCTACTATTAAGTCGATACTTGTATGATAAATATACTTACCTATTAATGTCTCTCATACTGAATATAGTTATAAATTTCTTTAAAAAACAATAAAATATTAGTTTAGGCCTTTAGGGTTTCTTATATATCTTTTGTATTTAAAAATTATTTTTTTAATCAAATTATGTTCTTTGTTCGCTAAAAAAAAGTGTTCCTTGTACTCGGTCTCCGTAACTTTAAATTTTTGGCTCCGCCCCTGAAATAAATGATGTGTATATTCAAGACTTGTTAACACAACCAAAATGGCAACTTTCGATGTGGATATCGTAACGAATTAAAATACGTGAATTTAATAACTAAATCTATCTTCTGTGCAGAAAAAATAACTAAATCCGTCCTCTCTTTTCACGTAGATTGCTTCATAACTCGGTATATATACTTTCTTGCAACGAGGAACAAAAACGAGTAACAGTTGAAAAGAGAAGAAATAAGTTGAACTTACGATCAAATTTTTCTTGTAACCAAAATAAGAAACAAAATTAATTTTTTTCAATTGTGTACTCAAAACTTTAAAGTTTAAAATTTTATATTTCCAATACAAAATTGATCTTTTTAATCCTTTATTTAGATCATTAACTTGTGGCCTTATGACCCAAATTAATGACAAATTTTTTTTTTAATAAGCTAAACTAACACACTCAGATTGACATCGGCGATAGTCAAACCTGAGACCTTGATGAGTAACACGTCTCAAAGTTTCAAGTCAACACCACCAACACAAGTGGGTTAATTAATGACACAAATTAACATGACTCTTTTAGACTAAAAGTCTCACCTTTTATTCTTAGCGTGTGTTTGGTTGTGCGATGAAGAGAATTGGTTTTGTCGAACTAGTTCCGGTTAAAAGTCATCCCGACTAAAAGTGGTTTATGTGAACACATTCATGTAAAAGTGAGTTGATCTATAAATTTACTCATTCCGTCTCATAATAGGTGTCATCTTTGAGTTTTATACAGTTATTAAGAAAATGATTAATATTGTTGATTTTAATGGCAAAATATATATCATTTACTAAAACACCCTTATTAATTATAGTTAGTTGAATATTATGGATGATTAAATGCAATAAATAAAGGTATGTAAGTGAAAAAAAGTAATAAATGATGTATTGATATGGTAAAAATGACAAAAAAATTGAGACAAAAAATTTGAGAAAAGAGGACCCATTGTGCGACGGATGGAGTATGTGTTAAAATCAATTTTAGGGGGGTGTATTGGATTAAGATTTTAAAGGACAATTTTTGTTTAAAAAAGTCTTAAGGATTTTAAAAGACTTTGCAGGATTTTAATGACTTTGATGATTTTAAAAGACTATTGAGATTTACAATTTGGATTCTAATGGATTTAACTCATAAGATTTTAAAGGATTTCAAATGATTTTATGGATTTCAAAAGATTTCAAAAGATTTTATGAATTTTTAAAGACTCATTTAAAAAAAATGATCATAACACAATATCTTTCACAATATTTTCAATACACACTCTTTTATTTATTTTACTTTATTTTTTATGAGGGAGATAGAGAGAGGAGAGAGAGATAAAGAGAGAGGCGGGAGAGGAAGAGAGAGAGAGAGAGAAGGGAGGGAAGAGAGAGAGAGAGAGAGAGAGAGAGAGAGAGAGAGAGAGAGAGAGAGTGAGTGAGTGAAGGAAGGAGAGAGAGTGAGGGAGGGGAAGAGAGAAAGTGTGAGAGAGAGAGGGAGAGAGGAAGAAAGAGAAGGGAGGAGAGAGAGGGGAGAGAAATAGTAAAATCTTTAAAGAAAAACAATCCTAAGAAATCTCATGTTTTCATGAAAAACTTTTTCATTCTAAAATTTCACTAGAAAATCCCACAAAATCCATCAAAATCCAATTTATTAAACAATCCTACGAAATTTGAATGATTTTGAATACCACAAGACTTTTTTTAAGTGATAAAGAGTCTTGATTGAATACCCGAGACTTTTTTTAAATGACAAAGAGTCTTGATTGAATACCAAAAGACTTTTTTTAAGTTGCAAAGAGTCTTGATTGAATACCACAAGACTTTTTTTAAATGACAAAGAGTCTTGATTGAATACCAAAAGACTTTTTTTAAGTTGCAAAGAGTCTTGATTGAATACCACAAGACTTTTTCATGATAAAAAAGTCTTTTAAAATCTCTTAGAATCCTAATTCAATACACCCCCGTAGAATCAATTATACTCGACAAAATCAAATATGTCATAATCAATTATACATCTTCAAAATCAATTACGATATCTTCAGAAGTGAAACTAAACATACACTTAAAAAATATCAATGCTTTTTTCAACTTTATTTTTTTTGGTGCAATTCTCCTCTTTATTTTAATAACGATTTTTTTTAAATTATAATGATGTTAGTATCTCAACTCACATATCATTTATTATTTCCCTTCAATACTTAGATTTATTTATTTTTTTCAAAAAAAAATCTTTTTATTTTTTTTAAATGAACAACTTTAATTTTTTTTTTTGAAGAACTATTTTAATAGTTAAATTAATATTTTTATCATTCATCGGGCCAATAATTTGAATTCTTAGTCCATATTCTAAGATTTCATCAATATAAAAATATGGATTATTCAACAAATCAATAATAACATTTTTTTTTCGTTATTGCTATGCATTAAGTAATAATACGTTGATATATTACACAATCTTCTCATGTGTAGCTTGAAATATTTTAAATTTAATTTAATTAATGTTACTTAAAGTGCAAATTAAAAAAAAATAACAACAAAAAGTTTTATAGCACAATTTTACTATTTATATTATATTGATGAAATTATTTCATCAAAGACACACAACTCAGTTGGTTGAACGCTTGCCAATCTACCAAATGGTCCCATGTTCGATTTGTGACCAAGTGGCGGTTTTTTGGCTTTAGGGTCAGGGAAAAAAAATCATTAAACGTGTTAAGCTAACTTTTTTTATATTCTCTCCTTGATATTTTAAACAAAAAATTATTAATATTTATTGCAAAAAGTTTTTTTATCAATAATTAAATGTAACAATAATAAATAAATTGTAGAAGATATATAAATAACATGAATCCGAAATTGATTATGTCAACAAAAGAAATCTCAATTGATGCAAAAATATTACAGTACTAATGTTTTTGGTTGGTTATTGTATCATGAATAAAACTTAGTAATATGTACATATGGTGGCATTAGAAATTTAATGATTTATGTTCTTGTGTTGAATTTAATAATTAAGTCAATTTTATCAACAAAAAAATTAAATCAAAGTATAATTTAGTACTGCAGAAGGTACCAGATATGGGAATTAAGCAGTAGCATTTAGACTATTGTGTTTGTCTCAACATGTAGCATATTTTATATTTGTAGGACAAGCACGGTTGCAAGTTGAATTGTTTGGAGTGTTAGAAGGTCCATTATCCCTTGCTAGAGCAACTTTTCTCACCTCTATACTTCAAAAAATTCACATATCTATTTTCAAACAACACGTTTTCCTGGTTAAGCGTCCAAATTTGAAATCACATTTTTATTTTAAAAAAATGGCAAGTCATTTCCCTTCTTTTTTTTTTTATGAAAAATAGTCCACTTCCCTATCATATTTTGAATAATTTTTTTAGTTATAATATAATACAATATCATCATTGTCCTAAAGCTAAATTTTCGATATGCTGAAGAGCTGCTTGCTACCTGCCATGAAAAACTCAGCAATGTCTATTCTTCACTTACCTGTTGGTCCAGATCTTCAAAAGTTTTATTTTTTCTTATCCAAGTCTGTCGGGCGCGTCTATGTAAGGCTGTTTCAACAACTTGATTAACTCGTCTGTCGGGCGCGTCTATATAAGGCTGTTTCAACAACTTGATTAACTCATATGTTCTGACATTTTGACCAGAGTAAAGACAAAGGTCGAGTGGAGTTAAACCATCCTGAGACAAACAAAAGATAAATTGAATTCAATATCAATGTAATAGAAATGGCCAGTATTAATCTGCTAGACAACATATTTTGAACAATCAATCATTGTAGAGTTTTTCTAATTTTATAAACAACAGACAAAATATTATGATATGCATATTAAAAATCGACACCAAGTTGAACAATACTATAGTCTCCAGAGAGCTTTTAAACAAAAAACAAAATATTCATTGATCATGCTCTAAATAAAACAAATTCAATCAAGCCTTATCACTTCTGCTAGGTGAGGACTGAGATTGGCTAATCGACGCATCACGGTCTATTAAAGATCAATATTTTAATAAAACTATTAATTTTTTTATCCAAGCATGGGACTACTGACTAAATATGTAACAGTTCAACAAAGAAGCAATTGATTGGCAAAGTCTAATGATTCCTAAATAACAATTAAAAGTTTTTCTTCAACTGATAGGTTTTTAATGACTTTGGTTTTTATCGACTTTGGAAAGACTTCCCTGGTTAAAGGGAGAATCTCGAGTAAGTATCTCAATTTCTTAGCCTTTCATTTAAATCACCTAACTAGTTCTTAAGGAAGGGACCAATCTTCTACCTCCGTCCCTAAATATAAGACCCTTTAAGCCAAATCACGGGTATTAAGAAAGTGGATAAGAGTATTAAATTTGTTTGTAACTACTATCATTTTTACAATTTTATCCTTTAAGAGAGAGAATTAGTTTATATTTCAACATATATTTATTGCTGATTGAAGGAAAAGATGTAAAATAAATTGGGGTATGTTGGTAAAGAAATAATTAATGAACTTGGAAATACCAAAAGGGTCTTATAAAAAGGGACAAATTTTTTTCTCAAAAAGGTTTTATAATTAGGGACGGAGGTGATTTAAATACTTGTGTAGCACCAACACTTGAATGCATGTCTGATGTCAAACATGACACCAACCCACATGAGGTTACATTTAATCACTTCTATTTTCTAAATTATTATCAATGTCTACGTGTCAGTGTAACGTTGAATGTCTGTGTCAGTGCTTCGTAGGTAAATACCAGTGACAACTGATATTTTACCAATGACCCATTAAAAGCATCTATATTCAGCCCGCTTCTATTTTGTAAATTATTATCAATGTCAAAGTGCCAGGGTTATGATGAATGTTTGTGTTGCTTCATAGCTAAATAGCAGTGACAACTGATATTTACCAATGACCCATTAAAAGCATCTATATTCAACCCACATTATCTACCACACAAGTTTCTATTACATTGATAGATTAATATAGGAAATCAATAGACAATTACCTTGTTTTTTAATGTCTGATCAGCACCTTTAATCAGCAGAAGATTCACTATATCAGCTCTCTGAGTCTGAACAGCAAGATGTAATGGTGTCCAGCCATCCTAAGACAGAGAGCAAATGAATTTTGTTCTCAAACAGTGGTCCACAAAAGAATAAGAGGTAGATAGGCTAAGTATTGGAAAAATTGATCATACATTGTCCTGAAGATCTATATCCACATTGTACAACAAGAGTACTTTAATTGCTTGGGCAGACGCTGTTTGTACAGCATAGTGCATCAAGGTGGCCCCATCCTGTTTCCAGCACATAAACAACAAAGCAAATGCATAGAATGTCAGGATACCAACAGGTAACTAAGGATATAATAACTGTATGTTAATAGATTAAGGGCATGTTTGGATTGACTTATTTGAGCGTATCTATTAGCATAAACACTTGAGACTATTCGGAAGAGCTTATGGAAACAGCTTATAAACATGTCCATGAGTTGTTTTCAGCATATTTCCATAAGCTCCCATAATAGCTTATGAAAACAGTTTATAGCTTATATGCAACAATTTGATTTTATTTTATCTTTTGTTATAAAAAAAATCTTATGCGTAAACCCTGATATGACAAGAGTTTATGCTATAAGCGTCTAAGATGTAATGATAACAACGATGAATTTCCAGTGAGGGCAGGAAGAGCACAAAATATAAATCGCAGTAAGAAAATCAATAGATAAAGGCTTACGAATGCTACTATGACAGCACAACACACAATTTTTCACTCACATCATCTTGCACAAACGGATTCGCCGAGTTTCTCAAGAGAAAATGGGTCATGGCAAGCTTTCTTCCAATTATCGCTTTGTAAAGAGCGGTCAAACCATCCTTGAAAACGTAAGACAAATCACAATAGTTTAAATAGAGGATTCCACACATTATAATCTTCTGTGTAGAAATTAGTATTCATGTACCTTATCCATAGCATTAATATCAGCATCATGCTGCAACAAAGTATCTACAAGGAAAGATTCTCCACTCGCAGCAAAAGTGTGCAAAGGAAGCCATTTATCCTACAAATAATGAGTATTAGACATTGAAAACATAAATATAGAGATTATTAACCAAAGGTAACAAACAAGTGAATACCCTTTCCCCCTACACTTCTATCATGATTCCAACGTTGAAAAAAATGCAACTAATAAGATTACTCAACAACTACAATACCAACAACTACTAAGATTACTCAACAACATCAACGGTGGAACAAAATATTACTTCAACATCAAAATGAAGGAAAAGAGAGAGTTCTTCTTTTCCAATAACAGTTCAATATATAATGACGACGATGATGAAATATCAGTCATTGTTCATTAGACATGGAATACTTACTGAAGTAGCAACTGACAAGTCTGGCTTTTTCTTTTTCAACAGAGCCTTCTCCTCCCAGGTAAACAACATAGGACGACCTATTCAAGCAAGTATGAAAGAATGAAAACCAAAATGCCAACATTTAAAAACCATATATATGCAAACAATGAGAACCAAAAGTGGATAAAATGAAGATCTTCCCGAACTCAACCGCCAATGAATAAAATGATCCATTTTATCGCAATCAAATTTCTTTGTTTATGTTGCCATCCATTAAGTACCAAAGGTTGTGAAGTAGCACCAATTTAAGAGCCATTTTGGATAAACTTCTCCAAAAACACTTATCTAAAGAGAAATACTAAAACAAAATCTCACAATAACCATGAGTTTTTAATACAATAGCTTCTCATATAAATTAAAACTAGCCTCTATATCTCAACTTTTTCATAAGTTCTCTCATTTAACTTTTTAATAAGCGCCGGTAAACTTATAAGCATGTTTCCCCATAAATTTGTTTTAACTAACAAGCTCCCATAAATTAAAACCAATGCAAACCACACTTATTTTTTAAAATGTCAATACATCACCAAGGAAGTTGATTTTCACTACATCAGAACATGTTGCAAAGAACCAAAAGTTATCTAACAAGCAGAAATCATATTCTATCAAGCAGCAACACAGACACGTATACCGGATATGACACTGACACATAGAAACTAAATGTAACTACACGTGCTTGTGTCTGACACAAATACGTGTGAGGCACATGAACGGCACCCTAAACAATAGTCTATGAAGCAGAAAAACAGATAAATATACCGGATATGACACTGACACGTAGATACCAAAGGTAACTACATGTGTACCTGTCTGACACCCAACACAATAATCTACGAAGCAACAACACAGACATGTGCACCGGATACGACACTGACACATAGATACCAAACGTAACTACATGTGTTTATGTCTAAAGCCATTACGTGTCAGGCGCACATGACACACCTTCAATCTAGAGACTAGAAGTTATTACATAGGTCATAATAATCCTCAACAACATTAACAAAAATAAAACCAAAACAGGTTGTAAATACCAATTACCTCCAGTTTTCTTAGCAGCAGGGTCATAACTCTCGCTATTCAAAAACTCCTTAACATCCTCCAACCCTCTCCCATAAACAGCCCACCTAGGATTCCTAGCCTCTACCCTCTCATCACTCAACCCACCTTTTTTTTCCTTCTTTTTCTCAGCAAAACAAAAACTCGGAACCTTATCAAGAACCAAAGGCTTCAACTGAGCCAATTTAGCTTCTTTATAAGCTTCATACTTATTCAAATCTATATGCCTCGAAGGAACCAACCCTCTTTTCAGCTTCAAAACGTTACTATTAAACTCAATCTCTTGAGCTATGCTAGGCCGTTCTTCCTTCGTTATGTTTATTTCTGCTCGAACTTTTTTCCATTTACCAGGAACAAGATTCTGGGACTTTATCACTGTCTCTTTTTTCTTCTTTGAAATTGGTTTTGGTTTTTTCTTTTTTGAAATTGGTTTTTTGTTGTCTACGAGGTTGTTGTCGGAAGTTGGAAAAATGGGGTCTTCGAAAATGCCTTCTTCGAAGACAAGACAATCTCCGATGATGTGTTCTTCGTAGTAGTTGTTGTTGTCATGTTGGTGTGATGAAGAGAGAATTTTGTGGAGGTTGCGGTTTGTGGGGGGTTTGAGAGGTTGAAAAGATTGAAACTTGCGGGGTGTGGAAGAAGAAGAAGGGAAGGGAGAGAAGAAGAGTGTTTGGGGTTGTGGATTATGAACAAGTGTGGAAAAATTGAACATTTTTGTTGTTGCTGCTGTTGTTGCAAATGACAACATTCGATCCATAAGAAGTTACTAACCCAGATACTTCTCTTGTTTAAAAAGATTGGTTTTTTAATAATAAAACTGTTTTCTCTTAAAAAATAAAATTGTTTTTATTTTACACACCATGAAAACTTTGTTTAATTTATTTTGAAAATAAGACAAAGTTTTTTTACAAATGGTCATGATTCTTATTGTTTTGATGTAATTTGTGTAATATTTGGTAAATTAGATTTGTGGAAATTGATATCGTATTGTAAGAGTTAAAATTAATAACTTTTTGTTAGGAAGATTTTTTTTTAAGGAAATTTTTTGTTAGTAAGATCTAGTTTAATTGACAAATATCAATATTATTATGAATGTGACACACACAACCAATCAAAACATTTAAAATTAATATGTTTTGATTGGTTGTGTGAAAAGTTGTTTTGATCTGACAATCCATCATTATTAAAAAAAAAATTATTAATTTTTTTAGAGAATATTTTTTAATATTTAAATTGTGGCCTTGTTCAAAAATATTTAAATTGTTGTTCCTCAAACAAAAATGACTTTGAATTGGTGTTTTTCTCTCCTTACCTTTTATTCTCTCACCTGGGACCAATGTTTACACTCGATGATATACTGTATTGAGATAAGATGGTAGAAATCATGTCTAAATAATACAACTAATGATTATACACTCCTAATTTATTTATTTTGGTGAATTCACTATTAACCTGAGAACATGATGAATTGTGGAAAAATTTGAATCAATTTATACTAGATTCCTAAAATACATGGACCCGTTTGTTACGGATTAAAGTAAAAGTGATTTTGACATAAAATAATTTAGAGATTATTTTATGGAAATTTTATGAAAAATTAGAATCTATTTTGCGTTGGTTACCGTAATAAAAATCACTTTTTTTTTTAAATAATTTAGTTTGTTTGAATACAGTTGTATAAAAAGAATTAAGAATTTTTTTTGTTACAAAATTAGTTTAATCTTTTGATCCGTATTTTCTCTTTCTAAAAAAAAATCTATTTTTTAACAAGCTACTCTCAACAGCTTCTCATGAAAGTAATTATTTTTTAAAAAAATGTGATTTTTTTTATTAAAAAAGCTATAACAAACAGGCTCATCATCTATCAAAATTCAGACCATCATATACTAATAGTGTTTAATGTCTAAATAATACAACTATCATATACCGATAGAGTATAATCCATTCTATTGGTTTAAATGCAATTTTGGTTCCTCTCATGATCAATCCACAATTTTGGTCCGCTCATTGTTAATGTCGCAATTTTGGTCCTTTATATTATCAATTACGTAAATTTGGTTTCTCTGTCACATTGACATCCAACTTTTAACGGTCATGTCAACATGACAGTCATATGCTTACATGGCATGTTACGTGGAGCAAATATGGCATTACAATGCTGACATAACGCTTACTAGGATTAAAAACTAAAGTTCCACTACTATAAAGTCTTCACCATTTAAGACTCGATACCTAATAGGTACCCCATTGGAGAAAAAAATTGAAGATCTTCTAAGACTCAAGGTCTCGCTTAAGACCCTCATTCTTAAATGGACCCCACACTACTTTTTATTAAAATAATATTATGGTTGGAATGTAAATGATAAAGAGTTAGTGGTGGGACCCATTTAGAACTTTTTGTCAGAGGGTCTTCATTGGAGTGATTGAGTGTTTATTAGGTATTGTTAAAAAAATTATAAAAAAGTGATATGTACATATAGGACCCGTTTAAGAACTCCAAATTGAGAATCTCCATTGTGGATGCCATAAGTAATAATAATATAACTCCAATGTCATCAACAAACGATATAGGCACAATCTAACGGTCAAAGTACTTCAACATACATCAATACTTGCATAGTGCAAATTACACCCAAAAGGCGCATACATCACATATAGGCACAATATAACAGTCAAAGTACCATAGCAATTACACAGTTTTTGCTTTCCTTCTTCAAGCTTAAAATATCTAAACAAACTAATGTAAAATATCACCTAGGCCCACGAGCATACCTCCTATCTGGGCTACCATATGGAGCATACGGAGGCGACCTGGACCTATCCCTCCTATACCTTCCACTTCCACCATAAGGAGAGTGTCTTGGGGAATAATCCCTGCTACCACGATACGGAGAACGCCTTGGAGACCTATGATATGGATAATCATCACGACCAAATCCACCCCGATGCCTTCCACGGTCACCACCACGAGATCCTTGAGAACAACAGAAGACAAAGGTTCAATAAGATTTCATAAAACAATAAATTAGATTAAAGATTCAAAGAAGTGTCTCAAACTTACCATAGTCTCTAGTATTTTTCAGCCCAAGATAGTGCCCAGGTGTGGGAGTTCTTGGCCGCTTTCTCTTTGACTGAAATATAAATAGAGAAACTGCATCCTCAGAATTTTGTTGATGTAAATCAGTGTTGTCGAATATGGGCCATGGCGGTGGTGGCGGATTTTGGCCTCTCCGATATGGTAAATATCGGCTGATGTTGCGGGCTGTTCTGCCATAAGCCGCTAAGAAGGCACCATAAAGCGACCGAAAAGGCAGGATTTTGGCTCTCGGCCATATACCACCATCCTCCATCGACAACACTGATATAAACAAACTCGCACCAATCATTCATGTAAAGCTGAACATAAAACAGATTAAATCATATGACATATTAAATTGTAAAAATGAACAATTGCAAACTATAATAAGAGCCCTTTAAAAGAAAGTTTGATTAACATAAAGTTATATCCACACACTAATGATCAATGCCAGGTGTGAGATACCATAAAGGCCTGATTAGAAAGTTGTTGAATAATGTCCGTTGATTAGTTCAGAGTTGAAAGGGAATGCTGAGGTTGTAAAGTTGTTGAACATTATAATTGCTAGTTGAGAGTTGAAAGTGAATGCTGAGGTTGTAAAGTTGTTGAACGTTATAATTGCTAATGTTTAGTTGATCAGACGCATTTGATTAGCTGTTTAAGCTTGCATTTGATCAAGTTGTTTGACTAAAGTTGACATGGATGAACTGATCATCTTTGATTGCTGCCAACATAGCTGATGCAATGCATTCTGAATGTAAGCACAAAACCTTCAAGTCAAGAAGAAAGAAAAGCACTAGTGTTTTATCGACTGCTAGTTAATTAAAATACACATTACCCGCTCAACAGTGATATAGCGACCCTCTAAAATGGATTGATTGAGGTACTTGATACAGCGGTTTGCATCCTCAGCAGAATCCATAGTGACAAAAGCAAAACCTCGAGATATACGCGTACGGGGCTCCACCACAAGAAAACATGAAGCAACCTAATAAAGTTATCAACCCATGACATTCTCATTCAAAGATTCGGGGATCACTAATGAAGGAAAATCTGATGATTATACAGTGAAAAAGAAGAGAAAATCAATATGATACTCACCTTCCCTTCCTTAGAGAAATGCTCCTCTAGGTCTCTCTCAGTGACCCTTGAAGATAGACCAGTCACATAAAGAGTGTCCCCCCCATTCCTGGAACAAAATTGAAGATATCAGAGGTTCCTAATAGAACATCACCAAAACCAAAGCACAATTGTTTCTATCGATATACTCAAAAAGGTAAGGCTAATCTTTCAATCAAAGGATTATAACCAGATGCAGGTAAAATTGACTAACCTATCAGGACTTCTTGATCTTGATCTGAACAAGAAAAGACCAATAAATCAAAGGAAATACATCAGGCACTGCAGAACGGATAAAATGTAAAAACAATGCTCGAATGCTAAACCATGAATGCAATTAACCTGCCACGACTTCTCGAGGGGGATCTAGGCCTTTGCCTCTCAAGAGATCTTGACCGAGACCTAGGCCTTTGCATTTCACGAGACCTTGACTGAGACACAGGCCTTTGCTTTTCAAGAGATCTTGACCGTGACCTAGGCCTTTGCATTTCAGGAGACCTTGACAGAGACCTAGGCCTTTGCATTTCAAGAGACCTCGACCTAGGCCTTTGCATTTCAGGCGACCTTGACAGAGACCTGGGCATGTGCCTCTCAATGGATCCTGACTGAGACCTGGACCGAGACCTGGATCTTGACTGAGCCCTCCATGGGGAAGGGGACCTTGAAAGCCTGAAAATATGAAATATTCCATCATAACCAGAGTAACAAATAGCTTCATTTTGCTTATTCAAAAAAAAAAAAAAAAAACTTCACAATCAAAATTAAAAAAACAGAAAATTAATCAACTTTAACCTAAAATCTAAAAATTGAACAATTTCTATTACCAATATTTGGATATGAATTATTGCACGAAACTCTTTCGAAAATGACATAATTTAAAAATTCAATTCCCTAACAAATATAATTTCTAATGAATCCAGTTTTGCGTTAGGGTTCATTAACAAATAAACATAATTAAAGATAATCGCTAAAAAAATATTTGTTAATCATAATTTTTGCAATGAAAGAGAGTTCTAGGGTTACCTTCTTACTGGAGAATCATCCTGCAAAATAAGTGGGGAAAAAACAAAAAAAGTTAGAAAAATCTTCAGCGAGAATCTAAATGGGGTATAGATTCGGATAGAAAATTCACCATTTCGACAAGCGACGAAAATCGATAGCGATGAAGAAGAAAAGAACAGCGACGAAGAGTTGGGGTTTTGTCGAAATGCACTTTTTGTACTATAGCAACAAGTTGGCCTTGGATTTTGCGGTTTTATAAGATCTTTAATATTATAAATGAAAGTTGATTCAATAATAAATGATAGGCCAAATGTCTTTTAAGTTTACCGTTTATATCGGATTAATCCTTGTAGTTTTTTTAGTATCAAATTGGTCCTTTATGGTAGTAAAAGTGAACAAGTTAGCCCTTTAATTATTTTTGGTAACAAATTGATCCCTTTTTTCATACAACTTTGTTAAAAAGTGATTATATGACCATTTAACATTGAGGTGGAAGGTCAAAAAGTGTTTAAGACACCAAACGTGATTACTTATATACATTTTCTTCTTATTGTTTTGCTAATTCAATCCTAATTTTAGAGGTAAATATTTCATCAACAACATTATAAATCAAGTAATTGAATGATTTTTGTTTCAAACTGGGACCGAATAATACACTTATGAACCATAGTTTTGAGAGATGTGAATTTAGAGCTGTCAACTTAGCAATAAACATTCACATAAGCACTTTTTAACTGAGTTTGATGGAAATAAGGTAATGGTGCATATATTTTATGACTTAAAGGACTGGATGTACAATTTTACTAACATAAAGGACCGATTTGAACCTAAAAAAACTAAAAGGACTAATCTGGTATAAACGTTAAACTTAAAGGACCCGGTGATGCATTTGGCCTAAATGATATATATACTCCCTCTTCTCGATCAAATACATTAGTTGTAAAATGAATTTAAAATTAAACTTTTGTTTATAATTGAGATAAGAGGGAGTAATTTATTCCTTTGTTTTAAGGGTTATGTTAACTCGTGTCATAATGGTACAAGTTAAGAACTAAAAAAATAAATGAAAAATAAATTTTTAAATTTTTTATATGTTAAATGCACAATTTCCAATACTATATTTCTATATTTGGTTTTCTTAACATGTGTTCTTAAAAGCACAAGTTAGTTTTTCCCTTGTTTTAAAATGAGTGATGTCAAAAGACATGACAATTTTACAAAATTAACCTCATTTATTATTGGTATAATGTTTTGAAAGTAGTGTACACTCAATTGATTTAAGGGAACAATTGGAAATAAAATAATAAGGGAAATGTTAACTTATGCGCTTAAGACATACATCATCCGGTCACTATGATAAACAAAAATTAGCATTTTAAATTCATTCATCAAATGTTGTATGTGGTATATAATAAAGACCATATACATCATTAATTGAATGAATCTAAAATGTAGATTTTTGCTTGTAATAGTGACCGGAGGTTGTAAGTTAAAAAACTAAAGATAGAAGTATTTTCTTGAAACTTGTATGTTTGATATTGTAAAACGTTAATTATTTATATTTTCAATACAAAATTTATTTCTTATTTAATTTTTTAGTTCCTTAACTTATGCCTTTAGGATACAAGTTAGCATGACCCAAATAATACTCATACATTAAAAAATACAAGTGACAATCATTTTGAAACAATTTTTTTTTATTAAAACGATACTCATTTTAAAACTTATATAGTATAATTTAAATTAAATATATTATTTATTAAATAAATTTTAATCTCTTATAATAATAGAGACGGAGAGTATTTCATTTTTGTCCTAGGAGGAGATGTGACTAATAATGTTGTATTTGTTTTTTTTCAAAAAAAATTGTATCTTTATAATACTAAATGTTAGGTAGTCTTGACCTACCTAACCCTAATTTTTGGTTTTGAAAGAAATTATGAAAAAAATTCCTGCCGAGAGTTGAACCATAGACCAAGCTCTAACAGCTCACAAATGTTACCACTAGATCACTAAAGTTTTCTATGACTTATAATTGCTTTCATTTTATATATCTATCAGAGATGCGACTAATTTACAACATAAATAATTTTGTACGATGCCTTAAAAATATATTTAATTGAATAAATAATAAATTAATAAAATTGTGTATGAAAGATTACAAAAAATATGCTTCTCCCCATTTCTTAATTCTACAAAACCCGTGCATCGCACAGGTTAGAGTCTAGTTTGTTTTAACATGTTAAAAGACCGGTAAATTCTTTAACCTATTTTAAAAGTTTAGTTTGATTTCTTTAACTTTGAAATTTATCAATTTGATATCTTAACTTGCGTAAGTTATACAATTCGATCCTTTAATTGGTGTAAGTTTTTTTTTTGTTACAATTTGTGTAAGTTAATACAACTTGATTCTTCAATATATTAATTAATATGATTGTACTACTCTGTCCCAAAATATAAGCAAAAATGAGTCAAAATAAGTTGATGTATTTGGTACAATTTTGAATCAAATACATTAACTTTTGTTGACCAATTTTTGTTTATATTTTGGGACGGAGGGAGTATATTTTCATATGTTAAAAGACCAAGTTGTATTAATTTGTAAGAATTAAATTGCTCGATTATAGAGGTAAGGGATCAAAGAGTTGATCTTTGCTCCATTTAGGTTTCCTCCATTTACCCATTTCAAAGCATAGATGTGTGACACGTGGCAAAAACAATTCTAACGGTTGAGATCAAAAAGGTTAAAATAGAGACAGATTCATATTATTCCTCCCATCATCTCCCTTATGCAACAATACGACCCATTTAGCTTCTTCACATCATCTTCATCGATGCACAACCTCTACCTCTTCCTCTCGCCGGCACCCCTCTCTGTCCATCCCAGCGGCGGTGCTCTTCCTCCATTATGCTCTACACCCGCCACACACAGCCCCACCTTGCTGTCGTTGTTTTCCTTCCGACGACGGTGACTGTTCCGTCTTCTTCTTCGTCGGCTTATGCTTATTTGAAATCTGCAAAAGATTAAGAACATGATCTGTTTTTTTGTTGATTTTGAAATCAAATTTTATTTTGGGTTTTGAAATCGTGATCTGGAGGGGCGTTGGGATGGTCGGAGACGGCGGTGGCGGGTTGGTTAGTGTTGTTAGAGGGACGGTGGGGTTCGCTCATGATGCTGACGGCGACGAAGGATGGGCGGAGGGTGTCGTAGACGGCGGCGGCGTCCATGAAAATGGGGGGGGAGATGGAAGATGGAAAGCTACAGAAAGACAAACACGTGAAAGACAAACACCCGATGGTTTTTCCATTTTTTATTAGATAAATCCTTATTATTCTTGATATTTTAATCACAACCGTTAGATTTAATTTTGTCATGTGTCACACATCTATGACTTAAAATGGGGTAAATTGAGGAAACCTAAATAAAGTAAAGATGGACTCGGGATCAAAATGAACTTTTAAAATAAGTTAAATAACTGGCTAAAAAGAAAGTAAATGGACCATAATAGTATTTAAATAATTTACCTTTTAATGGAGATGTGTCATAACTTCGGATTTGTTTAATTTGTCTACTCCCGTCTTAACTATACTAGTAATTTTTTTTGGTGAATAACTATACTAGTAATTTATTTTGACAATTTCACGCAAATTAAAAAATTTGATTAATTTTAAATGAAAAGAAGAAATTATGAATTATTTTTCAAAATTATTATTTATTAATGACACAATAAAAATAAGAGTTGGAAGAAAAGTGAATAATAAATAATAAATGATATGATAGACAAATAAGCATTAATTGTTCATTATTATTGTAAAATGACTTATATTTTGAGAATTTTTTTTATAAAATGACTTATAATTTGAAATGGATGAATTACCTCGTAATATCCTTGATCTTAGGGTTGGAAATGAGAGGAGTAAGATAAAAATTTATCAACTTCAAAATTTGACTTGTGTTTGTTGCAAAATTTTGTAGTTTGAACTAGAGTCAATCTAGTTCGTCAACATTTCGATTTAGTTTAATAGTTTGAATCACGTAATTTAAGAGACAATATTATTTTAAATAAGTGATCTTTTAAATAAATAATTTAGGTATTTTTATAAAATAATTGTTAAATCAAAAAATAGAAATGTAAAGTTGGTTTATGAAAGAACTCCTATTTTTTAGATAATGTGTGTTTCGCACAGAAATATAATATGCACGTAAAGGAACTGTGTGCTTTGCTTATTATTATTTTTTTAATATATAAGTGCTTTGCTTATTGCTTATGTACCCGTAATTCTATGATTTGAGATGAGAGAGGGGGAGAGATAGGTAGATATAGCTGGATGCCGGAGAGACAAATGACTATTCTTTATATTTTTTCTCTATTTTAATTTAAATAAGTGATTTTTAAATAAGTTTAAGTTTTTGGTTGTTTTTCTTTTTCGTGATTTTGTCGTCTCAGTGTGGTGCTATGTTGTTATTCATTTTGTGCGACATTGTTTGATTTTTCATCTTACTGCGGTGTCCATTTAGCTCCTATTGAAAGATCAGTTGTTCAATCAATGATTTAGACGTCAACATTGCAGATATGCAGACATTGACATTTCGGTCATTTTGATTTTATCATATTATTTGTAGGCATTTTGTCATTGAATGTTATTAACTTGAATGTTGTGAGTTTGCTTGCAAATACATCATTTAGGTTTTTAGTGATATTGAATAATGTACTCTATCAATTTGAATGAATGAATGAATATCGTTTTATTTTTGTAAAAAAAAAAAGACCATGGAGGGAGGGAGGGAGAGAGAGAGAGAGAGAGAGCGCAAAATCTTAAAAGAAATAACAATCAATAGAATTCTTACGTTTTCCATGCTAAAGATTCACTAAAAAATCCCACAAAATCCATAAAAGTCCAATTTATGAAACAATACTTCAAAATTTGAATGTTTTTGAATACCACAAGAATTTTTTGAAGTTACAAAAAAGTCTTCATTAAATATCACAAGACTTATTTAAATTAAGTAAAAGTCCTAATGGAATACGCCGAGACTTTTTCATAATAAAAAAAAAATTAAAACCATTTAGAATCCTAATTGAATATACCCAATAATGTCATTTGAATTAATCAAGTGGTTTGAGGTCTCTTAATCTTTTAAGATCATCAATCAAAACCAACAAATTGTTATGAGACGATCCACCTTCTTGAACAGCATGCATAGCCTTTCCCTTAAACTCTTGAGCTCGTCGTCTGATTTCCTTAGCTTCATCACCATCGTTCATCAATCTCCTCACAGCGTTTTCTATACTATGTCTACTCACCACTTCCTCTTTCTCTTGAAAATTAGACCACTCTGTTGCACCCACCTCAACCCCAATCCCTCTCACATCAGTTATCAACTTCTCATTATAGAATTGTTCTCCTCGCATTGGCCACGTGATCATCGGAATCCCTGCGCTAACAGCCTCCACGGTGGAGTTCCACCCGCAATGCGTCATGAATGCACCGACGCTAGCATGGCTCAAAATCATAACTTGTGGGGCCCACCCCCTAATGATCAAACCTTTCTTATTTCCTATGTTTCTGTCTTCGAATCCTTTCGGTAACCACTTTTCTTTCTCCTCTTCACTCTCATTTTGTTTCCCTTTCTTCTCAGGAACAACCCAAACAAATTCGTGACCCGAATTTTCTATTCCGCTCGCAATCTCGTAAAGTTGTTTATTTGAGAAATAACATATGCTCCCAAAACATATATACAACACTGAATTATATCGCTTTGAGTTGAGCCAACTTAGACACTCATGCACACTGACCACACTCTCGTTTCCTCTCTCTGCTTTCTCTTGAACAGTTTTGCGAATAAGACAAGCTGGACCAAGATGCCAAGCTTTGTGACCCATGGTTTTCTCGTAGTGTTTGATGCAATCTTCACCATCAAGTTCAACAAAGTTGTTAATAACGAGTCCCCTACTTTTGCGAATTGTCTCAAGCATCCCTTCCTCGAATTCAACTAATGTCTTTGGTGGTCTTGAGCAAAAGGTGATAGAATGAGGAAAATTTGGAACAACGAATGAACTCGAACTCGAATTTGTGTGAGAATATGAACGGTGCATTCTAAGGGATTCTATGAGGGAGACTGTAAAGAGGGAGTATCCGGTGAAGGCAAGAGTGGAGATATGACGCTTACTTGCCAAGTCATTAATCCAAGGGTATACACAGTCGGCAATGATGTAGTCAGGTGGATCCTTCTCTATGAATTCTCTGATGGGTCCATGGAGGAGCATTGCACCTACGTATACCTTGGCGGTGGTGGCGGTGTCGATGGTGGAGGACAATGATTCAATGCCGTCAGGAAGGCCAACTTGTTGGGAGGGAAAGTCAACGGTGTGAAGGCGGAGGAAGAACGGATCGAAAGAGGAGAGTGATTTGGTAAAGAAATGGACGTTGGAAGGAGTGGTGATGATAGTGGCTTGTTGGCCACGGGATGCAAACAGAGCTGCTATGTCACCCAAAGGAATCATATGACCAGGTGATAGAAATGGAAGAAAGTAAAGTTTCAGTGGCCGTTGGACTCCAACACCACCATCCATTGCTAATCAATTTTCTCTAATATTGAATTATTCACGGTTTATCTCACTACCCTTATGTGACTCTCTTCAAGTTCAACCTTACATAATGTGGTTTTATGTACTGTACTTACTACTATTAATTGTATTGAATTATATTATATGTCCGCACGAGACGCACGAGATTTTATTCTTACGCAACGAGACCCACGATAATTTTTTTTTTTGGACACAACGAGCTCCACGATTGAATTCCTCCAAGATTCATTTTCATATTAAATTACTACCTCTGATCTCACACACACACACACACATATATATATATATATATATATATATAATTTTTTAGAATACACCCACTAGTTTTTATGAAGATGTCTTCTAGCAATACACAACTAATGATATATTTAACAACTTTTTAGTTATAACTTGTTAAATGACACTTTCATAAAAATTAGTGGGTGTCTTTTAACAATAGGAGTTGCTAGAAGACACCTAGCAGTTTTTATGAAAATGTCTTTTAGCAACACACACCTCAAGTTGTATTTAACAACTTTTTAGTTATAATTTGTTAAAATACACTTTCATAAAAACTAGCGGGTGTCTTCTAACAAATCCACACCTATGAAGCCCGGATACTCCAAAACTGAGACGTACCCGTATCGGATACGTATCGGATACCGATACTCCACGGATACTCGCGGATACGTACCCACAAAGTATCAGAATTAATTATTTTAATTTTTAAAAAATATTTTATCTGATACTTATAGGATACTTCATAGATACACTATGATACTTATAAGATATTTCACAGGTACGTATCCTAGAAAAGATGAAGGGTAAAACAGTGAGATAGTGTTGTAAAAATTCAGTAGAGATGTATATGATTCAATTTTAGATATGCATCAGTAGAATTGTCTTTCGATGAACCATTTAAAATTATATATAATATGGTTTATAAGAAAACTTTACATACATATAATAATGAAGGGTAATCAATGCTTATTTTCTTTAAGTATTTACACACATATAAGTTTAAGTATAAAAATTTTGTTAACGTATCTTAGCCGTATCGTATCCTAAATTTAAAAAATTTCGCGTATCCGCGTACCCGTATCGTATCGTACCCGCACCCGTATCCGTATCTGGGCTTCATAGATCCACACACACACATATATATATATATATATATATATATATATATATTTGTCCCCTAAAAAAAGTATATATTTTTGTGAAATATTTTTTGCCCTTTTTCAATTTACAATATGCATTAACTATGTTTTCAAAAAAACGCTCATGATTAAAAGACTAATTTCAAAATTACTTATCTATCAGAATTTTGAACTAATTAGAATTTTGAAAAACAACTACTATGCCATCTATAATTTCATACAAACATGTCTCCCAGTTGGATTTTGTTTCAAAGATTCAAAGGAAACCCAACATTTTTCCCTACCATACACAAGACGGGCAATACTAACACTAACACTAGTACTAAATAGTGTTTAGAACAATCCTATCTCTATGTCACTCTCTTCAAGTTCAACCTTAAATAATTTGTTTTTTTAAAAGGAAAATAATTTGATTTTATGTACTATACTTACTCTATTTATTTTTTAATTATATGTCCGCACGAGACGCACGAGATTTTATTCTTACGCCACCATGAGACCCACGTGAACGTTTGATGCAACGAGACCCACGATTGAATTACTACAAGATTCATTTTGGTATAGAATTACTGCCATTTTTTTTATTAACGATATAGAATTACTACACACACACATATATATAAATGGTCTGGTTTTTTTTTTGACAAGAAATAAATGGTCTGGTTAACGAGTGCCCTGATGCACTTTTTAAGCATTCTAAAATAAGTAATTATTCTTTAAAAAAGTCAAATATTTTGATTTTCAATGCATTGATTACACACATTTTCATAAATACTTACTACTTATGGTCCTTAAAAAATGCCCTAAGAGCACTCGTTAACATTTCTCTTGTATAAATAAATACATACACATATGTGTGTCTATATATGTGTGTATGTTTGTATGTATCTTTGTCTCCTAAAAAATAGTATATATTTTTGTGAAATATTTTTGGTCCCTTTTTATAAGACCTTTTTCAATCTACAATATACATTAATTATGTTTTCACAAAAACGCTCATAATTAAAAAACTAATCATTTAGAAACAAAAAAAGAATAATCATTTATCTTTCTTAATAATTGAAAAATAATTTTGGAAAAAGAATATATACTTTTGACAAATTTAATACTACTATATCAACTACTTTTCATAATTCCCTTAAAAAAACTATTTTTCATCATTCTTGTGTTTTGTTCAAAATGGTCTTATACATAAAGACAGAGGTAGTATTTGATCTCTCCGTGAAACCAGTCAACTTTGTTTGATGCTCTATTTTTTTTAAAGGGCATGTAGTCAATTTTGTTAGATTAATGTTTACTCATTTATCCGTATTTAAGCCTAGAACCTCTAATTTTAAGGTTAATATTTTTTTTTTGGTAAATGAAAATAAATCAAAAGAAAAAGAACAGAAAAGACACACTAAGTGCCCAGGGTATCTCTAGACAGGTGATCTAAAAGCTCAGAAGGCTGAGAGGACCATGTAGTGACACCCATAGCGGAAGAATTTCCGTATTTTGCCAACCAATCAACACTGAGATTAGCTTCTCGAAATATATGATGCAAGACCAAATCAGGGGCATGGTCAGCAGTAACGAACTGTATTCATGAAACTCTAACTCATTTCTTCGAGTCAACAACTAAATAGCCTCTAGGCTATTTGATTCTATGATTGCTCTTGAATGCCCATGCTGAAGCAGAAGAGTGATACCATGATAAATTGCAAAAAGCTCAGCAAATAACACATCACATTAACCATCATTAGAGGAGAACCCAACAAGCCAATTACCTTTATCGTCCCGAATAAGACCACCAACACCAATCCCTTCACGAGAGTTGCAACTACCATCAACATTCAATTTCACAAGACCTGGTTGTGGATGTTCCCATCACACCTCCTTTCTAATTTTTGCATTTGTTCCTTTGCCAAGCAGATAATGATATATATCCTCATGCAATGTATGAATGTATCTAAGCACATCATACTTCTTCCATTGGTTGTCACCTAGGATCCTATGATTTCTCCATCTCCACACCCACCACAAAGCAGACAGAAAGACTTGAGGAGGTTGAGATTGAAGACCTTCCTTGATCCAATCTTTAGTCATCGATGTTGAGAAGAAGTGTCAAGTAGACCTTATAGGAATAGCTTTCCATATCTCTCCCGCAAAGTGACAATCCCTTAAGCAATGTAATACATCTTCATTAGTTAGAGAGCAAAGTGACAATCCCTTTGGTCATTAAAACATTCCAGTTCCAACAACCATTTAAACCAACCTCCCTAAGCGTTAGATGAGTATCTGAGATGTTGACAAAATCAACCTTGTGACACAATCTCCCCATCCTAGTCCAATCAGAAAACTAGAATGAAGAATTTCCGTCACCAATATGGCAACTAAAACCTTCTATCAGATTTTTAGTGTAACATCCCAGACTGCTTTCAGGATTGTTGACTGACCCCACAAACCAACACGAGTCTTTTCAGCGTGTTTTGTCCTCACTCGCACGCTTCCCGGGAAACTTCCCATAAGGTCACCCATCCAAAGACTACTCCAAGTCAAGCACGCTTAATTGTGGAGTTCTTATGGAATGTGCTACCGAAAAGAAGATGCATCTTGTTGATATAGGTAGTACCAAACAATTCTTATAAGCCTTACTTCAAACATGCAGTCCCATACCTGCACGACCTCAGGATCCCTCTCATTCCGATGTGATTCGGTTCCTCTAGAAGCTGTCGGGAGCTGCTCATTGTCATGCCTTGTGCACCGGCAACCACTCCCCGTCTTCGTCAGCCATGGGTGTTATATGCCCACTAGCTTTTGCTTGGTTCGTCCCCGAACCACATCGTACTGGGAGAGGTCTGCTCTGATACCACTTGTAACATCCCAGACTGCTTTTAGGATTGTTGGCTGACCCCACAAACCAACACGAGTCTTTTCAGCATGTTTTGTCCTAACTCGCACGTTTCCCGGGAAACTTCCCAGAAGGTCACCCATCCAAAGACTACTCCAAGTCAAGCACGCTTAACGGTGGAGTTCTTATGGAATGTGGTACCGAAAAGAAGATACATCTTGTTGATATAGGTAATACCAAACAATTTTTATAAGCCTTCCTTCAACCATGCAGTCTCATACCTGCACGACCTCAGGATCCCTCTCATTCCGATGTGATTTGGTTCCTCTAGAAGCTGTTGGGAGCCGCTCATTGTCATGCCTTGTGCACCAGCGACCACTCTATGCCCTCGTCAGCCATGGGTGTTACATTTAGCTGCCTTCAATATACTTCTCCAAACCAGAGACGGGCTTCTCGTTGCTTTGCTGCTCCAAAAAGATCCATTCTTAATATATTTTGCACCCAACAAGCGCACCCAGAGTTTGTTCTTATCATGTAACAAGCTCCACACCAATTTTCCAAGCAAGGCTAAATTTGTGTTTCTAGCATCTCTAATAGCTAACCCTCCAAACTTTCTAGGAGAAGTAACGGTGGTCCATTTAACCATGTTCAACTTTCTTGTTACTCTATTTCCTCCCCAAATGAAGCTTTTAGTAATTTTATCAATACCATCACACAATTCTTTCGGGAGAAGATTAATTTGCATAGAATACACTGGCATAGAGGTTGTGACTGATTTTGCTAAGCAAACTCTACCTGTTTTATTCAATAGGTTACCTTTCCAAGATGCCAACCTATGGTGCATTTTCTTAATAATATGCTTGTATGTTTCCTTTGTGACTCTCCCTTGAACTAAAGGAAAACCTAAGTAGTGGCCCAAGTTAGAAACCAAACGGATCGACGAGACACCCTGAATATCTCTTTTAGTCCTCTGTGGCACCCTCTTAGAACACATAGCTTTTGATTTGGTCACATTAACTTTCAAACCCGAAGCAGAACAAAACTCATTGAGTGTATCCATAACCACTTGTACCTGTTGTGTATTAGCTTCACAAAATAAGAGAACATCATCAGCAAAAAGGAGATGGTAAAGACCCGAGCCATCCTTTGAGATATGAATAGGCCGCCAACTTCCATCCTCCACTTTTCCTTGAATATGCATAGCTAACTTTTCCATACATAGGACAAACAAATAAGGAGAGAGTGGATCTCCCTGTCGCAAGCCTCTGGTGGGCTTGAACTTGTTCGTCTTAGCACCATTCCAAAGAATAGACAATTGGCTAGCCTTAACACAACTCATGATTAAGCCAATAATATGATGGGGGAAACAAAAGTCATGTAATGTTAGCCGGAAAGGACCAATCTAGTATATCATAAGCTTTCTCAAGGTCTAATTTTAGAGCTAGCGTACCTTTTTGGGACCTAGATGTGTGCATGTAGTGAACAACTTCCTGAGCGAATATCATTGTCTGTTGTACCTCTTATAGGAATAAAGCTGCTCTGAAAAGGACTAACAAGTTCATCAAGGAAGGGACGAATGCGGTTTGCTAAGACTTTGGTGATTACTTTGAAAATGACATTACACAAACTTATGGGCCTAAAATTCTTTAGGTGAGTTGGATTATTCTCTTTCGAAATCAATACTAAAAGTGTTTCTGCAATAGCTTCATCTATGAAGCCACGTCGAAAAGAAGTATCCACAAGTTCCCAAAGAGATTCACCCATCTTTTCCCAAAAATGCTTGAAGAAAAAGGGTTGAAAACAATCGGGCCCAATGCTTTGTATAATTGCATGGAAAATAAAGCATCGTTAACCTCCTTTTTCAAGATCTGAGAACTCAATCTACGAATACCAAGTGCACATAATTGAGGAATCAAAGGGACACGCAAACTGTGGGGATTCACAGTACGATCTTCCTGAAAAAGATTTTGGTTGAAAGAGATTGTCGTTGTTTGCAGTTGAGTATCATCAGTACACCATGTACCATCCTCCAGATGAAGACCATGAAATTTATTGCGTTTTCTGCGTACTATAGTTTGAGTGTGGAAGAACTTATTATTCCTATCTCCAAATTTGGCTCACTTCTCTCTAGAATTTTGGAACCAAAGAAGCTCTTCTTGTTGGAGAACTTCTCTATATTGTTTTTGGAGCTCGCCTTCTCGGAGGTTAAGCCAAACAGAATCTACTAGTTCCAGTCATTTCTGAATTTTACAAATTTGAAACCCAAGGTCCTTTTTTCTTCTGAAGATATTACCAAAGACTTCATCGTTAAACACCAAAGTTTCTTTACGAACCTCGTCAAGGTGAGTTGTTATATCTACATGATTATGGTCCCATGATGTCTTAACGACGTCGTCAAAACGTGATGATTATGGAAAGGACAAACACGTGAAAGAGAAAAACGTGATGAGTTTTTCTATTTTTTATTAGATAAATCCTTATTTCCTTGATCTTTTAATCACAACCATTAGATTTAATTTTGCCATGTGTCACACATCTATGACTTGAAATGGGGTAAATTGAGGATGCCTAAATGGAGCAAAGATGGACTCATTTTTTGCAGAGTAACTTTTTATAATGTTCTAAATATTTACGCAAAAAAGATTATTAAAAAATTTAAAAGTTTAACGTAACTAAACAAATTTGAATATAGTCGGGACTAAAATTGCGTGTTGGAAAATTTTATAGTTGTTATAGACTAACCAAGGTTAACTACAAAAGCAAGGCCCAAACACGTATTTAGCACAGAGAAACCCTCTACCGAACAAAGGCCCAATTCTGCAAGGGCCTAAATACAACCCATATACATCTTCACCGAAAGATATCTATGTCCTATCGAGATGGACATGGCACCTCGCAGGCCATTGACGCGAAGAGTCATGAAATGTCGCATCCTTGTCGAATTAGAAAAATCTCATTTGATACTTGTAAGGCAGAACAACTAATCCAAATGAGCATATTGAGAACATAAAAATTATCCTTGACTACATATCAGACCAAGGAGTTGTGAAATGTATGATTTTTGCTGTAATATCCCGCTTAGAAGTAATGGTTATAAGTGTTAGAAACTTAATGTGCAAGCAATGGCAAGGTTGTAATTAGAGGGATGGCAAAGTTGTAATATTGGGACAATGATCAATTGGATAAATATGAATTTTATTCATATTTATCAATATCATTTCCACTCAAAGAAAATCAGAAAATTGCTCCCTCCTTCTCTCTCAATTTCGCCCTCCATTTCCATCTTCATCATCATCAAATCATCACCCCTTAAAGAATCAAACTTCCACCTAAACCCTTGTGTTCCAAGCAAGTTTGTTTTGGTGAAATTTTGGAGCAAGAAGAAGCTATAGAAGCCAAGGATAGGAAGCCCTCATAGTTGAGGTTTTGAGTTGAAGCTAGGGCTTTGGATTTCTGAACTTAGCAAGCATCTTTTGAGGTTAAGGTTAGCTCCTAGAGGGTTTTAGAACCCACTTTGTATAAGCTTTGATGTTAATAGTATTGAGAGCTAGTTTTGCAAATTTTATGCCCTAGTTCCCTTTGGTTGGTAATTTCTTGTTCTCATATGTTATAAGCTGTCATATGCCTTAGAATTATGCCTTAAGCTGTTGTGATGTTTGGGTAGGATTGGATAAGCTAAAATGGTGGAAAATTATGTTTTGAACTTACCTTATGCTGTCCAACTGCAGGTAGAATCGTGTCACAATTTTACAACCGTGTCACGATTTTATAGGCAGATCATAGCACATTTTCTGGGTAGAAAATCGTGACACGATTTCCAAATCGTGTCACGATTCCATAGCATACAGGGGATACTATGTTTTTCATCAGCTCTTGCACCATTCTAGCCGTTCTATACTATTTCAAACTCCTTAAGCATCGTGCAATGGCTAGGTATCACTTCTAAGTATTAGATGACTTATTCCTTAGGGAATGTATGAATTACTAGGGAGAGATTATAGCTTGATAAGTTGAGAACCTATATCGGGTGAATAAGATTATAGACGTATACGTTGGTATACATAGGCAATGGGAATGCTTCGGCAATTATAGTTACAGATAGGTTTATAGTGTTGGTTCTCCAACGATTATAGGTGGCTTATGAGAACGATAAGCCAAGAATCATAGGTTATAGGTTATATGTTACAGGAATGTTATATGATTATAGTAACAGATTATATGTTCATATGTTAAAGTTAAAGAATTATATCAAAGATAATGGCGTGTTCGCACGTTTCACAGTCATAGGGCGTGTTCGTCAGACTCCGGGATTCGCCGGATGGGACTTCTCCGAGAGGGTTGTCCACACGTTTCATAGGGAGTCCGGTGTTAGCCTGATTGATAGGAATTTCACCGGGTCATAGGGAGATGTACTTCGGGGTTACTCCACCCGATGCACTCCGTAAAATGAACTCAGATTAATTGTTTGTTCAACGCTAACAGCTAACATAAAACACTTTATTTGTATTATGTTTTACAGTTATAGTCACGGGAAGTTTACAGTTACAGGCAGGTTATAGTTAAAGTTATAGGCAGGTTTACAAGACTTGGCGATTCTAGATTTCCCCTAAATTGCCAAGGTAGGCATGGCGACCCTAGGTTCCCTGTGGTTGCCAACAGTAGGTTGGGTAGAGCTCACTGAGACATTATGTCTCATCCCATTCCTTCTGGTGCAGGTTCACAGGCAGGATCACAGGCAGCACGCAACAAGGGTAAGGAGAAGGCTACGGACTGATCGTGCTGAATGTTATGTGTTTATAGTTTGACTGGTTTATATGTTGTTGTATATTGATGTACATGTATCAAAAAGGATTTGTATAAACTTTGGATTGTAATATTACAATGTGATGTAATAATTTGAACGAACTTTTTATATTGTAAATTAATGTATCCAGTACGAAATTTTAATACTCGTATAAGATCCTAGGCAATCTTATTATGGGTGTTACATTTGCAACCACACTAATGAAAGGCATGATGACATGGTTACAAAACCCTACGTTGAGAATCCATCGATTCTTGGGAGGGTTGTGTTGATAATTCACACCTCATAAGGGAACATTTCCTCCTGGAGTGTGTTGTTGAGGAGTTCAAGGAAGCATGAATTAAATTCCCAAAGCCTTCCACACAGAAAGTCAAAGTAGATAAAAACAAATACTACATATTCCATAATGCCACATGCACAACACCGACGATTAGATCCACCTCAAGAATGCAACCGAGATCCTCATACAATGAAGAAACCGAGACAATATATTGTCCTAGAAAATAAAAATCGATATAATTCGCCTTGATCAAGGAAAGCAGACGACACCAAAGTGGCTGCCACTAAAGAGATGAGCGAAAAAAGCAAAGACAAAAATTTGTTTGTGGCTATGGCGACAACAGTGACATTTTTTCAGAAGAGTATTTTCTCCAATTATTGTTTGCAATATCATTTTAGCATACACTCCAATCTCTCTGGTTCTTCAAATGTTAAATCTAACATGCCAAGATGCTCTGCCCAAAGTGACATTCTGTAACCAAAAATCTTCATAAAAATCTATTTGAATAGGGTTTTGTTAAAGTGTACTTTTTGTACAATGATTAACAAGTTGGTCTTGGATTTTGCGGCTTTCTAAATCTTATATTCCACATTTGTCTTAGGAGAATATGTGGCTAATGTTGTGTTTGTTTTAATGGAGATTATTGTTCGATTCAAATTTGTTTCATTTATCTAATTTTGTCTTAAATTATAAGTCATTTTAACAATTTAACACAAATTAAAAAATCTAATTAATTTTAAGTAAAAACATAAATTATGTGTTATTTTATCAAATAACTACTAATGATTCATTAGTATTCTAAAATAACTCATATTTTAGAACAATATTTTTAAAAGTGATTTATAATTTGGGATGGAGGGAGTACCCGTATAGTCCTTGGTCTCAAGGATTGAAATGGGAAGAAGAAGATAAAACATTATCAAGTTCAAAATTTGACTAAAGTTTGATACAATTTTTTTTTGTTGAATTAGAATCAATCAAGTTCGCAAACAATTCACTTTAGTTTAATAGTTCGAATCACATTATTTAAAACCTGAAATTATTTTAGATCAATGTTCTTTTAAATTAATAATTTAAGTATCTTTTTATAAAATATTTGTTTAATTGAAAAAATAGTAATGTAATTTATTTATGACTAAAATGTGGTTTTGGTCCCTGCAAATATGCCCAGTTTTGATTTTGGTCCCTGGTAAATTTTTTTTTTGAAAAATGTCCTTGCAAAATATTTTGTTTTTAAAAATGGTCCCTGACCCCACTTTTGTGGTGATTTGTCACATTTGTGCATACGTGGCACTTGCTGACTGTGCCATGGCATCCACGTGGCAATACATTTTATAAAAAATCATTTTTTTCAATTTTTAAAAATATATTTTCTTTTTTTAAAATAATTGAAAAAAATGATTTTTTATAAAATGTATTGCCACGTGGATGTCAGCTGGACAACATGACACAGTCAGCAAGTGCCACGTATGTACAAATGTGACAAATCACCACAAAAGTGGGCTCAGGGACCATTTTTAAAAACAAAATATTTTGCAAGGACCTTTTTCAAAAAATTTTTTACCAAGGACCAAAATCAAAACTGTGTATATTTGCAGAGACCAAAACCACATTTTAACCTTTATTTATTTTGTTTATTACAAAGAGGGTCTAATCCCGGAGAGAAATGTAAATTAATTTAGTTCATGAAAAAAATATTATTATTCACATGAAATTAATTGTCATAATGCTTTAAATAATTATTAATTATATTTTGTTTATACAACTAATTTTTTTTACAACTTTTGGGATAATATTTTATTCTATCTTCTTTTGGTACAAAAACAAAAGAGAGAAATAGGGGAGAGAAAGAACAAGAACACAATGCGAGTATGAAAGAGGGGATTGTCCCAACAAATTGTCTATAAATGTTTCTTCAAATATCATTTTCGAATAATATGAATACAAAGGAAATGTGTGATTTGCTTATGTTCTCGTTGTTAGCCTATATATCCAAGTGTTTATTTTCGATAGGAGAAGGTATTTGTCGAAAAGGAGTTTTCTTCAGATGTAGGCTGAATACAAATGTATTCAACAAGATTCAATGTAAATCAACATTTTCAAGTCTTTGAGTTCGACTGGAAGGAATTCAAATCCTCTCTGAAGGTGTAACGCCCAGAACCCGAGAACATAATTAAACAGACAAAGCATGCATATTTCACATATCAGGACATTAATACTTCAACATACTTCTCATATTAATTTCATGATATAAAAATTTCATTAAGTATTCTCATAGCACAGCAGAATAATATCATCAACGGTTCATAAATGTCATGTCTCGGTCATAACATACAAATCAAAATAATATCTCAACAAGTTTGATCCTAAGATCACATGGCATAACATAAACAAAACCTCAAAATCCTAATCGTAGCTCCTAAGCTAGACTCCAAAGTGTATAAACTCGAGTAGGCAAACGCCGTCCTCGACATACTCACGAGTAAGCTACTCCTCAACCTGCAAGTCTACATCCACAAGGGTTGAACCCACGGATGAGGCGACAATAAAGCCACTGGAGGGTAAGATATATGCTCAACATAAGGAAATAATAAACGCATGTATGTCAGGCAAGCAACATCAATAATCATCACATATTCATTTACATAGACAAGCCTAGTTACATAACTCAACATACATATCACATTCATATTCAATTATAATATTAATCGCAATCTCCAATCATATATCGAACACTCAAGATTCATCAAGTATCATCAATTCATTTACAATTCGATCACAATCTTATACAATCACCAATTAAGCATTTGACACCTTAATGCACAAGTTCACGCCAAAACATTACCAAACACGACTCTTGTGAATGTAATGCACCTAACACGACTCTATATGTTTTACGGTACCGCCACCGATGAACTCCCCGAGATCTAAAACCCCGCAATGAATTCACCATACAATCACCGATGAAATCCCCGAGGCTTAAACCCCGCCATGAAATCACCATACCATCTCCGGACTGACTTATGAATGCATGGACCCACATAGAGACTCGACAATGCTCACCAAATATACTCATCATTTGTTATACGATTCACACCGTCATAAAACGTATCATCACCAAATCATCACCTAACTCATTATCAAATCACTAAGGCCGCACATCAAGTCAAGTATTCGAACATCATCACTCAATACATAACATGTATCATCATCATTTACTCAAACATCGTCACTTAATACATAACATGTATCATCAACATTAGCATCGTCAATAGCATCATCAATAGCATCATTCATCTTCATTCTCATCAACCCTAACTCATTACTTGTTTAGTAAGTCAATGGTTTCATCATAACTCAATTTCAAGACAATTTACAAGTCCAATTGTAATCAACTAACCTCTAAGTCTTCTTACACTTACATCCAAGTTAATCAATCATAAACATCTTTATTACACTCTTGCTAATCAAGTTTAAAGGTTTGGGAACCATTTAGGGTCATTGGATACCTCAAAAAGTCATAAAATTAGGGTTTCAGAACTCAGGCAGGATGGCACGGTCGTGCCCTCCCAGGCAGCAAGGACACGCACGGCCGTGCCATATAGGCGCACGGTCGTGCTCCTCATGCAAGTCAGGGGTGACAGATTTTTCGTTTCGTTTTTGCGAAAATATCGTTTTCAAAATCGTGTTCGATCCAATTCGCACCAAATTCGTCCCAACACCTTAAACAAGACACACCCTATCAACTACCACTTATCATGGCTTAAAACAACTTAATCTTAAGCACTTAAACTCAACTTAATCGGATTAAATCAAAGTTCGTCTCAAAAACCCGTTTTCTCCCAAAACAACTTAAAATCCCAAACAAAACTTTACAACAACAATTCCAACTTTCTAATCATATCAACATGTTCATAATCACTTAATTAACAACATGAACCAACTTAAAACCAATTATATCAACAATTCACTCAAATTCACCAATTTAAGCAATTTTCACATAAACAACAACTACCACAATTCCAACTTAACCCAAACAACATAACTTCATGATTACATAACCCAAACACATAATCATACTCATAATCAACTCAATTAAACATAAACAACACCAATTATCATGTTTCTCATCAAATTCACCAAATTTCACAAAGTTCACAAATAACATAATCAACCATGAGTTTTGATGAAGTAAAAGCATGAAATCAACAACTTAACATATACTTAATTCAGTCATCAACAAAGAGCATGAAAATCAACACAATTAATCATAATTCATGAAATTAAGCTATAAGCTAAAAGCTCCCAAACATCCAATTGCTTCTTAAACCCATATATTAATCATAATCTCCCCTCTTACCTCAGTTTCTTCACTTCTCTTGCTACTTCTAGTGCAATCCTCTCCTTACCCTTTGATTCTCTAGCTTTCCTCTTCACCAAGCCTCTTCTCTCTATCTCTCTCTCTTGCCTCTCAAAAGTTTTGTTAATAATGAATAACCTAATTCACCACCACTAACTAGTGTATTTATAATAGGTTTCTAGGGTTACTCCCACTAATGGGCTTGGTCACAATTGTCTCACAATTATTTCCCCTACACTTTTACTTCACTTAAACTCCCTATTACTTATACGCCATTATTTTCAAATTCTAAACTTCTAACATATTACAAAAATGCCACTAACTCTCAAATTACCAAAATACCCTTCAACTCCCAAAATTCAATAAATCACCAAAATAAACAATTAAACACATATAAACAATCAAATAAATAAATCCTAAAAATCGGGATGTTACAACTCTACCCCCTTAAAGAATTTTTGCCCTCGAAAATTACCTGAAGGAAACATTTTCGGGTACGACTCCTTCATCTTACTCTCGAACTCCCAAGTTATGCTCTCCCCCGTAGGACCTCCCCAAATCACCTTCACCAAAATGATCTCTTTCCCACGCAACTGCCTAACCTCTCGTCCTTCAATATTCAACGGCATAGTCTCAACGATCAGATTCTCTCTTACTTCCGAATCATCCATTTGGATCACATGCACAGATCATACACATACTTCCTCAATTGAGACACATGAAACACATCATGAAGATTCGACAACGACGGCGGTAACGCAATCTGATACGCTACAACTCCAACTCTCTCCACAATCTGATAAGGTCCAACAAAATGCGGCGTCAACTTCTTCGACTTCAAAGCTCTCCCAACACCCGTAACTGGATTCACTCTAAAAAACACATGATCTCCGGCTTGAAACTCAGTATCCTTCCTCCTCTTATCATGGTAGCTCTTTTGCCTACTCTTAGATGCCTTCATCTTCTCCTGAATCATCTTAACTTTCTCCGTAGTCTGCTGAACTACCTCCGGTCCAATCAAAGCACTCTCACCTGACTCAAACCAGCACAACGGTGTTCTACATCTCCTACCGTACAACGCTTCAAAAGGTGGCATACCAATACTCAAATGAAAGTTGTTGTTGTTGTAGGTAAACTTAATCAACAGTAAACATTCACTCCAACTTACACCTTGCTCCAAAACACAAGCTCTCAACAAATCTTCCAAAGACTGAATAGTCCTCTCCGACTGACCATCAGTTTGAGGATGATAAGCAGGACTTAATCTCAACTTAGTCCCTAAAGCTTCTTGCAAACTCCCCCATAACTTCGATGTGAACCTCAGATCTCTATCTGACACAATGCTAGACGGAATACCATGCAACTTCACAATCTGCTCAATGTAGATCTCGACCAACTTCTCCAAAGACATACTAACCTTAATAGGAATAAAATGCGCTGATTTCGTCAACCGATCAACGATCACCCAAATCGAATCGCAACCCTTCGCAGTCTTCGGCAAACCACTCACAAAATCCATAGAAATGCTATCCTACTTCCACTCCGGCACAAACAACGGTTGCATCACTCCAGACGGCTTCTGATGCTCATCCTTGGACTTCTGACAAACCAAAATGCATAAACAAACTCAACGATATCCTTCTTCATTCCTGGCCACCAAAATAACTTCTTCAGATCTTGATACATCTTCGTCGCTCCAAGATGAATACTCAAACTACTCTGACGACCTTCTTCCAAAATCTTACCCTTCAGCTCGGGTACATCCGACACACAATCTCTACCATGAAATCTCTGAATTCCCTTCTCATCCAATCCAAAATCTACCTCCTTCCCTTTGTTAACCAACACCAAACGATCTACAAGCTGCAAATCCACCTTCTGGCTCTCTCTGATCTCTTCAAGAATGTTACTCGTCAGCTTCAACATCCCTAACTTCACACCATTCGGAGTCAGCTCACTCACCAAACTGAGGTCTCGAAACTGCTCAATCAACTCCAACTCTTTCACCATAAGCGCCGACATGTGCAACGACTTCCTACTCAAAGCATCCACTACTACATTTGCCTTCCTTGGGTGATAACTCAAATTGAAATCATAATCCTTCAAGAATTTCATCCAACGCCTATGCCTCATATTCAACTCTTTCTGGTCAAACAAGTACTTCAAACTCTTATGATCACTGAACACCTCAAACTTCAAACCAAAGAGATAATGCCTCCAAATCTTAAGCGCAAACACCACTGCTGCCAATTCCAAATCATGGGTCGGATAATTCCTCTCACGAACTTTCAATTGCCTCGTTGCATACGCCATCACTTGACCACTTTGCATAAGCACACCGCTTAAACCCAGCTTCGATGCGTCATAATACACCACAAAAGAATCCTTCGCGTTCGGAAAAATCAAAACAGGCGCAGTCGTCAACCTCTTCTTCAACTCTTGGAAAGTCTCTTCACACTTTGAATCCCACACAAAAGCTTGTCCCTTATGAGTCAACTGCGTCAACGACAAAACCAACTTAGAAAATCTTCAATAAACCTCCGATAATAACCGGCCAAGCCCAAAAAGCTTCTAATATCAAAAACTGACTTCGGAGTCTCCCACTGCAACACCGCATCAACTTTTGACGGATCAACTGCTATTCCACCTCTAGAAATAACATGACCAAGAAAACTCACTTCTCGCAGCCAAAACACACACTTCGACAACTTGGCATACAACTTCTTCTCTCTCAAAGTATGCAACACGATCCTCAAATGCTCCACATGCTCCTCTTCAGACTTCGAATATACCAAGATATCGTCTATAAACACCACCACAAACTAATCCAAATAAGGATGGAAAATTCTATTCATGTATTCCATGAATACACCGGGTGCATTAGTCACACCAAAGGGCATCACATAATACTCATAGTGTCCATACCTCGTTCAAAACGCAGTCTTAGGCACATCCTCCGACTTCACTCGTATCTGGTGATATCCGGATCTCAAATCAATCTTACTAAACACCTGAGCACCAACCAACTGATCATTTATCCTTGGAAGAGGATATTTGTTCTTAATGGTCACCTTGTTCAACTGCCGATAATCCACACACAACCTCCTGCTACCATCCTTCTTCTTGACCAACAACACTGGCGCTCCCGACGACGAAACACTCGGCCTGATGAACTTATTCTCTAACAACTCCTCCAACTGTTTCTTCTGCTCACCCAACTCAGAAGGAGACATCCGATACGGCGGCGCCGATATAGGACTATTTTCAGGTACAACATCAATCACAAATTCTATATCCCTCTCTAGCTGTGAGTCGGTAATGTCATCTGGAAAAACATCCGCAAACTCATTCACTACCGGCAAATCGCTAACTTGAACTTCACTTCCAACCTTCAACGAAGCAAACATAACAAACACTTGGGCTGTTCCGTCCAACGACGCTCCTACTTGCCTTGCAGACAAAAACTTCCTTACATCACGCCTCTCCGGCTTAGGAAAAGTCACACTCTTGGTTAAACAGTTAATGTTAACACCAAAAGTTAGTAACCAATCTATTCCAAAATTCACATCTATATGCTCCAAAGGCAAACAAACCAAATTCGGCTTAAAATCCACATCACCAAAATTCACAAGATAACGACCACTCTTGAACATAACGCACTAGAACATCCTAACAGAACGAAACAAGTATCGACAGTATTCCACATACATGTCGCATACAACAGGATAATCACCAAGTGTTGGCCCGGACTAGACCAACTTGCTTTGATACCAAATTGTAACAACCCAAACCCGAGAACATAATTAAACAGACAAAGCATGCATATTTCACATATCAGGACATTAATACTTCAACATACCTCTCATATTAATTTCATGATATAAAAATTTCATTAAATATTCTTATAGCACAGCGGAATAATATCATCAACGGCTCATAAATGTCATGTCTCGGTCATAACATACAAATCAAAATAATATCTCAACAAGTTTGATCCTAAGATCGCATGGCATAACATAAGCAAAACCCCAAAATCCTAATCAGAGCTCCTAAGCGAGACTCCAAAGCGGATAAACTCGAGTAGGAAAACGACATCCTCAACATACTCACGAGTAAGCTATTCATCAACCTGCAAGTCTACATCCACATGGGTTGAACCCACGGATGAGGCGACAATAAAGCCATTGGAGGGTAAGATATATGCTCAACATAAGGGAATAATAAACGCATGTATGTCAGATAAGCAACATCAACAATCATCACATATACATCTAAACAACAAGCCTAGTTACATAACTCAACATACATATCACCTTCATATTCAATTATAATCTTAATCGCAATCTTCAATCATATATCAAACACTTAAGATTCATCAAGTATCGTCAATTCATTTACGATTCACTCACAATCTTATACAATCACCAATTAAGCATTTAACACCTTAATGCACAAGTTCACGCCAAAACATTACCAAACATGACTCTATATGTTTTACGGTACCACCACCGATAAACTTCCCGAGATCTAAAACCCCGCAATGAATTCACCATATAATCACCGATGAAATCCCCGAGGCTTAAACCCTGCCATGAAATCACCATACCATCTCCGGACTGACTTATGAATGTATAGACCCGCATAGAGACTCGACAATGCTCACCAAATATACTCATAATTTGTTATACGATTCACACCGTCATATAATGTATCATCACCAAATCATCACCTAACGCATTATCAAATCACTAAGGCCACACATCAAGTCAAGTATTCAAACATCATCACTCAATACATAATATGTATCATCATCATTTACTCAAACATCGTCACTTAATACATAACATGTATCATCAGCATTAGCATCGTCAATAGCATCATTCATCTTCATTCTCATCAACCCTAACTCATTACTTGTTTACTAAGTCAATGGTTTCATCATAACTCAATTTCAAGACAATTCACAAGTCCAATTGTAATCAACTAACCTCTAAGTCTTCTTATACTTACATCCAAGTTAATCAATCATAAACGTCTTTATTACACTCTTGCTAATCAAGTTTAAAGGTTTGGGAACCATTTAGGGTCATTGGATACCTCAAAAAGTCATAAAATTAGGGTTACAGAACTCAGGCAGGATGGCATGGTCGTGCAAAAAAGCGCACGGCCGTGCCCTCCCAGGCAGCAAGGACACGCACGGCCGTGCCATATAGGCGCACGGTCATGCTCCTCATGCAGGTCAGGGGTGACAGATTTTTCGTTTCGTTTTTGCGAAAATAACGTTTTTCAAAATCGTGTTCGATCCAATTCGCACCAAATTCGTCCCAACACCTTAAACAAGACACACCCTATCACCTACCACTTATCATGGCTTAAAACAACTTAATCTTAAGCAATTAAACTCAACTTAATCGGATTAAATCAAAGTTCGTCTCAAAAACCCGTTTTCTTGCAAAACAACTTAAAATCCCAAACATAATTTTACAGCAACAATTCCAACTTTCTAATCATATCAACATGTTCATAATCACTTAATTAACAACATGAACCAACTTAAAACCAATTATATCAACAATTCACTCAAATTCACCAATTTAAGCAATTTTCACATAAACAACAACTACCACAATTCCAACTTAACCCAAACAACATAACTTCATGATTTCATAACTCAAACACATAATCATACTCATAATCAACTCAATTAAACATAAACAACACCAATTATCATGTTTCTCATCAAATTCACCAAATTTCACAAAGTTCACAAATAACATAATCAACCATGAATTTGATGAAGTAAAAGCATGAAATCAACAACTTAACATATACTTAATTCAGTCATCAACAAAGAGCACAAAAATCAACACAATTAATCATCATTCATGAAATTCAGCTATAAGCTAAAAGCTCCCAAACACCCAATTGCTTCTTAAACCCATATGTTAATCATAATCTCCCCTTTTACCTCAGTTTCTTCACTTCTCTTGCTACTTCTAGTGCAATCCTCTCCTTCCCCTTTGATTGTCTAGCTTTCCTCTTCACCAATCCTCTTCTCTCTATCTCTCTCACTCTCTTGCCTCTCAAAAGTTTTGTTAATAATGAATAACCTAATTCACCACCACTAACTAGTGTATTTATAATAGGTTTCTAGGGTTACTCCCACTAATGAGCTTAGTCACAATTGTCTCACAATTTTTTTTTCTACAGTTTTACTTCACTTAAACCTCCTATTACCTATACACCATTATTTTCAAATTCTAAACTACTAACATTACAAAAATGCAACTAACTCTCAAATCACCAAAATACCCTTCAACTCTCAAAATTCAATAACTCACCAAAATAAACAATTAAACACATATAAACAATCAAATAAATAAATCCTAAAAATTGGGCTGTTACAGAAGGGGCAAGATCAAAGGTCCAAGACACGTGGAAAGCAGGTCAAGTCTGTCAAAGACATATAGTTTAGTTATTTTACTCATGTATATATAGTAGTTTTTTTTTTTTATAGGAAATAAGGGTCACAAATCACATGCAAAAGTTCTTCACACTCGAATTATCCAAGCGTAGAGAGAGAAGAGTCAAAAGAATGTATGTAAGTGATTTGATGAACCGCTTTTATCAATGCAATGCAAAATACTTTCTTTTAAGTTCTTTTGTTTATTATCTTTAAAGATTTTTACTTTTCTCTAAAATTCATAAACTTTCTTGTTGATAATAAGACAATTATCTTCATCTTTTTGCATTAAAACTCATGAACATCATGAACACTCAAATAATTTCTGGAAAAACGTTGGACAACATGTCCTAGGATTTCTAATTTGATTCTGTAAGTAACATCTTAAAACTAGCACTTTTGTTCACCAAAAACATAGATAAACACTCGTCCCTTGAAAACAATTAGAGCAAAGTTAACAAATATTAAAGTTACTAGGGTGTTTGTTTCAAGTTTATTAGATTTATTCTTGAGAATATAATGATAGGAGTTCTATTCTCATGTAATTTTAAAAGATGTGTGATTAATATTATAATATTTCAGGGCATCCATTGGATGTCTTGGGAGAAGCTTTCGATGCATAAAAATCATGTATGGATGAGTTTCAAAGACATGTATGCTTTCAATTTGGCTATGTCAGGGAAACAAGAATGGAAATTTTAGACAGAACCTAATTCCTTAGTTTCTTGTATTTTAAAGGCTTGGTATTTCCGTCTCGAAGTTATCTGACTACTAATTTGGGGCGTAATCCTAGTTACATATGGAGGAGTATTTTGAAGGCGTGTTTCATAGTCCGTGGCAAGGCGCGTTGGTGTATTGGTACATGTAGTTCTATCTCTGTTCTAGATGAACTGTGGTTGTTAAATAGGGATCATATATGGGGGCACACTTTGTGTGAGATTTCGTTGTGAGTAGTTTGATTGATACCTCGCAGAAAGGCTGGAACCAGGAAGTGGTTCAACAAGTCTTTAGTCCCAAAAATATTAAACTTGAAACAAATTTCTATGATTTTATTCTCAAAAATCTACAAAAATAACTTTAAACAAACACACTCTTAAGGGTTAAAATGAATTGAGATACTAAACATACAAAGAACTGTAAAAAAACATCTAAAGTTGTATATGAAAAGTTGGATGCTTTTTAAAATTGATTTAAGGCTTAAATATGTTATTGACCCATGCACTTTCACCAAATTTTGACATTGGTCCCTGCACTTTTTTTTTTGGCATTGGTCCCTGCAATTTGTAAATTTTTTGGCTTTGGTCCTTCTGTTAAGTCCAAGTTAAAAAAAATCAAAAATAACGGTGTGTCACGTGGACCAATCATTCCACGCCACGTGACACACTAAAAGGTGAAAAAAATTCCAGCTTTTTAATTATTATTTTATTCATTATTTTTTGACTTAAAAATATCATTAGTCCCTACACTTTCAACATTTGTTGATATTAGTCATTGCACTTTGGTATTGGTCCCTAAACCCTTTTTTTAAAAAAAAATCTTTCAATGATATTATTATGTTTTATTATTATTTTGTTCATTATTTTTATTGAGAATAATTATAAAAAATAAAATAAAAAAATCTTTTTAATAAAAATAATGATGAGTGTGTACATCCAATACCAAAGTGCAGTAGAGAATGAGTAAAAATTATTTTATACATTCTAAGTAGAGCAAAAGACATGTTCGAAATTTTAAGAATGACTTTGTTTAAGATTATTTGAGAGATAAAAAAGTAATCAGTTTTTTACGTTTTTTTCAGGAATAATTTTTTTATGTTTTAATTTATGTCTGTTAGTTTTTTTTCAAAAAGAATTACTGTTTATGTTGAGAATAAAAAGTTTCATTTGGAAATTTATTAAAAAAGATTTTTTAATAAAAATAATTATTGTATACATTCTAAGTAGATTTGACGGGTACAGCTAAGAAAAACAAGAGTCATTTTATGTTTGTACACAATTACAAAAATTATTTTGTATTCCTCAAAAAATCGTAAAAAAAAAATGAGTACTTTTTTTATCTCCCAAATAATCCTAAACAAACTCATTCTTAAAATTTTCAACATGACTTTTGCTCTACTTAGAATGTATAAAATAAAGAATATGTTGCCAAGCTACTTTTGCTCTATTTAGGATGTATAAAATAAAATAAAAATAATAATAAAACATAATAATATCATTGAAAGTTTTTTTTTTAAAGAAAGGGTTCAGGGACCAATATCAAAGTGCAGAGACTAATATAAAAAAATGTTGAACGTGCAGGGACTAATAATATTTTTAAGTCAACAAATAATGAATAAAATAATAATTAAAAAAGCTCAAATATTTTTTGTCTTTTAGTATGCCACGTGGCACACCGTTAGTTTTCCTTTTTTTTAAAAAAACTTGGACTTAGCAGAAGGACCAAAACAAAAAATTTTATAAACTGCAGAGACCAATGTCAAACAAAAAAAAGTGCAGTGACCAATGTCAAAATCTGATGAGAAAGTGCAGTGACCAATGTCATATTTAAGCCTTGATTTAATAACAAATATGAAAAGTATATTTGTCAAAAAAATATGAAAACTATTGGAAACTAACATAAAATATTTAAGTATATAAAATCGATGTTAAAAAAAAGTATTATATATACTATCTTACAAGTTCAAAAACTAAATGAGTCAAGTTATATATCTCTAGTTTAACTCATTTAATTCATGAAACAAGTTCAACGAATTAATTATCAAGTTTAGTCTTGAACTATGTTTGAGTATAATGAAATTCACCGACAACCTTATAGTTAGTGTAAAATAGTTTTTCATTGACATCTTACCAACCATAATTCATAATATTGCCAATAAATCCACTTTGTGATCGACAATGACAAGAATAATCGTAAAATATTGCATTCTCATTGGTTATGAAGGGCAGAGTAAGTTGCAGAAAATTATGAACAAATAAAGGAATCAAACAATTGACACAACAATCTACAAAGTGGTGATCTTTTTTACAAATATGAATTGTTACCTATGTGAAAGGTTTACAACTGATTTGAACAATCAATTCTAAGTAGAAAAAACTAAACACTTCACTCAAGTCTTCTTCCCCGTAAAGAGGCAAGCAACACATTACAGTCTTCGCCAAAATTTCCATCAACGTGAATTTAAGAGTTTAAGTTGTTAGGATATCTGGAATTGTTGCAGAATGAGCCCCCAATATCTTACCACCAGTATCTGGGAAACTATCACAATCAGGTAATGAACTGACCTGCCCATCAGAATCTATTTGTACGGGATACTTAAGAAGATGTCCCTGTAGCAGTGACATTTCTTCAGAAGCGTATTTTCTCCAATTATCGTCTGCTATTTCATTCACTTTACGCACACACTCCAATCTTTCTGGTTCTTTAAATGTTTCATCTAACATACCAAGATGCTCTGCCCAAAGTGACATTCTATAACCATAAATCTGCAGGAATAAAACCCATCAAATAATTAGTAATCAATTTTCTCCCAGCATACAGCAGAAAAAGTAAAAGAGAAACCTAGTTGAAAGGTCAAATTATAATGTTTATTTTAGTAATTTAAAAAATTGGGGGGAAGTCATTCACATTCATCATAGGATAAGGGTTATTTACCGGTCTACTTAAGCATCAAATCAATTAGTAATTTTGCTAGCTCAGTGGTAAGAGTTTAGTCTTGTAACCTCAAGGTTCTGAGTTCGAATCCCCTCAGGGACGGTTGTAAAATGGTCATTAGTGCCACTATAATCAATAAAATATTTCAAAAATAAATAAATTTTATAAGAGTGGGGTGTGATTTCCAGCTTATTTGTGTTTGGCTGCAATGTTACGCATCACCTGTGGCTAGACAAACGGTAATTTCCAATTAGAAGAGTTGCTGCTAGAAATAAAGCTTATTGAGAAATACAAACCTGGCCATGTGGATGTTTTTTCCTCGCAGACCATGTGTAATGGGGTTGATATGAACCCATAGCTATCTCAGTATCTTTAGTACCAGCCATAGATCTTTGGTTTATGTTAGCAGATCCCAGTATAACATATTCATCATCCACGATCATCCCCTTGGCATGCACATAGATCATATTTCGACGATATTTAAATGCTCCAGAGACCTGACAAAAATTCACAACCTATTCATAACCGGTGTCCACCATTTAAGATACGTATTTCAAAAGTCAAGTATTTGGATATTATAAGAAACGTGTAAAATGGAATATACTAAGATGAAAAAGAAAAATTGTAGTGTTGGAATGTTGGATGAATTGGACCGTACCATCTACAATCCGAATAGCATAAAGAAAAATCTATACTCACTCTCAGAGCTATTAAAATGTATTAAACATATATAATCAACTTGTAGTCCCTTCCTTCCTTAAAAAAAAACTAATAGTCCTTTCCTGTTCTATAATCAGAATTTATATTTGGAAAAAGACAAATTTCAGCAACAGTTTTTTTAACAATTTGATCATAATATCAGTAGCCAAGCCAATTAAAACTTAAAAGATGCACAAACAGATTAATGTATGTATCAAGATTTATCTTGTCATATACATGGTGAAAGGAAAAGCCAACTGATTTTATGTTTGGGCATACCGCATATGTAAGTTATGAGCTGGAGATGAAGATTGAAGGGTGGTTGGTGGACTGTGAGAATTCAATGCTTGTTTGCTATTTTCCAAATTCAAAGAAACACACAAAGAGATAAACTAAAAAATTAAAGTTTTAAGTTTGTTTGATCTGAAAATGATCCAGGCTTTATACAAAACCTACATGAAATTCAATATTAACACAGAAAATGCAACCAACATATGTTTATTTGACAGTAGATAGTACAAAGCTTAGAGCAAAAAAAAATCACCCTTTTGAATACATCATCTCATTGGTGATATTAAGTGGTACCTACTAACATTATTGTCTATATAAAGAAGATTTCCTCATCTACAGTAGTAGATAACTAAATACTATTAAATAAAGCAGCCTTGTATTTTTTAACATGATAAAGAACTACATTTTAGAGATCCTTAAAAGAGAAGTAATATTATAAGCTGGAGCCATAAACAAAATGGAATTTTTATTTGAGAAATTACCGGCGCACTATTTGAGCCTGAACTTTCTTCATTGAAGTGTTCCCGATTACCAAGGCAATAGAAATTGAGGTAGTCTTGTGGGTGCACATCACTAAGTTGCATTGATTTCAATTCTTTAGCAACAACATTATACATCATTTGCATTGTCTGAGCCTGTATACAGGAAACATAGAGCTGAGTATAAACACTTAATTTATTGCATTGCTTTTTTTTATCTTTTGACTCAAATAAAAAAAAAAATCCTCTAATGCTGTGTAATTAGATAAGATACCATTCATCAGAACAATAAGTAATTAGATAAGATACCACCACAATGACAACAAACCAACATTTGTGAGAACCCGCTCCTTTGATTTCCTTATTGGCAATTACTTACATTGTGCTCTCTAAAATGCACTAAAGAGAACCCGGATCCTTGGACTTCATAATCAGATATTGTAAATTTCCATGATAAACAAGTTTATAAAATGTTGGGAGTCCCAAAGTGATATGATCTCAACAGTGATTATTCATGAAAGACTGGCATCACTTAACAAGTCTGTTTTGTGGGGTTAAGTCTAACACAAACTTTAAGATGGTATTACAATTTATCCCAATCCATTGGGCCATCCGTTGACGGAGGACCCCCCACGTCATGCTTCGGATATCTGATTCTGGGTGAGATGAGATGTGTTAGAATCCCACAGCAATATGGCATTAGCCCTGGTTATAAGTGGGAGACAATCATCTCCTTAGAAGCCAATTTTGTGGGGTTAGAGAGTCCCACAGCGATATGCCCTTAGCAGTGGTTATAAGTGGGAGACAATCATCTCCTTAGAAGCCAATTTTGTGGGGTTAAGTTAGATCCAACAAAAACTCTAATATAAATTTTGACATTAGATAATCACATACCTGCCAGAAAAGGATTTCTTGCACGGCTCCAGATTTAGGATCACCTTCTGGCCACATTGGTAAAACAATATAAATAGCAAATCTCTCTTTAGCTTTGATTTTACTAGCAATTTTCAGTGCCAATTCCATCGGGATAAGATTATCAGCCCCTGACCACAGAAGAAAACAATGAGTTCGACTTTGATTAAAGATGGGAAGTGGAACATCATCTCATTATCCTTAAAATCCTTTTCTTTTTGCTGACGAAGTATGTATAAACTAAGAAATCCATGTCTTAAGAACATAATATGGTAAGTTATTTATTTTTTTAAGAAGATCAGAAAGAGTTGGAGGAGAAAAATATACTTAGGAAATAAAAACACTACAGCTACAATCATCATTTAATCAAATTTGGACCTAATTCACACCATACCAACAGCAATACTTTTCTACGAGGCCAACTTCTGAAAGGGATGTAGATTTCAAAATTAATACGCATTCAAGGTTCTCCCTCTAATCCTAAAAACTTTAAGCAATTTATTTTGACAACAACAAAGGAAACCACCTTGTTTAAATATAGACAGTTATCTTGCTTTTCAAAAGTATTAACATTTAACCCACCTGCATTATTGTAAGATGGCCATGCATATGAAGATCCAATAAAGTATTGGTTTTCAATATAAATGAAATGTTGAGCAGATCTGATAGCTTGGATATATCCTGTTTGAATGCTTTTGTCTATAACCAAATTTTTAGCACATATGAGATTCTGCAACCAAAAAATTTAATATGATTCAGATCAATTCATAAATAAAATCTCAAACTCAATAAATAGCTTCTTTACAGAACTCATCCAAGTTAACATATTTTATGTGTAAATATAAAAGGATGGACGGCAAAGTAAAACACCAGTTAATATACCTGGGATAGAGCCTGATCAGCACGTTTGGGAAATCCTTTCAAGGATCCCGAGTCAATGGAGCGGAAGATCTGTAAAATTGTGTGTAGCCCAATAAGAGTTGGAAAACAAAGTAATGAAATGAACCATCTCCAAAATCAAGAAAAATAACATGCAATTCATATTTACTCAAAACCAAGTTTGCTTTTAGCCAACCTGAACATGCCAGTTTTCAGGATCATCTTCACTAGAAACCCATATTAGAGGATCGTCCCCTGGAACAATTGTATAACGTTCCTTTGGTTCCTTTGGGGTAGGAGGAGTAGGAAGAGATGGACTTAATATCCATGAGATACGGTCTACTCTTATTAAAGCGTCGTCGTTCCACTGAGAAGCTTTTTTGAAAAGAATTGCAAACTCTTTCCACTTGGTTGCTTTTCTCCATCGTTGTTCAAAATTAATAAGAACGTCATATGCAGCGGGTCCGTCTATTCTGCAGTGTAAATCATGCCAAGGTTGTCTAGGAGCCCTTGTTCCAGACTATCCCAAAAAGCAAACAAGAAAAGCAGGGAGCAGTGACGATAAATCAGTTTATGTATCAGTTTTTAAAACCGAAGTGTTACAACATTGTAACAAAACCATATTTCTTACAGCATATTGGTAGCTAAGAAGAACTGCAGAACTGGCTTTCTCACTAATAATCCATAGATATGCAATAGTGATGCCAGTTTCGTTAAATAGTGGCCCTATAGCGCTATTGCATAGCGAAATTTGAACAAATCGTCATTGTTCTGCGAGCCATTTAGAACAAAATATTGTGATATAGTCGCAATATTATAGCACTTTTGCCTACCGGAATTTGAACAAACCCCTATTGGGAGCTAACAATTATAATTGGTTCCTCCCTTACATTCAACCATCAGACTAAGTCCAATAATTTTGATAACTAAGATCATTCTAGATTGTGCGTAAAAAACAGATTGTTCTAGATTGCTATTTGGAAGCAGATAACACAATTAGGTTACTCTAAACAAAATTTAACCTCAGAATTTGACACTTTGTGATGTAATACTTAAAATATTGGAACAAAAGCACAACCTAAGCTGACTCAAGAGCCAAGATAGCTTTGAGCTCAGCTCTCCAAGAAAATCATGAGCTACCCCTTACATGGTGGCCACATGGCAGAAAGGACCATATGTGGCAATATAACTTTGTCTTGTCTGGGAAGTGCAGTCAGAGATTGGGGTAAGCATTACGGGTGTCTTAAGTTCTGGTAAGTGGTAACAAATCCGGATGTTAGATAGGGATGGTATAGTTGTTATGATCCCACACTATAGGTGCTATACTAAGACATCACATATAATATTACAATAGATGAATTATATTATGTTCAATACCCTTTGGTGATAAAACAACCAACCAACTGTACTGTCTCTAAATTAGAGTTACCATACAACCTAATCATGCATCCGTCCAATTCAACCTTGTAACTAGGGGGTTCACTAAGAAATTATCAATGATAACACATAATATAGATTTTATTCAAAAGCTAGTATATATCTGGTGGACAAATCATAATCAAAATCTACAAAGCGTATCTCGTAAAATCTACAAAATGTAAACAAATTCTACAAGACATAATGAATAACGTAACCAGAAAACATTCTATTCAAAGAGTTTATACATGAACGTAGAGTCCCAATAAAATAAAATAAAATAAAAAAAAATGCAATCTTAATATGTCCAATTGGGAAGACAACTTACAGGAAATGTAGGATTGTGGAAATCACCGGCAAATACAGTATCAAGATCACGAAAAAGCCGATGCTCAGGTGTGTCATAGCGACCATCACAGAGATCAAGACCTCCTATAAAAGTAGCGACCCTTCTGTTATTACCAGAAGCTTGTGCGTCTACAATAACACATTTTTGGTGGTGTGTGAAGACGGTTCCAACAACCTGCATAATACCATACCACAAGCAATTTCACTACAGGGTTTATCTCAAAAGACGTAAAACCACTCAACCATATCACAACTCACAAGCCAAAAAACCTTTTAACTTCAAATAGAGAAAGATTACACTTACAGTAAACAAAAATATATTTATTTCCAATACTACATTTTGCATCAACAAAAAAAACCAACCCACAATTTAGACCTAAGACCACAAAACACAAGGTATTTCACATTTGACTCCACTGATTAATACACAAAGAACCCTATCTCCTGACAATATACATGAGATGTATCAACTTTATGAAACAACAAAATAAAAACCACACAACAACCATCTACAAATATTTACCAACCAATACTTGCCTGTTGCTTAATGAAGCTCATCTTACTACTAGCATAACGAGGCGCCAAAACACACATGACAGAAGAATGTTTGAAAAACTTTCTAGTTTCCTCATCATGAGTCTCCATCACTCCAGTCTGCACAAAAACACGAAAACACCAAATAAGCAATAGCATCATAGCAACCAAAAAAATGATACTCCCTCCCGTCCTCTTATATTATGACAGGAGAAAGTAAATGCTAACATCCGAGATTCTTCTTACCGTCTTGAAAAAGAGCTTATCATGAGAAGTTTTATCATCCCAAACAAGCAATAAAATCCTCACACCTTCTTCACTCTTATACTTAAGCAAATCACCAAGTGTTAAATCGCCACCTTTCGGCAAAGGCCTAGAAGGTTCCCTAACAAGCTTCACCTTATGATAAATGGACCAACCCGCTAAATAAACCATATGATGAGCTTCTGCTATAGCATAACATATATCTTCCCAACAATTCTCCCCTCTATAAACCTTCCCATTATCAAGCTGAATCTCCGGTAAGGTTCCTTCTGGACAATGTGCATCTTGATAAAGCCTCACAGAACTCCCCTTCCTCAACGGAAAATACGTATGCCTCACACCTCCATGTTCCGGATCAGCCGCAATGCCACGCAGGTAAAGCGGATTTTCATCCACCGGAGTAAACTTCATTTCTATATTCAACGCTGTATCCGGCTTCGGCGGTTTACCGGATGAAGCAATAATAGGAAACCAACCAGAAATCAACTCTCCGGTGGCAATTCTCTTCGCCGGAATCTTCACCATTCCCATAACTTCAGCACCAAACACATCATCATCTTTAACACGAATCTCCAAATCAATAACCGGATGTGCTAACGGAATGTGAAACCGTTCCTTCCACTCAGGATTCAGTGAATTCTTCAACACACGTGTCCGTGCAACGGTTGCTTGCGGTACGGAAACAGTTACGTAGGGATCACTTCGAATGATTTTTCTCCGGTGGTGGTGTTCACGGTGGGCGGTGGTGGTTCCGCCGTCGGCGGAGGTTGTGGTGGTGGAGTCGGAAGATGGTGAGTGGAATTTAATGGTGTCGCAAGCAGTTATGCAACGGCAGAAACGCTCGGAGAACATATCCATGTTAGGTAACCGGCGAGCGGAGATTATAGTTAAGTCGAGATCGCCGTGAAGATATGTAAAACCGCTACCGTTAACTTCACCGCCGGTTTCCGCCATTTTGTTAACGTGCGCCGCGTGTGACGTTAAGAACTAAGAAAACAGAAAGATAGAGAAAAAGGTTTTTATAATTTTTTTTTTTTGTTTCAAGGCAACGCAATTATTATGGCTTGTAAAAGAGGAAGTGGAATAAGTATAACGTAACAGTTTGAGTTTGAAGGTGAGTGAGGGAACGTGAACGTGGGTTGTTTTTTTATTTTTTATTTTATTTATTTTTCTGTGTTTTTGATTTTGATTTTGTTTGCTTGTGTTGTTTTGTTTCACTTTCTCAGAGACAGAGTGTGAGAAACGTAGCTGTCGTGGCTTGTTCACAGGATTTCTTGCTTATTTTGGGAATTTTATTTTATTTATTACTACAATTGATTAATTGGAAAATTGTTTTGCATTATTGTAACGTGGATTACGATGTTAAGATCTAGCGAGACTACATGATGGAACGGAATTGCCGATGCTAAATGGGATGTGTGATTAACTTATTGGGTTTAAGCTTGTGAATGTAATAAATCGATTTTTCCCACGTCAAAAATCAATTAAGTGCTGTGCTGTGCTGTGCTGTGCTGTTGGATAAGAAGGGATTAAACTTTGAAAGTGATGAAATGAAACTAACATCTATTACTGTTCTTTTCACGTTGTTGGTTGCTGGTGAGTAGGTATACCAATATAAAGGTAGTGGTGGCGTGTCCGTGGGTCTATGATATCGACCCTCAATGGCTAAGAACAGCCCATCGTGTGTCCTACCACGACCTTGGATTCCATTACGAGGACATTATGATTGTGTTACTCTTGGAAATTATTCATTTACTATGGTCTATGTGGCGTGTTTGTTTGATGCCATACTGAGCTAGCTGCACTATAATAAGTAGAGCAACATGAAATAAAAACTAACATGTTACAGATTTATTACTTTTTTAGGCTTAGTTATATATATTTTTCCATCTATCTTTAATTTAGATTTTAGTTTCGTCATTTGTTATCTGTCTCAAAATGGCTCTTCACATTACAAACGTTAAGTCAATCTGAATATCATCATTTTCATTGATTCATCTTATATTGCCTAAAATTTCTCATAAATGACAAATTGTTCTATAAGTGCAAATAATTGTGCATATTCAACCCACAAAAAAAAAATTGTGCATATTTTGTATAAGATGGACTTGTCAAAATCATGATATGTCATCATGATTTTGCAAAAACTACAAAGAGTATATTTGAATAAGCAGTGAGGTGATACCATGATTTTATTGAGGTGTTGAAATATACTTTTTGTCAAAGTTATTGTGTCTCACCTAATTCTGTCAATCTCAACATGAATCCAAAGATATGCCGGTAATTTTTGACATTAATTGTATGAATGTTGGTCTCTTTTATAATTTATAGGTTTGAAGGTTTTTGTAAATATTCCCATTTGATTGCTTCAACAATTAATGTCTCAAATTGATTACTCTTGCAGTAGGCATTGAACAAAATCGACTAGGAATGATGTAAAAGTTAAAAACATCCATTCTCTAACTTCTTATGGCAGCGGTGCACACGGGCTTTTCTACTTTGTGTCAAATGTTCTTTAAACTGATGGGACACATGCAAATTATGGGAGAAATTAAAGGGATGTGGAAACTTTAATTAATGTCAACAACAATGGTGCAGTTCCACGTTTGTTAGTTTAGGGTGAGTGACACAAAGGTCTTTTTTATTGTAGTTGTTTTACAAATTAGAAATGACATTTGTACGACCATTTTATGATAATTTTTGTGACAACTTTTTTCTCATACTCACATATTATGATTTTACTTTCTCCTTTTTTTGTTTTGGTTTCCGTATCAATAGATACTTTCTTTTGTAAATTTATGGGTGTCCAAAAAGTTGTCTTACAAACGGTTGTTCAAATAACACACCTCTTTACAAATAGGGTTTGGTGTAATTTCTTTAATTAAGTATTCAAAAGAAATTGTTGGTGAAAGATATAAAACCATGGGACTCAGGAAAAAAATAACAAGTTAAAAGAAGGAATTATGTTGTACTAGAAGATGGCTAAGATCTCAAATGTGAGTGCTTTTTGTTTACTACTAATTACAATCACGTGGTTTTTATTTATTTAATACAAATTACAATCGCAGCAATTGGATATTCATTGATTCATGACCAAAAATAAATTTTATTCATTGCATCAATGATTACCAAAAGGACCAAAGTCATTAATGTATTAGCAAGGCACCTTTTACATCATTAATATTAGAGTTATATGTGAGAGTAACAAACATGTCATGATTTTCTTTTCTCCCTCCCTTTTGGCATGGCATCTAGAGAAAAAGAAATCATAGTAAATGACCATATCTTCCACCATTTTCCATCCTCAGATTTTCTTTCCTTGCTATTTGTGTAGATCCAAATAATCACCATCACGTAAAGCAGCCCAAAAAGAACATGATATTGCTTGGAATGGAAACTGGAAAGGAAGCTGGAAAGTAAGTTTAATGACTTAAGAAGCAAGCCAACGCTATCTTGGGAAGTTGGACTTGAGTTGCAGCATCTCCCTGGTATCCAAGCATATATACCTTGAGGGAAATAAATAACTTTCATCGTTGTCTTTTTTTTGGTTAGAAATGCAATGCAATGATACAAAAAGCAGACTCACCACCCCAAATGCCTAAAACTTCATTTCCTTGTTAGATCCCAACAAAAAAGTTGCCAAGTAAAAAGTGAATCAATATGAATCCAGATCCTATACAGTTTTAATGTAAACTACAGAGATCTTGGCCATTGATTTTTTTTTTCAATAAATATTTAGGCTTAATTGCACTTTTGCCCCCTATTTTTTTCCAATTGTGCGATTTTGCACCCCATATTTTTTTTGGGCGATTTTGCACCCTATCATTTACCCCATTTCTGATTTTGTAGTCCCTCATGTGTTTTTTTGCTGATGTGTTGAATTTTGCTGACATGTCCTTGCCATGTGTGTAATTTGTATTTTTAAAAAAATCAAAATTAAAATAATTAAAATCAAAATTAAAATTAAAATCAAAACCAACCCTCCTCATCTTCCTCATCTCAGATTCGATTTCTCTTCTTCTATCCTCTCCCTTTCAAAATCAAAATCAACCCTCCTCAAACTCCCCATCTTAATACCCTGGCTAGCACGTTAGCTGGAACCCTCTCCTCTATATATGGAAATTAAGCAGCAGACTTTGCTTCGTCTTCTGCTACTACAACAAGGGGTTCTTATTAGCTCAGCTCTTTCGCTCTTTCATGATCTAATCTAGCGCTAGCGGGAATGAAAGAAAGGGTCGACCAATTCTTCTGCCTCTTCCGCTTCTTCAGGAACGAATTCAGGAGAAAGGGATTCCACTTACCCGGATTTTGCTTATGTTGATTCTTGGGTGCCCTTTGCTACTTCGTGGACAGCAACGGCGGGTTCTGCTCTTCTTCTGCGGGGCTAGCCCCATCCCACTCCGCCAGGTCCAGACGGGGGAAACCGGGATAAAGAAAGGCAGCAATTCACTCCTCTCCTGCTTATTATCTAGGGGCGAGCAAGCTATTCTTCTTTGGCCTCTCGTAAAGCTATCGCATCTTCGCTCCAGCAAAAAACCTTGATGTGTCCAGTGAAACTTCCAATTGAAATAGAGAAGAAGATTTCTTAACGTTAAGGTGCATTCACCAGCTTAGGGGAAACTTTAGAAAAGAGAGTTAGCTCATTTCTATTAAGTCAAATTACATTCACCAGCTTAACGTTAGTTTTAATTTTGATTTTAATTATTTTAATTTTGATTTTTTAAAAAATACAAATTACACACATGGCAAGGACATGTCAGCAAAATTCAACACATCAGCAAAAAAACACGAGGGACTACAAAATCAGAAAGGGGGTAAATGATAGGGTGCAAAATCGCTCAAAAAAATATATGGGGTGCAAAATCGCACAATTGGAAAAAGATAGGGGGCAAAAGTGCAATTAAGCCAAATATTTAAATAAATATAATTTACCAAACTTTTGGATCAAAACTGTACTGCATCCAAATTTGTGGTGACCCAAATTTACAAACAAACTTTGTCACGGTAGGTGTGTGGGTGCGTTACAAACAAATAAATTCATATGATATAGTTTTCAACAAATAATTTATTTATTTTTTTCGCCTTAAAATGAAATGAAAATCATAAATAATAATGAATTCCATCCAAATTATACCCTGTACATTGATAAAGTTGTCGTTAAACAAGGAATGGGCTTTAACTTTGGGTATCTTCCATTCCTTTTCACTCCTAAGCACACCAAATAATTAGAGAATGGAGTCATTACCAATTCATTTTTATTCACTAAGCCTGGAATCTATACTAATGGACCAGTAGAAAATCAAACTATATCAAAATGAAATTTTGAATCAAGTCTACATATATTATTGAATCAAAACTTATTGTATATGCTAATGAGGCATTTTCTGCAGTTAGGACTTAGGAGGGTTGCTAAAACCTTTTACCTTTTAATGTTTGTGGGTGGGCCTTGTTGTTTTTGCTTGAACTTGAACCATGCACAACAAGACCATGAGAGAGGCTGTGATCTATTGCACCTAAGCTTCCACCTTTGTGCTTTCCTCGAACAACTATGGAGAGCAATGATGTAAATGGAACCTTTGAGAAGTTGCAATTAGATCTTAAAGACAATGTCAACAGGCAACCTTAAAGGTATCATGTAGAGTCCATAGTGAAGCCCATTTGAAGTTGAGAAGGGCGATTAAGAAAGTAGCCTTTGGCCAGCTGCATTAGTCAACTGAGCAACATGCTCTACAAGAGGAAACATAATCCTGCAGCAACCACATCAAAGGACCCTACAAGGGGCTTCGAAAGTAATGTCCCCTAGACTCTTTGGTTCAATATTCTCTTGCACAGATTGAATGCAAAGCACTGCTGAAGATCTGCATATTAAACTTTCATTGGACACCGATTTTGGTTTATGAATTCGGCCAAAATCTGAGAGAAGAGGTCATTTGTATTACTTCTATCAAGAATCAATGAAGTCAATTTATAAAGATCGCCAGTTCAAGAGAGTTGGTAATTGGTATATGTATAATTAGGGTGCGCACATGTGAATCAATGAAGTCATCATTGATATGTGCTCGTCAACTGTCACACTATACTAACATTTAAAGGTATTTGAATTAACCTTTTCAATGTTACTTTAAAGCTAAGATGATGAGACCAGACTGAGAGTACCTCCAATCATAATATGTCAGAAAACTGATTTCATGTCGGATATGTTACACTTGTCTCTCATGTGTGCAGATAAAGTATTCAGTGTAATCTTAATACTTTCAGTTCTCAGCTTCCCTGGATCGTCCGAGACAAAATTTTGTATCTGATTTTGTACTTCAATCCAGCTGCAGCCAGGTAGCTTTCCAGCTCTTCTCTCCCTCATTAGCACCCTTAATCTCTCAACATCCTCCCACCTTCCAGCCTCAGCATGCATGTTTGACAAAGTAATATAATTAGAGGCATTATGTGGTTCAAGTTCTAAAAGCCTCACAGCAGCAATTTTACCAAGTTCCATGTTCTTGTGTACACGACAAGCCGCAAGCAGCGAACCCCATAATCCAGCATTTGCTTTCACTTTCATCCCCCTAACTATGTCGAACGCTTCCTCTAACCTACCCATGCGGCCAAGCAAGTCAACTAGGCAGCTGTAGTGTTCAGCCAAGGGTTCAATAGCAAAATCTTCAATCATGCATTTAAATAAATCCACACCCTGATTGGCTAAACCGGCATGACTGCAAGCTGACAACATCCCAATAAAGGTAACCTCGTCAGGAACCGTCCCCTCTGATAACATTTGTTCAAAGGCCCAAATCGCCTCATTTGCATATCCATTCAAAGCATAGCCCGAAATCAAGGAATTCCAAGAAATAAGATCAACACCTTCAATATCTTTAAACACTTTTTCAGCGCTTTGTACTCTTCCGCATTTTGCATACATGGCAATCAGAGCATTGCTAACAAATAAATCATTTATATAACCACTTTTCAGGATCAACTCATGGAGCTGCTTGCCTACTTGCAGAGCAGCAAGATTAGCACATGAACTTAAGGAACATGCAAAAGTTGATTGATCGGGTTTCTTTCCTTCCTGCCCCATCAAAACCAAACTCTTAAGAGCATCCAAGTATAAACCATTTTGAAGAAAACCTGTAATAAGAGAGTTCCAGGAAATAACATTCCTCTCCCCCATGGCCTCAAATATCTCTGTTGCTCTATCCATCTCTCCTGCCTGAGCATATCCAGAAATCATAGTATTCCACGAAACAGCATTCTTAACAGGCATTTGTCTAAATAGATTGAGAGCTTCACTCATTCTTCCCCTCTGACAATAGCCTGCAATCATGCTGTTCCAACAAATAGCATCACGTTTATCGAGTTGACTGAAAACTTGACTAGCCTCATCAATCCTTCCATTCTGTATTAATCCCGACATCAAAGCTGTTTTCGCCGCTACGTCTTTGTAAGGCATCTGATTGTAAACTTCCCGTGCTTCATCAAGCTTACCAACCCGAACATACCCGTTAATCATTGTAGTCCATGAAACACAATCTTTATACGGCATTTCTTTAAACAGCTTAACAGCTTCGTCAATTTGTAAGTCTTGGACATAAGCTGCAATCATCGCATTCCAAGAAACCACATTCTTACACGGCATCCTGTCAAAGAGTTTCCTAGCCTCTACAATCTTTCCATGTCTAGCAAACCCACACAACATTGTAACCCAAGAAACAGCATTAGGATCTGGAATCTTCTCAAACAACTCCCAAGCAGAACTCAAATCACAATTATTAACAAACCCAGCCACCATCAAATTCCACGAAACCACATTCCTCTCAACCATCCTCTCAAAAAACTCCATAGCCAAACCCATTTTCCCATTCTGTGTATAACCCGCCAACATAGAATTATAAGAAACCAAATCCTTTACTGGCATCTTTTCGAAAACTTTCTCAGCATCATCAAACCGACCCTTCTTTGCATACCCCGCAATCATTGCATTCCAACAAGCAGTATCCAATTTATCAGGAACCAACTCAAGCAACTCTCTAGCTTTTTCAAGCCTCCCTTTACGTGTATAACAAGTTATCATCAAAGCCCAAGAAAAATTATCTCGTTCCGGCATTAAATCAAACAACTTATGGGCATCTTCAACCATGTTGTTGCGAAGATATCCTGCAATCATGGTGTTCCAGGAAACAAGGTTTCTTTGAGACATTTTATCAAACAGTTGCCGTGCATCACTAACTCGACCATTTTTCGCAAACACGGTTATCATGGAATTGTATGTTGCATGATTTTTGTGTATCACGTTTGAGAATACTCTTTTAGCTTCATCAATTTTTCCTTGTTTTCCTAAATGGATAATTTTTTTGTTTTGGTTGAAGACATTTTTTGATTGTTCAAGTGTTGATCTTGTTCCAACGTTAAGTTTCATTGAGTTAGTGATACGATGAATGGGCGTAGACTCAGAGAATAGTCTCAAAAAATAAAAATAAAAATTAGAGAGAAAAATAAATGTCAAAAAGTGAAGGTCATTTTGTAATAAAAAACAAAAATCAGCTGTATCTAAACAATTTAATTTTTTTTTCACATAAACAATTTCAACTTATTTCATTAATAACAATGTATAATCATGAATCTAAAACTAGTATAAGATAATGACGTCCGATTAACAAATGGACAACATTATTTGATAGGGATGGCAAAGCGAATTGGTCTGCCCCGTCTAAACAAACTTAAAACGGGACGAGACTAACCGAGTCAAATTAGGTGATCGAGTCGAAAATCTCACTCCAACTCGTTTAGTGGCGGACTAACGAGTTGGCGGGCCGGTCCGCCAAACAAAAACCTATTTTCTAATGCATTTTTTTCCAACTTAATTGTTATAAAAAAAACTATGATGTTTCTATCATAAAAAAATATAAAGGAATAGGCAGCAAATAAATTTGTAGTAAAAACAAGATAATTAACAAATTGTCGAATTCAACATCATACTTAATAGAAAACTATGGAAAATCTGCCAACATTAAACAAATCTGCAACATAAAACAAATCCTAAAATAAATCCAACAACCAAAATAAATCAAAGATGATAAAATAAGTCTTAAAATAAACTCATCAACCAAGATAAATCAAAAGACATAAAATAAGTCTCAAAATAAACCCAACAACAAAATAAATCCAAAAGCAAAAAATAGGTCTCAAAACTTCTTTTTCAAGCACAAAACCCTAAATTTATTTAACCGTGTGTATTTAATGGGTTGGGCCATGTTGGGCCTCTCCATCAATTACTTTTTTGGAAATTGTTTTTCTCACTTCAAAGAAGGCTAAAACACACCAGTAATTTACGTTTTTACCCCGGCGGCAGTTTGTTGCCGATGAGAAGGATCCGGCGGCAGTTTGTTGCCGATGGTTCCCATCGGCAACTAACTGCCGCCGTCCCCATCGGTAGCTAACTGCCGATGCGATCAGTACTTATGAAGCTCAGCACCCAGAACCTGCAACTTCATCTTTCAATTTCTAAAAACTCTCTCAAATCTTCCAAAAATCTCAAAATTTTCAACCTCAAATCAACCAACACTGCAATAACAAGTAAGTTTCTATAATCAAGTTCATTGTCATTTTATGGTTATATGTTACATTTATTATCGTAATTTAAATTTTTTTTTAGTTTTAGACTTTGTTTAATTTTTGATTTTTTTGGCAAGAAATGATAGATTGTTTACATGGAAATGAATTATGTTGCTTAATTGTTTAGATCTTTACATGTTTATGTTGTAATTTTTAGTTTTAGGGTTTATGTATAATTTGCACTAAAAGTGTTTGATGAAATGTTTGAATGAGTTTTTAATTGGATTGTTTTTAATTTTTTATGGTGTAGATCTGAAAAATGGCTCAAGTATACTTTCATGTATCCTTCAACGGTGGTAACCAACATTTTTTCAAGGTTCGTGACGATGTCACGATAAAAGAATTGAAGGATCTACTTCATGAAATCAACCAACGAATCAACCACGGAGACACGAGAAGGGTGGAATACGTTTGGTATCACCGTCCATCGTTCGACTCAGACGGGAATTTGTCGTTCACTCGGTCGGAGTTAACGAACGACAACGACGTGAGGAGCATGTTCTCGATATTTACTGAGCCGAACATGATCCCCCTCAAGATGGATGTTACGTTGCTGAGGTCGCCTGAAGATATTCTCAAGAGTTTGATTCGGCCGGAAGAAGATGTTTAGGTAGTATTATTATGTTGTGTCGTTGTTTTGTTGGATTTTAGTTTAATTTTTTGTTAGTTTGCTGAAGATGTTGGCATTGAAGTGTTTTTTACTTAATGTAAATGTTTGCAAGTCTTTTTGGAAACTCAAAAAAATGAAGAGAACACAGCATGTATTATGCGGAATCAGCTATATAGGTTCTCACATCAAATTCCTTCGTATAAGATGAGTGTGACAAAAGGGAGTGCAGTTCTAAGATGTTGTTTTGTACTTGATCATGCTCCTCTGTCAATTGCAACTTTGTCAGTTGGCAGGGCAGTAGGATTAAGTTCAAAATAATATATTGGAATGCATTCCTTTTTGTCATGACTCATCTTATATGAGGGAATTCGATGTGAAAACATATATAGTTGATTTGGTAGAATACATGTGTTGTGTTCTCTTCATTCTTTTGAGTTTTCAAAAAGACTTGTAAATTTTTACACTAAGTATAAGACTCGAGAGCATATATATGTTTTCCGCAAACTTTCAAGAATTAAATTTAAATCCAACATCATTGATGATGATACAACATATTTAGGGATAATGTAATGTAATGTAACGTAACGCTTATTTTGTCAATTTTTAGTTATGATTTAGTTCGGATCATGAATGAATTGTTGTTATTGTTGTTTCGAAGTAATCAAAATAAAGCAAAATAAACCCGAAATCATGTTAAAATTGTACCAAAAAAACTACGATAATGTGTCATAAATTTACAAAAAAAATCTAACAAATGTAAAAAAAAAAACTAACAAAAGTCCTAAAAAAAATGTCCTAATCCTGATCCTGATCATCATGATGCTGCTGCCGCCTCCTCGACCTCCTGGACAGTATCGGTGTCATCATGTCCCTGATATGGCGCATCGCCTGATATAGCTGCTCACTGCTCATCGCCTCCTGACCCAAGTAGTCATCAGCCTGGCTAGCAAGTCCACCAACCATGTTAATGGTATCAGGCGAGCCTCTCTCCTGGTGTCGCTGCTGATGGCGTGCAATGATCTGCTCCTCATTTGCTGGCCTCGGAGGAGATCCATCAATAGGTGGCAGAATCTTTGGGTGAGACACATGTCTGTACCACCTCATGTATCCCTCCTCGTACTGCCATGGCTGATCAACCTCCCTACCCCACGCAGCCTGAGGAATGATGTGCACACGGAAGTCTAGGAAAGCTTGTGCAACGTCCTGATAAGGGAGAGGAAGCACAGACGTCGGAGCTTGGGGGATGTCTTGCACGTACCTGTATTGCCTTTTAACCCGCTCAGGCAAGTGACGGTAGATGATGTCACGACCACACATGATCCAGCCTGAATACCAGCATATCTCCACAAACTCTTGGATCTCCCTATGATCCTCGTATGGCATCCAGGTAACATCATCCATCTCCAAACGATCCAGTGCCCGACGGTATGACTTCGGATTCGCATGACCCCTGTGTGGAATCCATCTGGCCGTGCAAGGATAGTTTTGCTTGTATTCATCATTATGGTCATGTGGGTAGACTTTTGGAAAATGTGCCAAGAGACCATCCCTGCACAAACCAAACACATTTGTAAGTTATTAGCAAACATAGTAAATTAAAAGGCATAGTAAATTAAAAAACATAGTAAATTATTAAAAGATATAGTAAATTAAAATTATTACCATTAAAAGTGTCGTGCTTCCCCCGATCCTCTTTCCTGCAAGCGAAGAGGCCTCAAGTCACTGAACAACGTACATCCAAACAGGTATAGGAGGAAACACCTCACACAGGCATCCCTACGCCTGGCTAGCTCCTGTGTCTCAGCAAGCGCTAATGTGGTGGCCACACTCAGGTGATCCTCATAAAGCTCCTTCAACGCCTTATAGCTAATGTAGCCACCATACTCAGTCTTGCAGCTTTTCACTGCATACACCTGGGTGGCACCTAAGTTCCTCACCATCAATTCCACCCCATCAACCTGAGACACCTTCTTCCTATGGCTCAGCATCCTTCCTTCAACAGGAACATGCAACAGACACGCCACATCATCTAAAGTGATGGTCATTTCCCTAGTAGGCATGTGAAAGCTGCTGGTCTCGGAATGCCACCTCTCGCTTAGCGCCTGGAGCAGAGCATGATTAACAGTAGAATACCCTGTGTATAGCAAATCATGCAACCCACTCACCCTTATAGGATCCCAAAACCAGATTTGATTCGTATGTGGACGCCGGAGATCTGCCACATTCGCCCCGTGATTTATGCATCTCATCCTACGGGTGTTACGAATCTAAAATAATAAAAAAAAAACACCACATAAATCAAAAACATACAAAAAAAGCATATACTTCATACATAAAAAATTACCCGCGAGCAATAATCGAAGACAAAAAAATAATCAGACAACGGCATGTGTTCATGTCATTTTTTTAAACGTTATCATACAAAAAAAAAGCATATACTTCATATATAAAAAATTACGCGCGAACAATAATCGAAGACAAAAAAATAATCAGACAACGGCATGTGTTCATGTCATTTTTTTTAAACGTTATCATACAAAAAAACATATACTTCATATAAAAAAAATTACGCGCGAACAATAATCAAAGACAAAAAAATAATCAGACAACGGCATGTGTTCATATATAAAAGTTAAAAAAGAAAAAAGAAAACTTACATTATTTGCATTATACCACAACGGTAATGCAACGTGTGAAGCGTATGATGACAACAATGAGTCATCATAAGGCCCTCCAGGAAATGGAGCCACATCAGGTAACTCCTCGGGGGCTGTCGCAGCCGCAATCTCATCCTCATCTAGCGCAGCCGCATCGTCTTCCCCACCCTCATCCGCAACATGCTGGACGTCATAGCCACCATCTGTGGCATCATGTAAATGCTCCTGATAATGCAGGTACTGTGTGGGGTCCTCCACCTGCGACTGTGTCGGCTGCTGAGATGAACTACCCTCACCCGCAGAATGATCAAGCCTCCAGCCTCTTCCCCTCTTAGGCACATGAGGGTTTGCAGTCTGTCTCTCCCTACGGTAGCTGCCGGTCATCGTCTGTCTACCAGCTCTCAATCTATCTGTATTCTGATCGGACATATCTACACAAAAACAAAACAACATTGTGATCAACATATGCATAATGTTGTTTAACAGAACAAAACAACATTGTCATCAATTATTTTGACAAAACAAAACAACTTTAAATTTACAACAAAAACACATAAACATAACCCTTAACTATTAATTAAACAAGAATAGTAGATAGATAAACCTTAATTCTTCTTAATCTAAAAATCCTCATCCAATGTAACACAATTTAACAACATAAACTAACTAAAAATCTAAACAATTCTCATTTAGGCATTTTATCAAACACTTTGAGTGCAAAGTATGTAATAACTCATCATTGTGTTAATTCAACTTCTACACATTCACATTGCACTTAAACATAATCTGAATTACATTTACAACAACAACATTCATCTATAACATTATAAACTAACAAAAATTACATTTTCAATTTTTACATAAACCTTAACCACATAAATCTACCAAAATTAACAAAAATAAACCTACACAAACTAACATTAACATTATAAATGATTAATACTACTTACTTGTGGTTTTGTAGAGATGATTTGCTTGATTTTCGACAAAATGGAATTGGAGAGGATTTGAGGAAATTTGAAGAAATTGGAAAGTTTATGCTTCTGATGCAGGTTCTGTTTTGCTGTTCTGGTTATGTATAGATCGCATCGGAAGTTAGCTGCTGATGGGGACGACGGCAACTAACTGCCGATGGGATCCATCGGCAACAAACTGCCGCCGGATCCTTCCCATCGGCAACAAACTGCCGTCGGGATAAAAACGTAAATTACTGGTGTGGTTTAGCCTTCTTTGAAGTGGGAAAAGCAATTTTCTACTTTTTTTTACAATTCATAACAAATGGACCCTCAATTTCATCTCTTTCTTTCTTTTGAAGACAAAATTTTCAATTTAATCTATAAACTAGGTTTTACTTTTAAAAAAAAAATATTTGAGGAAACAGAATTTTATTTATATTTCTCTATTATAAACTATGTGATTTTTTAAGAACTCACTATAACTAAGGTCGTTGGCGTCCTATGGCTCTACAAATTACATCCACAAACATTTGTTTTTTGGATCAGCTATGAGACTAATATCGACTCAGATGCTTAGTTCACCGTTTAAAACTTTTCACTTCTTTTAATAATGTATTTTGAGAATCGAACATTGGTCCTCTCGCACAAGTTCAATCATGTTTACTCAACCGAGTCACACTCATTGGATAATTGATGTGCGATTTTGATCAATCAATAGTTTTTAATCATAAAACACACAAAAAAATAGTTACAAAAGTATTCTCCCAAATTATGGAATAAGCAAACTCTTAATAGACGTAGACTTAGATTTCCTCTTTACAATAACAGTTTTTTTAGGAAATAGTTTTCCCACACTTGTTAGAGATAATTGTAATATCTTGTACTAGTTGAGATTGGTAGCAATAGTGTCCGGAAAGTATTTTTTTATGAAGTCAAGAATCGTACTATATTTTTTCACACTTGTTACATAACACTGCGAGTTACATGTAGATGTGAAGTTATTTGAAGTTTAACTCACTAAAACTCTTCACTTTTACCTGGAAAGTATTTCAAAGGAGACAAATCTAAAGAAATTGATTAAGAATCAAACTCAAAATTAAATAATACTAGTATATGTAATTGTAAAGGAACATTTAATCAAATACAAGTTAGTTTCATTGTGGGGCTCTTCTCCCACCTCCAACATTTGCACTTTTTTTTTAATAAAACAACATTTGTACGTTTGAATGCGTGCTTGAAGATTATTTTGTATTGTCTGATTGTGCACTTCTAAAAACATACTAGAAATCTTTTAGTAACGAAAATGGAATTAAACAATCGCCTTAATTACATCATATGCTTTTTTATGAACCTCCATGAAAAGCATATCCTTCTGCAAGAAAGTGTCCATTAAAATGTAGCTAGTATGTCTAAAATCAAAACTAAATAAATAAATTTTAAAAAAAAAATAAAAAACTATATGTTTTGGCCATGATTAAAACAATCATTAAATCTGATACCAACAATTAACAGACATAAGATCGTATTCACTATTGATGCACTATAAAAGAAAGTTACATTCTTATTACATAAAAAAAAAAAAAATTGTTGCATTCACCTTTTAGATAGTGTTGCATCAAAATCATACAAAGATCCTCTCCCACTAGTAAATTTCTTCATAGAATCCAACGTTGGAGGGACACTCACTATAGCTGATTCCTTCTCTTTCCCACCTTGTCTCCCTCCCTCATAACTTCCCTTAGAAATCCAAAGCAGAATGTTTTTGTTTGGAACAACATCCTGAATCCCTTTATGTAACTTCTTGTCCTTCTTTTTCTTCTTCTTCTTGCTCTTAATTTCACCCATGCACGAGACTTTAGGAGAAGTGGGTTCTTTTGGACTAAAACTAATACCCCTTTTGTGCTTTCTTCTAGCTTCCTTAGGGAATAATGAAACCACATGTGTTGTAGGTGATCGACAAGGACTAAGAGTTGGGTTCTGATATCCCGCTAAAGACACTGGTGGTTGTTTAGATAGAAACTTCAAGAATGTTGTTTTAATTTTAAACAGTTTCTCCATCTAGAGTTTGTGTTGTGTAGTATGCTCTTTTGCGGTCAATGGTTTTGAAGTCTGAACTTGTGAAAAATTATGCTATGCTAACATTTATAGCATGATGGTTTAAAACGTAAGGGACATAAGAGGAGGTAGCTGAAAGGTATGATTCATGATTAGAAATCATCTAATCAGGAAATAAATTAGGGGGCAATTAAAGAAAGAATATGGTTGACATTGATGATAGAGAAGTGGCGTGCTAGTATAGTAGAGTGCAAGTGTAGAGAAATTGTAATGAAATCAGCTTAACTTGCCGGCACACTATAAAACATTTTTTTTAACTTTGATTAGTCGTGGTTACATAGGTTGATGCGTCATTTTGACACTGAAATAGGCCATTTGTTTGGACACGGAAATTTAGGATTAATTAAACATTAAACATGACCATTATATATATATATATATATGGCAATGTCGTTGAACGGGAGGATGTGTAATGTGTTCAAATACGCTAAAGTATCAGATTTTAGTTCATAAAGCATATTTTGTTGCCTTTTGTTCATTTATTCGTCTTTTTGAGAACCTTGTGCCGCTCAATCTATTGAAAATTTGAAAGAATAGAACACTTTCAAGTGAAAACCAAAAACTAACAACAAAAAACCCTAAAAACCAACGTTGAGAAATGAACAAAAAAAAACCTAAAACCCAGCACTTTGAGAAATGGGTGGAACAAGCGCATGCAATACAATTGCCGATTGGTCACGGCCGTATCGCCGATTCATCAGAGCCGTTGTCGGACAATAAGATGGAACCCAACTCATCTGAGAAGGTCGAGGCTGGAAGAATATGGTGCTCCTTAGATTCCTAAATATGTTACCAATCTTAATTTGATTTACCTTCTTTTTGGAATTCAGTGTTTTGTTTTGAACCGTTTTTGTGCTATTAAAATATCAAACTTCTTGCTATGATTAAAATTTTGATTAAAAAAAGTCTGTTGGTATTATTACCTCATTTGGACGAAGGCTGATTGAAGTAGATTGCAACTAGTTCAATTATTTATTCTTTATTCATTTGAACTCAATCATCAAATTTATTTGTGATCGAACCTACTAAATCAATTAAACTATAATCCAAAAGTCTTGCGGATTCTTAATTTAAAGTGTGAAAGTGTTTGAACTTGACTAGATTTCATCTGTTTTAAAAAAATTAATAAGGCTCATCTGGCTTATTATGTACTAGATAATTGTTTTCATACTAAAAGCTCATGTAGGTGAGAAGACTAAACAGGCAACATAAATAAAAACTCTGCAAAAACCACACAACACCCACTCATCACATTCAGGCAGGGTAACAACAAGAGAATTTAACATTTATGATTTATGACCGGAAAATTGTTCATTCAACATCCACATCATGAACTCGTTTCAGAGTATTAGTACTTTATATAATCGATCATCCTCAACACTTTACATGGACATATATTGGAACAGACAAAAATGTTTGATTACTAACGTATAATTTGAAATCAGAGTTGTCAATACTCCGAAGACATTGTCAACAGAATCAAATCATTTGTAATTAATACAAATCAAACTATTAGAACTCGAACATCTCATTGTCCAGTCTCGGCATAACCTCAAACCGCACCATCTAGCTTGAAGCTGTCTGCACATTCACACCCGTCTTAGATACTGTGGCAATTAAGCCTAAATTTAAACTAGAGATAAGTTACAAATAGGTTCACTTGCTATAAGTAACTTTCTTTTGGACCAAAGCAAAAGGGTAAAAGGCCAAATACGTAGTTGCATGAATGTCAAAAATTCATTACATGGATAGTGGCAGCCAATCATAATTTACTTTGACAGAATTAAGTGGTGGGTCAGGAATTCCCTACATTCCAATCAACTACCCCCTCTAATCTGATAGCAACGATTTTCCGTAAACCACCTCAACCCCCCCCCCCCCCCCCCCCCCCCCCTCTCAAAAAAGCCAGATCTATTTAGACGCTTTGATCACCCTTCTGTATAACAGGCTACATACGCAAATCTTCCTCAATACATTTCTGGCCAAGACTTTTCAAAAATTTAAAATATGAGAGGTAGATGGCAAATAACGAGGATTTTCAATCAACTTATGTGTAGTGAAGAGAACTTCTGAACCATTTATATTTTACTTCATCAATAAGATAAAAAATTAACAGCAATATTATACTTCAGCAAACAAACAGCTCACCTCACTGAGTGCCTGTATCATCCTTGTCATTCGTCTGTGGAGTGTACTGGCTGGTTGAGGATGGTGAGTAGCCAGGTTGACTTGGTGAGTAACCAGTACTGGGACTGCAATTAGTCAAATAAAAAATTTAGAAAAACAGAATGCTCAGTTATATATGCCTTCATTACAAATTAGCATTTAAAGAATCATCCATGAATAACATACCTAAATTGCGGTGAACTTGGGCTATAGTCTGGGCTGGTACCAGAATTATATGGGCTAGAAAAATGCATAAATAAGAGTAAGTCACACAGAAAGCAATTATATTCTGTTAACCTTTAATAACAAATGAAAAAAAAAAAGAAGAAACCTTAATTATACTGCTATTAACATAGACACTAGATAAATTGTCAAAAGGCTTGAAGGGATAATAAATGAAGTTCACTTACCTGCTGGGACTGTATGTTGGGCTCGAGGGAGAATACGATGGAGATGTTGGTGAGTATGATGGAGACGTTGGGCTGGAAAAAAGGAAAAAAAAAAAAAACATTTGCATAGTAAGATTACCACAAGAAAAATGCAATTGATATAAAAATAGGCCAGACTATATTCAGATTCAGCCACCCAGCAAGCTAATCATTGAACAATATGGAAAATTCAGAGGAAAATAACGTTTATTGCATAATGTAGTGGTTCCTAATATGGAAAATTCAAAGGAAAATAATGTTTATTGCATAATGTAGTGTTCCTCTTCAAACCCAAGTATAAGACTGAAAAGTGAAGGAAATGAGTTTCAAGTTTTTGAGATATCTTTAAGCATTTACAGATTTCATATATCACATTGGTGCTAAAAAAAACTATAAATACCCCAGAAGATGACTCACCTGTAGCTTGGAGACGTGGGACTATAGGGACTTGATGGAGACAACCTCGGACTGCTGGGAGAATATGCCAATGAAGGGCTATACTTTGCAGACTGTGGATTGTAACTTGGGGAAGTAGGACTATATGATGGTGATGTTGGGCTGTAAGAGGGTGATGTGGGGCTGTACCCAGGAGAGGTAGGGCTGTAAGCAGGTGATGTAGGGCTATATGAGGGAGATGTCGGGCTGTAAGAGGGTGACGTAGGGCTGTAGGAAGGCGAAGTTGGACTATAGGAAGGTGATGTTGGACTATATGATGGAGAAGTAGGACTATAGGCAGGTGAAGTGGGGCTGTATGCTGGAGATGTTGGGCTGTATGCAGGTGAAGTGGGGCTATAGCTGGGAGATGTAGGGCTGTAACTGGGAGAAGTAGGGCTGTAGCTGGGTGATGTGGGGCTGTAGCTGGGTGATGTGGGAGAGTAGGATGGACTTGTAGGTGAATAAGCTGGGCTCGTAGGACTATATCCTGGAGAGCTAGGGCTGTATGTTGGAGAGGTAGGACTGTACCCAGGTGATGTGGGGCTGTACCCAGGGGATGTGGGACTGTACCCTGGTGAAGTGGGGCTGTATCCAGGTGATGATGGACTATAGCCTGGTGATGATGGACTGTAACCAGGAGATGATGTAGGAGAAAATGCCATACCACCAACATATGGCGAAAACTGTGCATCGTTGCTAGGAGACAGCCGGAGATTTGGGCTCAACAGATAATTTGGAGACATCAAGCCTTCGTGGTATGGAGTAGCAGATATTGGGGAACGGCCAGGTGTCATGCCAAAATCAAGACCTTCCATATAGCTAGGTAGCTGGAGCTCAATAGCATTCTTTAGCATCTCATCATTAAGTAACAGGGCACATTCACCAGTGCCTATGGGGGCTAGTTGACCTAACATAATATTTTCAGTTACACCCCTCAAGTAATCAGTCTCAGCATATACCGCAGCATCCAGGAGAATGTCAACAGTCTCTTCAAATGAGCACCTCATCATTGGGCCAGTTTCATTCCTGTTGATACCATGACGTGTAATTGCCATCAAATGTCCCCGATAAGTCATAGTATCACAAAGAATAGCCAGGTGTCTGTAATTGACATAAGACCCATCAAATGAAATGACAACACGCAATTCATCCAGCAGAGATCGCCGAACTGCCTCAATACCCAGAACTTCAATAACTTCAATCAAGTGGTTGCTTGTGGTCCTTTTGGCATCAACATCTTCATGGCACATTACAGCTAAAAGGTTGACACCTTCGGTATCAAGCATCCATTCCTCATGAGGCTTAAAACCTTCATTTTCGTCAAACTTCTGAATTTTCGTATTTTTTATGAAAACTTTGTTGATATCTGGAATACCTCGTAAGGTCATTTCAGTCAGCATGTTGCTTTCTATTTTCTTTAAGAAAACATCATCTTCAGCAGATTCATCTTGAATGTCTCCCTTGGGCGCTTCATCATTCATAATACGGATTCGAAGTATAAGTTTTTCAGCATTGTCATCATTAAATATGCATGTCAAATCACCATCGAATTCATGGTTGATCTTCTCAGCAATGTCAGCCATACTCAACTTCTTATCCACCATCATTTCACGATTCAGTTCTATGCGAAGCAACCAAGGTGAGATTTTTTCGAGAGCAACTTCCTCATCGGGCATTTCATAGTAAGACTTGACAAAATCAACATCCTCTTCTATTATTGTACCCATTGGGTCCGGATCATACCACACCTCTGTGGCTTGAGTCACACTCCGGAGAGTGGTATATTCTAAAGCACACTGCACACTCTTGGCTCTCTCTTTAGTCTTACAAACCTCAGGTTTCAAATACACGGAAAGAGAAGGTGTCTTAATTCTCTTGGCAACATTAATAATTTCTCTTAACCTAGGCACACCAAGAGTAACATTCTTAGCACTGACACCAGCATAGTGGAAAGTGTTGAGAGTCATCTGAGTAGCAGGTTCACCAATTGATTGTGCTGCCACACAACCAATCATTTCCCCAGAGGCCACAAGTGATTGCAAGAACCTTGATTCTATTTCTCCCACTACCCATTCAAATGCCTCGCGAGAAAGCCTGTACTCCTCCAGGACCCTTTTACTGGCGAAAGTGCTACGAAGCAGAATATTGAACAGGAGAGTGGCATTTTTCTGAGCTTCTTGACTTAAAAGGTCCTCCCCAGGAACTACTCTAAGTCTCTCCTGGAGCTTATCAATAGCTTCCACAATTTCCATCGGATGCATATCAGAAGGTCTTCGGAAGTCGACCTTAAAGGTCTTCTGTGCATTCCAGATAAGCCTCTTAAGGTTGACAGGTAGTGGCAGGGAACTGTCACCAGTGGTGGCTATCTCAGTTGCAAGTTGAAACCTATCGGCATCAAGCTTTTGAACTTCCGCCTCAAACACGTTACGGAACTCTCTAATTGTTTTTAAGTCTTCTACAGGCTCTTCAAGCATGTAAGTAGGCTTCCAGTTTTCATCATCAAATTCATACCTAAAAGCCCTGTCAAAATCCGTTTTTTTCATTTTCAGTGAATCCAGCTTCTGCGTTTCAATCCAAACAGCATCCATACCATCTTCACCATAGAGAAACTGTATGACATCTCCCAAAGAATTCCTAACTGTCCCGTCGTATTTAACCATGATGTCCTCCATAGCCTTTACAAGCCGCCTCTGAATGTACCCAGTTTCTGAAGTTTTCACAGCAGTATCAATAAGACCTTCCCTACCACCCATGGCATGGAAAAAGAACTCTTGAGGGGTCAGTCCACGGAGATATGAGTTCTCCACAAACCCACGACTTTCAGGCCCATAATCATCTTTTGTGAAGTGGGGCAATGTCCGGTCTATGAACCCAAATGGAATTCGTTTACCCTCAACATTCTGTTGGCCCACACAAGCAGTCATCTGAGATATGTTAATGAAACTTCCCTTGGAACCAGCTGTGACCATGGCTTTCAGATTATTGCTCTCGGATAAACTTTTTTGGGCACTATTTCCGGCGTCATCACGAGCTCTATTCAGAGTCTAAAATTATAAAATAGCATAGTACATCAGATTCATCCAAAAGAAGTTTCAATAAATATAACAGTGACAAAATATCAAATGTCAGTACCTGGTTCACTCTATTTTCAAATGAATCCATCATTGTCCGACCAGGTTCAGCCTCTAATTTCTTTTCCTGAGCTTCCCGGATGAGTTGTTTCACTTTATCCTTGGCCTGTGAAATAGTCTGATTAATAGTCTCCATGGTAGACGCATCAGCAATCGTATCACCAATTCCAATGCTAAAAGCATTCTGTAAAAGCCAGTAGTTTACAAGCCACTGAGTATGGCCAAGAAATTTGCGAGCCGCATCAGGGCCAACCTCTTCCCTGTATTCAAGTACACATTTATTGTTAGAAAGCACTCAATAATAATAAACTCAACTGAGAATTCAGAGTTTGAGTCAACAGAATAAATTGAGAGAGATTGTAAAGGTAAATAAACCACGATAAGATTAAAACAACAATCTAATTCTGTTGGTAATTTGAAGTAGAAATATCCATATAAATTATTATGAGGGAGCTCATACCAAATGACATGAATGAGACTTCCAGTGCCTGTTCCTAGCGTCTTTTTGCAAAGAGTACCAGTAAGTAGTTCCCCCTTTTCAATTCTGACCATGGTATCTCCAGGGGTGATGGGTCCCCTTTCGTTCTCATTGTGCCAGCTAGAATATCTAATTAGATTTATCTGCTTAGGAATAATCAGATTGAAAACTTGTTTCCCAGTCCACAGTGGTTCTGGTTTCAATATTGTAGGAGCAGGAACTTTGCCATCAAAATCTTCCCACCACATCAATATATTCATAAAAACATCCTGCAAAAGAAAAAAGCTTTATCAGACTTCTAAGCAGCTTGTACAAGAACATGAAGTTGAGCTAAACTGCAATGACAGAAAAATTCACTTAATATAACCTTTGAAATGAATGTATCTCTCTTGGTAATTTTTCTGCATCCTAAAAGTGAATCTTGGACAATTCCCATTACTGGCCTGTTTGACTGAGGTGACACAATGCATTTAGGCACCATCATCAGCTCCAACACCTCAGCTCTGGTTTCAAATGACTGAGGAACATGCATATTCATTTCATCACCATCAAAATCAGCATTATATGGTGAGGTAACCGACAAGTTGAGCCGAAAAGTAGAATAGGGCATGATTTTGATTCGGTGCCCCATGATAGACATCTTATGAAGACTAGGCTGACGATTGAAGAGGACAAAGTCTCCGTCATTCAAATGGCGCTCCACCTAAAACCAAAACATCAATAGCTGTTAGAAGGCTTTGAGCGAAAAGCTAGGAATAAAAATAAAAAAGCATTGCTTAAAAACGATGCCTTGTATCCAAGCTCCAAATGGTGATCACTGCTTTTCTTCAAATATCTGAGATCAAGCCTTTGCCCATCATCACGAATGATATACTTGGCACCAGTTTTTCCAGGTGGAGGATGGGGTCCGTACTCAACAAGTTCCTTCAGTCTGTTTTTTATTCATTTAGAACATTTTGTCAAATTAATGGAAAACACATTAAGAGACAAACAACTCAAAAGTTGTATCCAAATGACACCTTTCAATGTTGTAAGGAGTCACAGTCTCAGGGTATGTAAGATTCAGAGCAATACTCCATGGCACTCCCAATTGATCAATATTGATGGTTGGATCTGGTGTGATTACTGTTCGAGCAGAAAAATCAACTCTTTTCCCCATCAAGTTGCCTCTAATCCGGCCTTCTTTTGCTTTAAGCCTGCTACATATTGATTTGATAGGCCTTCCCGATCTTTGAGTAGCCTGTGGAAATAAAACAAATGTATTAAAAATGCTCCGACAACTATGAATAATTCAAAATCAACGAATATTATAACAAAATAAAATATGAGTATTAAATTTAAATGCCAGTGTCCAAAACAAGTATACCCTTGGCAATCCAGGCAACTCATTATCAAAATATGTGGCTATATGAAACTGCAACAGCTGAGCAAACTCTGAAATAATATGTGCAGGAGAACCATTCCTCTCTTGTCTCTTCAGATTCTCATTGTGCCTGATGATCATGGCCAGCTGATGAGTTAAATCATCCTACATACGAAGCGACAAAAAAAAAAATCAGCATTTTAAATAAAGCATTAATAGAAAATGTCACTGGGAAAGTTATAAGTTAACATAATCAGAGTATCAAAAGATAAAGAAATGAAAAAATGAGCAAAGCTTGGAAAATGGAAAATATGTAAAACAGCATATGGAAACACTTGCCTCACTCCTGGAGGATGTGTCCATCATTACTGAAGGTCTCACAGGTGGAGGAGGAATTGGGAGAACTTGTAAAATCAACCAGTCAGGACGGGCATACTTAGGATTCAAGCCTAACAACTGGCAGTCCTCGTCACTTATCCTTTTCAGAACACCCAAAACCTTCATCGGACATAGAAAGTCACGAACCACATTAATTTCTGTAACAATGAACATATAAGTGTTCATACCAGAAATCTATAATCTAAAAATCAATTACCCTTTCTGCGGAAAGAGTCTGTTTCCTTTCAACAGGTTCAGGAAGCTGTTCCTGGTCATCACTTTTCTTCCTTTGAGCTTTGTACTCTGCAATCATTTTCATCCCCTCAATAGTGATCTTTGGTTGCTGAGCACCACAGCCACCACGACTCTTTTTAAGTGGCTCCTTAGTATCATGTTCAGGAAGGTCAATGTCATCACCGCCTTCACACTTGGTTTTATTTTTGCAAGCATCCAGAATCTTTCTCAATCTATGTTTAGGGTTCTTGATCCTCAAAGCTTGCTTAAACTTATGATCGTTCTGCACAAAAGACAATCAATTTAAAGAACCTAATTTTACTTTCCTACACATACAAACAAAACACACATGCCGTGTTTGGATAAACAGCTTAATTTATAGTTCATAGCACAACAGCTTATCATGATATGCACTTATGTATAAACTGTTTCTATAACAAAATATAAAATGAAATCTATAACAAAATATAAAATGAAGTTAAATAATTTTCTTGTAAGCTATTTTCAATGCTATCTTGCAGAGCTTGTAAAAATAAATTGAAACCGGCTTACGAACTTGTCATGCCTTGTTTTCATAGCTTTTCCCAAACAGTCTCACATAACTCATGTCAGTAGATAAGCTCAAATAAGTCAATCCAGACTAACCCGTAATAAAAGATTAAATAACAATCAATAAATCACATACCATAAATCAAAAAGAAGCATCTAAATTCCTTCGTATTCTTTGACCAACATATCAGATAGTTCAAAATCTCAATAGACAGTTAATAGTAATAACTGCCTATAGAACTCGGGTTCTCATAATCTCCCAATTATATACAGCTAATCAAGTCGGTATCATACAAAGCACATTCCCTAGCTATGAGCTAATATCAATGTTGTCAATTGCAGATTGCGGAAAATAGCAATTCGTTGAAATCCTACTATGTAGCCATGTTATAGTGCCACTATAGCCACTAATTAACAACGTTTTATACTATGTAGAGTATCACAGAACAATAGCAATTTGTTCAAATTCCACTACGCAATGTAAGTGTTATAGCCGCTATTTAACAACACCGTTTTAAATGGCCTGGAAAGTACCTCATCAGCGAGAATTTTCGAGCAGTTAAAGCAAACACATCGCATTATACTGAGCACAGTCTTCAAAAACCCTATATGAAACATAGGCTTTGCAAGCTCCAAGTAACCAAAATGACCAGGACATTCAGCCATGCTAGCCGTACAAGTTTCACATTTCATCTTCCTATCAATAGTTCCAAGTCTCGGATCACTCAACCCTCCGATTTTCGGCTTTCCTCGTTCCGTCGTTTCTCCGTGCTCAATTTGCACCACAGCCATTTGCCTCTGAAAAATTCAACAATTAATCGGTAATTATCTAACAAACAACACATCAATGAAGTTACAATGCTTCAATTCAACTATTCTAATCATATTCAAAGGGAAAACGAAAGGATTAACGAGAATTGAGAAAATTACGATCTCATCGGGACTGAGTATGCCGAACTGAACCATACGGACTTTGGCGACCTCTGCCGGAGAGAAAGGGAACCGAATATCCATGGCGGTGATGCAGTTTTAGGGTTTGGGAGGGAATGAAAAAGTAAAAGCGATAATTCAAATTAAGTTTGATACGGTTTAATTGATTACAGTTTAATCGATTTTTGAGGTTTAGTTTTGAGTTTTATGGAAGTATAAGAAGAGATCGATGGAATCTCGCTTCTCTGGTATGAGGAATGCTCCCCTCGATGTAAAGGGAGAACGAGTGCCTTGTGGTTGTATTTATAGACGTTACCGTGCGCTAGTTTTGCTAGCGTGCATTTGGTGTGCAATTAACGCGATTAAACACACGGTTATGATTGTATGGATTCGTTTCTAGGGTTCGCTTCTATGTACTCTACTAGTGTTCAGCCCGCGTGACGCACGGGCGTAACTAATGTCAGCAACGAATCTAACAAACTCAAGACGATGAAAATAGATACGAACATATCACGTTTAACTCAAATCCAAAATTTAAAAGCCAAAGCATCAAAAAATTAGAAAAAAAAAGTACAGAGCAGGAAAAAAGTGTATTACATTAAAACATGCAATGTAGGTATGAGACTATTGTCAACGACAATCCACACGATGTTAACTTCACGTCTGATGTTCTATCTGTGCATACAAATCACAGTCTACAAACACAACTATAGCGGTTGATGGCAACGAAGAGATGACACAATTCTAAATAAAACGATACACCAGAACAACAATAATGCATAAAATTAATCTCAACAATAAAATTTAACGTCTAAAATAATGTCGATTACACCTTTATTTTAGACAAACGCCCCTTCATCAACCAATAATGATTTGAGGAAAGGTAATACAACATGATCCAAACATCATAATGAAAATGACAAAATAAACAACCACTACACATACACTAAGACAAACATTATACTCAAGCAGTCCTCCTACCAACAAAGAACATTAATACAAAGGATCAAACATTATAATCAAGTAGTTCACCAGATCTGTGAGACCTCTTTGAATGTTAAACTTGAACATAAAGTAAATCCGGTAATATTAGTCTCGTATAACCTCACGACTCACAACGTCATCCACGACTACAACGGAATTGTCCATGGTCTTTCTCATCCCTCGATGAGACCAATCCAAAACCAACAACATGTTAATCTTCACGAAGATTGTGTTTGGTCCTCTACAATTGCAAGTACAACACAAAGTCATAATGCATATAAGCTAGTATAAACTAAGAATGTCAAAACAACCATTACTGGTATAAATTTCAATCATTAACTTCTTCAAAATTTGAACAAAAATAATTCCTTTGGATTCTATAATTGAATACAAGCAGGGAATAAACATTTTTTTTAATCGTCGGGATTTTGAAAGAAGTGGAAAAAAGAAAAAATAGACAGGCAAAAGACAATTTAGAACAATACCTTTTTGATGTAGTAGCATTGTAGACGACGTCCAGCAATGAACAAACGACTTTGTTGCCCCAAGGCCAGCACAAATATGCATCGATATCTCAAGCATACATTCAATCATACAATATAATAAATTATTCATTTTCAATTTTAGCAAACCGTGGAACCCATAATTATTCATCAGCACAACTAAAAAAATGATAATATCCCTGCTCAACAAAAGGTAATCATCCAAGCTAAAGTTAGCAATGGAAAAATGCTAAATAACATTAATCCCACGTAAATCATTCCTAGTTCTTCAAAATTGATAATGATAATAAGTAACAAAACAATGACAAGTAGAGTTATGCATAGAAGAAAACACTTAGTCATTCGGAAAATATTGAAAAATATTATGATAATAATGTAAAAGATATGGATGAAAGTGAGATATTTATAGAGATTATTTTGTAAAGTGTCGGGTACTGTACCGTTGCCGTTTTTATTACCGTTATATCCACTGTTCATAGCCGTTGTTCAAAGATGAGGAAGAAATTTAAATAAACTTACTTGGAATGCCACTTTTTGTTACCGTTGATCACGGAAACAGCTTTAAAAAAATTACATATATTTTTGGAAACTATAAATATATCAACTTTTATTTTACTCTCTCCAAACAATTTTTACATCTTGATAATATTGTAAGAATTTCTCACAAAAAAATTCATTTTTTTTAAACCCTATATAAATTTCAACGAAAACAGGAATAGAAAACACACAGATAAAAAAGTTTGATTTGTTTCCCCAAAACCAAGTAAAAATTTCAATATTTTTCAAAGATACAAAGAAATAATGATTAATCAAAGTTTGTGTCTCGCAAAACTACTTTGACCGCAAACAATAACCCATTAAAAAATAGAAGAAAATAAAACTTGCTAGTTCGTCGTGTATAATTAAATCCTGATCGGACATCGAACCGAATAAAATATGCATTGAAGTTCAATAATAACAATTAGTATTCAATTATTTTTATTCTTTGAAATTAAAAAAAAAATTGAAGGAAAATTTTAAAATATTTTACATAAGTTTTTCGAGATATATTTGAAGATGGAGATATTCTATCTTCTATATTTTGCTTTATTTTTATTGTTTTTTCTCTTCATTTTTGCATGTTTCTTTAATGAAGTTTTGGTAGATGTGCTTTCCCTGAAAATTCCTATTTACAACGACTAAACTCATTCGATTTAATGTTTTTGTAACTGGGTGTTTAACAACTGATACAATTTTTCTCTTCTTATAACCTTTTAGGTGTTTTCCTTTCTTTTATTCCAAAATTTATTCTCATTTGATTTATATGTTTGAGAGTTTTTCTAGTATTGTATGACAAATTCTCTAATTGTAACCATGATGTCAAAAACAGCATGATCAATTCTTGAAGCTATACTAAAATGGATCCACATGAGGCCGAGTTCATTCAGGCAGCCTAACCGATAGTTCAAGCACTTGAGATTTTTTAAACAATTATAAAAGAGAAAACAACCAGATCAATTGTTAAACACCCAACGATGGAACCTCAAGGAGCTCTAACTGGGGATTCAATACTTCAATGTATTATGAGATTTAGTGATTTAATGTCTACTCTTCAGTTGTTAATGTCTACAGGCCGAGAAATATCACCACGATGCAACAAATACAAACAAATCACGGTCACCTTCAATTCCAAAAACGAAATCCAAAACGTTCAACAAAAAAAAAACGTTCAAAGTAGTTAAAAAAGAGTAGTACATTAATATATGCGACGCACAGGTGTAGTTACCGTCAACCACGGACTACACGACGTCACCATGACACGGGAATAAACACTAAAACTATAGAAGTTATAAATTTCTTGGATAAATTCTTGCACGAATTCTTTTGGGATAACAATTACATTTTATGACATTCGTCGTATTATTCTTGTTCTATTTCGAGTTATGAAATTAATTTTAAGTTTTCTACTGTGTTATGTGATTACTTGTAGCGAATTGAGTGAGAATGGTAGTTTGAAGGTGAGAATTAATGTATTTGTTATCAAACAATGTAATTCGAATCAAACCGAAAAAATTATATGATCAAAATTCAAAATAGTTTAATGAAAAAAGACACAAAGCGAGAATATTGTTACCTATAACAAAATAACGCGAGAATATTGTTACCCCTAATTCAATGTTTTCTGATACCATTGAAACTACTTCAACCATAATTCAAACTTCTTTGACAATTCCCTGACAAACATGTGTGTCTCATTTACCGATGTAAATTTTCATTAAAAAAACAACAAATGCAGACTTGGACACTGACAAAAAATGTGTAACAAAATTTATGATTCAACCTTTTCTTTTTGACAAAAAGTAAAAGTTGAATGCAATATGTAATCAACTTGGCCTACAATGTGAAGAGTGAAGTTACTCCACGAATAAAATGCTAAAATAAATTGACACCGAGGAGAATTGAACATGTGACTTTAAGGAGGAGCACACTCCCAGGTTTCTAGCCAATACAACCAGGCCAACCCAAATGGGTTATTGAGAAAATATTATTGAGAAAATATCTACGATTGATTGTTAAAAAATATATGTTATTATTAGGCATATTTATTAAAAAAAATTGCACCTTAAATGTGAAATATGATTATCCCATGCATTTTTTTTATCTATTAATGAGAAATGTCTGTTCCATTTTTTTTTTTATAATTTTATGCATTAAGGACAAAATCTGATTCTATGTAGGTATTTGATTTTAAATAATTTTATTATTTTGAATAAATTTTTTGGAGATTTTTTTTCCAAAGGAAATTTTTTTGGAGATATATTTCAGGAATAAGGTATTTCGATAATTAAATTCAATGACCTCTAAGTTTGAATTTTTTTATTAAATTTAACAAAATATACAATTTTGGACATATTGCCCGCCTGTTTAGATATACACCTCCACTGCACTATCCAGAATTAGGCTAGCCCAATAACCCTTGCTAACCAAACGGGTTATTTTCTCTCCCCTCATTTCATTCATTCAGAAACCCTAATACGCGTTCTTCATTCTCTCCCTCCCATGAGCGCCGCCGCCGTCCTTTCCACCACATGCACCGTCGAGCTTGGCCTCTTGGTTAATATGCATAAAGTATTATAACTTCAAAGTGTTTATCACATGTATATGTCTCTACATTAACATTGTTGACATTTTTAACGTCGACAATGTTATTGTTGGGTTAACAATGTCGTTATTTTCCACATATTTGGGTTAACAAAAAATGGAAGATTTAATAAACAACAAAACACCACATTTTACAACAAAACACAAAGGTATATCATAACACACAAAGTGATCAAAGACAACAACGCAAATTATCAATTATGATAAAAACATAAAAAAGATGCTTCAACCAAATGAAAATTTCACACATGCAATGACAGCAATAAACACAACTTCCCAAATATTTGTAAATGAAATACAATACTATCTTTGTTCCAAAATAACTGACTTTTTTGTTCATTTCACATATATTAAGAAAAGTGTATAAGTGAAGTGAAAGAGAGAAAAAGGGTTTTGAGTGCCTTTGCCAAGTATTGATGCATTCACCATTATCGTAAATGCAAAGTACAATATATTGAATTGAAAGTGATGAAATTTGTATTAATTAGGTTATAATTAAAAAATAATAATTAATGTTGCATTGAAAAGTGAAACTGATCACTTTCTTGAGACAAATTATTTTTACAAATGATTCAATTATTTTGGGACGGAGAGAATAGTAAGGAGTTGAATACAATAGTGGGATATCACAATCATTGGCGTAGAGACTCTCACGTATAGATTGTTCCTTAATTAGAATATCATTAATCATATGTATTCATGTCAACTCTCTATGTGATTACGATACTAATGATATATTTATTTTTCATTCCAAAAGAAAACAATAATTAACTTTCAATATATTTACAATCAAAAGATTGTTTTTATTTTTACCAAACAATCACAAGATTGTTACTTCAACGGAAAAACATAACTTAATGTTTTTTTTAAGCTAAAATAATAAGATGATAAATAATCATATAATATTTTTTAGAAAAATAATCATATAATATTTCAATCACACTTAACTCATTTAAAAAATACATTTTATATCAATAATTTGAAAAAGAAAAGTAAGATCCCCTCCATTTACTTCTTAAACCTTCAATCCAATCATACCTTAAAGGTTAAAATGATTTGTTGCCATAACTTAACATTGAAAGTGTATATTAACCTCTTGGAATAATTTAAAAGGATCAACATAAACATAGAAGATTAAAGATAAATTTGAAAGTTTAAACTAATTTTAAAGTGTTTTTTTAGTAAGTTTGTCTAAGATCTTACCCAAAAAAAAAAGTTTGTCGAAGATATTGATCATGACAATACTAAATGTATTTCTTAGATGCTTGGAACTCAAAAATTCTACTTTCTTACTTTTATTCAGATTCTATACTACACAGATATCGTTGATTTTAAATAAATAGATTTAAAATTAGTTTGAAGAATATGTTTAACAAAATAAATATTTCTTATCATGTTTATTAATTATAATTAACTTTAAAATATGCAACTGCGAAGGATGTTATAGTTTTTGGTGATTTCACTTATATTCTTCAAATGCAAACTCTTGGACCAATTATTTTTTTATTGCACCAGTACTCTTTAATACATGAACAAACACATATGTTAGAATTTAAAAACCAGTTAATAAAGATCCTTTTACCGATTCATAAAATAAAATAAAAAAGAAAATCCTTTACCAAATAGTAGTAAACTCTCAATTGACATGTTAATCTTTGCTTCTATTTCCCTTATTCATTCAATAATTTATACTACCCACATGATCATGAAGAAACGAACAAATCCTGAGGTCAAATAAAAGGGACTTCCACTTAAGACACTTTCCATAACCGAGAGAATATATTCTAATGAAAAAGATCTAAAGATTGAAAGAAAAACAAAAAGTAGCAGTACAAAGCCAAATAAATTGTTTTTGATGTATCAGAATGCCTTGCAACCGAGCAAGACTGAACTTTGAATGCCTCATTGGTTGGTTCTGCTACCACACATTTGCATACACATTTGCATCTCAGTTTTCTCCATCATCGCCGCTTGCGTTTTCTCCATCATCTTCGCTCGCGTTTTTAATCAACTTGTAACCATTCACTTCACATCTCACACGCACATCCTTCCCCATTGTTGAATCTCTTGACCACTTCACTTATGTTTGATCGCTACAACTCCATTGACAAAGCTCTATTGCAGCGTATTGATCAAATTCAAATAAGTAAAAACTATGCATTTTTAATTCCATAGAATTTCAATTTCAAGAGTGGTTAACATTTATTGGTCTGTAGGTAACTCAACCATAGATTGGTTTGGACACTACCTGATAAAAAAATTGCTCAAACCAACAACCTTATCCAAATTCTTGAAACAATTAGTTAGAAGAAAAATGTATTTGATAAATAAAAAGTCTTTACAAATTTGGTGGACCGGTGGTTACCAATTAAAATTTAATGGTTTTTTTTTTATAATTGACAAATAATGACAGATGACATAACCCAAAAAGTATTGTTGTATGTGTGCTAAATGTGTTATCGAGACAATGAAAGTGAATTGATTGAACTTAAATCATGCATAAGGATATAATTTAACATTTTCCCCATAAATTACTAAAATTGCCTAACCTCTGGCCATCCCTTTCATTATAAGAGAAAATGGAGAAGCATGACAAAAATAGTATAAGCAATCAACTCATTGAATCACCATGTCTTGGAAAGAAATGCAACCTTATTAAAACTTTGACTTCATGTACATTTAAAAAATATAAGATCAATTTCTTCAAAAAAAATTATAAAACTTGGGTTATAGCATCTATGAACACTTAATAATAATAGCTTGAGAATCACCATGTCTTTTAAACTGCCTTTTTTCATAACTTGAGAAGCATAAACATATTTTAATTGGTAAACAACATAATTTGTGCACTAATCAAAATTGGGTCATACCTATTGATTGTAAAGTGAAGCCTGCCATGAGAGATGTTGCCTAAGTTGTCCCAAAATTATTTGAAGTTGTTGCTGCTGAGCATTAAGAGTTCCAACAGTTCTCAGTTGAGAGGCTAGATTAAACCCATCATCCCAAAGTCTTATTGCATTCTTTGCGATGATGGTCCAGTAGAACACGCCGAAGAAAACTGTGAGGATTGCACCAACCCACCTCTATGCCTCAGCTACACCAGATACAAATTCAATCTCATAATCTCACATCCACACCAATGACCAAACACAATAAATCCAAAATCATATCTCATAAGCTAACAATTTCTAAAAGAAAAAAAGATCAATTTAATCATATCGAGGATAATAGGTTAAACTGTGCTTCTCCGACACCAAACAACACGGGGAAGTGACCGCACCAAACAACATGGGGAATGACCACTCTAAAATGTGCATGATTAACATGAAAAGTATGTACCAAGAAGTTCCTAAATAAATATGCCAAATTCGACATCTTACATCCACCTATAAAATGGTAGAATGTGTCAAATTCGTAGGTTACCTTCTAATTTGTTGATCCGCAAACAGGAAACCAAATACAAAATAAGAGGAAAAAACAGGAACAATAAATGATTAAAAAAATATTGTGATCCAAGTGGTGAGGGTTGCTTTTTAAGAAGATGATGGAGAAAAAAGAAGGTATTGTTGGAGAAGAAAAGGGGAAAAGGAAGAGAAGAACAAAAACCCTAAAATTAAAACATACCATAAACTCCATGGGGGACTTGCCCATCTTTAGTTCCTTTGTCAGATTGTACTCTTTTATGGCATCCTCTGCCTCTTGTCACAATAAAAAATCACTCAGTCTATATAGACTACACGAATAAAATAATCCTTCAACACCTAATGGCTGGCTGAGATGAAAAAAAAGCAATAAAATATGCATATAACTGCTGCAGTCATCTACATTTATCTTACACCAGTTCCCAGTTCTTGGTGCATGCTACATATCTCACATATGATTTTGAAGGCTTTATTTCAAAAACTTCTTCATCACACTTGTTTGCAAAGCTCTTGAGTTTGGTTGTCTGCTTCAAAACAAAGGGATCAATAAATTTTAATGCTAAAAAGTATTTGTTAAACTAACTCAAGGAGAAGTGTAAAAGACTTCAGAAATTCATAATTGGAATTTTATTTTTGTTTGTAGTATGAGGAAATAGACATTTTATACCTGGAAAAAAATGGTGAGAAGCTTCTTATACTAAAAAGAAGAAGAAAAAAGAAAGACAGATGAACTTAAGCTTGTTCCTCTATTAAGATCAACAATTGTAAAAGTCATCTTTCATATTTATTGTGTCATTTACATATTTGATTGTGTCAAACAAAATTGGTGTTAAGTAAAAAGTCAAAGTTTTACTAACTTAAATAAACAATGAAACATTGATACAACTTTTTAACTTATGACTTAAACAAATAATAAGAGGTTCTATGGCATAGCAACTCAAACCTGCCTTCTCAAATTGCATAAATTCATCTCCATTTTTCATATGTAGCTATAAATTAATAAGTTGACAAAAACCACACCAAAATAAAAATTCTTCAGCTTGAATGCTTTTAGGAACTGCTCCACATGTCATAAGCTTAAAAATACTAACCAAATAAAAACAAAGGATTCGGCAAAGCAAATGACAGTCCATTGTAAGAAGATCAACACTTACATGATAATCTAGAGAAATGAAAAAATTACAAAGATTATTTGTGTAGATTCAACATCAGTTTCTTATCCTGAGACAATTTCACAAACATGTTATGAGCATAAAATAAAATACAAAAAATGATAATGACTTGAACAAACCCAATCCCTAAACCCACCTTCTCTGATGGCAAGAAACTTACATGCAATACAGTAGCTCCATTAGTGTACAATACTGCATTCAGATTACTTTCCATGTTTAGGTTCTAATTCTTCTGAAAAACATACAGCAATTGTTTCCTAATTGTGGCACCCTATAACAATAAACAAAGGGTATGATTCACAATTACATAATTCAAAGAGGAAAATCACCACAAAGTATGAATAACAAAATGAAAGTAATTACCTTCTCATCAATTAGCAACAATTGAACAGATTATGATTATGATCAGTGACAACCTGAAAACATATGTGCATCAATAGCTTCTTTCATAAGGTTTTCGGAGGCATGGATTGAACCATCAATTAGTCAGCCAAAGCAGCAACATGGCAATTCAATAAAATACCTTTTGATCAATCAACACCATCTCCAGCGAGTTAGTTTCATCTAGCTTGAGAAATGCTGGAACTTCCCACATCCTAAGCACACGCACCTTGATCCTCCATGTCTCTCGACCAGGAACAATGTCAGCCAGACAATCAACTGATTTATCCATCAAATGATGAACCCAAAACTAAATTGAAGAACGAAACCCACAAACAAACACAACACACACTATGAAATTCGAAATTCTAATTATGATTATTATGATCAGTGACAACCGGAAACTTGCTCCACTCTAACCACAACCACATCCTTATATAGGGATCAAACAAAGGGGTAAAACGGAGATAACAAACCAAATTAGACACTACTTCAGACAATCTCTGAGGAAAAACAACAAAATCCTTAAAGGATTGAACAAAATCTGTCGAATACAACTGACACCACGACAAAGAGACAAAAAATTCGAATTTAAAGTCAGACATACCCATCGCCCGCAAAAAGGAAAGGGAAAACGCCAAAATAGAAGGCCTATGAGCAAAAATAAAGGAAAAAAACCCGACATAAGCACAGCAAAAGCAGAGAAGGAAGACGGAACTCTTCAAAATCGCGAACGAACAGTGAGGGGAGAGACTATCCTCTTTTGTAAGATTTATAGATATCACTTGCCTACTCTTTTCTTTTTTTATTTAATCTTAAAATTTGGGCCTCAAAATTTGAGTAGGTGAAAATTTGAGCCCATGGTTTTGAAAATTGTTTTTCCCACTTCAAAGAAAGCTAAAACACACATGTAATTTACGTTTTTACCCCCGCGGCAGTTTGTTGCCGATGGGAAGGATCCGGCGGCAGTTTGTTGCTGATGGTTTCAATCGGCAGTTAGTTGTCGCCGTTTCCATCGGCAGCTAACTGCCGCTGCAATCTGCCCATAACCAGAACAGCAAAACAGAACCTGCATCAGAAGCAGAATTCTTCAAATTTCCAAATCAAATCTTCCAACACTCAACTCTCTCAAATCTTCCAAAAATCTCAAAATTTTCAACCTCAAATCAACCAACACTCCAATAACAAGTAAGTTTCCATAATCAAGTTCATTGTCATTTTATTCTTATATGTTATATTTGTTATCTTAATTTAATTTTTTTTAAGTTTTAGACTTTGTTTAATTTTTTATTTTTTTGGTAAGAAATGATAGATTGTTTACATGGAAATGACTTATGTTGTTTAATTGTTTAGATCTTTGCATGTTTATGTTGTAATTTTTAGCTTTAGGATTTATGTATAATTTGCACTACAAGTGTTTGATGAAATGTTTGAATGAGTTTTTAATTGGATTGTTTTTAATTTCTTATGGTGTATGTTGGATATTTGGTTATTGGCTAAATGTTTGCTAAAATCATACTTGTTCTAGTCTAAAAACTAGGGTCCCCTTTTGGATTGATCCCAAGGTTCTATTTATAGTCCCAATATGGGCCTATCCAGCCATGATTTTGGGCCCCCAAAATCATGTGACTGTCAGGTGGGCCTTGTACCCTTCTGGAGGGCGCCCAGCCTGATTCTAAGGGTACAAGCCCTTGTTCGTGGGGCCTAAAGGCCTAAAAGGTAAGATCTACAGTCCACAGCCCAACAAGCACGAGCTTTGGGACAAGGCGAAGTGATTAAACTGCTAGCCTAACATGGGTGCTAGCCCAACACGGGTGCCAGCCCTAACATGGGGGCTAGCCCAACATAGGTGCTAGCCCAGCACGGGTGCTAGCCCTAACATGGGTGCTGGTGCTAGCCCAACACAGGTGCTAGCCCAACAAGGAGCTCGCCCAGCATTGGTGCTAGCCCTAACATGGGTGCTAGCCCAACACGGGTGCCAGCCCTAACATGGGGGCTAGCCCAACATAGGTGCTAGCCCAGCACGGGTGCCAGCCCTAACATGGGGGCTAGCCCAACATAGGTGCTAGCCCAGCACGGGTGCTAGCCCTAACACGGGTGCTCGCCCAGCATAGGAGCTAGCCCCAACATAGGTGCTAGCCCTAACAAGAGTTTTTAGCACACGACGTCTTAGAGCCCTTTTATAGGGTTAAGGAATTAGGCGGCGATCTCTTTTCCTGCTCGCGACGTCTTAGAGCCCTTTTGGGGTTAAGGAATTAGGCGGCGATCTCATTTTCTGCTCGCGACGTCTTAGAGCCCTTTTGGGGTTAAGGAATTAGGCGGCGATTTCATTTTCTGCTCGCGACGTCTTAGAGCCCTTTTGGGGTTAAGGAATTAGGCGGCGATTTCATTTTCTGCTCGCGACGTCTTAGAGCCCCTTTTGGGGTTAAGGAATTAGGCGGCGATTTCATTTTCAGCTCGCGACGTCTTAGAGCCCCTTTTGGGGTTAAGGAATTAGGCGGCGATTTCATTTTCAGCTCGCGACGTCTTAGAGCCCCTTTTGGGGTTAAGGAATTAGGCGGCGATTTCATTTTAGCACACGACGTCTTAGAGCCCTGTCTTTTAGGGTTAAGGAATTAGGTGTGCAACCCTCACTGGGGTTTGGCGAGTGCAAGCTTGATTTTGTCTCCGGATATTGCCGGATTATGTCACCACCTTTTGCTTCAAATCTTTAAAGTGCGACACTTCATATCTCACCTATGCAAGAATTCAAACTAGCCCAGTGAAAGCATGTAGAGAATAGTAGAGAATTAATTAATCATGTGAGTATAATAACAACTAGCAAATACTTACGCCATGTTGACAAACAACAATTCTCACGGATTTTGGTGTTAGCACAATGAAATGTGAGCTAAAACTTAAATGTGCCTGTTATGTTGAGCTTCACCAGTTCATTTTTACCACCAAATAGTTCGAAATAATTGGAAATAAAGTAATAAACACAGTTTAGACTTTGTATACCAGTTGCAGCAATTATAAGATTGTACCCTCCTTCTAAAACAAACGCAGCACTACCATATATTAGAGTCAAAGCAAAGCAGAGCACATGTATATATAATTCCAGGACATAAACTGTAGGAATTTAGGCAGTAAGTGTCTTGTCAGATGTTAATTAACACTATCACACTAGTGCTATTCTAGCTTCGGAACCGCAGACATCAAAAACAAGTTTGCAAACAACGTTTTTGATCAAACACGCTGCAAGTGAAGAAGTGAGATCCAAAATTATTTCATTTGCGATTTTTTCAGCACCACAGAATCAGAATTTCACCGTAAAATAAATAAACAATCACCAAACTAAACATTCCCACACACATATTATAACACTTGGAACCAACTAGCAAATTAAGATTTCATATGGATTTGAATTAAAAGAAGCTAAAGTCTCAAATTTATCAATGCAAAAGACTTAAAACAGAAATTAATACCAAATATTACCATTTGATGAGAGGCTTGTAATACCATATACCACACAATATGGAATGATAAGATCAATGTAGAATCACCACAAAAATAAGAGACTCATGATAAAAGTTCAAATTTTGGTTCAAAGAAGAACCCTCGAGAGCATTTCTCTAATCTCACATACTGTGTGTTCTTTCTTCCAAGTTTGCAAATATCATACAAATAGAATGCATATATAGTCTAAGACAAAATGATATGGCGCTTAAAGTGCACAGAACTGAAGACATAGTATGAAACTGTTTTGGAACCTCTGAGCTTAAGAAAAGAAAACAAACAAAAAGTTGAGAGAATATTGCGCCACATATACAAAAGTGAAGGCCCAAGATTGGCGCCGGATTTTGATTTTATAGCACACCAAACAACTTCTGCAATTTGCTGCGGTTGAATTAAACTGTTCTACCTTTTTATTTGGTTACAGACTGTTAAAAGAGAGAAAGAAGAAAAACAGCAGAAGCAAATAATTTACTGACAAAATAATTTACTGTATTGTAAATAATTTACTGACTGATGTGTGCACTGAAGCAGCACTCCTATTCGGTCCTTTGAGCTTTGTGACCTTGGGCTGGCCGGAATCACCATTGACAGCGGCGGATGTACGGGCATCGACGTCGCTATGTTCAGAATCGGACATGATTTTCAGTGGGGAAAGTACAAAAACACGAACGTAAAACACGGCACGGAGGCGCGGAAGAGAGAACAGTAACAATTACATCAAACGATCAGAACAGTTACAGCCAAACAATCAGAACAGATGGGAACAATCAGAACTGAAGGTGAACAATCAGAACAGTCACGAGCACGGCGCGGAGGAGAGAAAGGCACGTCGCGGTGGTGCTGTGTTCTGTGTTCGTCGGAACAACGGTTGGAACCATGAGCAGACAGGATTCTGAAGGTGAACAGTCACGAGCACGGCGCGGTGGTGCTGTGTTCGTCGGAACAAGGTCGGAATCGTGAACAGATCTGAATCGCGAAAGAGAACAGAGGGCGAGAAGCACGGTGGTGCGGTGAGCGGTGTACGGCCGCGACTGCGCAAACAAGACAGACGGCGAGGAACACAGTGGTCCTCGTGTTCGGCGGCGGCAGGCAGAGAAACAAGGTCTGTGGAGGCGGTGAGTGCTTATGAGGGGAATGGTGGCCGTTCTGGGTTACGGAGGTTCCCCTCCTTCTAGCGCCACTGTTCTAGTCTAAAAACTAGGGTCCCCTTTTGGATTGATCCCAAGGTTCTATTTATAGTCCCAATATGGGCCTATCCAGCCATGATTTTGGGCCCCCAAAATCATGTGACTGTCAGGTGGGCCTTGTACCCTTCTGGAGGGCGCCCAGCCTGATTCTAAGGGTACAAGCCCTTGTTCGTGGGGCCTAAAGGCCTAAAAGGTAAGATCTACAGTCCAATACTGTACAAGCAAAGCGTCCTCAGAATCTGTTTTGTGTCTTCAGAAGCTGGAAATTGGGTTTCAAAAGCTGTTACTGTTCATCAGCAGCTGGAATGGTCTTCAGACGTTGGTACTGTTCATCAGACGCAGAACTGGTCATCAGACGCACTGTTCAGACGTTGACTTCTGTTGACCTTCAGAAGCTGCCTTCAGACGTTGACTTTTGCTGACCTTCAGAAGCTGCATTTCAGAAGCTGAACTTCTGTGTTCTTTCTGTTAATTCTTTCTGTATCTTTTGAAGATTTGTTTGAAGTTTTATCCAGGCTGATGTTTCTAGAAGGCTAGTTAATTTGCGTGAAGATCTTGTTGAAGATTGGTTTCGTTTATTGATGAATATATTTTCAAAGGAATCTTTGCAAAATATAATTCAGAAATATATGTGCTTCTATTTGCTTCTAAAATAATTCTGGGAGTATATCTTTGAAGATTTTGTTCAGAATTATGTGAGCTGCTGAAAGCTATTTAAGGAGGACGTTGCTATTGTTGATTGGTACTGAAAAACCAGAAGTTATTAGAATTAAGAGTCTTTGTTTTTTAGTCTGTTAAGCTTAGTGCTTTGTTTTTGTGTACTACTCATCTGTTAGAGTTGGTTGTTTTGTTTAGAGTTGTTATTCACTTAAAGCTTTTAAGCACATGTGACTTTGAATGTTTTGAAGAGTGTCTTCATACTTGAGTTGTTCAGGAGTTGTTAATCACTGGGCTGTGATTACTTGGTTGGGAAGTAAGTGGGTTCTTATATCTAGGTGTTCCTAGGTAGAAGTCTATACGGGTAGTGATTAAGTGATAAGACTGAAAAACAGGGGGCTGTGTCTAAAGTCTTTGAATTGATACTACTTAGTGGATTTCCTTCCTGGATTGGTATCCTCCAGATGTATGTGGTGTTTGCACCGAACTGGGTTAACAAATAAGCTGTGTTCTTTACTTTCTGCACTTTATATTTCTGCTTCTGAACTTTTGTTTTCATACTCTGTTTTACGGGTTCAGACTCAGAATTGCCAGAATTTCAGTGTAGATCTGAAAAAATGGCTCAAGTATACTTTCATGTATCCTTCAACGGTGGTAACCAACATTTTTTCAAGGTTCGCGACGATGTGACGTTAAAAGAATTGAAGGATTTACTTCATAAAATCAACCAACGAATGAACCACGGAGACGCGAGAAGGGTGGACTACGTTTGGTATCACCGTCCATCGTTCGACTCAGACGGTAATTTGTCGTTCACTTGGTCGGAGTTAACGAACGACGACGACGTGAGGAGCATTCTCGATATTTGCTGAGCCGAACATGATCCCCCTCGAGATGGATGTTACGTTGATGAGGTCCCCTGAAGATATTCTCAAGAGTTTGAATCGGCCGGATGAAGATGTTTAGGTAGTATTATTATGTTGTGTCGTTATTTTGTTGGATTTTTTTTTAATTCTTAAAAGTTTGCGGAAAATCTTGGTATTGAAGTGTCTTATAGTTAGTGTAAAGGTTTGCAAGTCTTTTTGGAAACTCAAAAGAATGAAGAGAACACAACATGTATTATGCCGAATCAGCTATATAGGTTCTCACATCGAATTCCTTCGTATAAGATGAGTGTGGCAAAAGGGAATGTAGTTCTAAGATGTTGTTTTGTACTTGATCATACTCCTCTGTCAATTGAAACTTTGTCAGTTGGCAGGGCAGTAGGATTAAGTTCAAAAATAATATATTGGAATGCATTCCTTTTTGTCATGACTCATCTTATATGAGGGAATTCGATGTGAAAACATATTGTAGTACCCCAATTTTGTCCTAAGCCTTTTAAAACAAAAAAAAATCAAAAAAAATCAAAGAGAGGGAAAAAGTCAAAGTCAACCAAAGTCAACAAAAAGTCAACATTTCAAAAATGATGACTTCGCACTGCGAAGTCTGCGATTTTTCTGCAGATTTTTGGTTTCTTTGATTTAATTCCAGATTTTGTTGCACATCATTTGCATATTTATTTTAATCAGCATTCATGGCTAATTGGGCCAAGCAAAGCCAGAAATGAGAGACTTGCCATTAATGCCAAGGTAGGAAGCTTTTTCTTCCAACCTAGCATGTGACAAGCAAGTGGGCTTGCCCTTGGGCAGCTCTTGTCCCTCCCAAGTGACCTGTTAACCACCCCAAGGTTGCCAGCCACCTGCATGAAGTCTTTCTTCCTGCTTGCCCCCCCAAAACCAGTCAAACCCAGCTGGATTTTTCACTTGAAAAAGTCATGAGTGCCTACCCTGTTTTTGCAGCAACTTTTCACCCCTCACACCAGCCATAGGTAGCCTTTTGCATCCCCAAATCTCTGCACATCACAGTGCACGTTTCTATTGATTAACCATTGAGATTGCAAGGATTGATCCCCAAGTTTGGCCAATTGCAATCCAGCCATGTTCATCATCATTTCTATCCTAAAGACCTTTGATTTTGTGGCTGAAATCAGTCAAACCCTTAACCCTTGGCACAAGGCAAGGTTGCCTCTATCCATTAGCATTAAATGCAAAGCCAAATAGCCTGAATTTAGCCCACAAATCAGCTAGGTCCTATGGATTTTCATCATTACATGAGATTGCATTTTGGCCTATAAATAGAGATGCAAGGCAAGAGGAAAAACAGCATTGCATAACATAAATAGAGCAGAAAATACAGCATTCAAAGAGCAAAGAAACACTACTCAAACAACCAGAGAAAATCAGCCAAACAACCAGAAAAAACCAATCAAACACAAAGCTTTGCACAAGTTCAAAGTTCATCCAATATCCAAAACCTTTGCAAGAACCTTCAACCAATTCAAATCCACTGCAGCTGGAGCTTTGCTAAGGATCTCTGTAAGTTTCTAAGCCTTTGTCTTGCATTTTCAATTGAGCTTGCATAGCAATTTTGGTCCAAAACTCTTTGGTTCTAAAAAATCCCTTTTGAATTTCAAAGAAATCCCAAGGTTTTCAAAACATCAAAACTGGTTTGTCCAGCCCTTTTCATTTCAAAAACTCAAATCTTTTCACTCACCTAAAAGGTCGTGAGTGTGTTCAGAAGTTGTTTCTGAACAACAGTTCAGAAACAGCTTCTGAACTCAAAATTCGCATTGTTCGCAGTGCGAAGTCATGGTCGCAGAGCGACCATGACAGAACTCAGAATCTGAGTTTAGGTGCCCAAATGGCCAATTTTTGAGGTTCTAGCCCAAGAGCTCAGAACCTAGGAGTTTTAAAACTCATCTTTTTCAAACCATATCAAGGATTTTGCATAATATTGGAAAATTCGCAAGTTCGGGTAACACTTTGTGTATAACTTGCAAAACAAGTTATGTCCCCAAACTTTCAAAACAACTTGAGCAAATAAGCTATGTTCATCATTTCAAATCCAAACTTGAACAATAAACATTGTTCATGATTTTCAAAACTCAAGCATGAACATACGCCAAATTTGTTAGCTTTTCAAAACCGTTCGCAAAATGAGCCGAACTTGTGCGTTTTCTAACAAAATTGCTAAAATCTCTTCACTTTGGGTTTCAAACCAAATGTTTTGATAAGCTTTGGGATTTCAAAGAAATTCAACCAAAAACTTGAATGAAAAAGGGATGGTGTGACGTATGTCTCTCCATTGCCCCGATTGTACGAATGCGTGACGTATGTCTCGTCGTTCGGACAATCGTCATTCCATTTTCAATGTATCCAACCATAACCAAACCAAATCTTGACCCCTTGTGGTCAATCCGAACCTTTTGGTCCCCCGTGGCCACTAGATTCAATCCCTCGACTCGTTTGAGTCACTCGGTCAATGTTCGACTCGTCCGAGTCCATTGTACCCGTTCTTGATCCCATTGGATCAATCGAACAATCCCCGACTCGTTAGAGTCCCCTCGGTCAATGATTGACTCGTTTGAGTCCATTGCACCCATTTTGGTCCCATAGCGACCAACTCGAACCCTTTTTAACCCAACGGACATGCCTTTTAACATTCTAACGTGATTCGTAAACAAACGCTTAATAAGTCTCCCAAGCGCGAGCATACAAGCTATACGCTTAATAAGTCTCCCGAGCGCGAGCATACAAGCTACGTTTAATCGCAAGAATTCGGTTAAAACATCGTCCATTTAAAATTAACCAACACATGTACGTTTTTCTACCAAAGAACTACGTACGCTTTGAATTCTCCGACTACCGGGAGATACGTAGGAGCAAGATCGACATCTTGTCAAGCGCAATAATAAAAACTTTCTTTTTTTCTTTCGTTTGTTTTCATCTCTTTTTCCCCCTTTTTATTTTATTTTGACATAGATAAGCATGCGCGCAAAACATTTAAAAACAATTTAAGCTTTAGCCAAATAGAAGGTTCCTGTTGAGTACAACGGACGTGAGGGGTGCTAATACCTTCCCCTTGCGTAATCGACTCCCGAACCCGACAATGGTTGCGATGACCAGTCCTTTTCCTCATCGTCAAGGGTTTTATTATCGTTTCCCTTTAAACAAAAAACTTAAGGGTTTATCAACGTTCCCTTTACACAAAAACTTTGGTGGCGACTTCACAAAGGCCCTCCGAGCGTTCGAGGACGTCCTCGGAGGATTTGCGCGTTTTTTAAACGAGGTGCGCACACATATATAGCTGATTTGGTAGAATACATGTGTTGTGTTCTCTTCATTCTTTTGAGTCCAACACTAAGTATAAGACACGAGAGCATATATATGTTTTCCGCAAACTTTCAAGAATTAAATTAAAATCCAACATCATTCATGATGATACAACATATTTAGGGATAATGTAATGTAATGTAACGCTTATTGTGTGAATTTTTAGTTCGGATCATGAATGAATTGTTGTTATTGTTGTTTCAAAGTAATCAAAATAAAGCAAAATAAACCCGAAATCATGTTAAAATTGTACCAAAAAAACTACGAAAATGTGTCATAAATTTACCAAAAAAAAAAACTAACAAAAATCCTAAAAAAAATGTCCTAATGTTGATCCTGGTCATCATGCTGCTGCTGCTCCTGCCGCCTCCTCGACCTCCTGGACAGTATCGGTGTCATCATGTCCCTGATATGGCGCATCGCCTGATATAGCTGCTCACTGCTCATCGCCTCCTGACCCAAGTAGTCATCAGCCTGGCTAGCAAGTCCACCAACCATGTCAATGGTATCAGGCGAGCCTCTCTCTTGGTGTCGCTGCTGATGGCGTGCAATGATCTGCTCCTCATTTACTGGCCTCGGAGGATGTAACGACCCTATTTTCGTATATTATATTTTTATATATTTTATTTTAAGGATTTGCATTTAATAATATTTTCTAGTAATCGAGGAATAATTATTTAGCGCGAAGATAAGTTCGTAATCGAGTTTTTTTAGAGTTTTGGGCCAAGAGGGTGAATAGTATTGGGCTTTTAAGTTTATGAGTAGTAATGATCAAGTGGTTATGATAGTAGTGAGCTTGGATTGGATTGAAAGGCTAGGATGAGTCCTTGAGAGTTAGTAAGGATGGATGGCCAAGATTAATTGGATTGGATTATAAGAGATTATCACAAAACTTTTTGAAAACACTATTCATTGCTTTTGGAGAAGAAGAAAACGTGAAAGAAGAGGAGGAGAAGAGAAAGAGAAAAGCTAGGGCAAGTGAACAAGAGAAAGCTTGAGTTGCTAGAGATTTTGAGAAGGTAAGAGAGTTAGTGTTACTTGAATTACAAGTGATTAAGAGAAGGGGAGAATGTCTATTTCTCCATCCCAAACTTCTCCTTCACTTTGTCTAGGTTTTGTTAGGAAGTTTTTATGGTTTAAAGTTGTTAATGATTATGTTTTGCTTGCTGGAATGCTAAGTGATGTTGTTAGCATGTTTTTGATGAAGTTATTGTGTTGTGAATTCATAAGAAAAGTTATGAAAAGTTTAGTGTTTTTAAACCCTAAATTCTTTGCTAGATACAAGCCTTGCTTGTGATTGTTTTTAAATGATGTTTTGTGATGGAAAGTTGTTTTTAACATGTTCTGGAAGTTGGGTAACCTTGAATGGGTTAAAATGGTGGAAAAATCACATTTTTACATGACTGTGTACTGATATGGTCGCTGTAGCGACGGATGGTCGCTTGTAGCGACCAGACAGGATAATTCCCTGCCTATCTGCGCTTGTAGCGACCACACTGGCGCTTGTAGCGACCAGGCTCGCTTGTAGCGACCAGAGGCTCGCTTGTAGCGACCAGCCCTATACTTGCCAACTTCGTTGAGCTGTTTTGAGGGTCCTGGTGCGCGCGGGGATGGCTTTTTGCTATTGCATTCTTAAAATATGTTTTGGAAACCTTGCCCACCATTTTAACTTATTCTTAGTGCTTCCTAAAGAGTAATTGTTCAAGTAAAGTTGAGATTGTTGAACTTGGTGAGTATATTCATGTTGTGTCATATGATTTGGCCATGAGAGCCTAGTAGTGGTGTTTGTTGTTGTTGTTGATGTTGTGATAATTATCAGAGAGCTGATAATTAGTTGTGTTGTTTGTGTTTGTTGTTGTTGTTGATGTTGTGATAATTATCAGAGAGCTGATAATTAGTTGTGTTGTTTGTGTTTGTTATTGTTGTGATAATTATCAGAGAGCTGATAATTAGTTGTGTTAGTAAGTATAGTGATAAGAGTATCATATATTTGCTAAGTGAAACATCATGCATTTCATTATTTGATGATATCCGGAGCGGATATGAAATCCATGAGAGCGTGGTTATCAAGAGAGCTTGATAAGGATATAAGTTTATCCGAAATGATTTGGTACCACATGCATTAGAGAATGCATTTTGAGGCATGCATCCTTTGTGACATTAGTGTTCATTTAGGAATTATGTGTGCATAATGGTTGTTAAGTGGTAAATGTTATTGATGAGTTTGTGCATTGTCAATTACGTGTTGTGCTTTGGTTATGTATAATTATATGATATTTATACATGTTTATTGTTTGTGATACTAACACTCTCTGTTATGTGTTATTTGCTGGATCTTTGGGGATCCAGATTATCAGGTTGACGAAGCTATCGTTGAGGAGTAGCTTTTGGTGTTTAGGAGCCTACGTTGTGGTGAGGGCATAGCTTAGCTATCCTTACCTTTTTGTACTAGGAGTAGTGTCCTAGTTAGAGTCTAGTGCTCTGATATTTGTAACACTATTTTTGGGGTATCTGAACGTTTGTGTATAGATTTGGCAATAGTCTCTGTTGTTGAATTGCCTCTTTTGAAAATCTTATGTATATATTTTTGTGTAATATATGCAGTGCTTGGTTATAAGCAATTGTTTGTTATTTTTCCGCTGCTGTTTGAGAATCAAATATATTTTGATTATGTGTTGATGTTTATGAAAATGAGATTTCATCATGTTGTAACTTCCTATGTCCTTAACGTTTTCTTTATTAAAGTTAATAATCGGCGGTTAAGGGTTAGGGTGTTACAGAGGAGATCCATCAATAGATGGCAGAATCTTTGGGTGAGACACATGTCCGTACCACCTCATGTATCCCTCCTCGTACTGCCATGGCTGATCAACCTCCCTACCCCACACAGCCTGAGGAATGATGTGCACACAGAAGTCTAGGAAAGCCTGTGCAACGGCCTGAAAATGGAGAGGAAGCACAGACGTCGGAGCTCGGGCGATGTCCTGCACGTACCCGTATTGCCTTTTAACCCGCTCAGGCAAGTGACGGTAGATGATGTCACGACCACACATGATCTAGCCTGAATACCAGCATATCTCCACAAACTCCTAGATCTCCCTATGATCCTCGTATGACATCCAGGTAACATCATCCATCTCCAAACGATCCAGCGCCAGACGGTATGGCTTCGGATTCGCATGACCCCTGTGTGGAATCAATCTGGCCGCGCAAGGATAGTTTTGCTTGTATTCATCATTATGGTGTGGGTAGACTTTTAGAAAATGTGCCAAGAACCATACCAAACACATTTGTAAGTTATTAGCAAACATAGTAAATTAAAAAGCATAGTAAATTATTAAAAGACATAGTAAATTAAAATTATTACCATCAAAAGTGTCGTGCTTCCCCCGATCCTCTTTCCTGCAAGCGAAGAGGCCTCAGATAGAGTGTGGTAAAGGTATGCCAATGTCATTCCTCCCCACGAGTAGTCCTTCATCCCAGCAAAGGTCTCCATCGTATGCAGGTATACCAGGTCGATGTGTTTGTTGCTCAAGTCACTGAACAACGTACATCCAAGCAGGTATAGGAGGAAACACCTGACACAGGCATCCCTACGCCTGGCTAGCTCCTGGAGCTGCTCCTGTGTCTCAGCAAGCGCTAATGTGGTGGCCACACTCAGGTGATCCTCATAAAGCTCCTTCAGCGCCTTATAGCTAATGTAGCCACCATACTCAGTCTTGCAGTTTTTCACTGCATACTCCTGGGTGACACCTAAGTTCCTCACCATCAATTCCACCCCATCAACCTGAGACACCTTCTTCCTATGGGTCAGCATCCTTCCTTCAACAGGAACATGCAGCAGACACGCCACATCATCTAAAGTGATGGTCATTTCCCCAGTAGGCATATGAAAGTTGCTGGTCTCGGAAGGCCACCTCTCGCTTAGCGCCTAGAGCAGAGCATGATTAACAGTAGAATACCCTGTGCAACAAATCATGCAACCCACTCGCCCTTATAGGATCCCAAAACCAGATTTGATTCGTATGTGGACGCCGGAGATCTGCCACCTTCGCCCCGTGATTTATGCATCTCATCCTACGGGTGTTACGAATCTAAAATAATAAAAAAAACACCACATAAATTGTTATCATACAAAAAAAAACATATACTTCATATATAAAAAATTACGCGCGAACAATAGTCGAAGACAAAAAAATAATCAGACAACGGCATGTGTTCATGTCATTTTTTTTAAACGTAAACATACAAAAAAAAGGATATACTTCATATATAAAAAATTACTCGCGAACAATAATCGAAGACAAAAAAATAATCAGACAACGACATGTGTTCATGTCATTTTTTTTAAACGTAAACATACAAAAAAAAGCATATACTTCATATATAAAAAGTTACGCGCGAACAATAATGGAAGACAAAAAAAATAATCAGACAACGACATGTGTTCATGTCATTTTTTTTAAACGTAGGCATACAAAAAAAAAGCATATACTTCATATATAAAAAATTACGCGCGAACAATAATCGAAGACAAAAAAATAATCAGACAACGGCATGTGTTCATGTCATTTATTTTAAAAGTTATCATACAAAAAAAAATATATCCACTTCATATATAAAAGTTAAAAAGAAAAAAGAAAACTTACATTATTTGCATTATATCACAACGGTAATGCAACGTGTGAAGCGTATGATGACAACAATGAGTCATCATAAGGCCCTCCAGGAAATGGAGCCACATCAGGTAACTCCTCGGGGGCTGTCGCAGCCGCAATCTCATCCTCATCTAGCGCAGCCGAACCGTCGTCCCCACCCTCATCCGCAACATGCTGGACGTCATAGCCACCATCTGTGGCATCATGTAAATGCTCCTGATAATGCAGGTACCGTGTGGGGTCCTCCACCTGCGACTGTGTCGGCTGCTGAGAAGAACTACCCTCACCCGCAGAATGATCTGGCCTCCGGCCTCTTCCCCTCTTAGGCACATGAGGGTTTGCAGTCTGCCTCTCCCTACGGTAGCTGCCGGTCATCGTCTGTCTACCAGCTCTCAATCTATCTGCATTCTGATCAGACATATCTACACAAAAATAAAACAACATTGTCATCAACATATGCATAATGTTGTTTAACAGAACAAAACAACATTGTCATCAATTATTTTGACAAAACAAAACAACTTTAAAATGGTGACATAAACACATAAACATAACCCTTAACTATTAATTAAACAAGAATAGTAGATAGATAAACCCTAATTCTTCGTAATCTAAAAATCCTCATCCAATGTAACACAATTTAACAACATAAACTAACTAAAAATCTAAACAATTCTCATTTAGGCATTTTATCAAACACTTTGAGTGCAAAGTATGTAACAACTCATCATTGTGTTAATTCAACTTCTACACATTCACATTGCACTTAAACATAATCTAAAGTACATTTACAACAACAACATTCATCTATAACATTATAAACTAACAAAAATTTCAATTTTTACATAAACCCTAACCACATAAATCTACCAAAATTAACAAAAATAATCCTACACAAACTAACATTAATATTATAAATGATTAATACTACTTACTTGTTGTCTTGTAGACATGATTTGCTTCAATTTCGTGAGAAGGGAATGGAGAGGATTGGACCAAAATTTGGAAATTTTGAAACTTTCTGCTTCTGATGCAGGTTCTGTTTTGTTGTTCTTGTTATGTACAGATCGCATCGGCAGTTAGCTGCCGATGGGGACGGCGGCAACTAACTGCCGATGGGAACCATCGGCAACAAACTGCCGCCGGATCCTTCCCATCGGCAACAAACTGTCGCCGGGGTAAAAACGTAAATTACAGGTGTGTTTTAGCTTTCTTTGAAGTGGGAAAAGCAATCTTCCATGGTTTTTCATGCTTGGGCCACTACTCGAAAGAAGGTAAATCAGATTCTTGCTTTAGAAAATGATGCTGGTGATATAATTTCTGATGAGCATGGCATGTGTCAGGTAGCGAGAGGCTACTTTGAGAATTTATTTTTTGCAAAATAATAGTGTTTGTGTGTCGGTTATTGATGCTATTGAGACTGTAATTACAACTGATGATAATAATTTTTTAATTGTGCCTTTTCAGCCTCAATAATTCAAGGATGGTATGTTCTCATTGCATCCGAATAAATGTCTCGGTCTGGATGGATTTAACCCTGGATTTTTTCAACGTTTTTGGTCTATTTGTAGCTCTGACATTTTTCAGGAGTGTTGTATGTGGCTCAACAATAATCAATTCCCTCCCTCACTTAATTCCACAAATATTGCACTTATTCCGAAAGGGGGTGAGCATAAGTCAATGAAGGATTGGCATCCAATTGCGTTGTGTGATGTGTTGTATAAATTGCTTGCAAAAGGGTTGGCTAACAGGCTGAAACACATCCTCCATAAATGTATTTCTGATAACCAATCTGCTTTTGTTTCAGGCCGGTCAATTCTTGACAATGCCATGATTGCAATTGAAGTGGTTCATCATATGAAAGTGAGCTGACGAAGCAGAGACAAAAATGTTGCACTTAAGCTAAACATTAGCAAGGCTTACGACCGAATTGATTGGCTATACTTGAAGGATGTCATGGTTAAAACGAGATTTGTCGATCAATGGATTCGATGGATTTTGATGTGTGTGGAGACGGTTGACTACTCTGTTATTGTTAATAATAATATGGTGGGTTCGATCATACCTGACCAGGGATTGCGACAAGGAGATCCCTTGTCCCCTTATCTTTTCATTTTATGTGCAGGAGGCTTATTTGTGCTCATCAGACAAGCTGAAAGTATGGGAGACTTACATGGAATAAGAATATGTATTGATGCACATGTTATTTCTCACCTATTATTTGCATATGATTGTTTCCTCTTTTTCAGGGCAGAAGATCGAGAAGCTCAGGTGATGAAAAATATTTTAGGCACCTATGAAGCTGCTTTTGGGCAGGCTATTAGCTTACCCAAGTATGAAGTGTACTACAGCAACCGTGTGGAAGCATCGCTAAGAGAATCCATCACCAATACTCTAGGTATTCGTGATGTTATGGGGATAGGAAGATATCTTGCTCTCCCTTCGATGGTGGGGTGCAGTAAGGAAGCGACTTTTGGCTTTATCAAGGATCGGATATGGCATAAGATTAATAGCTAGAGCAGTGATAAGTGCCAGAAACTAGTTATAAAGCATATTTAATTTAGGCACTTTTCTTACTTGTTTTACAAGTTATCTTGGTAAAAGCTCTGAAAGAAAAGATAAATATCATTTCATGCTTTTTAGACCTAATCCCAACCATTTTTTGTAGGTACATGCTTTTTCCTTGGACTTAAAGATCAGACTCTGAAGATCAGAGTCTGAGCAATTTCGCAGAGCAAAGTACCATCGCAGAGCGAAGTAGCTTCTGAAGCTCCAGACTCTGAAGTTCAGAAGCTGAGGTTCTGAGCACCTTCACAGAGCGAAGTAGGGCGGTTTGAATTGTTCAAGGCTGAGGTGGCAGAAACCCATTTGTGAAGAAAGGACTTCGCAGAGCAAAGTCCAGAATAACAGAATACTTATAAATAGGTTCAAAAGCTGAATGTTTAAAATAAGGAGAATCATTACAGTTTAGTAGTATTATAGTTTAGAGTTTTAGACATAATATAGGGCTAAGAGAGGTGATCTTCATGGAGCAAGAGTGATTGAAGTTTGGAATCAACTAAGACTCTTTGGGAAATCAAGAACTTGACTTTGGATCTTCATCTTCCTTCCACTTTTGTATAGTTGTCATGACAGTGATCAACTAACCTTCCCTTGTTGGGATTGGAGGTACTCAATATAGCTTAGATGTAATCTTTGATTTTGCAAATATATGATTCTAGTAACTTTTGTGATAATTGGATTTATTCTTGTTATTCAATCTTATGTATGATTTAGATGTTATTGAAAAATACCTTTGAATCTAGGGTTAGAATAATCTTCTATTAAAACAAGCATTCTAGACATAGAATTATGTTTTGATAATCACTTAAAGCATCAAGACTTAATGCTATTGGATCGTTTAATATATTGAGAAATCGTCGATTAAACGATACGATCGATCTCACAACATTATTTAGACATAAGTGATGTTGTCGAGTGATGCGTGATAATTTCGCTAAAAAGCTAGAATTCATATGCATGATCATTAGAATACTTTCGATGCTAGATTGACGAACTTCGTTCCCAACGCTTTTACGTCCTATTACTCGTAGTTTTTATTTACTGCTTTATATTCCATTAGTTTATAACAAACAATTTACAAACCCTTTTACTCAAAATGATAACGATTGTTGAACGGCTTGAGATAGCGCACTAGTCCCTGTGGAGACGATATATAAAAAAAATACTTACTTTTGTTGCTACTAACAAAATGGCGCCGTTGTCGGGGACTAGTGTTTAGATATTTTGAGCATCGCAACAATTTGTATTGTTTTGAGCATTTGTATATATCTTGTTAATATTTTTCGTTTCTTTTGTACATTTTAAAATTGTGTTTGCATTAACCCTCTTTGTTATACAAAGAAAATTTTCTTGTTAGTTATACTTGTTTCAGATTCTCAACATAAACGAAATCATGGCTGATCATGATTATTTCAACTTCTATACTCCATACGAGTATGAATCCTATCAAAGTATCAACAATATCCTTCTGAACATGAACAAATGTCAAGAATGGAAAATACTTTGAATATGTTCATGCAACAGTCCATGATCAACATGCAAAATACCAACCAAAGATTGAGAGCTTTATCATTCCAATTGGAGATTTTGCAAGTTCAATTAAATTTTCTACCAAGAATCATGGATGTTCAGACCAACAATCAATCCACTTTTGAATTCGGAGAGATTGTTGAAGAAGATGTTGATGAAAGTGAGGAAGAGTTAATGTTAGAAGGATGTGGTATAAGGAAATTAGTGGAAGAAATAGAGATACCACACAAAGTAGAACTTCCTCAAGAAAGGTCAAATTCTGAAGAGGCCAGAACTGTTGATGGTGAAGAAGTGAGGGATATTGAGAAAAAGGAACAATTTCTTAACAAGGAAGAAACTTATGAAAAGAAGGGGATGAAGGTGAGCAAGGCAGAAATTGAGTTTGTAATAGATGACATATGTTCCTTGCTCAACAAACTCTGGTTAGGGAGGATATGGACTCCACATCACCTCTACTTCAAGTTCATGGAATTCCTCCCAAAGAAAAGGAATACAAAGGCTAATGTGTTGTCCGTCTCATTTTGGCCACCCTAACGAAAAAGGCGTCGAACTAACGACGTAAAACAAACGCTTGTTGGGAGGCAACCCAATTTTGTAAGTATTTATGCTTTATTACTGTTTTTTAGAAACCATAGGTGAAGATAAAAATGACAAATCTGTTGGAAAGTTGCAATTTTGAAAATGCCAGAACCTGTCATGTTCGCAGAGCAAAGTCCCTTCGAACTGCGAATAGTACAAAGTCTGATAAGTTCGCAGAGCCAAGTTTCCATCGCACTGCGAAACTTCAGAGTCTGAACTTCAGAGTCTGAGCTTCAGAAGCTGAGCTTCGCAGAGCAAAGGGACTTAGCAGAGCGAAAATTTCAAATGCTGTCAGGTACAATTTTCAAAGCCATTAACCCATCCTTTATTCCCTCAACCACCCATTCCACTTCTCTTACCCAAAAACGTACCAAAATCTGACAGTTTCTTCTCTCTTACCAAAACCTTCACTTTTCACAAAAACAACCCTAATTTTTTTTTGTCACATACCCATTTTCATAATCCTATCATTTCCCATTAACATTGTGTCATTAACTTCAAATTCTTTCCATTTTCGCAAGCACACAAGGTATGTTTTCTGGGTTTTCTCTTTTCTCATTCCTTCTTCAAAATGATAGGATTGCATGTGACTTAGGGTTTAATTTTAAACTTCCAATTTAGGGTTCAGTTTTGTGTTACATTTCATTTCATTTTAAACATTCAATGTGGGTAGATGAAATAGAATCATAAGCATGCAATTTTCAAAAATTCAATTTCACTCACTTTCTTTTGAAAAGTACCCATTTGTAAATTTTGAAATAAATGGGTTTGTTAAGTGATTTTGTGCCCTTTATGATTCTAAATCATTTATCTGAACACCCATAATGTTTAAAATGAAACAGAGCCAAAGGTTTAGGGTTAGATTCTGTGAAAATTTTCATTTTCTGGGTTAGTTCGCAGAGCAAAGTTCTTGGTCGCAGTGCGACCATGGTTCTGGAAAACCCAGAATCCTGCTTTGAACTTTGCTCTGCAACCACAAGTTCGCAGAGCGACCCTGACAGAACCAGAATTTTCAGCTTCTTTTCAATTCATTTTGTTTATTTCAATCTTGCCTAATGTTGTTATATATATGTTTTCTGTGTTATTTTCTTTTGTAGATGGCACCAAAAGCAGCTGGAAAACGATCGCGAGTGGAGACCGGTTCATCTAGTGTAAGGCCACAAGAGGCCTGTGATGAGTCTCGATTCCTAAGCCTTCGAAACCAGCACAGGTACTCAGACCTGCTCAAAAGAACTTTTTGGCCCGAGAGGCAATTCATCATCAATGAGCATGGCACGTACAGGGAGATCGCCCACTTGATAAATTCCCGAAATTGGGGAATATTGGCAAACGCTCCCCTAAACCTCAACTATGACATAATTAGGGAGTTTTACGCCAACGCCATCCCTGCTGACCTTGAGGAGGAGTTTTCCTATTAGACTATGGTTTGCGGTCATGTCATTCGATTTGACCGCAAAGCCATAAATGACTACCTCCAGAACCCCCTCCAGCTGAACCAAGATGAATTGTGTGCCCTCCATAGGCACCAAAATAGAGGAAATTGGAATCACAATTTAATTGCCCAAACCATATTCCAACCTGGGAAGTATTATGAGCTTAACTCCTCCGGCCAACCAACCAAAGCCATCAAAAACAATCTCACCACACCTGCCCAAGTCATATTTCATCTCATCGTCCATAACATCCGACCTAAGAGCCACACCTCCTCCACTACATTAGACGTCACCCCGTTGCTTTACTACATCCTCACCAACAAACAAGTGGATGTTGCAAGGGTGATAGCACAAGAGCTGAAGATAGTGGTGGAGAGTGGAATTAAGCCACCAACTAAGAAAATGTGCCCTCTTGCATTCCCGGGCCTAATTATGGGTCTATGCCGGGATGCAAGCATAGTGATCCCTCCCCAGATCCATGAAACCATAAAAAATCCAATCACTGATGATTACATTGGGAGGCACTACACAGGGAAGAGAGCACCTAGAGCACAACAACTGCAACCCCGAGCCCCACCTGCACCACAGGGCCCTCATACTTGCACTCATATATGGGACCAGAATGCGTCCAATCATAGGGCCATGGCTACTTTGCATGACTCTATGTACAGGCTACAGATGCAGATGGGCACACCGGAGGATCCTGCGCTCCAGATCATGACACCTGAGATGTATACATCCCATGTTGCTTGGCCTGAGGACAGGCCTTTTTACTCAGAAGGGGGTGGTAGCAGTGCAGCTGCTGGAGGACATGATGATGATGGTGATGGAGAAGACACTGAGGATGATGAAGCTCACACTCCATGAGTCGCTCCTTTTAAAGCTTTTGCTGTTTATTTTTTTTATTATGTTTTCATTGTACTTTTAAGACTTTATGTGTTTACTTTTATTTGTATTTGTATTGTGATAGTGTTATTTATATTAGTACTCTTTTATTATTTGGCTTTATTTATATTAGTACTCTTTTATTATTTGGCTTTTGAATCATAATTGGTGACTGTTATTTTTAATTTCTGAATATGCTTTAAATGTCAAAAATTCTGCTTTCGCTATGGATCATTAGTAAAAATGACAAACCTTCTCAAATGTTGATTGATCCAAAGCTGAATGATTCAGCCACAGATGTATGGTAATGATAGAAATTGATTGATTTGCGCAAAGCTAAGGTACATGTTTCCTGTTTTTCTAGGATTAAACTTGGAACGTGAATATGTACTTTGTACAAAAGTTATACCATACAGTTTGCTTTGTTAATATGTTTATTCTGTGAACCACTTAGAACTATCATAAATGTGAGGAATCCTCAAAGTCTATGTATATATGCAGGAGACCGACATTTTTGTCTAACTCGGTTCTTTTATGTTAAATCTAAAAATTGTTTTAATTGTATGAAAGCACAGAAATGATCAAGGCATTCTTTTGAAATTAAACACTTGACCACAAAAAGCCTACCCAGTGAGAAGTGAGTATCTGATAACCCCATTTGAGCCTTATGAATCAGAATCCTTAACTATGAACTGTCAATATTCATAAGCACAATGCTTATTGAATTTGCCCAAGTTTTTCAAAATCCAGTTCATAGTTAAATCACTATTGGATTCTGATATTTTTACCTTCATTTTGAACCCTAATCCATCATGTATTTTAAGTCCCTTGCCTGAAAAGGGGAGCATTCAATTAGGGTATCATTTTGAATAAGTTGGGGAGAAAAGGGAGGTTTTGTATGTCAAGTAATGGTGAACTTTGAAAAATTGATCTTGACAACAAGAAAAAGAGAAAGAAAAGAAAAAGAAAAAAGAAACAAAAGGAACAAAGAAAAAGAAAAGAAAAAAAAGAGAAAAATTCAATAAATCAAAAGTTGTCAAGATCAAAGTACTATTTGTATATCGCCAAGGGTTGATAATGAGAATTTGGAGGAAGTTGTGTAAATAGAAAGAATGTTCCTCTATGCTTGGCCATTTGAATTCAATTTTTCCCACATATGACATTTCTTTTGAAACCAAGCCAAGTTACAACCCTCGAAGACCTTTTGATCTATGCTTTTGTGCTTTTTGAAATGATATTTGGATGGACACATAACTTAATCAGGATGTTAGCAGATTTGCCGGGTGTGTGTTCAAAACCCTCACTTCATGAGTTCAATTTGTTTCATTTACTTTTAAAGAAGTGTGTTAGGTGTGGTTCATTGATAAATATGTTATTGACTTGAACTGTGTGATATAAATTTTGTGTTTAGGATTATTTCACATTCATAGTGTAATCTTAGATTAATGGAAACATCATAATTGCCCGAGCAAATCTCAAATGAATCATGCAATCTGAAATTTTGTTTAAATCTCTGCCTTTGCTGTTTTGCGTCTTACCTATTGTTTAAAGCTTGTATCTTTATTTCTAGAGTCCTTTGTTTAAGGACAAACAAAGATTTAAGTTGGGGAGTGTGATAAGTGCCAGAAACTAGTTATAAAGCATATTTAATTTAGGCACTTTTCTTACTTGTTTTACAAGTTATCTTGGTAAAAGCTCTGAAAGAAAAGATAAATATCATTTCATGCTTTTTAGACCTAATCCCAACCATTTTTTGTAGGTACATGCTTTTTCCTTGGACTTAAAGATCAGACTCTGAGCAATTTCGCAGAGCAAAGTACCATCGCAGAGCGAAGTAGCTTCTGAAGCTTCAGACTCTGAAGTTCAGAAGCTGAGGTTCTGAGCACCTTCGCAGAGCGAAGTAGGGCAGTTTGAACTGTTCAAGGCTGAGGTGGCAGAAACCCATTGTGAAGAAAGAACTTCGCAGAGCAAAGTCCAGAATAACAGAATACTTATAAATAGGTTCAAAAGCTGAATGTTTGAAATAAGGAGAATTATTACAGTTTAGTAGTATTATAGTTTAGAGTTTTAGACATAATATAGGGCTAAGAGAGGTGATCTTCATGGAGCAAGAGTGATTGAAGTTTGGAATCAACTAAGACTCTTTGGGAAATCAAGAACTTGGCTTTGGATCTTCATCTTCCTTCCATTTTGTATAGTTGTCATGACAGTGATCAACTAACCTTCCCTTGTTGGGATTGGAGGTACTCAATATAGCTTAGATGTAATCTTTGATTTTGCAAATATATGATTCTAGTAACTTTTGTGATAATTGGATTTATTCTTGTTATTCAATCTTATGTATGATTTAGATGTTATTGAAAAATACCTTTGAATCTAGGGTTAGAATAATCTTCTATTAAAACAAGCATTCTAGACATAAGAATTATGTTTTGATAATCACTTAAAGCATCAAGACTTAATGCTATTGGATCGTTTAATATATTGAGAAATCGTCGATTAAATGATACGATCGATCTCACAACATTATTTAGACATAAATGATGTTGTCGAGTGATGCGTGATAATTTCGCTAAAAAGCTAGAATTCATATGCATGATCATTAGAATACTTTCGATGCTAGATTGACGAACTTCGTTCCCAACACTTTTACGTCCTATTACTCGTAGTTTTTATTTACTGCTTTATATTCCATTAGTTTATAACAAACAATTTACAAACCCTTTTACTCAAAATGATAACGATTGTTGAACGGCTTGAGATAACGCACTAGTCCCTGTGGAGACGATATATAAAAAATATAATTACTTTTGTTGCTACTAACAAGCACCAGGTGCTTATCTAAAGCAGGGAGAGAGGTTATGACAAAATCGATACTCCAACCTATCCCTTCTTATATTATGAGCATATATCTCCTTCCTAATAAATTGATTGATGGTATAGAAAAAATGATAAATGTTTTTTGGTGGGGCCATGGTGGTTCCATGAGAAAAGGCATGCCCATGTTGTCTTGGGAAATATTGTCTGTTCATAAAAAATTTGGAGGAATGAGATTTAAGGATCTTACTTCCTTTAATGTGGTGATGCTTGGTAAACAGGGTTGGAAGTTTCAAACGGATACCACTAGCCTTGTTTCTAGACTGTTTAAGGCTCGTTATTTTCCTAACAGTGATTTTATAGGTTCAAGACTGGGAAGTAACCCGAGCTATGTGTGGAAAAGCATTTTTACCGCAAAAATAGGTGTGAAAAAAGGTGCAAGATGGCGTATAGGTACATGTACTAGCCTTCCGTTGTTCGATGCACCCTGGATTGCAAATGGCATGTCCCATGCAGATAACAATCCCATTTTTGCACCTTTAGCCCATCTTAAGGTGAAGGACATCATCGACCAATCTGATAAGGTATGGGATGCTCCTTTCATATATAATTTGTTTTGTCCAAACACGGCTCAATTGATCTTGAATACATCGTTGCATTCGTTGGTCGATGAAGATAAATTGATTTGGAAAGCTGAAAAGAATGGTATGTATTCGGCGCGTAGTGCATATAGACTTTGTGTTAGTGAGATAGCAGATAGTTCTCATTTACATTTATCGGGCCATTGACACTTGATTTGGAAACTTAAAAGTCCCCCCCCCCCCCCCCCCCCCTCAAGATAAAGAATCTTGTATGGTGTGTTTGTAGAGGGTGTTTTCCCATTATAGCTCGTCTAAGTAGTAGAGGTATGCATTGTCTCGTCGATTGTGTGATTTGTGGAAGTAATTTTGAAGATAGTATTCATGTTCTCTTAAAGTGTCCTGGTGCTATGCATATTTGGCGAGAGGTTAATTTATGGGATAAGATTGACAGGGCATTAAGGCAAGACTATAACATGGATGCGGTGATTTTTAGCCTCTTGTCTCAACTTAATCCGTCTCGAGGTTATCTCTTTGTCACAATCTTGTGAAGTATTTGGAAACGTAGGAACCTTGAGTTATGTAAACAGAAGACGGAGACCAATAATCAAGTTTTAGCTCGAGCAACGACCCTCCTTGATGAGTGGAAGGCCGCGCAATGTACAAGAAGAGAGGGTGGTGCACCTAGAGTTGTGAATCAGCCGGAGCCAATTCGGCAAGAGATTGTTCGATGGGAAAAGCCAGCAAGATGTCGCTACAAATGCAACATAGATGCTTCCTTTTCTTCTTCAATTAACCGTGTTGGTCTTGGTATGTGTATCCGAGATGATGTCGGAGAGTATGTTCTTGCAAGAACTGATTGACACTTCAATGGGTATCTGATCTACAATCTGATAATGTTGATTTTGTATTAGACTCACAACATGTTGTAGATTCTTTTCATGCAGGCATATATGATCATAGTGAGTTTGGTTGTATTATTAATGCATGTAGACAGTTGTTCCAGGATAGCTTACAAAACTCTAATGTCGAGTTTAATAGGAGGCAAGCAAATAAGGTCGTTCATGAATTAGCTAAGGCAGCGCCATCTGAGTCTAGCCCTTGTATTTATGATGATGTGCTGTCATGTATTTGACACATTTTATCTATTGAAATGAATTGGTCTGTTTCCCTCAAAAAAGAAAATTTGAGCCCATGGTCATATATAGGTTTGCAATTCTATTTGATACGTGGTACGGGTTCGAATATATGGGAGTATGTATAGTGGATATGCTATTTATGTCTGTGGTACATTACAATTAATACACTATGAATAAAAAATAGTTAAAAACATCAAATACATGGCCCTCTAAAAAAAATCAAATACATAATGAAAAATATTAATTGTTATAGTAATGTAATGATGGTCGATTCTATAGTGCATGAATGAGACAAATCTTGCATCATATATAAAATATTTCTACCATTGGATCAATTAATTTAATCATTAACATAATATGTTGCTTGTTATGGTTTTTTAAGAAAAATATCACTTCTTTTAAAAAAATAATAACGATCATTTTTAAGAGTATCGTATTCGTCTGTTACAACTTTTTAAAAAAAAATTGAATCTAAAAAAACTTCAAATGAAAAGTTGTTATAAGTTGCTTTACAAAATTTAAAAAAAAAATTGAGAAAAGATAAAATAAGTGTAAAAATATGAAGGTAATTTTGCAACAAAAATCTTTTTTTTTTAGGAAAACAAAAATTGCTTTTATATAGTTGTATTCAAACAAGCTAAATTATTTTTAAAAAAAAAATTATTATGATAAACAAACACAAAATATGTATATTTTTTATAAAAATCTCTAAAAAATAATCTTTAAATTACTTAATGTCAAAATTACTTCTTTTTAATCTGTAACAAAAGGGTTGTGAATGAGATAAGAATGTATTTATTGAATCTGCCACAAATTTGTGGCAGGTAAATCCCTCGCATATCTTTTTATATTTGATAGGATACAGACTTTTATGGTCGGTCAAACGGTGACAAATGTTTGTAACCAACGAATATGTGATGGAAATTACCCCTCACAAATTCGTAATAAATTACAATTTCATAGGTGATTATTGTCATTTACGAGAGCTTTTGACCCCTGTAAAACCTTGTTGTTCATGTAGTGAGATAAAAGAAGCGAAGACGAGGACTTATTAAAACAATGCAACACTTGCAATAGCTTGGTACAATCTTATCTCACTTTATTAAAGGGTTGAACACCTTCCAATGTGAAAGAAACTGGGAAATCAATAGTTAAATATTTATATTGGGTTGTTGGAATATTATTATGGTCTGATATACTAGAGATAGGCATTCCTTTGTGAATATTTATAATATAAATTATGTATAGCTTAAAAATTGTAGAGTTCTAGAATATACCTCAAGTCACAGTTAGTCTGAATGAAAGTCCTAATCATATGTGTCAACCACAATTGTCTACTTATCTCGTAGGTTATATATATATATATATATATATATATATATATATATATATATATATATATATATATATATTAATGATTGGAATAAATGAATATGAGATATACTAAATGGATATTGTACAATATTAAATTAATTTTTAGTATTATTATATAAATTTGGGCTATATGTTTGAATCTTTACACCATTTTAAATGAGTTGATAGATTGATGAGAATAGAGGAATTGAAAGAGCGGCATAATTGTGTGTGTGTGTGTTTGCAAGAAGAAGATGTTGATTTGTGTGTATTTGTTTTAGATCGTGACAGAGAAAAAGACAAACAAAAGGAGAAACTATATCTCATCGTAATGGCCACTAAGGCATCTCGAATAATGTATATGCGGAGAATAAAGCCTCCGAAGCTTTCTATCTTTAGTAGAGGAGTTTTCAAGTTTTGTGAATCAATCAATCATTTGTTATCTTCTCTCATAATATGTTTAAAGGCAAGGGACCACACATTGTTCCTGTAGTTGCGAGTATGGTTAACTCAAAAGACACACAAGGGGTGGTAAATAAATGAACATCCATCAATCAAGGTTAAAGGTTATTTAGAATTTGATTTCAAAATACTATAATTAATGTCATTATGCAAGTCAATGAATATATTATTAAAAAACAAAATCAGAGTTTTTGCAATGATGGGAAAAAGGCAAATAAATTTTAGGAATTCAAGACATGTGTCAATTGGAGCGGCTAAATCGCTGAAGTATATCTATCCTCAAATTTATGCAGACGGTCGTGTTTTGATTGATCAAAAGATAGCTATGGTTTAGGTCTGTGAGTATTAGATTCTATGTTTGGTGGTATTACGTTTCAGATAGAGGGGAAAATGGAATTGAAAAGGTGCGAAAGAGTGAGAATGAATTTTGGATCTATAGGATGAATGATTATTGAGTTTGTGAGATGATTTATGGGGTTTTAGATGAAAGACGTGTTAAAATTAAAATTGATTAAAAAGTGTTTAACTTGTGATTAATATTGGAGAAAGGTGAGTAAACAAAAAAATTGACAGACCAAGCAAAAAGTGAGTTGAAATTAGAAATGTCAGATTGAAAGAAAATGGTTTACGATCCCTAAAATTCAAATGATCCCTATTTAAATGGATTATTTACATAATTAAAGCTTAAAAATACATTTACACGATAAATGATCAATTGGTACCACGTGTTAAAGTTATAGTTTGACATAAAACTGCATTGAAAATTAAGGGAAAGTACAAGATTTTATCATTACTTCAAGGTATGTGATCATTATCTAATTACAACAGAATTGTAAATATAATCGTCTTCATTATAATAATATGTATTTTTTATGGTTATTGGTATATGTAAACATACTTTTAGGATTGCATTGGAGCTATTGATGGTACACATATTCCTGCATTGGTAAGATGACGAGATGTAAGCAGTTATCGTGATCGTCATGGAAAGATATCACAAAATGTATTAGCTGCTTGTAACTTTGATTTGGAGTTCATGTACGTTCTTAGCGGGTGGGAGGGTTCAACCCATGATTCCAAGTTGCTAAATGATGCTTTGACAAGGAAGAATGGACTAAAAGTGCCCCACGGTAAGTAATTAATTTTTAAATTATAATGATGTTTTTTTTTTTATTTTCACTTTCATACTTATTTTATATGTATTGTAAATTTAATTAGGTAAGTATTTTCTGGTGGATTGTGGATTTCCTAATTGATGCAAATTTTTAGCTCCTTATCGAGGTGTGCGATATCATCTACAAGTTTTCATCTTCAATGTTACCTATTGATGAAGACAATAATTATGAACTCGATGTTCAAACACAAGAGCAGGAACGAGAAGATGCTAATCTATGAAGTACCAGTATAGGTTCAGATATGTGGAGAAATGCTACTTAGGAGAACATGAAGTTTATTACTATTTTAGAAAATAATCTTTTTTTTTTACATAACAACATTAATCACTTTGTTAGTAAAAGAATTTTCTGTTGGTTTTATTTTTTTTATTCAAATGCTAGAATTTATTTGTTTATTATTTTTACCATTCACTATTGTAAGTTTGTTTTTTTTTTCTCTAAAATTCAGTGAGTCATTTGAAATCCTATAATCCCATAAAATCCTTTGAAATCTTTAAAAGTCATTGTGATAAATCCATTAAAAATCTTTTAAAATCTCACAGAATCAATACAATTTCACAAAGTCTTTTAAAATTTTAAAGACTTTTTTTTTTTATAAAAATAGTCTTTTAAAATTCTAATCTAATACCCCCTAAATATCATTTCTCTAATTTTCCCCGTTGAAGGGAAAAATAAATTGTACCTAATGAGAAAAATGTCGGAAATCGATTTCATGCAATTCCTGCATTAACGCAGTAATCGCCTCCGACCGTCCGATCCAAAAAATACCGCTGAGGTTAAAACTGTATAAAATTGGTCAAATTGGAATGGATGAACCAGAGCCGTTAGATCAATTTCTCAAGGCTGAGATCGTCTAGTGTGTGAAACAACGGGTCCCCCAACATTCTAGAAAGTAGAAACGAGAGTGGGCTGGTCCACAATCAACTGCGACGCGTTTTTGACCTTTCTCAGAAACAAATTCGTTTCATTCCTCCGTTACAAACCCCCTCTCTCTCTCTCTCTCTACAGCAACAACAATGGCTTCAATCTACACCTGCTCAGAATGCAATACAAACCTCAACCTCAACACTTCCTACACCTACCCACCGGATTTCTACTTCGAAGCCGGAAACAAAAATTCAATCTCCTTCTCCACCATCGACGCGACCAAGTTCAAATTCGAAAAAGAAGATAAGATCCGTCCATTCTTTGAAACAATCAATTATTGGGGAATTCAAAGAAAGAGAACGAAGATCAAGTGTAATAACTGTAATCATCTTGTTGGTTATGTATATGATGATGGCCCTCCTCTTATTGATACTCCTGGTCAGTTTCATATGGGTCCTAGTCAAGTTATTCCTAGAGCTCCTAGATATAGGTTTAAATCCAAAGCACTTCGAATCACTTCTGAAACTTAATTCACTTCTGTATTTTGGATCTTTCATTGTTATGTTAATATATAGATTATAGTGTATATGCTTTGGTTGGTGTAATGCTTTATACATTTTTGTTGAAATAAATTTAACTTTTTTAATGTTTTGTTGTTCTTATATCTTATTTGAATCGGGATGATGATTTAGGGTTAATGCATCTCTCTTTCCAAATTAGTAGAAATATTATTTCAATCTGTGATCAATTGGTAGTTGATTGTATTAGAATAATTCTTTTTTCGGGAATCAGCCCTATTAATCCTAAGTTTAGCCGGAGGGAAGTAAAACCTGGCCACTATATTGGAAAAAAACCTAAGTCCCGCTTAAAAAAAGAGAGAAGGCCTCACAAAAGTTAATAAAGAGAGACATACTCACCTGACAAACCGGTTTTATAAGGTGAGTTTTAGCCCTAATATAAAAACCTAATACATGGATTGTTCAACCCAGGATTTAAACTAACAATTCGTTCTCAACTGTAGCTCATTAACCACTTGACCTCATCACTTGGTTAGAATTAAATTATCTGCATGCTTGGATTAAACTATTTTAGGGAAAAAGTAAAAATTGTGCCATGTAAATGATGTGACTTGAAGCTTAATTATGTTCATTTTGGAACTTTGGTCATTGTTTCTTGGTTTTGGTAAATAGAGAACCATCTTATGCTTGGTTACATATTGTATGCTAAGTTGGCATTTAATTTTGTAGTCTTTAGAAAGAATAATTATAAGGTCACTTGCTGTAACTACATAAACATTTGCAATTCTAAGACAGTCTTTCTGTTCTTCAGTTTCGATTTGGATTCCCTATAGTTGTGTGTAGTTGCAACGGTCATTAACTCGGTACTTTTGGATCAAGATCGGACTGTTCATGTTCATGGTGACTTTAGTAAATATGATTTAAAATGCAATTTTGAATATGAGACGTCTGAGCTTAATTCAACACTGTTGATTTGCTGTCTGCAGCAACTGCCTTCTTTTACAATTGCAGTGAATCTAGATTTTTAAGTCCCACGGTTAGGATAAAGATAAAGGAGAACTAGTTCGGCTGGTTAGTTAATTAATTAGTTAGAGTGATTGAATCAGTACAACAATGGAACAAATGTGATGCATTATTGAATTGAAAATGGGGAATAGGGTCTCTTACAGTGAGCAAACCAGAGTGAAGCTCCTAGTAGAGAGGATTTCTCTCCTAACAAACTCACAACAACCTAAATGGTACCCTCGCGTACACTCACCCCTAGTTATGAGCTCATTCTACTCACTACAGAATCCAAGTGGAACCTTCTGCCACGTCAATAACGAACTTCATTCCCCCCATCTGTACCTATTTTCTTTCTGCGTGAGTACACCCTCCAAACCGCAGGTCATTTTGGATTCTGGCCGAAGTTGACTTGATCCACAGGCACATGTTCCCTATCAGAGAGTAGCCTGTATAAACAGGAGAATACAAGGATATAGAAGATTCATTGAGTATAAACTTAGTGAATAGAGTAGTGACTCTACCGTAGAATGGAGGAAACCGTTGAGGAGAGTTTTCTCTCGTATTCTTTCATATTTTCTTGATAAAAGTGTTCTTTCTATTCAATCTAATTTATGGGTTCCTAACACCCGCATCTCCAAGAATGAGGGTTGGACAGTGAGTATCTGTTATCACTTATCACAGAGATAAAGTTTGTTGTATGGAGAAAAATCATAACATTTTTTATTTTATTTGTAGGACGTTAACTACAATTCAACATTTATGATCCCTGCTCTCTTATAACATTTTTTGTCAATTCAGTTCCCTTCATGTCTGATAGCTATCTCAAAATTTTGTGCCTTGATTGCTTCGCAGTGTGATAATACTTACATGTGAAAATGAATATTGTATATGAATAATATGAGGAAATGTGGTTGGACAGGGCTTTGATCATTCAGTTCTTTTTATTAAGATGATCTGATCATTCAATTCTTGTAATAAGATGAAATTGACCATTGATTATTGAAACTATATTATTATTGCATGTTTGTGATAAACTGATTTGAGGAGAATCTAAAAAAAAGAAAACAAGACTTTGTATATTTAAATTGAAAGAATGATACAAAGAAATCCCAACTTTCTCCTTTCTCCCTGTTTATATACCTTTCACCCCCTAATAATTAACTGAGTTCATTAGATAATTGTTACAATATACTAGCCCCAGGCCCAGAGAGTTAATCCTCTTTTATCGTCCTGAGTTTCATTATTTCATATCAGTTTGTCTATAGAACTATCGGATATTGTGGTGTTTCAGGCTGAAGGTGCAACACTTCTTTAACATTGAGCTTTATGTGCATCATGTTTTCTGGTATGATTAATTGGCAGATTATAAATTTATTAAACTAGACTTCTCATGTTTGACATCCCATATGACAAGGATGAATGAAAATGACGAGAGTCAGTGCAATAAGGGTTTCTTGTCGGTGCCCTTCGTCTTGTAGCTCTGTAAAAATTGCGTGCTATTGACATCTATGCAAACTAATAATAATTACCTGAGGAAATGTATATTGTAAATGGATAATATGGGGAAGTGTAGTTGAAAACTCGAAATTGACTGTTGAAGTTATATTCCATGTTTCTCTATAGAACTATCTGCTCTTAAGGTGTTCCAGGATAAAGGTGTAATGCTTCTTTGGTGTTGAGCTTTATGGTTTTGTTGGTAGGATTAGCTGGCAGATTATAGTTTTCATATACTTTAAACTGGGGAAATGTTTAGTATTAGTGTAATACACTATCACTCCGTGAACAACTGATTGTTTTTCTATAACACTGAGCCATCTCAATGTCTAAATGGAAAAAGTTTTAGTTTTTGAGTGGAGTTTGATTATTGATTCAGAAACTGTGAGCTATTGCAAGTGGCTACATTAGAACTACAATGATTAAACCAGATTTCTCAACTTGAGATGCCAAATAGGAAGCTGTTTGTTGGATGAATGAATATGACGAGGTCGTCTCGAGTAATGGTTTTTAGCTTTAACAGTCTCATGCCAGTCTAGTAGAATTTATAAATTGAAAAGCCAACTTATGACAATGGTCTTTTCCTTCAGAAGCATAATTCTTGTTTTATGTAAATCAGTGTTATCACTATCGTTTATTTCTTTTCTCTTTTACTCATGTTCCTACCAGCCTTTCTTCTGTTAAGTTTTTACCTTTCCTTTCTTTTTATCTTTGAACTGTTGCTTTCATTGAATGCTTTCTTGTATTACAAGTTGTAGTGCATATTAGTCATTTTGTTTCTCTTATACCTTAAAATTTTGGTGGCAGAATATACAAAGTACAACTTGCTATAATTCTCAATTAAACTAGTTGATATTTCTTATAGTACTAGGTATTTATAATATATCATTTTTTTTTTTATAGAAAATGATATAATTTTTTTTGAGATATATTTCAAAATTGAGATATTTTTTAATAGAATGATATAAAAAAAGTTAAAAAATTATGATTTAAATGAGGCGAATATTTTTTTCGAATCACAATATGTATGCGTGAAAGGAAGTGCACACATTTTTCTGATTAATAAGCATGAACGACCACCAAACGACCAAGCTCCTCTTTCGGATTAATATGTATCAACGACCATCAAATGAACTAAAACACAAATAGACGTCTGTAGCACAAAGCCAAAGCCCTTTTGAGCAAAGAGTCTGAAGCCAATATGAAGGAAAGCTCAACATCTGCAACAACGAACTGAACAACAAAACCACCACAACAACAACACGAACTAAATCGTCCAGATCGTGAAGCTTACAATCTCAGCAAACGAAGACAATTGAAGATGGGTTATGAAGCAATTTGTATCGGCCAAAACCCAGTTTCAGAAAACAAACGATAATCAGAACAGAAAAGGGGTGGATCAAATAAGTTCAACTAACAGAGTGTGGCGAGAAACACCTAGAACAACGAAGAATAATAATGAACTCATATGCAAGAAACACCACGCGTATAGATGCCAAAACCAACCCAAATACGAGATACACCACACCTAGAAACATGAACAAATTGAAGAACCCTGACACGATATGTGCTCACACAAAAATACAGCGTGAGCCAGCCAATGAACAAATAGGTGTTTAGAGAGCCATTGGGAGCAAGAAATTATGTTGTAAGTGATGAAACACTGTCGTAGCATCATGCGGCGTTGTGTGGCCCCATTTAGGGTTTGATGATAACGCAACCTTGAAGGTCGATCACACCACCACGAAGTTGTGGTTACATTAGTAACAACTGGTTTGGATTTTGGATGAAGAGGGTGGTAGTGGGTGGCGGTGAAGTATGATTGAGTAAATTAACTTTTAATTTAATTTAAAATAATATTTTTTTATTAAATTTTTATAAGTACGTTAACTTCCCGTGCTTGGCAGGGACATCACACTAGTAATATATCATTTAAAATATGATAAATGTCATAATCTTATTTAATTAGGTTTTTCTTGACCAAATTATTTAATAAATTGATAACCGCAACTTAGTTTTTGTGTTTATAATATTTGGCAATACTGTTGTAGTTGGCAGGGGCGGATCCAGTGTTACATGAGGGTGTGCACCTGCACACCCTGAACTTTAGGAAATTGCACCAATAATCTTAGATTTTTGCATTCTGACCACCCTAAATTTTATATTTTGCACCTTTAGCCCAAATAATTTACACTTTGACCCCAAATACCTTTCACTTCATTTACTACTTCTGACGCATATCAGCTTTCGTTTAACTTTTTTGTACCAACGTCAGTTCTTTTTCCATTAACTGATTGATATACACATGCCGACTTTCTTTTTATTTATTGTGTCCATGACATGACAATTCATTTTCCAATCACTTTTTTTTACTATAGTATTCTCGGACTGTTCTAAATTCCAAACAGAGTTCTATTTCTATTTTTCCACAATATACCACCAAAATGAATTAATTGGGGGAATCGAATCCATGTCCCTTTAAGTTGGAAAAAATAGGCTTTACCTCGAGACCAAATATAATAATTACAGATATAATATATATTATGCAATAATTTGTTTTTCTTCCTCGTTTTTTCTTTTACATTCTTCTTTATTAATGATACTTGTCTTTCAAATTTTAACATTGTGTTGCTAAGCAGTGAGCAAACTACACTTATGTAATGTTACAACGTTTAATATCATTTTGTTTGATACATATTTTTTAAATTTGACCACTTGATAGTAAGTTTATATCATATAGATTGTCCATGTAAAATTTTACACATATCTAAAATAATTTGATATTGAGACTTATCAAGATTAACGATCTTCAATAAAATGCATAAACCTTTAATCTTTGTGAGTCTCAATAACATATCAAATGATTTTAGATGTGTTTAAAATTTTACCTGAATTGTCAAATTTAAAAAATATGTATCGAATAATACAATGTTGAACCGTGTAACATTGATATAATATTACATCAATGTAATTTGATATCTCCTCGCTACTAAATATTATAATTCATAATGTCAAAAATATCATAGATGATACAAAAAAAAAGTTATTTAATAAGATGAAAAATGACAAAATTAAAACTTTAGTAGTTTAAAGAAACGACAAAATAATAAGAAAAAATTAGTACGCTAAAACTCGGTATCTCATATACGTTAAAAATTTTGCACCCCATGACATAGGGTCTTGGATACGCCACTGGTAGTTGGCCTTTTGCTTTGGATAAGGGCTAATGAGAGGAAGTTTCTTACAGTTGGTTCACTCCAAGACTTATTTATTAACATGGCATTATCCACTGATTAAAAGAATTAGAAGAGTACATTGGAGGACGAATAAAATTATATATATAGTATGCATCACTATACCATGAAATATATTTTATAATCGCAAGTTGCTCATGTCATATGAGGATCACAGACATCCATTGAAGATTCTTGATAGGGATGGGAACCTTCTTAATGGTGAAAGAAGATTATCTTTATTATTCGGACCCAAACTTGATATAATCGAAGTCCCCTATTAATGTTAGAAAAATCTCAAGACGTTGATTTTTTGTTTGTTTGAATTGCTACCTAATACAACCATTTTTTTGATAACCATGTCATTGTTAATCTCCATGGCGAAGTTGTTGAATATATAGTGTAAATTCTCTACCATTTGTTAAAAGTGTTTGAGTCTTTTATTACTCCGACCAATCATATATTGATAACTACTCAGTATCACCCTTTCAAAAAAAAAAAAAAAACCTACTTGGCATGACTAATTGGGATTCGGATCCTCTTCTGCACTTTCTCTGTTGCGATCTGTCCTGCCATCATCTCAACCACTCATCTATGTTTTTCTCTCTTTCCAAAACTGTTGTTTTTTATTTATTGATTTGTTATGAACTCTCAGCCGTTGGATGAAACACATGAGGGATGGTTCAATAATAAAGACATGAGATGATCCATTTCCTACTAATTGTAGAGACTAATTAGTTTTTTTTTTGACCTAGTAGTGACTAATTAGTTGTAGCATCAAAAGTGCATTTAAGATTTGTTTATATTATTAAATGATGATTTTCCATTAGTTTTTTGTTTATATTTAAGATTTGTTTATATTAGATTTTCCATTAGTTAGACATCAAGAAGTTTAGAATATCGGATTTTAAAAAAAAAAGTTTAGCTTATCATAAAAATAAAAAAATTGTTTTAAAAAAAATTACTGACATCAAGTTTAGCCGCATTAACTTGAGCCAAAAGCAACACTATTCTTTAATACTACATCCATCTTAAATTATAAGTCGTTTTACAATGTTTATAAATCATAAATGTTATTTTTCTATAATAGTACTTTTAACTACTCTCTTCGCATTTTATTTTATTTTTTATTAAAAAATAAAAGAAAAGATACTTATACAATCAGACATCTCTCTCTCTCCCCCTCTTTCTCTCTCTATTGTTTTTGTCCAATAAAAAGAAGAAATAAAATGTTGTTCTAAAATGATTGTATAAATATCATTTTTCATAAAAAAAAAATGAGCATACTCGGCCATCGATTTCCATAAGATTTGTGACGTCTAATTAGTTTATTATTTTTTTTAAGAGGATGATGTCTAATTAGCTGTTTTGCATAAATCTTTCTCCAATTTGTATGAACATTTCTCTTTGAATTTTGGAGATATTTGTCAAAACCATGTAAAGAATTAGGGCCCGTTTGGATTAGCTTATTTTAGAGCTTATATAAAACAGCTTATGCAAATAAATAAGTTTTTATGTATTATTTATAAGTTTTTAAGGTAGTTTATGAAAAAACAGTTTTTGAAGATACAATTTTCATTAGTGAGAGCTTATTTTACATAAGCTATTTTTCATAAGCTCAAAATAAACTCAAACCAAACGGGGCCTTACTCTTGTACGTGAACAAAGACGGCTTTTCTTTTATCATTACTCTATGTTTTATTCTTTACCAAAGATAGCATATAGATAAATTTTCTTGATGACAGTGTTTCGTTTTTCTTATTACAATTTAATTTCACAATAAGTTCTCAACTGTATTATTAATTTATTACAACTTAGAATTGAAATATCATATCATATAGTCAAATTTTTTAAAAAGTCATACTATATATCAAAAAGTCATGTTATGCATCAAATATAAGTTTCATTACATTGATATATTAGTTATACAGTCTAATTAAACATAGATTAAATTACTTTTTTAAATACAGTCGTATGAAATAAACTTTTAAACAAGCTAATAGACCAAAACATACTTTCGGAAGGTTGGACTCAGACCTAGACAATAAGTCTACACAAGTCAGACTTAAGGCTTAAATATTAAGCTTTGCAAAGCCTATCTCGACCCATCTTATTCAACCATAAGAGTATGTCACTTTACAATATCAATGCATCATTAATATTTTTTTTTATCATACCATTAACTACTATTTATTACTCTCTCTTATCTCAATTCTTTAAATATCTTTTTTAATTTCATGTAATTAATGAGAGATAATATTGTAGGAGTAAAATCATTCATAATTTCTCTTTCCAATACAAAATTAACTACATTTTTTAAAATGTCTGAAAACAACAAAGCAACTTATAATAAAAGACTCGCGTGAATGTAACATTGTGGTAATTATAAAAAAAAAATTTACATTGGTAATATCATGAAATGGTTAAAGATAGTAAATAATAATTATCAGCATTAATGTAATGTTTCTATGAAAACAAATTATATGCAATAATCCGTTAAATATTTGCACCGAGTCGGTTGTAGACTTTAAATTTTTATGTAGTGATATGAGAAAGTCCATATAATGAAATTTTGAAAAATCATGACTATTTTTAAAATATCAACATTAATGTAGTGTTTCTATTAAATATTTTGTTATTTTATATGAAAAACATTGTTATATATTTCCACTCCGCTCGTTGCAAATTTTATGTGTTTATATCTACGACGACAAATTTTTATGTATCGATATGAGAAAGTCAATATGATACATGACTAATTTCAAAATATCAATGTTTCTATTAGATACTTTTTTATTTTATACACATAACACTATTAAATATTTGTGTCGCTCTCGTTGTAGATTTTATGTGCTTATACCTGCATAAACAAATATTTATGTATTGATATGAGAAATTCCATACGATAAAACTTTCAAAATATTATTTTCAAAATATCCACATTAATGTACTGTGTCTATTAAATATTTTTTATTTTATACATAAATTAGTGAGATTAAGAGATTAAAAGAGATGAGAATAAACTATTTTCATATATTATGACATAAGAGACGAGAATAAATCATTTTCCTATCAATTGGTTATGAAAATGAAATTGAAGTGTTGAAAAAATAAAATAAAATTTTAGAAGCAATTCTCTCTGAACTCACTCTAAACCTACTCCGTCGCCGCTCCGTTACCCCCAGATTCAAACTTCCATTCCACCTCCACCAAACCGTTCAAGATGTAGCTTCAACAGCGATGGTACGATGAGACTCTTCTCCACATCACCCCCTCACCGATCTCTCAACGCTAGTTCTGCCACCGGTTCTCTTTTGTTGTTTTTGGATTTCCAAACTGTTGTATTTGGATTTCCAAATTCTATTTTGAAATAGAATATCTACCGAAGTTGTTACTAGGTTGAGTCACGACCAGGTCGCTCTCTTTAAGACGTTTCGTGGCACTGCCCAAAATTGTGCAAGACAGACTATCAGCCACTCCGCCTCCAGGATAAAACAAGCCCAGCTACAACTGTGCGGTTAACTACTGCACTGTAGAAAACCGTTCGAGATTTACACCTCCAATATGGTACTAAGACCACTCTTTAATACTGAAACCACTTTCTAATATGGTACTGTGACCACTCTATTATGGTGCTAAGACCACTCAAATATGGTGTTATCACCATTCTAACCTTTGAGCTCTCCAAAATATCAATATGGTACTAAGACCACTCAAATACGGTGATACCACCGTTCTAACTTTTTAACTTCTCCAAAAATAGAAAAATATAGAAAGAATATTTATATATACCGTTAAGATCATTCTTAATTCCGACGGGACATTATTATTTCAAAAGGGACTATGATCTTAAAAGTACTCTTTATTCCGAAGGGACATATATTATCGAAGGGACTATGTTCTTAAGACCTTTCTTAATTTCGAAGGGACATTATACCGAATAGGGACTAAGGTCTTAAGAACACTCTTATATCCGAAGGGACAGAAAAAGGAGATAAGGAGAAGAATAGCTCGTTAACACAAGCTGGAGGGAGAAGAGAGAAAGAGTTCTCGACAACTCAATAGAACTCTTTGGTGTGTTTTTTGAACTGAGAGGAGTCCTCTATTTATATAGAGATTTTGTAACTGTTTTAGCTAAAATTGTGGCAGCAGTTACTCTAATGGATAAGATAAAAAAGAAACTTAACCACTAATCAGTTCAACAATGCTTGTGGATAAGATCAAAAAGAAACAAATCCACAAAGGTGGAGGAAACAAACTCATTGGATATGAATGAAGGAAAAATAGGAAGTTCAGTTGAATTCTCAAACCTTATCACAACCAACATAAACTAAAATTATGGGAAGTGATATCTATGAATAAAAATAATAATTACTATTATTTTTATCATTATAAAGTATTTAAAATTAAATACCGCAATTTAAACACTACTAATGTGTGTGTTCTATTTTATGTGGGACCCCCACTATCTATTTTTTCAATTCACATCACACTAGCTCAAAGTCTTATTACTTGGTGTTTAATCTTTCAATTTCCTTCCAACTTCACACAAATGTTCCAACAATCCCCCACTTGAATTTAAAAAATGGTTTCAATAATAACGTCAAAACGTTTCTATAAGGTTGCTAATAAACAAAGGTGTCGCCTACAACTTGAACCTTTGCATAGTGAATACTATTCCGATTCAACAAGAGTTGCTTACAACATTGAACTCTATCTCAGACATAGAGTCCGCACACAAACCTTTTCCTAAGGTGTATTCTAAAAGCCCGTGCGTTTATGGCCCTGCACGTTTATCCCAGTTTTAACGAACGCTCTAGGTATTCTACCTCAAAATCCCATAGGAGCCGGCCTCAGTTCCACATTCGTATAGGTGAATCTATCAAGAGTACTCCTGTAGCTATGTACTCCACTCAACATAGAGTATAGATCTCATTAAGAGTTTCTATTATCTCATCCTTCTGTCGCTGCAGGATTCATGCTTTCTTAATTTTCTCATAGCATGTTCTATCACTCATGACTTGTTATTACCCATTGAACCTATTTCTTGGGATCTCCAGTCATTTAGGTCGGGTTACCATCACTTGTGATCTTTAGGCATTAGTCCCATCCTATTGGATGTGTTTATGACTTTCTTTCTAGTTTTTTCTTTCGTCAAAGGATTGACTAATTCATTATCAATACGTACATGATCTACTTTAACCGTTCCTTTTGAGAGTAGCTAGCTCTCTAATTTGTTACGTGTTCGTGCCTTAATAATTGTCTCTTACTATTGCAGTAAAGATTCTCAATTTTGTAATAGTTGTAGTACTATCACAATAAATTAACACTCCTGGCAACGGTTTTACCCACTAGGGGATATCAACTAGCAAGCATTTTCTCAACTTGCTTCTTCACTAGTTTTCTCTAGTGTTCTCATCTCAGATTCATTCCATAGTGGATTGAGTCAATATTATATGTTTCAACAAACAACTCCTCCAGTGATGCTCAATGTGCAGCCACTGGTCGCTTAAGACTCATCTGAAGGATGTTCTATTTTGTATCTTGTACCATTCAAGTATAATAGGATACTGCTCATAATGTAATCCTAGAGTCATAGTATTTTTAAGGCACCTCATGACTCTTTCAATAGCATGGCAATGCTTCTCACTTGGTCTACTAGTAAACTTGCATAAGAGTTCCACGACATAGGCAATGTCGGGTCTAATACATTCAGTGACATATCTAAGGACTGCCAATGATGCTCGCATATTCTATTTGTCTAACTCCATCTCAAGTGTTCTTGAAGAGTTTTACACTTGGATCATAAGGTATGCTTGCAAGTTTATAGTCAAATAATTACATTTCTTAAGATCTTGTGAGATTGATCAAAAATTTTCTTTTTTTTTTTTATATAGTAATCTTGAAACCAAGAATTACTTCAACTTCGCCTAGGTCTTTCTTATCAATGTTGTTGATAAACAATGATTTCAGATAAATTATAGCATGAATCTTTGAACCAAATATGACTAAGTCATCTACATAGAGACATATGATCGTGCAAATGTTATTTCCATATTTGTAGTGAATACATTTGTCACTTTCATTTACTTTATACTCATTCGATATCTTTAGGTTGTCAAATTTTCCATGCCATTTCTTAGGAGGTTATTTTTAGACCATGCAAAGATTTTTCTAACTTGCTGACCTTGTTTTCTTGTCCATGAATCACAAAAACCTTCGGGTTGTTCTATATAAATTTCTTCTTCTAATTCACCATTTAAAGAGGCAGCTTTCACATTCATTTGGAGTACTATGAGTTATGTACATCGGCTAAAGGGACTAGTATCTCTCATGAATATGATTCAAGTGACTGGTGAATGAGTGTCGAAGAACTCTATATTTTTTTCTTTGCCTAAAACCTTTTTCTACAAGGTGAGCCTTGTATTTAGCAACCGAACCATCAGGTTTTAGTTTTCCATTTCCAAAATTCAAATACAACCAACTGGCTTGCAATTATGAGGCAAGTCAACTAAGAGTCGTGTTTCGTTAGACTCTAGAGAATCCATTTCATCGTTTACTGTTTTTTTTCTTTTGAAAAGTTATCATCCAATGAAGACAAAGCTTCTTGAAGGCCAGATGGATCCTCTTCCAATATATAAACCATATAATTATGTTTATACTCTTTAGCAATTATAGCTTTCTTACCTCTTTGAGGTTCTATAACATCTCATACGATGTTTTCATAACTGTTTCTGATTACTGGAATGTGATCAGATGCAGTGCCCCCACTAGCTCTCAATTTAAAAGGGGAACTTTGCCCCCACTAATGGCGTGCTTCCATTAGCACCCCCACTAGTGCCCCCACTATTCTTTATTTAAAGGGGTATTCATAGAAATCAGTATCGTTTAATTCTATGCTCACTTTAGCATTTAGGTTTTAAAACTTACATGCTTTGTTATTTATAGCATACCTAATGAATACACATTCATAGGCTCTACTAGTGAGTTCAACTTTCTTGGGGTCCAGAATCCAAACATAATCCAGACAATCTCAAGTTCAAAAAATAAGACAAGTTGGGTTGTCTTTTCTTCAAAACTTCTTAATTAGAAATTTTGTTCTTAGACTTGGGTACTCTATTCAACATAAATTTCTATTTTTGTTATAAAAATTGAACGTATCAAGCGTATCAATTTTATTTTTCAAAATTTACAGTCATATGATAAAATATATTTTTATCATTTCTAGTTTATGTGTCATCAAGTTCGCACATATCATAATTTATTAAGTTTAGAGGTTCAAATTCTCTAAACACTGATTTATATGAACTTTTAGTTCATTCATCTTGACTGCAAAAAATAAAATTTTTCTAGTCATATAACTTTGGAATTAAGTCCAAGTTACTCAAGTTTAAAATTAAATGCTTGTTCATATGATAAATTTTGACATGTCAAATATTAAAATCACACAACTTATAAAATAGAGGGAGAATTTAATTTTGAGCATATCATCAAAGGTGCAGTCTTTTCCCCACAAGAATGCATGGAGCACAAGTCTCTCTTTAAGTCCGAGTCAACTCAGTCTTATTCAATAGAAATCTGAAATTCAGATTCTTTCTTATTTTGGAGCATGCATCACGTCCTAGAGAATAATTTTCTTTTCGGAAGTGATTTGCAACTTCACATCTCCAATGCCAACGAATTTAATGTTGTTATAATATACTAACAACACTTTCTTATTTACAGCAGTAGCATATGTTTTTGTACATAGCATAATCATAACAAACACAGCACGAGACGCTAATGTTTATCCACCATTCACTTAATTCACCAACTAGATTGATTTAACTAGTCATATCAGTGAATTTCTTTTTAGTTAGGTTAGGCAGCGGGCAACAATTTACTTGCGGGACATATGACATGGTTTCTCACAATTGTATTAAAAATAAATTGTGAACCAGTGTCATTTCTTGATGGTGGCTGCTGATTTTTATTTAGGACCATTTTGGGGTTCCTATTCTGTTGGCAGTTAGAGTTACTTATTCACAGTGCGGTTCTGATTTTTGAAAATAAATTTCAAACATATTAAAAGTCGCATATGTGAATTTCTTAGTGTTTTTGTTATAACAACAAACACTTCATAGTGTTCAGTATATAGATGTATTTCTATAGCCTTTTTATCCTTCTTGTATTTAGGGACAATTAAACTCGAGTTAGTAATTTCTTCGGTAGACATGGCAGATTGAAAACGTCTTAAAATTGTTGTTTTTGGATTTCCAAACTGTTGTATTTGGATTTCCAAATTCTATTTTGAAATAGAATATCTACCGAAGTTGTTACTAGGTTGAGTCACGACCAGGTCGCTCTCTTTAAGACGTTTCGTGGCACTGCCCAAAATTGTGCAAGACTGGTGTTATCACCATTCTAACCTTTGAGCTCTCCAAAATATCAATATGGTACTAAGACCACTCAAATACGGTGATACCACCGTTCTAACTTTTTAACTTCTCCAAAAATAGAAAAATATAGAAAGAATATTTATATATACCGTTAATAACATTCTTAATTCCGACGGGACATTATTATTTTAAAAGGGACTATGATCTTAAAAGTACTCTTTATTCCGAAGGGACATATAATATCGAAGGGACTATGTTCTTAAGACATTTCTTAATTCCGAAGGGACATTATACCGAATAGGGACTAAGGTCTTAAGAACACTCTTATATCCGAAGGGACAAAAAAAGGAGATAAGGAGAAGAATAGCTCGTTAACACAAGCTGGAGGGAGAAGAGAGAAAGAGTTCTCGACAACTCAATACAACTCTTTGATGTGTTTTTTGAACTGAGAGGAGTCCTCTATTTATATAGAGATTTTGTAACTGTTTTAGCTAAAATTGCGGCAGCAGTTACTCTAATGGATAAGATCAAAAAGAAACTTAACCACTAATCAGTTCAACAATGCTTGTGGATAAGATCAAAAAGAAACAAATCCACAAAGGTGGAGGAAACAAACTCATTGGATATGAATGAAGGAAAAATAGGAAGTTCAGTTGAATTCTCAAACCTTATCACAACCAACATAAACTAAAATTATGGGAAGTGATATCTATGAATAAAAATAATAATTACTATTATTTTTATCATTATAAAGTATTTAAAATTAAATACCGCAATTTAAACACTACTAATGTGTGTGTTCTATTTTATGTGGGACCCCCACTATCTATTTTGTCAATTCACATCACACTAGCTCAAAGTCTTATTACTTGGTGTTTAATCTTTCAATTTCCTTCCAACTTCACACCAATGTTCCAACAATTTTCCTATCAATTGGTTATGAAAATGAAATTGAAGTTTTGAAAAAATAAAATAAAATTTCAGAAGCAATTCTCTCTGAACTCACTCTAAACCTACTCCGCCGCCGCTCCGTTACCCCCAGATTCAAACTTCCATTCCACCTCCACCAAACCGTTCAAGATGTAGCTTCAACAGCGATGGTACGATGAGACTCTTCTCCACATCACCCCCTCACCGATCTCTCAACGCTAGTTCCGCCACCGGTTCTCTTTATTTGTCAGAATCGGTACTTTGGTCTTTTGTTTGGTTGGTGAAACCCGTAAGGGCCAGGTTCTTGCAACTCTGCGCCGTCGCCGACAGAGACATCTTGTTTGATTATTGTTCTTTAACAACAATCGATCTGTTTTCTGATGATCGTTTGTTCCCCGTTCAGAAATGGCAGACCGTTGTTACAACGTTGTCTATGGCGACACTCATCCACTGTTGTCTTATAAACCTGTTGTTGCTCCAACTTCAACATCAGGGTCGGGTCTTTCTCCGAAGGCACAGTCCAGAATATGCCTCTTCTTGGTGGTGGGTGATGGTTTGTGTTGATCGAAAAATTGGTTGTTATAGTTGTTGTAATATGTTGATCTATTCGCCGATGTATGTGTTCGAATACCCTTTTACGGGTTTGGTTTCTCAAGATATGCGTTTCAAGTGTGGTTCTGTTCCCCCAAGATCATCCTTAGCGTGGTTGTTACTGGATGTGCTTCGTAATAGGTTTTCTAGGCTAGAAATGACCATGTACTTGTGTCCGTTGTTGCTGTGAGTGGTGGGTTCAGGTGTTACCTTGTTGGCGGTGCTCAGACCGGTTGATTGACCACCCCTTGATCCGGCCTTTAATTGGTTTTGAGTTGCTTTTTGTTGGATTTGGCTAGAAATGGTCGTGAAGCTTATGGTCGCAGCACAATGGGTTGTAGGCGTGGGGGTTATGTTTCCATGTTGGCGGTCGAATCTCTCACCTTTTTTTGTATTTCTTTTTTTTAATAATATATATGAGCACCTGCCAAGGACTGGAATGTGCAAGACATCTCAACTTAATAGAAATGTCTTCTATTCATTTTTTATGTCATTGTGCTCTTGATTTATAAAAAAAGAGGAGAATAAATTGTTTCCTTATATTTATGTCATAACAAATTATTTTTTTATTTGTAAAATGACCATTCGATCCATAAAAGTAAGACAGATGATTATGAGTTTAGCCGAGGTTAATAATGAAATTTTTATAGGAGATTGATTTTTTTTTTTTTTTTATAATAGTAGTAGATTTATCTTTCTCATACAATTAGTGAATGTTAATTTTGTAAAATAACTCATATTTTCCCTCTTTCATACACAATTAATCACATTTATTAATCTATGGGAAATGATTCAAATGACTTATGAATGAGACGGAAAGAGTGTTAGTTTTTATTCTTTCTTTTTCATTTTTACACTTAAAATAGATGCAACAACCGACCCCCCTTAAACTTTTGTTGTTGTTTATGTTCTCCCCACGCAAGTAAAAGGGGCTATAAATATTGCTTATGCTCTCCGACTAAGAAATTCCATTTGCAACAAAAAGTCTATCTACTGGTGTAGAGTAAAAGAAAGGTAGGTTGGATTGTTGGTTAGCTCTAGGCAATTGCCTACTTCCTTAATCTCCAATCTTCTTTAGACATAAAAAACAGCTTAGAAGTTCAGTGACAAAGTGAGAAAAAGCTCAAAAGTTTGCCGGAATAATGAAGCAAAGAAAGGAAGAAGGGACCGTTTCAAGGGCAGCAATACCACCACCACCACCTCCTCCGCTTCCAAAATTCCGAATCATCTCAAAACCAAGAGCAGAAGAGAGTGTGACAAAGCGCGAAATTGCCAAGTTTTGGAGGCAAAAGCGAATTGTGGAAGAGGATCATCTCTTTGCTGCTATCAAGGCTGCGGCAAGACTCCGTGCGCGCAACCTAACTGTAAGTGCCATATAGTTTGCATCCTCTGCAGCAGCTATCCAGAATTCAAATTATATGTCTATATAAATCAAATATATGTATGGTACATATGTGTGTATATTATGGTTGATCCTCATAAAAAGTAAAATAATTTGTTTGTTTTTTCCTGTTTGATCCCAAAGTGATAGAGTATCAAGGAGTCCAGATCATCTTTGTAGCTCCATCCAAGCAAAATTGTTTATAAATTGCATAACCAACATATATTCTTCATGTGGTTGATTAACTTTTTATTGAACATGATTAATTTCTATTTGATTATAGGAGCAAGAGTACTTGAGCTTTGAATTGAGCTTAAAGAATGAGGGTGATGGAGATGAGGCCAATAAAGAGACTGTCAATTTGGTTGTTGGGGCAAATTATTATGGCAATAAAGTCGATGAGGACAAGGAAGTGCGCGTGGGAATAAAGGACTGGTTAGTAATCTTATAAAAATTATTAATTGTCGTAATTTGGAAAAACTTTACATCAAGCTATTAAATTGTTTGGACAAGATAGTTTGAGGTGATATTTTAACAAGATTTGTAATAGGCATTAAGTAATCAAGCTGGAGATCAAATAAGAGAGGTCTTTAAGATATGAGTCAATTGATTCAACCACGGTTGAACTTGATGACTAACAAGTACATAAACAAGTATTGGTTATTAGCTGTTCAAATAAAGCGTAAAAAAAAATGAATTGGTTGGACCGGCCACAACTTAGCTCGATTCAATCTAGTTTGATTTGGTTCTAAAAGACTTGACTCCACTTGAACCAACCGCAGTTCAACTAGATTCAATCTATAGCTTGATCTGATTCTAAGAGAGTGAGAACCAACTACAGTTGAACAACCGGCAATTTGATTGATTGCCGGTTAACCAAGGTCTCTTTTGATTATGAAAAGTGATGATACAAGTATATGATTATCACACAAATTTGATATTTAAAAGTTATAATATGTGAGGATCCATTTCCATTGCCATATTACCCAAGGGCAAACAGTTTAGAAAAAAACCCTGTTACATCTTCAACAATGGTGGACACAGGAGTATGATGACACAAAAAATGAAACTAGACAGTCATATATCGCCTGTTTTAATCAGTGATAATAGTAATTGAATTTTAGAAGATTAAGCGTACCAATTCTCATAAAAAAATAGGTTTAATTACACTTTTGGTCCCTTAAATATTTTTTAGGTTTCATATTGGTCCCCTAATTAATAAAAGTAACGTTTTCGTCCCTTAAATCCTTCTCTGTTAGTCACTTTGGTCCCTTCCGTTAGTTTGTGTTAAAAAACGTTAGTCTTAATTACACTTTTGGTCCCTTAAATATTTTTCAGGTTTCATATTGGTCCCCTAACAGAGAAGGATTTTATTAATTAGGGGACCAATATGAAACCTGAAAAATATTTAAGGGACCAAAAATGTAATTAAGTCTAACGTTTTTTAACACAAACTAATGGAAGAGACCAAAGTAACTAATATAGAAGGATTTAAGAGACCAAAACGTTACTTTTATTAATTAGGGACCAATATAAAACCTGAAAAATATTTAAGGGATCAAAAGTGTAATTAAACGAAAAAAAAATAGTAATGGAAAGAGTGAAAGTAAAGAAACACAGAAATTAGAGATGAGACTAAAATTGACAATGTATCTAGACACTAGACACTAGATAGCGAATGCTTCAGTCATTCATTCTATTAATATAATATAATAGACCCCACAACCTTTTCTATGATGTTAACTTATTTGCTCATTTCATAATTAATCATAAATGAAACCATTTTAAAGGAGTTTGTACATGGGGATGAGAATAGGCGATACCGGTCAATAGGGGTCTATGATCTATCTTACGACAGGTCAGATTAGACCATGTTTTTTTTTTAAAATAGATAAGACTTAGACTTTTTTAGAAGTCTATTTAGCTTAAAAGGTCAGACCCTATGCCATTCAAAAAGCCTCTTAAACCTAAGTAAATATGAATAATAATATTTATTATTATAATATATTTTGTACTTTGAATTAAAATATAAATTCGTTAGTAATTTAAGGTTATTAGTATATATTAATTTTTTGCATATACAAATGTATTATTATAAACTAGAATTGAAATATGATACAATATATAGTTAAATTTCCTAATGTTGATTACTAAAAGAGAGTTTAATCTAATTGATCTATTAGTTCGCTAGTCTATTTAAACTTAGATCACACTGCTTATTAAAGATGTTCATATGATATAGATTTTTAAACAAACTAGCAGACCTTATCAGGCTTTCAGAAAGCCAGACTCAATCCTCAAAAGTAAGCCTATAACATGCCGCAAACCAGGCTTAGGCCTTAAAAAATTTGGCAGGCCAGACTTAGGCCTTACAAGACCTAGCTCGGCCTAACATATTTCTACCCCATGTACATTAGTTTTTTTTATATATAATTTCGGGAAATTAACAATAATAATATTAGTTTTGTCATGTACAGGTGGACTAAAAGCAAGTATGCATATTTAAACCAACCAGCCTTAGCTTCCATGGATCCTCCTAAGAAACGGACCTCTACTTATGTTCCACATATTCTTTCTTACAAGCCTAAGGCTTTGTATCCTACTGCTATTGGTGTCTTTTGAAGCCATAAGAGGCACTCAATATTATTTGTCAATTGGTCAATTTCTTGAACTTCTAATAGTTCCCTTGTTAATGTTTCCTTTGTTATTCAAAATCCCATGTGTGTTATTTGGGATAAGTATTGTTACATTTGTATTTTCATAAGGCTTGGGCCTTTGGGCCAACCTTAATTGAATACACAAAAGAAACCTATTCCTAGGTCACGTTTGAAATAATTATTACTTAATGTGTAATTGCCTTACTATTCTGTTTTCTGGTTAATTAATCACCAGTAATAGAATTTCTGGACATTATTTTTCTTTTAGAAGAATTGATTTCTTTGATAAAAAAAAGAATTGATTTCTAGTTGTGTATAAAGAAAAATACTAGTGTTGAAAAAGTCAGTCCTCGGTTCATCTGATTTATATTGTACTATTTGTCTTTTTTTTTTTTCAAGTACCTATTGACTAAAAATTTATCTATTAAAGTGAATAAGTAAAAAACCTGCATTCAAAACTTGCTCCTACATGCTCACGATGGCTATTTACCGTGGTTTAATTTTTAGGTATTGAGAATTTATATTCCAAAGATAAAATGTTTTTTTGATTTGCAAGCAATCTTTACATCCATGGATTTTATCATGTAACCAGTTTTTAATTCAAGAAAGACAATAATAGGCAGAAACAAGGGGATTTGTTTAATAATATTATTTTTGACTCAAGTGCACAATATGACGGAGTAGTTGTTCTTACAGTCAACTTAAGCATCCTCTGCCAGCTAATTTTATGCTGAATTTTTCAAATAAAAATTACAATTATAGCTCTTGATATAAAGGAAAGCTCCATTTTAGTCAATGATGAAAAATGAGACACACAGTCAAGTTTTCAAGTCGCTAAGCTAAAATGGTATTGAAGTGCAAATTGATTGGGATTTGGGAGTACTGCCAAGCAATATAGATTGGGTTCAAGGTTCAAACTCAGTGCTTCTAATCCATTAGTGGACATACATAAACTAGTTTGGATAGTCACTTTGACATTTTGTGAAAGTGATTAGTCCGTACTCCAAATCCATTTGTGGATAAAAACTAACTAATTTAGATAGTAAGATTGTTATTTTGTTTGTGTAGGTTAGATATTTGGTACTTCCACTCGATTCATCTTAGTGATGATCGAATGAATTGATATTTTATAATAAATTACAATTACAATAAATGACATAAAAAATGATTTTAAGATTTCTTTTTTGTTAAATTACGGGTCCGTTTGTTTGAGATTTTTTTGAAAAAAAATCTATTTATTTTAACAAAAAATCACCTTTTTTTATTTTTGTAATGTTTGTTTAAGATTTTTAAAAAATCTATTTTGTTAAAAAAATCATTTTTAGCCTCAAAATGAAAAGCTATATCAAGTAACTTTTTCAAAATCTATTTTTTTCTAAATACAAGTAACTGAAGTGTAAGAACTTCAAATTTAAAAAAAAAAAAATTTATGTTAGTAAACAAACAGAAATAGCTTTAGATTTTATTAAAAAATCTAAAAAAAAATCTAGATTCTTTTAATTCAAAATCTATTTTTTTAAAACTGAAACAAACATACCTTACTTTTGATTCATATTTGAATTTGAATACAATCAACCTTTCTTATTTTTCTGGCTTTTTGTCAAACACAAACTAGTATAGTCGGTTTAACATTTTGTGATTAACGTGATGCAACTCTATATCTCAAATAGTTGCACACCAGCGAATTTTTTGGTGGCTAGTTGCACAATAACGATTGTACTTGCTTTTCAACGAGATGTATGAAAATTACTGCTATAGAAAGTTGGATAAGGTTAGGCAACGTGAGATTAGATCCTATCATGCTAAAATTACAAATGAGCAAACATTATTTCTTGAGTTTCTTTTTTGATTATCACATTTATAGAATTTTTTTGTTGCTGTTTATTTATCGTTTTTTAAATTTAATATAGCATGAATTATTTTTTTAAAGTGTCAGATTTGATTCTCCTTAATGTTAATTTAGACGGATTAGTTTAACTTTTTCAACAAAATTTGTTTTGAGAATATTATCCTTATTTATTGTAGGGTGACAAATATATAAAATGTATTCTTTCAAAAAAAATATAAAATATATTAAATAATTAAAGTTTTTTTTTGGGTATGTACCAAAAAAAAAAGTTTTTTTTGGGTACAATAAATAATTAAAGTTATTATATGAAATAAAAGATTTATTTCTTGTTGGAAATAGGAAATAATAGATAGACAATTGTATTAAAAGTAACAACATTTATTGATTTGATTTCTTCAAAAAAACATTTAAGTGTCTCTTTTGGAGAAAATTTTTGTTCTAATTTAACTGTCACATTCAAAGTTCAATGTAACATTAAATGTTATTTTGTCAATATTACCCTTAGTTATTTATTTCGGAGAGAGAAATATATGAAATGAAATATTAAATGAGTAAAACTATTATAGTAAAAGCATAAACTGTTATATCAAAAGTAGTAACATTTATTGATTGTCTTGATCTGTATAAAATGTAAAAAAGTGACAATTAAAAAGGAACGGAGGTAATAATTGTTATTTTAGAATACAAATACAATATTTATTGTTTTTCTACTATTATACATTTATTTATTGAATTTCATCCAATTTAATTACGCCACTAACTATAACCAGCAAAGATATTTTAGTAATGCTTGTAAAAAAAAGATATTTTAGTAATGATACTAATTTTATAATTGAAATCAAAACAGTCAACCATTTGTTTAAAAATCGTACACAAACCTTAAACGACTATTCTTTTAAGACGGAGTGAGTATTATAAATCGTCTAGATCATTTATTTAAGTAAATCTTAAAAACAAATATTTATTTATAATACGTGTCCGTCTTTTCGTTTTTTTTATTGCGCTAAAGTTTAAAAATTATGAACGTCGTTTTTTTATGAAATTTTGATTTTGATTAAAAGTATAAATATAAACGATCGTTGCTTTCAAATTATAACAAACCAAACTAACCTTGTTTATCTATTTCAATGACACCAACGATATAACAAAAAATGTAAAGAAGAAAAACCGGACATATATTCATATTATGTTTGTTACATTTTTTTTAAATTTTGAATTCACTCCCATCAATTATCTTTTTTAAAAAATAAATGATAAAGAAAAAATTAATATATTGTTGACAATAAAGATTGAATTTGTTATTTTTTTTTTAATATTTGAATTTAGTGAGAAAGTATCTCTCTACAGCAAGGTGAATTGCAAATACAAAGACGCAATTAGTGTAGTACAAACGCTGATTGATGAAAAAATTACCACTATTAGAAACCTTGACTTTTTTTTTTTATTTCGGTACTATAGAAATAGAAAAAAACAAAGTGTAGAAAAAGAAAAACAAATAAAAAACTTCCATTCCCATTCCATCTTTCTTCCACCCTCTACCTAGTCGTAACAGTATTACAAATTCTCTTCTTCTCTCAAATATTCAATTCCAACTGTTGAATTTTTTCAGATCTCGTGGATCTGAAAAACTCAACAACAATGGCGAAATCACGTTACTCTCGTCTTCCATCACGAAAATCATCATCATCATACACACTCATTTTCTCTCTTTTCATCGCTTTCACTTTCCTCATCCTCATTCTCCTCGTTTTCGGAATCCTTTCCATTCCTTCTTCCAATCAAAACTTGCCTAAACCCAACGATCTCACCTCCATTGTTCATAACACCGTCGATAGGTAACGTTTCTGTTATAACCGTTTTGCGATTTGATTCCGCGTTTTTTTTGTGTTGATGATTTTTTTTTTGTTTGAATTAGAAATGATGATGAAGAAGGTAAGGGAGAACAGTGGGTTGAAGTTGTATCATGGGAGCCTAGAGCTTTTGTGTATCATAATTTTCTGGTTAGTATTATTCTTTTTTTATTATTCCGTGTTAGATCCATTTTATGATTGCGATTCATAATTTGATCGGAATTTATGAACTATATATATGTTTTTGGTATTTACTTTTGATGGTTTGTTTTCTCGTTTTGGTGATATTTCTCTGTTTTGCATGTTCGGATAAACGTAATTAAGTGTTTATATCATAAGTGCTTATCTATAAGCTATTTATATAACAAGGGCAGGTTTGGATTGACTTATTTGAGTTTATGTAGGTTTGTGAGACTGTATGGTAGAACTTATGAAAACAGCTTATGACAATTTCTCTTTTTTCTGCTTATTTTCATAAGTTCTCCAATATTACTTACAAAAATAATTTAACTTTATTTTATCCTTTTTTTTCTTCAATAAAAATAGCTTATGTAAATTTATGCATATGTGCTTATCATGATAAGCGCGTGTGCTATAAGCTGTTTATCCAAACAGGCCTAAAAGATAAACTTGAATAAGTGCTTATATAAGGACTGATTTATTTGAGCTTATCTACTGGCGTAATCATGTGTGACATTGTTTAGAAGAACTTATGAAAACAACTTATGATATATTTCATAAGCAGTTTTCAGCTTATTTCCATAAGCTTAGCAAGATAACTTATGAAAATAGCTTATACATTATACAAAAACAGTTTGACGTTATGTTATCTTGTGTTATTGAAATAGCTTATTCATAAATGCTTATGCTTTAAGCAGCAAAATAAGTTGTTTACACAAACAGGGCCTTAATGAAGGTTGTGGTTTGTGAAAATGTTAGAAATGTTGAAGTTAGTTTTTTGTTTTAAAGGAAACACGTCCTAATTTTGGAATAGTGTTTTTTCCTTGTGACTAATCTACAAATTGGGAAAGAAGGTGATTTCTGGTACTATTGGATCCTATATGTTAAGGGTTTTGGTACAACCAAGGTTGTCAAAATCAGGATTTTGCTTCAGGTCGAAAGGGAAGGGCAAAATCGAAAATCGTAAAATCGCAATCAAAATCGAAGGATTTTACTCAACTAATTTTGTTGAATCGATATAAGAAATTGTAAAATCGCAATCAAAATCGATGGATTTTACCAAAATAAAAATAATGCTAAATATATGTTATAAATTGTATATAGTCATAAAATGACTCAGTTTAAAGTCCACAAAATACTTATACATAAATGACTAAAAAAATGGACAAAATTCTTCAAAACCCTTTAAAATCCTGCGATTTTGTATGAATTTCACGATTTTGATGCGATTTTATTATGATTTTGCCTATTTTGGGATTCTGCCATGAATTTGAGTTGTTGAAGGTAAATAAAATCGCAAAATCTTGGATTTTAGGATTTAAGTCGGTATTTTGACAACAACGGGTACAACTAGCAGCCTCGTACTCTAGGAGGGAACAAGGTTGTGCGTGAAATGGAATAAAAATAGGGGGTTTAGCGCATACCAAAGAAAGGCTTAAGTCTCACGTAGCCTGATATGCATAAATAAGGTTTCTAAAGTTTAAATAATCATCACCTAACAAGTTAATTTTGTAGGTTTGTAAAAATAAAAAAAGTTAATTTTGTGGGGTTGAGTTAGGCTCGAAATCTAATGCTACACATTAATAATAGAAGTAGGGGGTTTAGTACCATGGCTACATACCATATCAGGCTAAAGTCTGATATGGCATAAATAAGGTTTATAAAGTTTGCTCAATCTTCACCTAACAAGTTAATTTTGTGGGTTTGTCAAAAAAAAGAAATTAATTTTGTGGGGTTCAGTTAGACTAGAAATCTAATACTACCTTCGTTCCTTTTTAATTGTCACTTTTTGATATTTTACACAAACCAAGACAATCAATAAATGTTACTACTTTTGACACAATAAGTTGTACTTTTACTATAATAACCTTTTTCATTTAATATCTCATTTCATATATTTCTCTCTCCGCAATAAATAATTAAGGGTAATATTGGTAAAACAACATTTAATATTACGTTGAACTTTGAAAGTGACAGTTAAATAGGAACAAATTTTTTTTTTCTTCAAAAAAACACTTAAAAAGGAACGGATGGAGTATACACAATCATTAAGGGTCTTTTAATTACTTGTGGTTCTTGGTGATGAGTTTGCCTTTGTTTTACTATCTACTTAGGATATCAGTATCAAAACTATTTGTGTTTTGCTTGGTTAAATGATGCTTGATGGAAGGTTCAAGTGATGTATTTCCCTGTTTGAAGTCTATGTTTGAATATGATTTTAGCGTGATGTGGTGGTGACATTGTGTTTAACTTGAAGCTCTTGTGGAGCATTAATATTTATTTAATATGATGCATTGTATTGTCTCCACCTTCCAATCACTAAAGTTTAGCTGAATAATCTGAGTAGACCAAGGAGGAATGTGAATATCTGATTGACATAGCAAAGCCGAATATGCACAAGTCAACGGTTGTTGATAGCGAGACTGGAAAGAGCAAAGACAGCAGGTAGGAGTATTTCCTAACTTTCTCTGTTAAGTGTCCTTTGAAATTGAAAATGGTTTCTTCTGCATTGTTTCGATTGCCAGTATGGCAAACCCCATCTTTACTTATTCCTTTCTACATGTAGAGTGCGTACGAGCTCTGGAACATTTCTGGCCAGGGGACGTGATAAGATTGTGAGGAATATTGAGAAAAAAATTGCTGACTTTACTTTTATTCCTGTAGGTAAGTAACCCCACCTATTATATATAATTTTTTTTTTTTATGAATTTTAATTTTTATTGATAAAATTAAGAGTTTATTACTGGTCTGTTTTTTCTTGTTTGTATGTATGTACAAACTGTAGTCAACTTTTTGTCCGTTAGTGAGAACTTTGAGTAGTTGGAGATGTTTATGTATGTGTCTTCCACCGAATATTTTCAGTTAACGTTGCCATCTAGCTTTCTTTCATTATGGTCTAAGATAGTAGGTTATTTCCATCATATACTTCAGTAAGCATTAATAAGCTATGCCTCGCAACATACAGAGCACGGTGAAGGACTTCAAGTTCTACATTATGAAGTTGGACAAAAGTATGAGCCTCACTATGACTACTTTCTTGATGATTTTAACACAAAGAATGGGGGTCAGCGCATAGCAACGGTACTGATGTACCTGTAAGTGATATCATGTGCTGTCTTACTAACTTCAGTTTGTCTTGGATATGTGATCAGCTGCTCATGGGATTTTCTTTTTGTATTTTAATGATACAGTACAGATGTTGAAGAAGGGGGTGAGACAGTGTTCCCTGCTGCTAAGGGGAATTTCAGTAATGTGCCGTGGTATAATGAGCTTTCTGATTGTGGGAAAAAAGGACTTTCAATTAAGCCAAAGAGAGGTGATGCTTTACTTTTCTGGAGCATGAAGCCGGATGCAACTTTAGATGCATCAAGCTTGCATGGTTAGTTTCTTTTTTATTATTATTATTATTATTATTATTTTTTTGTGCTGCCTTCTGCGTCAATGGGCTTTCACAGGAGATAAATTAACAAAACTGTTTTCTTGATAACTTTCAGGTGGTTGTCCGGTAATTAAAGGAAATAAGTGGTCAAGTACCAAATGGATCCGCGTCAATGAATACAAAACTTGAGTATATGTTACAATAGGTACTTACTTCTCTCGCCTCTGCTATATTGTTGTAATAAATATTATTTGACAGTTAATGCAAGACAATCATGTTTATCTGGCAATATTTTGCACTTGTTTACCTGATACTTAGCTAAATGATTGCTTGCATAACATACAATTCAACATAAAATATAATTGTAAGTGTTGATTTGTCTTGCATCTATCGTGTTTATTTTGGTTTCAATTATTTAAAACTGTAGATCTAGGGTATGTTTGAAATAGCTTGTTTATAATTTATTTGAGTTTTTTATAACTTGTTAATTGTTTGAGAGAGCTTATGGCATGTCTATAAGCGGTTTTCAACTATTTTCAGTATGCTTCCCAATTAAAACAACTTACCCTTATATGAAAAAAAATTAACGACATTCTCTCCATAATTATAGTAATAACTTATATGTAAGCCCTTATATGATAAGCACTTCCCAAAATGTGTTTGTGTGGGTACTTAGAATCTTCTGCAACATGTCATGTTAGTTTATATATTTAAAATTGTTTGCAGAGCTGTATTTACAGCTGAATAATTTGCCTTGCACTACATGATTCTCAACTTCTGCTTTTAGGGTAATAATATTTAATTTGCTAGTTGCTGGCTTGCTGCTGATCACCTCTCATGTTGATTGACTTATTTTTCAGGCTTGTCTGAGTTCATCATTCCAATCATGTGCAAAGTCTTATCTAATACTTCGTACAACGGAGCTCAAGGTCTCGAAGGAAATGTTTGCAGCATGATGTGGGGTTCTGTAATTTGTTTTGTTTTGTAGCTTAGGTAACTTATTTTTTTCCCATCTTTTTCATTTACATGTAGCAAATACAATAAACAAAGAAGAACTCTTGAAGTTGTGAACCAATAGATGTAACAAGTATACCAGCTTTTTGCTCCGAGCTCATTTACCCCGTGTATCGTTATTTGTTTGTTTCTGTTGTCGCCCATTTATGAGGGGCCTTCTCTACATTTTTGCATGTTTTCAATCTATGAAGCCACTCTTGGTAACGAGCTATGTAGCACCTACATTTATGATTTGTACTTGCAGGGAGTACAATATCTAAAACTAGAGTTTAGAACTGTTTAGATCATGCCTTGAGAATGCTCTCAAGGGGGTTATGTATAGTCTTTCTTGGACTTGGTTTTCCTTGACTTAGGCCTCAAGTAACTTGGGCCTGAAGTCACGTTTAGAGCGTTCTTAGAAAATTCTAGAAGCTTCTCGAGGCGGCGCCCTTAGAGGGACTCACCTAGGACTCTTTTGGTCCTTTTGGAGGGCGATGTGCCCTTCTGGAGGACATTGAGCCCTTAATTATGAGATTAACGGTTCACAACCCAACAAACACGAGTCTTGGGACAAGGCGAAGTAATTATCTGTGAGATTGACGGTTCACAACCCAACAAGCACGAGTCTTGAGACAAGGCGAAGTGATTATCTGTGAGATTGACAGTTCATGATTAAAGACGTGTCTGAAGCACAACACTAACACGACATTGACCCATGTGATTGCATTCAATTAATTCATTTAAGAGAAATGTTAACAAGTGTTCTTGAGACATTTTTAAAAAGCCCAAAAAATGAATTTTATCTTGTGATTTGTGTGTATTCAACACATTGAAACTTTAAAAAGCAACTTTTCATGCATTAAATTTGTAAACTATTTCCTTTTTTGAATACCTAACACAAGTGTCCTTAGGAATGTTAACGAGTGTCTCCGAGGTACTTTTTAAGACCTTTTAAATAGTAATTTGTTTTTGAAAATTCATGTAATCAATGCATCGAAAATTGAAATATTTGACTTTTTTATAGAATAATTTTTATTTTGGAATCCTTAAAGAGTGTTCCTAAGACACTCGTTAACAAAATCCTTTAAATTAATATCGGCATAAACGTTTCAGTATTGTGTCTGGTGTATGTGTTTTTGTGGTTGCCTCATAGACAATGGGTTTCCAAAGGCAAAATAAATAAATTGTCCTCCTATGCTTGTTCTGAATCGGGAGAGAAAATAAGATCAATGTTATATGGGTTTCTTTCTATCCCGAAGGTTTTTTTCCCCAACTTTCGTCCCTACCACTAGAGTAGAGGTGTTCAAAACTGAACCAATCTAATAGAAAAACCGCAAACCGAACCAATCTAAACCGAAACCGCAAAAAATCGCATTTGGTTCGGATGTATTCGGATCATTTTCTTACTCAACCGTATGGTTCGGTTTGCGGTTTTTGTTTTATCAACCGAACCAAACCAAACCAAACCGCAACATAAAACACTAATTAAACATATGTCACCTAGACCAATATTCATAAAAACTCAATGAAAACTTTTATAAAATGACATATTTTTTCTCTTGTTAAATTTCTTCTTAACTTTTTATTTCAAAAATATGTTTATGTGTTACTTGAACTTTTAGAGAATGATAAAATCTTAGTATTTGCATTTCTTACATAATAAGATTATTTTTTGCACACGTTTTTAATTTGGTTTATGTTGTTGAGAATATTGCCGGAAATTTGTTGTGTTTTAGCTATTTAACTTGATTTTAATGTTGAAAATAAAAAAATGTATTGGCTCGAATAAAAACCGCACAAACCGATCCAACCCAAACTGCATTGGTTTGGTTTGGTTCGGATTTTATTTTAGAAGTCAACCGAACCAAACCAAACCGCATGCTTTTTTATCTTGCGGTTCGGTTGACTTTTAGCCTCAAAACCGAACCAAACTGCACCCCTATACCAGAGTACTTAAAGCGAGCTATATTGGTCCCACAGCAATGGATATTAAAAACGAGTTGATTAGTACTTCATACAAAGAAAATGCACAACACTGCAAGCTCGTGTGCATGAATCTTTGCAGCAACAATCTCTAAAATCATCACTCCAAAAATATAAACGTCTCAATTTTCAGAAATCTGTTCATACATCACATATTCTGGAGACATATTATAGCCACAGTATATAAAAAACCATATTAATTTAACTGAAATGTACCTTAATTGCGAAGAACTCGAAAAATATAATAAATGAGTGAACATTCAAAACTTACTATGTTCCAACAATTCTATTTGTACTTCCTTCGTCTTGACTTGCTTTGTCAATTTGAGTCAAACCAAAATCTAAAATTTTAGGAGTCATATTTCCATCTAATAGAATATTACTAGGTTTGAAATCGCTATGTATAACTTTGAGCCGAGAAAGTTCATACAAATAAAGAATTTCCCAAGCAATTCCTCCTATCATGTTAAAGCGTTCATCCCATGTTTAACAATTTTTACCATTGAGAATCTACAAAATTGTCCATGAAATAAAATTAAGTCCATATGCAGAAAAAGCTATATATGTAATGCACGAATCTTAAGGTTGAATCTTCGTAAGAAAGTGTCTTGTGCGAGGGTGTGTGTTTGTGTAGACTCTTACAAGTCGAGTCTATGGATTTTCCATGAGTCTATGTAGACTAACGAGTATGACAACCTTGGTTATATATGTTATGTTGCACATACAAAATATATTCTCTCCAACCACTTTTTCTTTTGCCTTGGAGACTTGGTGCAAAGAGGGTAATTTTCCATCCTTACTCCAGGTTGTTTTGGCAGAACACTCAACTAGTGATTCTCCATATCTTCACCACAGAAATACGGATTACAAATTTTGGGAAAGAAAATCAACTAATTAACTACATTTAACCTTGCGCTAGTTCTATTCCAAACGATGGCCCCATAACTAACCAAAATGAAAGTTTAGTTTCCAAGGTTTCTTCTATTTGAAATAAGCACATGCAAGTGGCTTATTGATGATGACAAAACATATTAGTGATAAGAAGGGAACCCTGAGAACAAAAATTCGTCCAGTACTAGAATGGAGAATTTATGGAATCAAACGAGATTAGTTGTTCTGACTTTTCTTCCTAGACATCTTATTGGATGTTAAACACGTATTGCAAATAAATGTCAGTCATATATCTAGCTTATTCTTACAATATATACCATGTCAAGTGGCAACATTATTGCAAAAGCCATGTTTTCAAGGTTAGTTTGCACTTTGCAGTCAATTGAATATGAAAACTATTGAGAGAACCCAAGTATCTGATCAACATAATGGAGCATGCAACCAGCAGCCTAGTGATACAGTTCAGAAAAACGTGGGATAAATTTTCATTTAACCTCCTTGTTACAAACTCTGTTGGCCATTCTCAGCAGAGAAGAAAAATGGCCAGAGTTCATTCTGAAAACAGCTGTCAAGGAAATCAAGTCGTGATTATGACTCCATATAAATGGAGCATGCTGCAGTAGCTGCTGCTGCATTCTCAATTACTATGCAAGAGGCCTCTGAGCAGAAGAATGAGACCCCGGAGGCATCATTCCTTTCTAAGAATTTAGTACACAGACTTCTCTTAGGATTGAAAAATAAATTCCATGAGTAGCCAGACCTAACATAATCAAATGAGCATCCTGAAATAAAACACCAAAATGATATGAACAAGTTGATCAAATCCATGGTAAGAAATGCATAGAAGACATTGAGTGAAAGTAAAAAAGAAGCTGCTTTCCAAGAATAACAAAATATTGGAAGATAACCATACAGGCAATGTGTTTATTCGGATCATATCCTTCAAGATTTATTTGAAGGCAGATATAGGACATAATCTTATGCTCCAGGAATATTCGCATCAGAAACATTAACCTTCAGATATACACATAAGTCACAGTATTAAGAATCTACACTCCAGTGATACACACATGCTTCAGCCAAACAATTTACATAAGAATACAATGGACTTACTGTGATATTTGTCCAACCAGGATTGTTGTTCAGCCTAAGATGAATGGTGACAACTTAGGTACCCATCAATAAAAGGTGGGTAACACAACCCATGCTGAGTTGGCACCAATCAAAGTTATTTATTTGTTTTATATTATTTTTAATGTTATATAAATACATTATTTTGATTGGGCCAACTTAGCATGGGTAGTATTACCCATCTTTTATTCATGGTTAAACAAGAATTTGCCAAGATGAATATAGTACTGAAGTGCAATCGAGAAAACAGCCATGAATTCAGCTCCAGGTGTGATTAGATTCGAATCAAATGTTGCTGACTCTTATTGAGGAGAAAGCTTTTTGCCCTCCCTCTCAAATTCCTCCTGTAACCTTGATTCTTCAGCAGCCTATCACACAAGAGAAAAACAGTAAAAAAAGGTGAATTAAACTTACGCCTTTTCAAAATATTCCATCACTTTCCCGGAGCGATTAAAGTTGAACACATACCAGTAACATATGATGAACAGACAACAATTAGAAATCACAAAGGAGGATATGCAGGCATGAACTACTAGCAGTAGTCCTCGTAGTGTTGCAGATCATGGATCATAGAAAATAGTGGTTTGTTCAAATTACTCTATGCTACTCAGCTATAGCACTACCATAGCCGCTAATTGACGACACTCTATATTGTCGTATGGGCAAGCGATTATAAGGTAAAAATGGGCACATCGCACTCCACTTATAAATAATAATTATCATTATTGAGGAAAAACCAAACAATTTTATTAAAATTTTTCTGCATCATGTTTAGGTTCATTTAGATCTAAGGATGGACAAGGTGCCAATATCCTCTTAAAGAAGAAAAGAAGCTGGAAAAGGTGCTAATTACCCCTGCACCATCAATGAAAAGGAATTCAACTTTCACCATAAAAAACCAGCTTCCCCTTCAAACGCTCTCCGGCAGCACCAGTTAGTTTTTGTCGTTTTGACCCAACCAGATCACCAAGATTGATTCTATCGTTTTAAATCTGCTAACACCGTCTGCAAACATAAATTTACTTTAAAACCCCTTCCTGATATATATGCCAAAAACAATAACTGAATACATCAATTTAAAGCTCAACTATAAGCAGATTAATATCTCCCAAATATAATTTCTTAAGGAAACAGTTACCGGGAAAAACAAAAATTCGTAATGGATAGATTTTCTTAACATAACTCTATAAAATGATATCAGGAGTTCACTGATGCTACGAAAATTAAATAAATTGACATAATCTGCATGTCAAAAGGGAAGAATGCATCACCTTGCATCCAGACTCGACAACACAAGTAAAAACAGTATGTGAGCAGGAACTTTCAGAATTATACTGGTTGCACCTATTCTCCTGTTTGATAATAAAATCCCTGCACAATTAAGGGTGGATTGTAGTAAAACAAGTAAAGGAGTGAATGACATGCGCACAGTGACAATCTAATTTTAAAATCATTTGGATTATAATTTGGTCTATGTTGGGTTTTTGTAGATTGGCTACATTTTGCAAAAACATCTACTAGCCAGATGCTGAGACAAATGCGGTAGCATATGGAACAGCATTTTGTGACTTGTGATTTTCGCGCCAGCTAGCGCTTTATATTTGTGTACGCAATCTTCCAAAGATTTGCTTGAAGATTTATTTTCCTCTAGCTTGCTGATCAACGCGTGTATCTGTTTGAAGATTTGCTTGAAGTTCTATTTGCCTTGCTATTTGTTCCACAAGATATCATTTTATATTTGGAAGCTTTTTATTATTTCTAGAAGATTGTTTCAGCTGGACCGGTCAATGTCCATGCTCTTTTTCGAAGCCCAGACCCGTGCTATCTCAGTACTATATATTGGTGAAGGCAAACCCTAGTTGGGTAACTAAAAACCGTGTGTGTTAGTAAAGCGTGTGTTTAAGGTTTTTAGGGTTTTGTTTGTTAATTGTGAGCCTTGCTTGTATCACCCTGATTCAAGCTAAGGACTGAGTTTGTTTTGAGTTGTAATTTGTAAGCTACTCCTAAGCTTTTAAGTACGGAGTGAGTATGTGTTATTAGCGTGTGTTTCTCTTGGTTGTGTTTTGTGTTTTGTGTGCTTGATAACAACACTGTCTGTGTTGCTGGTAGGAATTGAGACGGGGTCTCATATCTAGGAGTTCCTAGATAGAGTTGCCACTGGTAGGGTCTAGGTGCAAAGTCAAGTAGTGTGTCTGCGTTGGTCTTTTCACTAGAACTATAATAGTGGAATCATTCCTGGATTGGTATCCCCCAGAGTAGGAGAGTTGCTCCGAACTGGGTTAACAAACTCACTGTGTACTTTTTATTTCCGCTGTGTTCCTTTTAATTTGTGCTTTGTTACGCTGCGCTATTTTAATTGTAGTTCTGAGTAGACACGCGCTCGGACAGTTGTGCCAACATTGTGCACAGCATATTTCAGTCAGGTTGCCAGGAATTTCAATTGGCATCAGAGCAGGCACCCTGTTCTGTGTGGGTGAGCTCCAGGGAAAGAAGTTTCTGGCTCAATGGATAAAGAAGGAGGACTGGTGAACAGACCACCCTTGTTGGATGGGTCGAACTATGACATTTGGAAATCACGTATGACAGCATTCTTGAAATCTCTAGACAGCAGAGCTTGGAAGGCTGTGATCAAGGCATGGGTCCCTCCTAAAATAAAAGATGCGAATAATGTTGATACTGATGAGTTGAAACCAGAAGAGGAGTGGTCTACAGCAGAAGACACTGCAGCTATTGGAAACTCTAAAGCCCTGAATGCCTTGTTTAATGGTGTAGACAAGAACATGTTCAGGTTGATTAAACAATGTACTATTGCTAAGGAAGCTTGGGATATCCTAAGAACAGCTCATGAAGGTACTCAAAAGGTCAAGAAGTCAAGGCTACAACTGCTAACAACACAGTTTGAGAATTTGAGAATGAAGGAAGGAGAGAGTGTTCATGACTTTCACATGAATGTGCTAGAATATGCTAATACATTTGAATCCTTGGGGGAAAAGATATCCGATGAAAAACTGGTAAGCAAAATTCTCAGGTCCCTGCCTAAGAAATTTGATATGAAAGTATGTGCTATTGAGGAGGCCCAAGATATTGGAAATATGAAAGTTGATGAGTTGATTGGATCTCTTCAAACTTTTGAATTAAAGGTTAATGAAAGATCTGAAAAGAAAGACAAGAACATTGCTTTCATCTCCAACACTGATGAAGATGATGTGGAGAGTAATTTAGATACTGATGAGAGCATCTCTGAAGATATTGTGTTGTTGGGCAAACAATTTAATAAAGTTGTGAAGAGGATGGACAGACGCCCTAGGACAAATGCTCCGGACAACAGTCGCAGCATCTTTAAAAATGTCAACAATCAGAGGAAACCTAGAACTGATGACAAAATCAATCAAAGCAAAGGGGTGCAATGCCATGAATGCGAAGGTTTTGGTCACATCAGAACTGAGTGTGCAACGTATCTGAAGAAACAAAAGAAGGTGATGACTGTGTCTTGGACGGATGAGGATGAATCAGAAGAAGAATCTGAAACTGCAAAACATGTGAATGCCTTGACTGGAGTATGCACATCTGACAATGATTCTAGCGATGAAGAGGTAACATATGATGAATTGGCTGATTCCTACAAGAAGCTATATCTCAAAAGTGAGGAAGTTTGTAGAACTGTAGAAAAACAAAAGAGGACCATTGTTCTCTTGCAAGCTGAGAAAGACAAACTTCTGAAAATAAACTCAGATCTCAATGATGAGGTTATCTTACTTTCTTCCAAGATTGACAATATGAACAAGCAACTGCGGATGATGAACAAAGGTACTGATGCTTTAGACGAAATTCTGGAAATAGGACAGAAACCTGGAGATTCTAAAGGTATTGGGTTTGACTACAGTTCCATGCCTCAGCAGAAACAATTACCAGTGAGACAGTTTGTGCCACCTGTTAATACTCATGATCATACTATGTCAAGACAGATGCCCCAGCATCAGGTGAGACAACAGGCATCAGGATATAGGCCCAGATCAAAAGGAAGGAATTATGCTTGGGTATGTCACCACTGTGGAAGAAAAGGGCATATCAGACCTTTCTGTTTCAAATTATATGGTTACCCAGACAGGACCTATTCACCAAGACATGATCCCACAGTAAAGATCACCAAGAAGCAGTGGAAGCAGAAAAATGATAATTTCACAAGCAACACTATGGATCCTAGAAAAATAGAACCAGAAGCTGATGAGATCGCTCAAATTGCTCATACATCTCTGAGAGTGTCATCCAGAAATGATTGGTACTTTGACAGTGGATGTTCCAGACATATGACTGGTGATAAAAATTACTTGACTGATGTTAAGCCTTATGCTACAAGTTTTGTGACTTTTGGGGATGGAGCCAAAGGAGAAATAAAGGGTGTAGGAAATCTTGTGGAAGAGGGTCTACCCAAACTTGATAAGGTGCTTCTTGTGAAAGGATTAACTGCCAACTTAATTAGTATTAGTCAACTGTGCGATCAAGGAATGAAGGTCAACTTTACTAAGAGTGAATGCTTAGTTGCTAACAGTGAAGGGGACATCCTGATGAAAGGTGTTAGATCAAAGAACAATTGCTACTTGTGGGTCTCTCAAGATAAAGCAAAGTTATCTACTTGTCTGATAACCAAAGAAGATGAGGTTAAGCTATGGCACCAAAAGCTTGGACATCTGAATCTCAGAAGCATGAAGAAAGCTAGTGCTGAAGGAGCCATCAGAGGTTTACCAAAACTCCAAATTCAGGAAGGAAGTATATGTGGAGAATGCCAGATAGGAAAACAGACCAAGATGCCTCACCAGAAGCTGCAACATCTGTCCACATCCAGAGTTCTTGAGCTATTGCACATGGACTTAATGGGACCTATGCAAGTCGAAAGCTTAGGTGGTAAGAAGTATGCATTTGTTGTTGTTGATGATTTTTCTAGATATACTTGGATAAATTTCATTAAGGAGAAATCAGACACTTTTGAAAAATTCAAGGATCTTTGCTTACATCTCTGAGAGTGTCATCCAGAAATGATTGGTACTTTGACAGTGGATGTTCCAGACATATGACTGGTGATAAAAATTACTTGACTGATGTTAAGCCTTATGCTACAAGTTTTGTGACTTTTGGGGATGGAGCCAAAGGAGAAATAAAGGGTGTAGGAAATCTTGTGGAAGAGGGTCTACCCAAACTTGATAAGGTGCTTCTTGTGAAAGGATTAACTGCCAACTTAATTAGTATTATTCAACTGTGCGATCAAGGAATGAAGGTCAACTTTACTAAGAGTGAATGCTTAGTTGCTAACAGTGAAGGGGACATCCTGATGAAAGGTGTTAGATCAAAGGACAATTGCTACTTGTGGGTCTCTCAAGATAAAGCAAAGTTATCTACTTGTCTGATAACCAAAGAAGATGAGGTTAAGCTATGGCACCAAAAGCTTGGACATCTGAATCTCAGAAGCATGAAGAAAGCTAGTGCTGAAGGAGCCATCAGAGGTTTACCAAAACTCCAAATTCAGGAAGGAAGTATATGTGGAGAATGCCAGATAGGAAAACAGACCAAGATGCCTCACCAGAAGCTGCAACATCTGTCCACATCCAGAGTTCTTGAGCTATTGCACATGGACTTAATGGGACCTATGCAAGTCGAAAGCTTAGGTGGTAAGAAGTATGCATTTGTTGTTGTTGATGATTTTTCTAGATATACTTGGATAAATTTCATTAAGGAGAAATCAGACACTTTTGAAAAATTCAAGGATCTTTGCTTACAACTTCAGAGAGAAAAGGATTGTGGAATAGTTAGAATCAGAAGTGACCATGGGAAGGAGTTTGAGAATGGTAAGTTCTCTGATTTCTGTATTTCTGAAGGAATATTTCATGAGTTCTCTGCACCCATTACTCCTCAACAAAATGGGATAGTTGAGAGAAAGAACAGGACTTTGCAAGAATCTGCTAGGGTTATGCTACATGCAAAGAAGCTGCCATTTTTCTTTTGGGCTGAAGCCATGAACACAGCCTGCTATATTCATAATAGAGTGACTTTGAGAAAAGGTACATCTACAACCTTGTACGAGCTATGGAAGGACAGGAAGCCAACAGTGAAGCATTTTCATGTGTTTGGTAGTAAGTGTTATATTCTAGCTGACAGGGAACCAAGAAGAAAGATGGATGCTAAAAGTGAAGAGGGAATCTTTCTAGGCTATTCTACAAACAACAGAGCCTATAGAGTATACAACTCCAGAACCAAGACAGTGATGGAATCCATAAATGTTATTGTAGATGATGAAGGAAATAATGTGATGCCAGATGATGCTACGTTTGACGCAGCATCTGACCTACAGGAAGCGAAGAAAGTGGATGAAGCAAGTGATAAGCAAGATTCTGAAGTAACTGTGCCAGAGAAGACTGCTCCCAACAAAGGACCATCTATCAGAGTTCAGAAAAATCATCCCATAGATCAAGTCATTGGCGATCCTAACCAAGGGATCACAACTAGAAGGAATTATGATGAGGTATCAAATTCTTGCTTTATATCTAAACTTGAACCAAAGAATGTTAAGGAAGCTCTAACTGATGAGTTCTGGATAAATGCTAAGCAAGAAGAATTAACTCAGTTCAAGAGAAGTAACGTGTGGGACCTAGTTCCTAGACCAGATAATGTGAATGTTATAGGTACCAAGTGGGTTTATAAAAACAAGTCTGATGAAAATGGTACTATCACTAGAAACAAAGCCAGACTGGTTGCACAAGGATATTCTCAAATTGAAGGTGTAGACTTTGATGAGACTTTTGCTCCTGTAGCTAGGTTGGAATCTATTAGATTGTTACTTGGGATTGCATGCATACTAAAATTCAAGTTGTATCAGATGGATGTCAAGAGTGCCTTTCTCAATGGGTACTTAAATGAAGAGGTTTATGTGGAACAGCCTAAAGGCTTCATTGATCCTAGTTTTCCAAACCATGTGTACAAATTGAAGAAAGCTCTATATGGCCTGAAGCAAGCTCCTAGAGCTTGGTATGAGAGACTTGCTGAGTTTCTAATCAACCATGGCTATAGGAAGGGAGGAAATGACAAGACCCTGTTTGTGAAAGATGAAAATGGACAGCTGATGATTGCTCAAATATATGTAGATGACATAGTCTTTGGAGGAATGTCTGACCAGATGATAGAGCATTTTGTTCAGCAAATGCAATCTGAATTTGAGATGAGTCTTGTAGGTGAGCTAAAGTTCTTTCTTGGTCTTCAAGTGAAACAAATGGAAGATACTATATTTATCTCTCAAAGTAAGTATGCTAAAAATATAGTCAAGAAATTTGGGATGGAAAATGCTGCTCATAAAAGAACTCCTGCTCCCACACATGTAAAATTATCAAAGGATGAGAAAGGTGTGGATGTTGACCAAAGCATGTATAGGAGTATGATAGGAAGTCTTCTATATCTTACAGCAAGTAGGCCAGATATCACATTTGCAGTTGGAGTGTGTGCCAGGTACCAAGCTGAACCAAAAATAAGTCATCTGACTCAGGTAAAGAGAATTCTGAAGTATGTGAATGGTACTAGTGATTATGGTATGTTGTATTCTCATGGGGAAAGCACTGTGTTGTTTGGATATTGTGATGCTGACTGGGCTGGAAGTGCAGATGATAGAAAGAGTACCTCTGGTGGATGTTTCTTCCTAGGCAACAACCTTATATCCTGGTTCAGTAAGAAGCAAAATTGCATTTCTTTGTCTACAGCTGAAGCTGAGTACATAGCAACTGGTAGTAGTTGTTCTCAATTGTTGTGGATGAGACAGATGCTGAGTGAGTACAATGTCAAGACAGATGCTATGACATTATATTGTGACAATCTGAGTGCAATTAATATCTCCAAAAATCCTATTCAACATAGCAGGACCAAACACATTGACATTAGACATCATTTTATAAGGGATCTTGTTGAAGACAAAATTGTTACACTTGAACATGTTTCAACTGAAGAGCAATTAGCAGATTTTTTTACCAAAGCCCTTGATGCTAATCAATTTGAAAAATTAAGACGGAAGTTAGGGATATGCTTAGTTGAAGATTTGTAGCAATTAATGTGCAAGGGGCGTGCAACTATTATTTTTTCCCTCCTCAACCGCTTATTGCACGTCACTCAAGGAGGTTATTGCAAACTTGCCTTTTTCAAAACTCTTGCACGCGATCATCATTATCTTTGTCTTAACTTCTCTCAACCTCTCATCTCCTCTCTTACCGCGCTCAACATCATTCAAAAATCGTCCACTTCTCATACCTTCACATTCGAAATCATCGCAATGGCTGATTCTTCTTCTCACCAAACTACACATGATCAAGCTGCTGAAGCCGTCATCACTGATGCGCAACCCCTCACCACTATCCTCAGCGCTCCTACGAAGAAGCGTCGAACTAGGGCATCTGCATCACGAAGGAAGACACCTGCCAAATCTAGCAAAGCTGCCTCCTCCACCGCTGTGAACACCAGGTCAAAATCAAAAGGTAAATCTTCTATCACTCCTGCTGCTCAAAGAGTAGGTCTTAGCATGGATGATCTGTACCTTAAGGACAATCCGTTTATATCTACTGTTGTTGAACCACATGCTGAACCTTCTGTCACTGAATCTGAGAATGTCGCTGTTGAGAGTACTGTAGCCATGCCCGAAACCCTAGGTTCTGTTAATCCTAAGGTAGATGAAAAATTAGCTGGTGATTCTTCGAATTCTCCTATCGAGAAAGATGTTACTACTGGTTCTGGTGCAAAGAATGATGTTGATACAGGCGTTTCTGAGACACCTGCTGATTCCCCTGCCACAACAAAGGATGCTGTGACAGATGCTCAAGCATCTTTGTCACAAGCTCATGAGGAGCCTGATGTGGTGGTTCCTAATTTGTCTGGTTCTGTGAGTGCCCCTGAGAGTGAGTCCTCAGAGTCTGAAGATGAAGGGACTGAGACTCAGGATGCTGTAGATAATCCTGAAACTGTTAGTTTAGATCATGCTGACACTATTGTTGTTGAGGAAACTGTGCCTGAAGAAAGACCTCAGGAAGAGACTGGTACTATTGGTGTTGCTCGCAGGACTAGGAGCAAATCTGAAAAATCTGCTACTGTTGTTAGTGAAGGAGAAAAGGATAGGAAGAAGAAAACTGTAAAGGCTGGGAAGAGGCCTGTGTATGGTCCCCCCAAGGCTGGAAGCAAGAAGGTGGCTCAAAGTGGTCACAAGAAGAAGAGCCTCAAAAGAAAAGACCCTCCCTCTAGTGACTCTGAGTTTGAGGTTGCTGAGCATGAAGCTGCCACATCTGGTGGGGCTTCCAGAAAAACAATGAAGGGTATGAAGATACCTCTAACCATCCCTCCTGCCCCTCTTGATAATGTTTCCTTTCATTTGGAAAATGGTTCCTCTAGGTGGAAGTTCATATACCACAGAAGACTGGGTCTTGAAAGAAATCTTAAAGAAGATGTGTTCAAGTGTCAAAAGCTGGTTGATTTGTTGGAGTTTGCTGGTCTGATGAAGACTGTGAGAAATTTGGGTCCATGCTATGATAAGCTGGTCATGGAGTTTTTGGTAAATGTTTCTGATGAGTGTGATGACACAAGAAACCCTGAGTATAGGAAGGTTTTTGTTCGTGGTAAGTGTGTGAATTTTTCTCCTATGGTGGTCAATGCATACCTTGAGAGGCCTACTGAGGAGACCCCTGAGCTTGAGGTCACTGAGGACACTATTTGCAAGACAATCACTGATAACAAGATTAGACATTGGCCAAAGCATTTGTCTTCTGCTCAACTGTCTCCCATGTATGCTGTTTTGAATAGGATCTGTGCTCAAAATTGGACTCCAACCACTCACTCAAATTCTGTTGCATCTGGGTTGGCCAAGTTCATTTATGCTGTGGGGACCAAGTCTCCCTTTGATTATGGAGCCTACATCTTTTATCAAGTTTTGGAACATGCCAAGTCGTTTGCTATTAAGTTTCCAATTGCTTTTCCTACCCTCCTGTGTGGAATTATTCCTCAGCAACACCCTGATATTTTGATCAGTAGTGATGAGCCCTGCAAGAGGCCTAGTCCTATGGCTTTGGATTGCAGTCTGCTGTCTGAGACACTTGATGCTGATGTAGCTGGTACTTCTGTCCGGACATCTGGTGTGCTCTCCAGAAAGCAAATGATTGCTGATCTTACTGAGACAAGTGTGGCTCTAGGAGCTAGGAAGGTGAAGATTGACAGGATCATTGCCGCTTTGAAGGCTGAAGCTGTTGCTGAGGGTGAGCAGGATGAGGAAGAAGGAGGAGATAAGGCTGTTGCTTCTGCTGGTGACTCTGAAGATTCCTCTGCTGATTCTGCGGATTTCTGATTATCTTGTTTTAGTTCTGACCCCTTTTGATGTATTTTTTTGGTGACTGGGCTATGCCCTGAATTCTTATGCACCTTGTGTGCTTCTGGTCTGTAATATGCACTCTCTGTGGTTTCTATGCACTCTTTATGGTTCTATGCAATTTCTATGAGTTTGCCCTATCTGTTGGTTGTCAGAATTTTTGGCTAAAAAGGGGGAGTAGAATTTGATGATGAATTTGATTTATTATCTGTTGCTTGTGTGCATGATTTGAAGATTTGAAGCTTATATTATGTATGGTTACATGTGTTGAGGGGGAGTTCTGGTACATGCATGTTTTGAGGGGGAGCTATCTTAAGTTTTTCTTGGTGTGTGGACATTATGATTTTTTTTGGTGTGTGGAAATTTATTTTTTCCCTTCTCTATGTGATTCCACTATTTGAGAGTTTATTTCTCTCTGGTTGTTCCTATGAGGCTAGATGTTTGTGTTATCTGGTGCATGCCTCTGATTCTACTTGCAAGCCATCTTTGACTATTTCTCTCTTGGAAGTAATCTCATAATATGCTACGATATTTTCTTTCCTTGCTGTGTGCCTATGTTGACGTGAAGGAAATGTTTTTCTGTGTATCTCCCAAAGAACTGGCTCTAGAGTGTTTTAGCCAAAATTTTGCCAAAGGGGGAGATTGTTGGGTTTTTGTAGATTGGCTACATTTTGCAAAAACATCTACTAGCCAGATGCTGAGACAAATGCGGTAGCATATGGAACAGCATTTTGTGACTTGTGATTTTCGCGCCAGCTAGCGCTTTATATTTGTGTACGCAATCTTCCAAAGATTTGCTTGAAGATTTATTTTCCTCTAGCTTGCTGATCAAGGCGCGTGTATCTGTTTGAAGATTTGCTTGAAGTTCTATTTGCCTTGCTATTTGTTCCACAAGATATCATTTTATATTTGGAAGCTTTTTATTATTTCTAGAAGATTGTTTCAGCTGGACCGGTCAATGTCCATGCTCTTTTTCGAAGCCCAGACCCGTGCTATCTCAGTACTATATATTGGTGAAGGCAAACCCTAGTTGGGTAACTAAAAACCGTGTGTGTTAGTAAAGCGTGTGTTTAAGGTTTTTAGGGTTTTGTTTGTTAATTGTGAGCCTTGCTTGTATCACCCTGATTCAAGCTAAGGACTGAGTTTGTTTTGAGTTGTAATTTGTAAGCTACTCCTAAGCTTTTAAGTACGGAGTGAGTATGTGTTATTAGCGTGTGTTTCTCTTGGTTGTGTTTTGTGTTTTGTGTGCTTGATAACAACACTGTCTGTGTTGCTGGTAGGAATTGAGACGGGGTCTCATATCTAGGAGTTCCTAGATAGAGTTGCCACTGGTAGGGTCTAGGTGCAAAGTCAAGTAGTGTGTCTGCGTTGGTCTTTTCACTAGAACTATAATAGTGGAATCATTCCTGGATTGGTATCCCCCAGAGTAGGAGAGTTGCTCCGAACTGGGTTAACAAACTCACTGTGTACTTTTTATTTCCGCTGTGTTCCTTTTAATTTGTGCTTTGTTACGCTGCGCTATTTTAATTGTAGTTCTGAGTAGACACGCGCTCGGACAGTTGTGCCAACATTGTGCACAGCATATTTCAGTCAGGTTGCCAGGAATTTCAGTCTACATAACACAACCATACAATTTTTTGGTCTACATAACACCTGCACAATTTGGATTTCGAACAAGCATCAGAACAGAAGGCCAAGACTAGTTCGGCAGACAGTGCTCAAAGCTATGTCATAAAGATAGTGATGATATTTGTATTAAATTAATACAATGCCTGGGAAGTCATGTGATATATGATGAATCACACCTTCAGTAAAAGCTGACTAACATCCTTGGTCACATCCTTCGTCGTAGACACCTGCCCTCTGTAAGATTTTCAACATAAACACCTGACAGGGTTTAGAAGGTCAGGAATACTGAAAGAAATATAGTCAATCAACCAACCTCAAGAAAAAGGGCAATGGCATTGATAATTGAGCTATTGATCATAATGCTCAATTCATGTACAAATCATTACAATGAAAAGAAAAATTGAAATCTAACGCAGAAACACCAGTCATTCAACATCTAAACCTAGGAAACTATTCAATTTATCTTGACATCAATCACACCTTCGTAGTTCCTTTCCCGAGTTTCATCTTTCCTTCAGCTTAGGCACAACGATCTTAAGAACACTTTCCTTCGTCCTAGCCTTTATCTGCAAGGTTTGCAAAGGACTTGGGTAGCAAGCAACTTATTAATCACCCCGTGTCAAATTATATGTCGTTTTGGAAAAAGATTTGTCCCAAATTATAATGAATCATTAATCATTAATGTTACTTTTTCTATTGTATGCTTAACTATTTATCTTTCTCATACCATATATTAACGACAATTTTGTAAAACAACTTATAATATATGTTTCTCATACAAAATTAATTGAATTTTTTAATACGTTTAAAACGACCAAAACGTCATATAATTTAGGACGGATGGAGTACGTAATTAAAAAGGTGCCAATAGGAGTATAAGAGAAATTATAAAAAAAATATTTTAATACTAAAATTAAATAAAGGATAAAGTCTTGCTCATATTTATCTATCTAACAATATAAATATAAATATAAAAGGATACACCCTTCAATCCATATAGTTGAAGTGTTTTTTTTTTTTTTGTTGAAAGAGCAATAGTTGAAGTGTTGAACACTATAAAAAAAAAAAACGTTATTGGAAGTTAGTTAATATGATGAACATTATCATTAATTATTGATGTCTTTTTTAATTTGTTTTAATGTTAGTTTATGTTTATTTATTCCAATTCCATGTCACATTTTAAGAAACACTTAGGCAAAATTACATAAATAGTTCATCAACTTAATTTTAAGTACGTTTTTGTCCTTTATCTTTTTTTATTTATTTTAATCCTTTTATCTTTTTAAATAGTTTAAAGGTTAGTCTTCCGTTACACTTCTGCTAAAAAAACACAATTTATATTATTCTTTTATTTTTCTATTTTCTCTTCACAATTGCCCTTTAACCCTTTAATCTTTCACAAATTAGAAACACATTCTGGAAAACCCAGAAACGTGAAAACCAGATAAGGGAAAAAGCAAAAGAACACGAAACACAGAAGAAGAAAGGAAAAAGCAGAAGAAGAGGTAAACACATAAGGGGGAAAACGATCATGAGGAAGAGGAAAACGCGATTCTGAAGAAGAGGGAAACACGATCCAGAAGATGAAAATGAAACACGATTCTGTTTTGATACAAGATGACTGATAGTGGTTCTGATATGATTCAATTATGAGTTATTATTGAATAATTTTCTATTGCTGAATAATATGCTTATGTACTAAACAACTAAATTAAGTTTGTTATGTTTTGACATGTCTTGACTGAACTAGCTTTGCGGATGACAATATTTATGGGGTGTCTAACCTCAATCACATAGGAGAAAGGTTAATAGTAAGTCCGAAAAATAAAGAATGTACTTGTAGGAAGTGGATGCTGACTGGAATACCATGCTGCCAAACTGCACAAGCTTTACCTGCTGCAAACAATACTCAAACTGCTAGTACTCAACCTGCCGCATCTCATAAAAAACCAAGAGGAACTGGAACCAAGAAAAGTAACTGGAACTACAAGTACTCAACCTGCTGCAGTCCCTGCTACATCAAATGTTGGACCAACTGCAAATACTCAGCCTACTGCAAGCTCAATATTTTCAACCACAAATAATAGTGGTTGACCAAAGATGAAAATTTGGAGGCCATGAAACTGACTGTCCTACTCTGTCATATTTCGCTTATTTTGGAACATTAAGACTATTGTTCTTAAATCATGTATTGGCTAAGTTTCATAATTAGGTTGTTACATGTCATGGCTATGTTCCATATTTTGGTTAACTTATGTAATGGCCAAGTTCCATAATTAGATTGTCCTGTCATGGCTATGTTCCATATTTTGGTTGACTTATGTAATGGCTAAGTTCCATATTATGGTTTATAATCTAGTTTTATGTAATGACTTTTCTGGCATATTATGTAACGAAAGAACTCAATATTATGACATATCTTTGAATGAAGTTCTATTATATAATTGAAGAACTCCATATCAAAAAACCTGTTGAATTGGTTGTATGTTGAAACCAATTGAAACAAACTAACCTGTTCAATTGTGACTTTTGTTCAATTGTGATATGTTCAAATGGTCAATACAGAAGTACATTAATAGTTCAAGACAATATAGAAATACTTTGATTACATTATTTAGAAATACATTAATGGTTCAAGATAAACATACATCAATTAGACACAAAATACTATCTTATACAATAATGGTTCAAGATAGAAGTACATCAATTAAACCACAAAACACCGTCTTAAAACACAAATTATGACATAAATTATGCATCTTCAACATATCATTGCTAAAAGTCCTTGTTCCAATTCCTTTTGGAGGCACTAAATGCAAGGTTGTTGTGTCTGTTGATGTGTAATTGCACTCACAATCAATTACAGAGGCCTACACAATGAATAAACACAAAAATCCATAAAACAAAAAAAATTGATCTAAGCAATATGCAAACTGAGATGAAAGAGGATACAACACATAAAACCCATAACACATATGCAAAGGTATCATAAAATTCCTACAACCCCTATAGGGACCCATTTTTGTAACTGTTCAAACAATAGGTTTTAACCCACATAAACATTGACGTGGCTGGCGATTTCCACTGGAGGCGAAGGAACAAGAAAAGGATTGGGTGTGTGAGCCTCCTATGAGTGATGAAGCCATTGATTGCAATTTTTGAGTTTGATTTTGATAGAATTCAATTTAGTATTATAACGGAATTAGTAAAAACGGTAAAATTATGATGAAAATGGAAGATCTTATCTATGAATAATTCAGTTAGAGTTCAAATGGGATCTAAGTCTAACTGTTGATTACAATGGATGAACAATGAAAATTGCAAGTGCAGAAAAATAAAGATAGCCTAGGTCATTCGAGACACCTAGAATCTCCTAGTGCAGTGAGACTACGTACTAAATTCCTGTTTTTTTTTTCATACTGAACTTTCGTTCTCTAAATTTCCATCAGATCCACAACCTCTCTCCTATGCCACCTGTCCACTAATCACGCGCCACCCCCATTAAATCAGTTATGAGATTTAGATTCTCTACATTATTGTTTGTATCCTCTGCATTATTGTTTTGATTCTCTACATTACTGTTTTGACTTTCTACATTATTGTTCCCCTGTTTCCTTTTATAGACTCTCTCAGAACTATCAATTCCTCCCCTTTCAAATATCTCCTTGTCCTCAAGGAGGAATCCTGGAAACTCTTTCCTGAACTTCTTCATGAGTTCCCATGAATTCTCAAACTCTGGTAGGCCTTCCCATTTGACTAGTACTTCAACCTCTCCCTGTGCATTCCATCTCTAGTCTAAAACCTTCTCAGGACCAGGTTCTAGGTGCCAGTCTTCATTCATAGAAGCTGGTAGTGGTTGGAGCTCAATTTTAGGGGTAATAGCTTTCTTCAATAATGATGCATGAAACACTGGATGGACCCTAGTGTCTTCAGGTAGTTTCAATTTATAGGCTACAACACCTATCCTCTGAAGCACTTCATAAGGCCCATAGTATCTAGGGCTAAGCTTTTGATTAAATCTCTTAGCTAATTTTTTTAGCTTATAAGGAGCTATTTTCAAATAAACCATCTCCCCCACCTCAAACTCTACTTCTCTTCTGTGTTTGTTTGCCTGAGCCCTCATTCTATCATGTGCTTTGAGTAATTGCTCTTGCATTTCTCTTAGCATCACATTTCTTTCTGCTGTCAACCTGTTCACCTCTTGCACTGCTGAGAAGCTTGCATCACCTCTAATTAACACGGAAGGTTTTCTTCTATATAACACTTCAAAAGGGGTACTTTGTAATGATGCATGAAAATTGGTATTGTACCAATATTCTGCCCATGCCAACCACTTAGGCCACTGCTTTGGTTGCTTTCCTGTCACACACCTTAAATATGTCTCTAAACATCTATTCACAACTTCAGTCTATCCATCAGACTGAGGGTGATACGCACTACTGTACTTCAGCTTTGTACCTGCCTGCTTGAATAACTCTGACCAAAAGGTACTTAAAAAGACCATGTCCCTGTCTGATACTATTGAACTGGGAAATCCGTGCAATCTGGCAATCTCTCTGACAAAGAGGTCAACAATATCCTTAGCTGTATAAGGATGACTGACAGGTAAAAAATGAGCATACTTGGATAATCTATCAACCACCACCATAATAGTGTCAATACCTTGAGCCTTGGGTAATCCTCCTATGAAATCCATGGAGATATCTGTCCAAATTTGAGTAGGCACGGGTAAAGGTTGAATCAAACCTCCAGGGCTGAGAGTTTGATATATATTTCGTTGACATACTTCACACGCTTCCACATAATTCTTGATACTTTTTCTCATACCTTCCCAATACACCACACTAGATATTTTTTGTAGGTTCTAAGGTAACCAGAAAGGCCCCCACTGGCTGTATCATGAATTACTCATAGGATCAGCAATTAAAGCTTGTATTATGCTCTTCAGTTTCTCATCCCCATTCACCTCTTCATCTAACCATTCCCATGCTTCACACTGCACCATTGTGATAGTAGTATATAGCATCTACCTTGGCAGTGCATCAGCTGCACTATTTTCCTTCCCAGGTTTATACTTAACTTCAAAATCATATCCCATCAATTTTGCTAACCACTTCTGTTGATCTCCTCCCAACACTTTCTGCTCAATCAAAAATTTCAAGCTTTTCTGGTCAGTGTGTACTTGAAAATGCGTACCTAACAAGTAAGGTCTCCATTTTTGTATGGCCGTCACAATCGCCATTAATTTCCTTTCATATACTGACTTCCCTTGAGCTCTTTCTAACAAGGTTTGACTCATGTAAGCCACTGGCCTTCCTTCCTGCATCAGTACAGCTCCTACACCTTTTCCTGAAGCATCAGTCTCTACTACAAATTCCTTGTTGAAATCAGGCATGATAAGAACAGGTATAGTTGTCATAGCACTTTTCAGTGCTTCAAATGCTTGTTGAGCTTCTGCACCCCATTTAAAACTGTCCTTTTTTAACAACTGAGTCAAAGGCCATGCTATTTTGCTATAATTCTTAACAAACTTCCTGTAATACCCACTCAATCCTAAAAAAACCCCTTAAACTCTTTAGGTCCTTAGGATAAGGCCATTTAAACATATCCTCTATTTTCTTTGGATCAGCACATACTCCTTTCCTTGAGATGATGTCGCCCAAATACTCAATTTCAACTTGGCCAAAGGAACATTTCTTCTGGTTAGCAAACAATTTATGACTTCTCAAAACTTGTAATATCTCCTTCAAATGCTTCGCATGATCTTCCTTACTTGTATTGTATATCAAGATATCATCAAAAAAATACCAATGCACATTTTCTCAAGTATGGCCTCAACACTTCATTCATCAAGGCTGGAAAGGTTGAAGGTGCATTAGTTAAGCCAAAAGGCATGACCAAGTATTCATAGTGGCCTTCATGAGTTCTAAAAGCAGTTTTTGCTATGTCATTGTCTTTCATTCTTATCTGGTGATATCCATACTTCAAATCCAACTTAGAGAAAATAACAGCACCACTAAGTTCGTCTAACAATTCATCTATGACTGGTATAGGGAATTTGTTAGGGACAGTTACCTTGCTCAAAGCCTTGTAATCAGTGCAAAATCTCCATCCACCATCTTTCTTTTTCACTAGCAAAACTGGACTAGAGAAAGGACTCGTACTATGTCTCATAATGCCCGCTTGCAGCATTTCCTTTACAATCTTTTCTAACTCATTCTTTTGATAATAAAGGTACATGTAGGGTCTTAAATTTGGAATGTTGGCATCTGGTTTTAGCACTATAGCATGATCATGATCCCTTTGAGGTGGCAGGCCCTTGGGCATATTAAATACATCAGCAAATTCTTCCACAATACCTTTCCATTCTTCTGAATTCAGTCCTTCTCCCTTATCCTCCTGCAATGTTTGAACATAATAACCAACACCTTCTAGTGCTATTGCCTTCAACATAGCTTTCCAGGTAGCTTGATTGGTACTTAGAGCTGGGTCACCTTTAATGCAATATTTCATTCCATTTGTCTCCCATTGCAAGCATAATTTTCCAAAATTGGCTTCTATGTTGCCAAAACTAGCTAACCAATCCATTCCTAGCACCATTTCTGTACCCCCTAAATCCATTAGAAAAAAATGTTGATGAAATTGCACCCCTTGAATTTGAAATTCCAAGTTCTCGCACACACCTTGATTCTTCACTTTCTCACCATTCCCCACTTCAATGATATAAGTAGGTGTATCTACTAACTTTAGTTCCAGCTCTTCTACTAATCTTGAAGCTATAAAATTGCTTGTAGCTCCAGAATCAATTAAGGTAAGCACCCTTCTGTCTCCTATTTCCACCCAAACTCTGAAGGATTTATTAGAAGTAAATCCTTCCTTGCTGAAATTCCTGGCAACCTGACTGAAATATGATGTGCACAATGTTGGCACAACTGTCCGAGTGTGTGTCTACTCAGAACTACAATTAAAATAGCGCAGCGTAACAAAGCACAAATTAAAAGGAACACAGCGGAAATATAAAGTACACAATGAGTTTGTTAACCCAGTTCGGAGCAACTCTCCTACTCTGGGGGATACCAATCCAGGAATGATTCCACTATTATAGTTCTAGTGAAAAGACCAACGCAGACACACTACTTGACTTTGCACCTAGACCCTACCAGTGGCAACTCTATCTAGGAACTCCTAGATATGAGACCCCGTCTCAATTCCTACCAGCAACACAGACAGCGTTGTTATCAAACACACAAACCATAAAACACAACCAAGAGAAACACACGCTAATAACACATACTCACTCCGTACTTAAAAGCTTAGGAGCAGCTTACAAATTACAACTCAAAACAAACTCAGTCCTTAGCTTGAATCAGAGAGATACAAGCAAGGCTCACAATTAACAAACAAAACCCTAAAAACCTTAAAACACACGCTTTGCTAACACACACGGTTTTTAGTTACCCAACTAGGGTTTGTCTTCACAAATATATAGCACTGAGATACCACGGGTCTGGGCTTCAAAATAGAGCATGGACATTGTCCGGTCCAGCTGAAACAATCTTCTAGAAATAATAAAAAGCTTCCAAATATAGAATGATATCTTGTGGAACAAATAGCAAGGCAAATAAAACTTCAAGCAAATCTTCAATCAGATACACGCGCCTTGATCAGCAAGCTAGAGGAAAATAAATCTTCAGGCAAATCTTTGGAAGATTGCGTACACAAATATAAAGCGCTAGCTGGCGCGAAAATCTTTGGAAGATTGCGCACATAATGCTGTTCCATATGCTACCACATCTGTCCCAGCATCTGGCTAGTAGATGTTTTTGCAAAATGTAGCCAATCTACAAAAACCCAACAATCTCCCCCTTTGGCAAAATTTTGGCTAAAACACTCTAGAGCCAGTTCTTCCAGTTCTTTGGGAGATACACAGATAAGTTTCCTTCACGTCAACATAGGCACACAACAAGGAAAGAAAATATCGTAGCATATAATAAGATTACTTCCACGCGAGAAATAGACAACGATGGCTTGCAAGTAGAATCAGAGGCATGCACCAGATAACACAAACATCTAGCCTCATAGGAACAACTAGAGAGAAATAAACTCTCATATAGTGGAATCACATAGAGAAGGGAAAAAATAAATTTCCACACACCAAGAAAAAACTTAAGATCTCCACACACCAGAAAAAAACTTAAGAGCTCCCCCTCAAAACATGCATGTACCAGTACTCCCCCTCAACATATACTACACTCCCCCTCAACACATGTAACCATACATAATATAAGCTTCAAATCTTCAAATTATGCACACAAGCAACAGATAATAAATCAAATTCATCATCAAATTCTACTCCCCCTTTTTAGCCAAAAATTCTGACAACCAACAGATAGGGCAAACTCATAGAAATTGCATAGAACCATAAAGAGTGCATAGAAACCACAGAGAGTGCATATTACAGACCAGAAGCACACAAGGTGCATAAGAATTCAGGGCATAGCCCAGTCACCAAAAAAATACATCAAAAGGGGTCAGAACTAAAACAAGAAAATCAGAAATCCGCAGAATCAGCAGAGGAATCTTCAGAGTCACCAGCAGAAGCAACAGCCTTATCTCCTCCTTCTTCCTCATCCTGCTCACCCTCAGCAACAGCTTCAGCCTTCAAAGCGGCAATGATCCTGTCAATCTTCACCTTCCTAGCTCCTAGAGCCACACTTGTCTCAGTAAGATCAGCAATCATTTGCTTTCTGGAGAGCACACCAGATGTCCGGACAGAAGTACCAGCTACATCAGCATCAAGTGTCTCAGACAGCAGACTGCAATCCAAAGCCATAGGACTAGGCCTCTTGCAGGGCTCATCACTACTGATCAAAATATCAGGGTGTTGCTGAGGAATAATTCCACACAGGAGGGTAGGAAAAGCAATTGGAAACTTAATAGCAAACGACTTGGCATGTTCCAAAACTTGATAAAAGATGTAGGCTCCATAATCAAAGGGAGACTTGGTCCCCACAGCATAAATGAACTTGGCCAACCCAGATGCAACAGAATTTGAGTGAGTGGTTGGAGTCCAATTTTGAGCACAGATCCTATTCAAAACAGCATACATGGGAGACAGTTGAGCAGAAGACAAATGCTTTGGCCAATGTCTAATCTTGTTATCAGTGATTGTCTTGCAAATAGTGTCCTCAGTGACCTCAAGCTCAGGGGTCTCCTCAACAGATCTCTCAGGGTATGTGTTGACCACCATAGGAGAGAAGTTGACACACTTACCTCGAACAAAAACCTTCCTATACTCAGGGTTTCTTGTGTCATCACACTCATCAGAAACATTCACCAGAAATTCCCTGACCAGCTTATCATAACATGGACCCAGATTTCTCAGTCTTCATCAGTCCAGCATATTCCAACACATCAACCAGCTTTTTACACTTGAAAACTTCTTCCTTCAGATTTCTTTCCAGTCCTAGTCTTTTGTGATATATAAATTTCCATCTAGAAGACCCACTTTCCAAATGAAAAGATACATTATCCAGAGGAGCTGGAGGGATGGTTATAGGGATTTTCAGAAAAGAATAATGATGGTAGCGTGTGGGAGGTCTAAAAAAGGGAAGTTCAAAATAACCTCCTTGAGTGACGTGCATCAAGCAGTTGAGGAGGGAGAAAATTTCAGCTGCACGCCTCTCGCACATTAATTGCTACAATTCCTCAAATAAACATATCCCTAACTTCCGTCTTAATTTTTCAAATTGATTAGCATCAAGAGCTTTGGTAAAAATATCTGCTAATTGCTCTTCAGTTGCAACATGTTCAAGTGTAACAATTTTTTCTTCAACCAGATCCCTAATAAAATGATGTCTAATGTCAATGTGTTTAGTCCTGCTATGTTGTATAGGATTTTTGGAGATATTAATTGCACTCAGATTGTCACAATATAATGTCATAGCATCTGTCTTGACATTGTATTCACTCAGCATCTGTCTCATCCACAACAATTGAGAACAACTACTACCAGCTACTATGTACTCAGCTTCAGCTGTAGATAAAGAAACGCAATTTTGCTTCTTACTGAACCAGGATATAAGGTTGTTTCCTAGAAAGAAACATCCACCAGAGGTACTCTTTCTATCATCTGCACTTCCAGCCCAGTCAGCATCACAATACCCAAACAACACAGTGCTTTCCCCATGAGAGTACAACATACCATAGTCACTAGTACCATTCACATACTTCAGAATTCTCTTTACCTGAGTCAGATGACTTATTTTTGGTTCAGCTTGGTACCTGGCACACACTCCAACTGCAAATGTGATATCTGGCCTACTTGCTGTAAGATATAGAAGACTTCCTATCATACTCCTATACATGCTTTGGTCAACATCCACACCTTTCTCATCCTTTGATAATTTTACATGTGTGGGAGCAGGAGTTCTTTTATGAGCAGCATTTTCCATCCCAAATTTCTTGACTATATTTTTAGCATACTTACTTTGAGAGATAAATATAGTATCTTCCATTTGTTTCACCTGAAGACCAAGAAAGAACTTTAGCTCACCTACAAGACTCATCTCAAATTCAGATTGCATTTGCTGAACAAAATGCTCTATCATCTGGTCAGACATTCCTCCAAAGACTATGTCATCTACATATATTTGAGCAATCATCAGCTGTCCATTTTCATCTTTCACAAACAGGGTCTTGTCATTTCCTCCCTTCCTATAGCCATGGTTGATTAGAAACTCAGCAAGTCTCTCATACCAAGCTCTAGGAGCTTGCTTCAGGCCATATAGAGCTTTTTTCAATTTGTACACATGGTTTGGAAAACTAGGATCAATGAAGCCTTTAGGCTGTTCCACATAAACCTCTTCATTTAAGTACCCATTGAGAAAGGCACTCTTGACATCCATCTGATACAACTTGAATTTTAGTATGCATGCAATCCCAAGTAACAATCTAATAGATTCCAACCTAGCTACAGGAGCAAAAGTCTCATCAAAGTCTACACCTTCAATTTGAGAATATCCTTGTGCAACCAGTCTGGCTTTGTTTCTAGTGATAGTACCATTTTCATCAGACTTGTTTTTATAAACCCACTTAGTACCTATGACATTCACATTATCTGGTCTAGGAACTAGGTCCCACACATTACTTCTCTTGAACTGAGTTAATTCTTCTTGCATAGCATTTATCCAGAACTCATTAGTTAGAGCTTCCTTAACATTCTTTGGTTCAAGTTTAGATATAAAGCAAGAATTTGATACCTCATCATAGTTTCTTCTAGTTGTGATCCCTTGGTTAGGATCGCCAATGACTTGATCTATGGGATGATTTTTCTGAACTCTGATAGATGGTCCTTTGTTGGGAGCAGTCTTCTCTGGGCCAGTTACTTCAGAATCTTGCTTATCACTTGCTTCATCTACTTTCTTCGCTTCCTGTAGGTCAGATGCTGCGTCAAATGTAGCATCATCTGGCATCGCATTATTTCCTTCATCATCTACAACAACATTTATGGATTCCATCACTGTCTTGGTTCTGGAGTTGTATACTCTATAGGCTCTGCTGTTTGTAGAATAGCCTAGAAAGATTCCCTCTTCACTTTTAGCATCCATCTTTCTTCTTGGTTCCCTGTCAGCTAGAATATAACACTTACTACCAAACACATGAAAATGCTTCACTGTTGGCTTCCTGTCCTTCCATAGCTCGTACAAAGTTGTAGATGTACCTTTTCTCAAAGTCACTCTATTATGAATATAGCAGGCTGTGTTCATGGCTTCAGCCCAAAAGAAAAATGGCAGCTTCTTTGCATGTAGCATAACCCTAGCAGATTCTTGCAAAGTCCTGTTCTTTCTCTCAACTATCCCATTTTGTTGAGGAGTAATGGGTGCAGAGAACTCATGAAATATTCCTTCAGAAATCAGAGAACTTACCATTCTCAAATTCCTTCCCATGGTCACTTCTGATTCTAACAATTCCACAATCCTTTTCTCTCTGAAGTTGTAAGCAAAGATCCTTGAATTTTTCAAAAGTGTCTGATTTCTCCTTAATGAAATTTATCCAGGTATATCTAGAAAAATCATCAACAACAACAAAAGCATACTTCTTACCACCTAAGCTTTCGACTTGCATAGGTCCCATTAAGTCCATGTGCAATAGCTCAAGAACTCTGGATGTGGACAGATGTTGCAGCTTCTGGTGAGGCATCTTGGTCTGTTTTCCTATCTGGCATTCTCCACATATACTTCCTTCCTGAATTTGGAGCTTTGGTAAACCTCTGATGGCTCCTTCAGCAATAGCTTTCTTCATGCTTCTGAGATTCAGATGTCCAAGCTTTTGGTGCCATAGCTTAACTTCATCTTCTTTGGTTATTAGACAAGTAGATAACTTTGCTTTATCTTGAGAAACCCACAAGTAGCAGTTGACCTTTGATCTAACACCTTTCATCAGGATGTCCCCTTCGCTGTTAGCAACTAAGCATTCACTCTTAGTAAAGTTGACCTTCATTCCTTGATCACACAGTTGACTAATACTGATTAAGTTGGCAGTTAATCCTTTCACTAGAAGCACCTTATCAAGTTTGGGTAGACCCTCTTCCACAAGATTTCCTACACCCTTTATTTCTCCTTTGGCTCCATCCCCAAACGTCACAAAACTTGTAGCATAAGGCTTAACATCAGTCAAGTAATTTTTATCACCAGTCATATGTCTGGAACATCCACTGTCAAAGTACCAATCATTTCTGGATGACACTCTCAGAGATGTATGAGCAATTTGAGCAATCTCATCAGCTTCTGGTTCTATTTTTTCAGGATCCATAGTGTTGCTTGTGAAATTATTATTTTTCTGCTTCCACTGCTTCTTGATGATCTTTACTGTGGGATCAGGTCTTGGTGAATAGGTCCTGTCTGGGTAACCATATAATTTGAAACAGAAAGGTCTGATGTGTCCTTTTCTTCCACAGTAGTGACATACCCAACCATAATTCCTTCCTTTTGATCTGGGCCTATATCCTGATGCCTGTTGTCTCACCTGATGCTGGGGCATCTGTCTTGACATAGTATGATCATGAGTATTAACAGATGGCACAAACTGTCTCACTGGTAGTTGTTTCTGCTGAGGCAAGGAGCTGTAGTCAAACCCAATACCTTTAGAATCTCCAGGTTTCTGTCCTATTTCCAGAATTTCGTCCAAAGCATCAGTACCTTTGTTCATCATCCGCAGTTGCTTGTTCATATTGCCAATCTTGGAAGTAAGTAAGATAACCTCATCATTGAGGTCTGAGTTTATTTTCAGAAGTTTGTCTTTCTCAGCTTGCAAGAGAGTGATGGTCCTCTTTTGTTTTTCTAAAGTTCTACAAACTTCCTCACTTTTGAGATATAGCTCCTTGTAAGAATCAGTCAATTCATCATATGTTACCTCTTCATCACTAGATTCATTGTCAGATGTGCACACTCCAGTCAAGGCATTCACATGTTTTGCAGTTTCAGGTTCTTCTTCTGATTCATCCTCATCAGTCCAAGACACAGTCATCACCTTCTTTTGTTTCTTCAAATAAGTTGCACACTCAGTTCTGATGTGACCAAAACCTTCGCATTCATGGCATTGCACCCCTTTGCTTTGATTGATTTTGTCATCAGTTCTAGGTTTCCTCTGATTGTTGACATTTTTATAGATGCTGCGACTGTTGTCCGGAGCATTTGTCCTAGGGCGTCTGTCCATCCTCTTCACAACTTTATTAAATTGTTTGCCCAACAACACAATATCTTCAGAGATGCTCTCATCAGTATCTAAATTACTCTCCACATCATCTTCATCAGTGTTGGAGATGAAAGCAATGTTTTTGTCTTTCTTTTCAGACCTTTCATTAACCTTTAATTCAAAAGTTTGAAGAGATCCAATCAACTCATCAACTTTCATGTTTCCAATATCTTGGGCCTCCTCAATAGCACATACTTTCATATCAAATTTCTTAGGCAGGGACCTGAGAATTTTGCTTACCAGTTTTTCATCAGATATCTTTTCCCCCAAGGATTCAAATGTGTTAGCATATTCTAGTACATTCATGTGAAAGTCATGAACACTCTCTCCTTCCTTCATTCTCAAATTCTCAAACTGTGTTGTTAGCAGTTGTAGCCTTGACTTCTTGACCTTTTGAGTACCTTCATGAGCTGTTCTTAGGATATCCCAAGCTTCCTTGGCAATAGTACATTGTTTAATCAACCTGAACATGTTCTTGTCAACACCATTAAACAAAGCATTCAGGGCTTTAGAGTTTCCAATAGCTGCAGTGTCTTCTGCTGTAGACCACTCCTCTTCTGGTTTCAACTCATCAGTATCAATATTATTCGCATCTTTTATTTTAGGAGGAACCCATGCCTTGATCACAGCCTTCCAAGCTCTGCTGTCTAGAGATTTCAAGAATGCTGTCATGCGTGATTTCCAAATGTCATAGTTCGACCCATCCAACAAGGGTGGTCTGTTCACCAGTCCTCCTTCTTTATCCATTGAGCCAGAAACTTCTTTCCCTGGAGCTCACCCACACAGAACAGGGTGCCTGCTCTGATGCCAATTGAAATTCCTGGCAACCTGACTGAAATATGCTGTGCACAATGTTGGCACAACTGTCCGAGCGTGTGTCTACTCAGAACTACAATTAAAATAGCGCAGCGTAACAAAGCACAAATTAAAAGGAACACAGCGGAAATATAAAGTACACAGTGAGTTTGTTAACCCAGTTCGGAGCAACTCTCCTACTCTGGGGGATACCAATCCAGGAATGATTCCACTATTATAGTTCTAGTGAAAAGACCAACGCAGACACACTACTTGACTTTGCACCTAGACCCTACCAGTGGCAACTCTATCTAGGAACTCCTAGATATGAGACCCCGTCTCAATTCCTACCAGCAACACAGACAGCGTTGTTATCAAACACACAAACCATAAAACACAACCAAGAGAAACACACGCTAATAACACATACTCACTCCGTACTTAAAAGCTTAGGAGCAGCTTACAAATTACAACTCAAAACAAACTCAGTCCTTAGCTTGAATCAGAGAGATACAAGCAAGGCTCACAATTAACAAACAAAACCCTAAAAACCTTAAAACACACGCTTTGCTAACACACACGGTTTTTAGTTACCCAACTAGGGTTTGTCTTCACAAATATATAGCACTGAGATACCACGGGTCTGGGCTTCAAAATAGAGCATGGACATTGTCCGGTCCAGCTGAAACAATCTTCTAGAAATAATAAAAAGCTTCCAAATATAGAATGATATCTTGTGGAACAAATAGCAAGGCAAATAAAACTTCAAGCAAATCTTCAATCAGATACACGCGCCTTGATCAGCAAGCTAGAGGAAAATAAATCTTCAGGCAAATCTTTGGAAGATTGCGTACACAAATATAAAGCGCTAGCTGGCGCGAAAATCACAAGTCACATAATGCTGTTCCATATGCTACCACATCTGTCCCAGCATCTGGCTAGTAGATGTTTTTGCAAAATGTAGCCAATCTACAAAAACCCAACACTTGCTTTGTAAGGACAATTGCAAGGTTTTTAACTCTTCTCTTTTCACTTCTGCAACAGCCTCCTCTTCCTCCTCTTCGTCACTACTACCTTCACACAATCTCAAATTCATGTGTCTGAACTTGCAAATGTGCTCTCTATTCCACTTGTCCCCACATTTAAAGCATAATCCCTTCTTACTTCTCTCCTCTAACTCTGAAGGGTTCAACTTTTTTCCCTTGTACTTCTCATTATTCATCGTTGCCCCTTTCTCACCCTCCCTCCTAACACTACTGAAATGCCCCGGATCTCTGAATCTAGAGGTACCACCTCTATCCTTCCAAGCAATTCCTCTTCTCATCATCAATTCATTCTTCTCTTCAATGAGTAGGGCACGATCCATTAGCTCAGCTAGATCGTGGCTCTCATAAAGCTTCAACTCAGCTTGAATTTCCTCCTTCAATCCTATGAGCTTTCAACTCAGCTTTAATTGCTGATCCTATGAGCTTCCAAATATTTTTTCTTGCTTCCTTTTGAATAATTAAACTTTGTACTTAAACTAAACGAGTTGGTGGTTTTTTATTGTTAATTGTTATTTAGGAGGGGATTTTTGTTGTTCTTGGTACAGTGTCAAACACATTGTCAATCCTGAAAATTGGTACTGCATTGCTTGTGCTGCTATAAATCTATGTATCTTGATTCAATGATATATTTCTGTGAGAAGTGCAATAGGCATGTGGTAAAAAAATTCCCAAGGTATATTTTCATTCATATTGTATTCATCTTCTTCAATGGTTGTATATAATGCAGGTACTCAATTAAGGTGTGGGTGATGGATAATATTGACTGTGCAACATTTTTCTCTTTGATCGTGATGCATCAATGCTATCCAACAAAAGTTGTGCAGAAATCTTGGCTTCTAATGTAATCAACATCTAAGTCCTATTTTTTTGTTGTAGCTCTTAGTCATAAATTTGAGCAATCATTTAGAAACAAGAAAGTTTATGGCATATGACAATTAAATTTAAGGTACCTTGGCAGTCACATGTTAGTATAAAATCTTATTTTATACTTGGAATATTTAGGAAGGTTACAATTATTCTAATTTTATAATCATATTATTTAGGTATATTAAACCTCTAACAACATTATATAAATGATGATTGCCGCATTTTGTACTTAGAATGATCCATTATCAACAACCATTGTCTAGTCTAAAGATAAAGGAAGGATGATGATACCTTTTTCATTTATATTGGTCTTTCATTTTAGTTTAACTATCAAATGTCAATGACTATTGAATTGTTTGATATCATGGTGTATCTCTAATGCAATACCGTATCTAATTTTATTTTTAATACTAAACATTTTATCGTGGTTGAGTTAAATAACAGTATGCCTATATCATAATGAAGTAAATACTTTTGACGCGCAGGTGCAAAAACTTGTTCTATCGCAATTAAAAATTTGTATTTAAGTTTTGGCAAACTTTTATAAATTTGAGGTTTTCCCATGGGATAATAACCTTTTAAGTTTGGAGCGACAGTGTGAAAAAGAATGTTCGTGGGTAAGAGAGCACAATTAAAAAAGTTTAGAGAACCGTTGATAAACTGAAGAATAAGAAGAAAAAAAGAATTAAGCACAAAAAATATAGAAAATCAAAAGACAAATATAAACAATTAAATTTTTGTGTTAAAGTTTATGAATAATAGCAGTTCTCTAAGCTCTCTTAATTTTACTGATTGAGTTACTGATGTGAATTGTAACAAATGGATACATTGACTCATCAAATTCAGCTATTTGAGCAAACTTTGTTGTTAAGGGGTAAAAGTAGTTGGAGCGCAGATTTACTGTCAAATCTGCAAAACTATGCAGGTCTTAACCTAATAGTTATTGTAATATTTGTCACATGATTGTCAAAAGCAAAATGCATTCATCAAGGCAGACTGATATATATGGTACCCCAACCCAAAATCTTAGAACATTCTCAACGGAGACATCCATTTTTGGGTACTTAAATGAGTTTCATGTTGTATACATCATTTATTTATAATTTTTTAATAGTACCCAATATGCATCCAATCCCTCCAACCCAGCATCTCACAGAAATTTCTTAAATGGAACTCATTAATCTTCTATCAATAATTTCATATCATTACATTTCAATTTTTTAATATTTAAAAGTGTGGCTCCTACCTAAAATTGGGGGTATTAAGTGAGAACTTGGATCTTATAAGACCCCGAAAAAGTTTCTCCTTAATGGGGTACCTAATAGGTACCGGGTCTTAAATGTTTAAGACTCTATCATTGGGGATGGTCTTGTTGTCTTATTTTGTGCAATTCAAATATATCGTTGAAGATAATATGTTCTTCCCAATTTTAGTGATAAAGAATAAACCATCAATTTTTTATCTTTAAATTATTACTCTCTTCAATAAATCCCCAAAAATATGTAAATATACTAAGTAGTCCATAAATTATATCAAATCCGGCGATTTAGTCCTTGATAATAAGATATTATGAACTAAATTGATGGATTATCAAATACTTTAGGGACGAAATTGCCGGATTCATATAGTTTAGAGACTATTATAGTTATGGACTAAATTAGTGAAAGAGTGTGATAGTTTACGGATTAAATTGATTGTTTATTCATGATAAGCATCCATAAAGCATCACGACATGTAAATATTTGGCTCAAAACTCGAACCAACCCAACTTTTGACACATAGTTTTATACATATTTTTTGTGTGAATTGGATGTTCTTTGCGCGTAATTATATAGACTAATCTCTTAAAACGGATAGAATCACAATGAGTGGTAAAATTCTTTCCCAAAGCATTTAATATTCCTGAATTTAAACTCAGACCTCCAACTAAACTACCCTCTCATTCAAGTGCTTTAGGCACCTATTTTAACCATTTGGCATGAGGTTGTTACTTTGTTTAGAAACAAAAACTTACGTTTTTCAAGTTTGGGACAGATCTCGTTGCAGATTTGTTTAAAGCGAAACTTGTTACACGTTTCTGTGGGGCGATTTTGTTAACGGCAATTTTCCTTTTCTGTTTTTCAGAGATAAGTGGATTACAGTTTTTTTTATAAAAACATAACAAATATCAGTAATTATATTAGGTTGAACTATTCACAAGTCACAATCCCTTATTTCTTCAAGGAGATCATGACATATTATTTACAACTTCCTGGGATTGGCAACATGACACATCTGCTATGCTAGGAGTGAGTGTATTAATCAGATTAAGGGCATATTTTCATTAACTCGTTTTCCATTTCTCGATTAAGTACGTAGCTACAAGAAAGCTCAAGCTTCCTACTATATGAGGCTCAATTTTACTTCAAACACCGGTGTAAAAACCTTTCAACGCTCCTTAGTCCAATTTATGCTTTATGTCACAATGCTTCAACAAAAATTCCTGATATTCACTAGAATGTAAATGTTTGCTACAAATGCAAACCGTAAAACCACTTTTTATTCTCGTAAACAGATAAGAGAAATGAGAAAAATGAACTACATTTCTTTAGCAAACGACACAGCCACAACCCTCCACCTAAGTTCCTCGTTTTATTAATTAATATATTAATAGCTGATGACATGGATTTCCTCCCACGTTGAAAGGACCTTAGCTGACCCATTCCACATTACTTAGACAATGTTAAAAATCAATGTTTAGCATTGATCAAGTTTCTGATGGCGTATTGTAAGATGCCTCCATGATTGAAGTAAGCAAGTTCAACCTGCCATAAATAACCAAAACATCAGCAGGATAAAAAGTCGAAGAATAAGAAACAGCATCAAAACAGACAGCAACACCAAAAAAAAGATGAAAAAGCAAGACATAGTAAACTAATACCTCTGTATCAAATCTCAGGGTACATGAAAATGTCTTCCCATTATCTGTCACCACTGTGATATCTTGACCAGGTCGAATTTCATTCACACTGCTTGGAAGATCAATGGTGTAACGTTCATGACCGGTCAATCCAAGAGTATCAGCATCCTCTCCGGACTTGAAACACAAAGGAATTATGCCCATTCCCACCAAATTACTACGGTGAATCCTTTCAAAGCTTTTTGCTATGACAGCTTTCACGCCCTAGGAACAATAATGAATCAATATAGCATTACATCAAACTAAGAAAAAGCAGAGATTAGTAAGAGCAGAACAGCATCAAGGATATACCAGTAGCATTGGTCCCTTTGCAGCCCAATCACGAGAACTTCCACTCCCATACTCAGCACCAGCCAAAATAATTGTATCGTGCCCCTCACTCTTGTATTTCTGACAATTAAGCAGTGTCAATACCAAATTCAAGCAATATATTCTTTTGCATTAAATTTCTTGAGTCCACAAAAAAAAAAGCAGCTAGCAATAATTAGTTAATGGGTATTTTGTATATAGAACAAATCCAACACCATATCTATAGGGTTGAAACTCTTAAATTTGACTTGCACATGGACCACTTTGGAACCTCCCTTGATGATATATATGACAATCAAATAAAATTAACAGCATACGAGAAAAAGGCTTTTGGTTAGCTACTTCGGCCCTTGATTAAAAACTATATGGAATTAAGACTGATATCATTGCAGCATAATTCAGAAAAATACCAATGACTAATATGCCTACATGTTGCATAGTTCAGAAAACTTACATTTGCAGCATCGAAGACTGATAACTTCTCCCCAGAAGGAACATGTATAGTTTTAGGCCCAACTTCTCCATTCAAAAATTTGTTGACAATGCGAATATTGGCAAAAGTTCCTCTTGCCATCACCTCATCATTACCACGGCGACTTCCATAGGAGTTGAAGTCTCGTCTATCAACCCCACGTTCTGTAAGGTATCTGGCTGCAGGACTATCTTTATGTATGCTGCCAGCTGGAGAGATGTGGTCAGTGGTAATACTGTCTCCAAAGTTGAGCAAACAGTAAGCATTCTTCACTCCATGGGAGCCTGGGGGAGACATGCTCATGCCTTTAAAATAAGGTGGCTCATGAATATAAGTTGATGTAGAGTCCCATGCATAAAGATTGCCAGATGGAACAGATAAACTATTCCACATAGGGTTGCCTTTGGTAATAGCATTATATGTTTCCCTAAACATATCGGGCAGCACACTCGATTGTACAACCTGAAAATAGGATAAATATGAACAAATGATAGAAACTAAATATAATTTTATTTATATGGTGGAATGATAATAAAACACATTCAACCACTTACATCTGCTATTTCTTCGCTGGATGGCCAAATATCCCTGAAGAAAATCTGTGTTCCATCCTTCGCAATCCCAATGGGCTCGGTGTCAAAGTCAATGTTGACCTGAATAATAATGTCCAAATTAAACAGCAAGAAGCAGTTTTGAAATGCATACATGGAAACAATTTAAATTTACATACTGTGCCAGCAAGGGCATAGGCAACAACGAGAGGAGGAGAAGCTAGGTAGTTAGCCCTCGTTAATGGATGAACTCGGCCCTCAAAGTTCCTATTTCCAGACAATACAGCTGCAGCTACTATATCTGTAAAATTCAGAAAATCAGTGTTTAGACAACCTCAGATTCATAAGTAATTCAAAAATACCATTTATAAAAGAATATGTACCATTTTCAGTAATTGCAGATGCAACGGCTTCATTAATATCCCCTGAATTTCCAATGCACGTGGTGCATCCATACCCAACTATATTAAACCCTAGCTGATTCAAATACGGTTGCAAGCCACTGCAGAAGCAATACAGGATTAATCAAGATATTTCAACCACATAAATGTGAATGCCACCATATTATGAGTAAATACTTCATGATATTCTATGAGTACCTCTTCTGCAAATACTTAGTAACTACACCAGAACCTGGAGCAAGGCTTGTTTTGATCCATGGCTTCACCTAATAGTTAATATGAAATAATAGTGAACAAATAGCAATCGGTTAGTAGAAAATAATAAATTATTAGGGGGAAATGGAAAAAGTAAGCACATTTTATATTTCCTCAAATACGTATCTAACTACTGGACTGTAAAACAAAAAGCAGCCTCAAACAATCGCTAATGTGAAACAAAAAGGGAAAATAGCAAAAATACAATTCTGATACTAGCTAGAAAACAAAGGAGGAAATCGCATTTCATTACATTGGATTTATGCATAATAATAGATGTATAAGCATGTCATTATTGAATTAAATAATTAACACAGAAATCAAATGCAGAGACATCGACTAACCTGCAATCCCAAATCACATGCTTTTTTTGCAACCAATGCAGCTCCAAGCATTACACTAGGATTTGAGGTATTTGTACAACTGGTGATGGCAGCTATAACAACATCCCCATGCCTAAGTTTTGCTGGTGTTTCATGGAATGTGAACTCTGCAAACTTTGTCTGAGATTCTTTTGGCACAGCAAAGCCCTGTAACAATGCAATACTATACGGCTCAAATAACTGAAATCCTTGTACTATTAAACTTCCTGGAAGATGCAATGAGCATATTCTTCAGGGATATAAATTCAAATTTCATCCATGCAGTCAAAAGTGAACGGCATTCTTGAGGTGAGTAGGGGGTTTTAATGTCTTGGGCTTTGTTTGGGAGTTTGGAGGGGTGGGCTTTGGGGGGTGGGAAATATGGGGAAATCTGTCACATTTTTTGAAAGAGTCTTTTGTTAGAGATTGATAAACTAATGCTTTTGATTAATATATTTTTAATTTTAAGAATATTATAAAATAGATTAAATTGAATTTGAAGAATTCATATAAACCCTCCAAAATCCTCCTCCAATACAATTGTTGAGTTCCCCCAAATTAGGAGGATTATGTATTATGAAGAAAAGTGAACCCCCCAAAGCCCTCACCCCCTCTTAAAGTCCTCTATTTCTTCCACTTGATCCTTCCTTTTTTCCAAATCCCTCCCTTCCCCTCCAAACTCGCAAACAAAGCCATAAAGCAACGGGTGCAAATAGGGCACTCCTCACTCAAGGTTGGTGTTAACTCTTAACAATAAAAAAAGCATAGATACTAGATAGTGGATAATATACAACTATTTTGCATTTATTAGCCATATAATAATGTTTCTCTCACTTCGCATTGTTGGTAGTTTAAAAGCCCCCGGGGAGAAAAAAGAAAGAGAGAGATAGGTTATAGATGTGATAAGTGATGTCATAAGGAGAGGGTGTAAAATCATATCATGGACTATTTCACACTCTTCAGAATTTCATTTGGCAAGATGGCTGAGATTTTTGTATTCCATTCTATCATGCACTAAAGGCATGACTGAGAGAGAGGGTCGAGATTCATTGACACCACACATAAGCTTAAGCATAACTAACCCTTGATAACTTTTTTTTAGAATACGAAAACTATCAACCCAAACTTTTAATCATGTTGCATTATGTTGATGATCATATATATCAAATTTTAGATAATTTGGACGTTCATAGGTATGTAATTAATGGTAGATGTTTACCTATATTTTAAATAGCATATTATGTTACTGTAAGGTGGTGGAATGAAGTATACTCCCTCCGGTCTCTAATGTAAGAAACAAAACAAAAAACTGGTGGTCTCAAATGTAAGCAAAAGTATAGTATAATCAACCTATTAAATGCCACTATTCCAATTTTATCCTCATTAAATGTCACTATATCCAATTTGTTTCACATTCCCATGTTGAGTTCAAAGGTCACATTTATTTTCAAGACAAGAGCAAAATTGAAAAGGTGTAACTTTTTATCATGACTTAAATGTAGTCAATCCACTTTATTAATAGGTGTGCTTTTTTTTTTTCTTACATTCAAGACTGGAGGGAGTATTTGGCTTTGAATTAAATAAAATTTTGTAAACTTGGTATATTCATGTGGGCTTTCAGTTTAATGATTTGATTGGTAAGTTTCATTGTGTATACAAGTTTTTAAAAAATGAACGTACGTCAATATATATCTGTTTGTGAGTGCACACACATAAGAAGATTCAGACATATCTAAGTTTAGGTGTGAGATTTACTGAAAATTGCCCAGTGGCTATTGAAAAACCGTATTTGAAAACGAAATGTGGTGATATACAAATTTAAGCATCATGGGTACTAGGAATAAGCTATGCCATTTTATATTTAGACATTACAGATAATATGTATGGTTCCAGAAGTTAATACCTTAAACCCAACTTTATTGTTGAGGCAGGCATGCCAATCTGCTTTCATTTCTTTCAAAGTAACACGGTCATGAGGCCTGAAAAGATTTAAAGCAAGGACTACACAATGAAAAACTGAATGTCATTAAACTTTCATAGTAAATACCGATTCCCCTCTAATTTACCACAGACCCTCATCTCCACAACGTTGTCAAATGTAACACGTTTGTTAGTTGAATTAGTAATTTATAGAAGTTTTGAAGTCAAATGTAAACTCCATATCAGTTAAGCCGAATGAATGTGGTCTTCATTTTCCTCAAAATATATGATTAAACAAGCCAGCAAGGGTCAAGGGTAGGAATAGGCAATTTTGACAGACTTGTTGAACTTAAATTAAGATTTCGGAGTTGGTGGTGGTTTTGTAATTTTTTAAACCTAGATAATCGTATGTAACAATATTTTAATCTTAATAAGGGAAGGCATGTGTAGTGATGCAAAATAAAAGGATGGTACATTCATTTTCCTTAATTTTAAGTGGAAAACATGAAGACTCGTTACCTTTTTGGACCTGAGACACATGGTTCAACATCTTCAAGATTGAGCTCCAAATAGGACGAGTACACTCTCTCCACTTGGGGCTGCAATGCAACAAAGCAAACTCTCAGTCAGATCAGGTTCTTTCAGACATTTCAGCTATAACTATCCCAAAACAATATATGCATGCATAGTATACCTCATTGTAGTCCACAAACATCTTATTAGCTCGTAAATAGGATTCTATCATAGAAACCTGCAAGAAAGACGTGTAAGAACATGTAGATAAAATCAAATATCACGAAACAACTAACAAGTGTTAACGTACAGTTTCATCACTCCTGCCGGTCAGTTTCAAATATTGCAAAGTGACATGATCCACGGGAAAGAATCCCATGGTTGCACCATACTCAGGAGACATGTTTGCTATGGTGGCACGATCAGCCAAAGGTAGTTCACTCATGCCTTCCCCTGCATAAAGGAAATATAAAACGATTATTATCTAAGGAAAGATTGATTAATCAGCAAGGAACATGATGCTACAAAGGAAGAAATATGTTGTATAAATTAGTATTTACCATAAAACTCTACAAACTTGCCAACAACCCCATGCTTTCTTAGCATTTGAGTAACAGTCAAGACCAAGTCGGTAGCTGTGACACCACTTCGTAGTTTGCCTAATAATTTGAACCCAACCACACCAGGTAGGACCATGCTCATGGGCTGCAAAGGAAAATAATTGTTTCTAATAACAGGTTAATAATTGGCTAAAACTACATATGCATTTCTAATACTATACCGATTAGCAGAAAAGAAAGTGAAAAAGCCAGTAGCACGTTATTTTTACCTGGCCAAGCATTGCAGCTTCGGCTTCAATTCCACCAACTCCCCACCCAGCAACACCCAAGCCATCAATCATAGTTGTGTGTGAATCGGTTCCAACAACGCTGTCAGGATAAAGCACACCATTTGTGTTGAACACAACTCTACCAAGGTATTCTAAATTGACCTGCAAAAGTTGAATTAGCAAAACTTGATTCAGATAACAAACTGGAATTACTGGATAAAGAAAAAAGATTCTTCACAAATGAAAAGTATAACTCAAGAATTAAATACTATAGACTAAGATCATATATTACATATCCATATAAAGACACAAACACACACACTTCACTGGTTATTGAATGACGCAATAACCTGATGGACAATCCCTGATCCAGGAGGGACAACGAGCATGTTGTTGAACGCATTTGAACCCCATTTGAGGAAACCAAATCTTTCCTTGTTCCTCTGGAATTCAAGTTCCATATTTGCCTGAACAGCATTTTCTGATCTTGCTACATCAACCTGAACAGAGTGATCAATGACAAGATCCACGGGTACCTGAAAGTAACGAAAATTTTAAATTGATTACACATGCTGGATCCAAAAATAATAAAATATCAAACTTGAATCCACTAATGTGGCTTACCAATGGGTTAATTTGATTAGAATCACCACCAAGCCTGTTCATGGCATCTCGCATGCAGGCAAGGTCAACAACAGCAGGCACCCCGGTAAAATCCTGATAAAGGAAATCAAAAGCACAATGAATACAACAAATACAACTAAACACCCTTCCACTCCCACCATTGCTACTAACCTGCAGAAGCACTCTAGCCGGCTTGAACGGAATTTCCACCTGTTTAGGAGAAGTATTCTTCCAATCAATAATCTTTTCAACATCATCGCTCTTAACTTGAAACTCATCACAGTTACGAATTGCAGATTCCAAAAGTATCCTGATTGAGTAAGGAAGTGCATCTGAAAACACAAACACAACCATTCGGTCGGGGTCTTCAGACTCAGACACAGACACCAGACACGACACTTACACCTGTAATAACATAAATTAAGTAAATGACTCACCGATTCTGGAATCGTTGAGAGCTGGTAAACTATAGTATTTTCCAAATTCACCTCCACCACCTGGCTTCTCCAACGTCTTCAATATGTTGTTGAATGGATTTTGAGTTGCTGAAAATAAAAAAAAATAAAAATAATCATATTTCATAGTATTGATATTGATTTAGATAAAAAGAAGTGAGAAAATTAAATCTGGCATTAAGAATGAAAAAGTTAGATGTCGATGTTATGTAAGAGCCTCGTTACCCATGGTAAGAGATTGAGATCGAGAGAGAAAAAAAAAAAAAGAGAGCGTGAAGAACGAAGGTAATAAGAGAAGAGAAGAATAGTAGGTAGGTGAGAAAAGGATTTAGTATTCTTATTCGATAGTATTATTCAATTGCATTTTGTTTGTTGTCAGAAAGTGTTTTTGATATTTTAGTATATTTGATGGATCCACTTATGTCATGTTTCAAAAATATGTTTGTTTTTGATGGATGATTCAGTGTATATTTTCAAACTTTATCGTATAATGATAGTTACAGGATAAATAGATAAAACAAAAAATCTTATAAAGCTTGTGAGAACAAATGTGGTGGTATAATAACTAAATCAACCACATTATGATCAATTCAATAATCTAATTCAAACCAATTAAGTTAATTTTTTTTGTGTTCCTTCATAAACAAAGTTAAAATTAAGGGTTTTAAGAAAGAAGTTAAAATTGTTAGGTTACTTTATTAATTTTTTTAGTTTTAAAGCTATTTTTAAGTTAAAAGTTGTTTGGCAAAATATTGTACAAATATATAATAAATAAAAAAATGTTAAAATATTTTTTGAAGGGAAAAAATGTTTAAAATATTTTTTTAGTAAGTACTTAATAAATATTGTGTTTGACCTACCTTCTCCTTAAAATTTTAGAGAAGTAAAAAAAAAAGTCGGGTCAAACGGTACCTTAAAACCTAATTAAATTTAAGTTACTTTTATTATTTAGAGGGCGAATTAAATATGAGTTTTATTTATTTGGATATTGGTTTTTGTCATAAAATATCAATCACATGAGATTCGAACTAAATTATTTATATACTTTTATTTTCTTTCACATTGTATTAGTAGTTTTATCTTTAAAACAGTATTTTTTTTCAATAAATCTTTAAAAAAGTATGTTATAATAATGTATTTCTTCATCATTATATTTTTTGTTCGGTGTAAATTCAGTAATTATTTTTTATAGTCTTTTCAATATAAGTTATTAAGATTTATAAAAAAAAAATATTAAACCTATTGAACCAAACCAACTTGTTACAACCTCAACTAAAAGATGCATTTTTGGGGTCTAATTTCACAGATTTTCATTAGTGTCGATAATTTTATTTGAGTCTTTGTGAGATCATATCTTAAAGTTAGAATATGAATATTGAGTTTGTACCAAACAAATAAAGAATCTGAATATTGATTTCATAGATTGCTAATAGTGTAAATAATTTTATTTTAGCCGTGCATATAATTATATTAAATGTGTATCTACGTAGTAAGTTGGAATGTTAATCATCATACTTTGTTAACTTTCTTTTTTGAAAAATTAAATTAGTCTACTATATTTGAAATAATCGAACTTGAGACCTTGAGAAGTCTTTCCTCTTATTCCAAAATGTGTGGAGTTAGAAAACCAAATTTGTTTCATTCTTGGAAGTTCAATTCTTGATAATATTCTTGTTATGTAGGAAATTATTCACATTTAAACATTTGAAAGGAAGAAAAAAAACTATGTGATGTATAGTTTAAATTATCTTGATATCCTTCTTGAACTTCGGTCCATTATCTATCATTGCATTTCTTCTGTCTCTACGCAAATCAATTGGAACGGGGAATCAGGAATGTAACTAACTCCTTTAAAACTACTATACGGCTTCACCAGTGGGATCTAATATCTTTCATAACTTTTTCTTCTGTTTGGAAAGATTAGGCCACAAAATTAAGGATGACGTAGATTCATCTTATTAGATATTGTTCAAATTTGGGAGAGGGGACAGTTCAAAATTATCTCATACACGTTTTGTGTAGATGATTTGATTTTGGTTGTAAAAGCTAACTTGGATTGGAACGAGTTAATTGCATAAAGGGAATTTTGATACATTTTGTGTTCACTCTTGTCAGAAAATTAATTATTAAAAATGGGAAGTTAGAGGCAATGCCCATTGATGCATTAAAAGATCCAATTTGGAAAATGGTCATGAAAGACGAATATTCTGCTTTTATTGAAAATAAGACGTGGGAATTAGTTCACCGTCCCTCTAATGTTAATGTTATTTGAAGTTTGTGGATTTTCAGACACAAGAAGAAATCTGATGATTCTTTTGAGCGATACAAAGCTCGTCTTGTAGGTAATGGTGCTAATCAACAATCAGGTGTCGATTGTGGTGAAACCTCCAGCCCTGTCGTCAAACCAGCCACTATTCACATGGTGCTTAGCATTGTCATATCCAAATCATGGTGTCTCCATCAACTAGATGTCAAAAATGCCTTTTTGTATCGAAATCTTGACGAAATCATGTATATGCACCAGCCTCCTGGTTTCCGTGATCCACACTATCATGGGCATGTTTGTCTCCTCAAGAAGTCTCTATATGGTTTAAAACAAACACCTCGTGCCTGGTACCAAAGATTCACTGACTATGTTGCCACATTGGGTTTCTCTCACAGCATCTCTGATCACTCTTTGTTCGTGTTTCATCACGGTGATGATACTGCGTATATCCTTCTATATGTGGAAGACATAATTCTCACGGCTTCATCCGATGCTCTTCGTGACTTTATTATGTCTAAACTTAGTTCTGAATTTGTGGTGAAGGATTTGGGTCCTCTAAGTTATTTTCTGGGAATATCTGTCACTAAACATACAGGTGGTCTTTTCTTGTCTCAAAGAAAATATGCAGAGGAAATTATAGAACGAGCAGGCATGTCCTCCTGCAAACCATCAACCACTCCAGTCGACACCAAGGCAAAACTCAGTTGTTCTTCTGGAAATCTGTATCATGACCCAACTGAATATCGAAGTCTTGCAGGAGCATTGCAATATTTAACTTTCACAAGACCAGATATCTCTTATGCAGTACAACAGGTATGCCTATTCATGGATGACCCTAAAACGCAACATATGTCAGCACTGAAGCGTATCATTCGGTATATTCATGGCACTATTGATTTCGGCCTTCACTTACATCCCTCCTCTGTCAGCAAATTGGTTTCTTACACTGATGCAGATTGGGCTGGTTGCCCCGACACCAGGTGATCCACCTCTGGTTACTGTGTCTATCTTGGTGACAATTTAATCTCATGGTCTGCCAAACGCCAACACACCCTCTCTCGGTCTAGTGCTGAAGCCGAGTACCGGGAGTCGCCAATGTAGTATCTGAATCTTGTTGGATTAGAAACTTGCTATTGGAACTACATTTCCCAGTCACAACAGTCACACTGGTTTATTGTGACAATATGAGTGATGTCTATCTATCCGGCAACCCAGTTCAACATCAACGCACCAAACACATCGAGATGAATATACATTTTGTGCGTGAGAAAGTCACCTGCGGCCAAGTACGAGTCTTACATGTTCCTTCACGTTACCAAATCGCTAATATCTTCACCAAAGGACTTATGTTGCAACTCTTTGACAATTTTCGTGATAGTCTCAACATTCGTCAGCCTCCCGTTTCGACTACGGGGGTGTATTAGAATATTATTAGAATATCTTTATATATTATTAGCATATAATTGTCATTAAATAGTAATGATTGTATAGTAAAATAGTCAGAGAAACTGGCACTGTATAATTGTGTATATATATCACTGAGAATCAATATAAAGGCAAGGCCTATCATTCTTTCGGTTTTTTCCTCAAATAATGTTATGTACGATACTCCCACCATGCTCAGCCAAACTATCAGTATTGGTCTTACTAAAGATGGGGTTTTTATCTAAGTGTGTCTATGCTTCCCATCCTTCTCTTTTATCCTGGATAAGATGAGAAGAAAATGATATGTGATTTGCGGTGTTAATGTATTTTAAATTATCGATTCACAGAGACATGGCAATTTAAATCGTTGAATTATTTTCAATTATTTTAAGTTAAGGTTTTGGTGAAAGTTTTTTTGTTTGAGTGATAGATTTAAAAGTGACGAAAATTAGTTGAGAGTGTTGGGATTAAGTTTCGTTTGTTAATCCTTTAATGTCCTTTTTTTAATCGATTATATACTCCTATTATACTTTCACCTATCACTCTCCGTAAATCTTAATGTCCCACAGATAACGGGATGTCTATTTTATCCCCTAACTTCTAATGTCTCGCTCAATTAGATGATAGAGTAATATTACATTCTGACTGTGTGTTGTGTGATTGTAAATCTATCTCGATGTCTCACCACAACCACCATCGACAAGTGCTAATATGTCCCTTAAATATGATGTCTATGCCTAGCACTCCCTAAATCAAATGATCAATTTTGGATTGCACGTCGGAAAAACATTAAGTGCGGGAATAGAAATATTGATATAACAAAACATGATTTATATATGAGAAATGCTAACAAGTGCCCTTATGGCACTTAATAATTAAGAAGTCCAAAAAAGAAACTTTATCTTGAAAATGATGTATTTAATTCCTCTAAACTCTAGAAATTGACTTTTTTTACCTTGAATTTATCACTTATTTCCATTTTTCCTTTAGAGCACTTGTTAGCATAACCCTTTATATATAACCCACCACACCAAGTATTTACATTATAGTCTTAACTAACTACGATTAATCCTACCATAATGAGAAATTAATTACATACTGACATGGTGTCTTACAGTACTTATAAAAGAATGACAAGATGTTGCATCAACTGATTTAAACTACAAGCCACCAATGTTTACACCTTATTTACACACTATTTCTACTCTTCTAACATTTTCTCAAACTTTTCTACAACAAAGAATGACAAAAGAGGGAAATACAACTACATATTTATAGATTTCTTAAAAAGTGAAAAATCGTCACATGAAAAGTAGGGGTGTACAAAATTGTACTGTCTGACCAAATCCGGCCGACCCATGAGACCTGTTGCGCACGCGGATGGATTCAATTGGTTGTTTGGGTTTGACGAGCGTATTTTCGGGGGTTGTGATGGGTACAGCTGGTCGAGTTCGGTTGGGAGAAATGAGTCCTACAGTGACCAAAACCGACCGATAGATGTATGAGACATGGTGATTTTGAGGATATTTTCATAGTTGTTAGTGGATGTCGCATGTGTTTCTCGCCGCTGCACCATAACAGGAAGGAAAGTAGCGAACCATCGGAGAAGAAGATAGCTAGTTCATGTTTGTTGTATTGGATTTGGTTTCACTAGGATTACTGACATGGAGGCTTAGCAGTTGTTGGATTCAATGCACATGGATTAGGAACTTGAGTGGCTTAGATTTTATATTTCGTGTTTCTTTAAATATATCACGTGCCTTGCATGTGACATTTTAACTAAACATAAAATAAACAAAATAACCAAAATAACCATTAAAAGATTATCTCTTTCTTCAGTGTGTGGGTTGAGGAAACAAAGTGGCAGTGGAGTCCAAGACTCCGAGAGAGCAAGCGCAAGGAATCGGAAATGGAGTTCATGACTTCATGTATCCCTTCATGCTCATGGAAATGGAGTCTAACACAAAGTAACCTCTCTCATTTTTCTTATATAAACTTCTTGTTTCTCACATCTCTTTTTTGTGTTTCTGCAACTCTCTTCTCCCATATTTGATGGTGGTAACCATGACTCCCAATCTTGACAGCAGCATTTTTTGAATGTTTTACTCAGTTTCAACAAAATCCGTGCAAATTGTTTGATCCAATCCGTCACCCGAAACAACCCACACCGACTAAAGTGAACTCTTAAACGAACGGGAATGGATTCATATATATCAACCGTGGTTATCAACGGATTGCTGTTTTCCAACCGAAAACCGCTCGAAACCGACCGACGTCCACCCCTAATGAAAAGCTTGAGGCAAATGGACATTTCTTCACCTTAAGTATTTGTCAGCTCAGCCATGTGGATCATTGGACTGCCATTACTCACCGGACAAGTGGATTATTCGCTAGAGAGAGTTTTCCAAGTTTCAAGGCTTGAGCTTTTGAATTGCCATGCATATGAGTGTGATCTCCCAGTGATTTGTCGATAATTCAACTTTTAAGCTCCTTTGCTTTCGCATTTCATTCTTCGCTTCTAAAAAGGGTAAAATTACAAGAAATTACAAATTGACCAGACTTTCTAGTATTCATGTAACTTGTGAAGATTTCCATAAATTTTCTTGTAAAACAAGTTAATAATTACCCTAATTTATATATGTAAAATAACACCATTTTATCATGTATCAACTCTAAAGTAGGTTAAAGACATAACTCACAAAAATTCCATAGTGTATCATGAATCCAAGGTTTACGATCAATCAAACACTTTAAATCAAATCTTGAAAGTTTGCATGATTCATGATAATGCAAGTTCAAAATCAACTTTTTTAATAGTTATGACCCAAATCATATTATGAATGAAATGCTTATTCAGAGCATTTCAAATTTTCAGATACACAGTCAATCAATTCAGATTCACTATTCTTACAGTTATATGCACTTGGTGGTTGATGCATGTTTCTATCATACAAACAATGCATATACAACGGTTAAATTTTGATATACATATTAAGCACAATAATCAAACAAGTATTTAGTTATCGATCATTAAGGTCTCTATTCAAGGTTATAATGTGGTCGTGCCACAAAAAATTATTGTTTTTCTTTATATTCAAAAAACCTAAGAACAAGAGAGCATCTATCATCTATATACAACTAAGTTTGTCAAAAAAACAATTCTATATACAACTATTTACAACTTCGTGCTATGTTTTATCATTATTTATATTCAAAAAAAATCCTAAGAACGAGAGAGCGCCTATTATAATATACTAGACCATCGACCCGTGCGATGCACGGGTTCTACTGAATAAAACATGTACCAATTCGTCTTTCTATAATACTTGTTAAAAAAAATTATACCAAAATAAAAGATAGTTCCCTGATAAGTCGTAGGATAAACATAGATCCACATTAATCATATCAAGATAACATTCATATATTTGGAAAATAGTATAGACAATATTAGTTATGATAAATTACAAAATACTTCTATGTAGATCTGATCGAGGCACTCATGGATGCACCACCCAATAGCAACCATGGTTAGGGTTGGAGGTCATTGACTGCATTGCGGCCCATTTATCACCAACAATGCCTCCATTCAAGAGAGTGGTTGTCAGTTTACTACGGTTTTACATGTTCGACAACCACATCTCTCATCTCATGTTGGGTTTTAAGTTAGGTCGGTTCAACATAAGTTTTAAGACATGCCTCCATCCACGGCTGCGGGATCGTTGGTTATGGCTTGTGTTTTTTGAAGATTCATGTTCATAGTCACTCTTCGGCCCCCTGTTTTCAAGGATTTTAGTTTTTTGGTTATGTTGCGCGATGTTCGTGCTTGTTATGTTGCTTTAAATAACTCGCTGTCAAGGGGATAAGCTTAGTGTTTGTCATGATGTTTTCATGAATTATAGTTTTTTGGTTATAAATGCACTTACTAAGCTTAGTGGCGTGACCTAGAAAACCTCATGTCAAGGGGATCTTCTTTATCCTCAATGTGCTCATCTTGCAACTCCCATTGTGAAACTTCTTTCCATCTTTTATTTCAATGCTCATTTGTTATGAAGCTTTGGAATTGGCTTTCTTCTCTTCTAAATACTTCCATTCAATTCAATTTAGTAGAAGATATTTGGTTGATATTAGATAGAAATTGGTATCCACAATGCAAGGTGGTCATCAAAGCTTGCATAGTTCACCTTCTCAATGTTATTTGGTTCAGAAGAAATCAGATAAGATTCCAAGGCAAGCAGTTGCATTGGAAAGCTGTCATAAACTTAATCGTTGCTAAAGTCTATATTGCTGGCAATAACACAAGGAAATCTGCTAGAGTTGATGCTGGAGTTCAGTATCCTCAAAGCTTGCAAAGTTAGCATTAAGCCACCAAAAGCTCCAACTATCAAAGAGGTGATTTGGACCCCTCCTTGGCCAGCTTGGATTAAAATTAACACAGATGGAGCATCTACAAAAAAATCCAGGCAGAGCTTCTGCAGGAGGTATCTTTAGAAACAATGAAGGTTTTTGTATTGGTTGTTTCTCTCAATACTTGGGAAATCAAAATGCTTTATATGCTGAGTTGGTGGCCGCCACGACTGCAATTGAAATTGCACATCACAAAGGTTTTCTGAATGTTTGGCTTGAATATGATTCTCAACTAGTTATTCTAGCCTTCAAGTCAAATTTAGTGGTTCCTTGGTCTTTAAGAAACAGATGGCAAAACTGTTTAGTTAGATTGAGAGATATGAGATTCTTTGTGTCTCACATATATAGAGAAGGTAATGTTTGTGCTGATAACCTTGCAAATTTTTCCAAACCAACTTATCATCTCTAGCTTCAATAGGGATATTTACTTGGTCGCAAGTTGTCTCACCACAGGGAAGGTGATAAGAGCTGAAAAAGGAATGCACCATTGATAATTAACAATGAAATCACTGACCCTAAACCCTAATGATAATAGTTGATTAATTTAAGTAACCCTTTAATTAAAACTAAACCATGTATTTACACAAGGGATGGAGTCTATAGCTTTTTTGAAATGTATCAACAAAAGTATTCATGAAATAAACTTAAAAAAAATTATTGAAAAAATTAACCACAATTTAAAACTCAGGAGATTACTCCTGTATGAACACAATTTTTTGTAGCACTATTGATTTCAATAGACACATTGTATTGTTTTGATGTTAATATTTTCCACTACACTACATAAATAGACCGTCATATGATTAATACCAAGAAAATGAAAAGAATGCAACTTATATTTTAGGCCAAATACCTCTTTTGGTCCTTTAAGTTTGACAAAAATACCGGATTAGTCCTTTAAGTTCTTAAGTTTCAAATAGGTCCTTTAAGTTGTTAATTTATTACACCGTTACCCTTTTAAGGGCCTATTTGAAACTTAAAAACTTAAAAAACTTCAAATAGGTGCATTAAATTAACAACTTAAATGACCTATTTGAAACTTAAAAAACTTAAAGGACTAATCCGGTATTTTTGTCAAACTTAAAGGACCAAAAATGGTATTTGACCTATATTTTAATAAAATGTTAAAAACAAAGTATAACTTATGCATTTATACATGTAAAATAACGGATACATTGATATTTACTAAGACTAATAATTTATAATTAAATTTTAGTGTTTAAGTTAGTTGTTAAGTAAAAATTGATGAGTTAGAATATGATCTTCGTAACAACAAAAAGCAGTTAAATTATTACATGTTTATTAAAAATAATTTTGGTATGAATTCTTGTTAAAAATTTGATAAAATAAATTTAGATTTATCAATATTACCGTCAACTATATAGACCAACAATTTCTTTAATTATTAATTTGATTCAAATGATAATATAATATTAACACCAAATAAGTACAAATTATAGAAGACACTTTTTTTTAGGCAATAGAAAACACTGTCTAAAAGACTGTTTTATTAGCAAGTTAAAGTTAAAGGGCAAGCGTGAAATATTTTGAAGAATAAAATAAAAGGTTGAATCTTAAATTATTCTAACAGAGTAAATTATTAAATTTAGGCCAAATTAAAAATCCTGAATGCAAATATGTGACATCAATATTACAGCTTATGTAATAAAAAATATACTAAATAATCAAATATATTTTGAATAACTTTTTTTGTATATGTAATTAATGTTACATGTTAAATCATAAATTGAAAAGGATAAATATTTTGTCAATCAATTAAAATTTACAAATAAGTTTTACTCAGATCAATCCATGTTAAGCATGGATGATTTGGACAACCTTTAAGTTGAATTACATCAATATTTCTCTATGTTAAAATTACAACAATCATATCACATGAATGACCAATTCAAAATCTTCTTTTCTCACTTTGTTTTTATCATTTCCACAACATCCAAGTTGATCACATGTGCCTTTTAGACAAAACAGAATTAGCAAATTAGATATGCCTTTATATTCCTAGATTTATCTCGGGCTATCTTCCTTTAATTGAATTTCTTTAACATTCATTTTATTAAAATTACTAATTATTTTCCTAAAAAAAAAAAAGAACAATCAAATGATAAATTTATATTACACGCACAAATAAAGTATAACAATTAGAATTACATTAACATAAACTAACTTAATATTTAAAAAAAACGATTAAATTATATCCACATAACTGCTATATAAAACTATCAGAATACAAATTCCACAAGTTTTAATTTAATTGATGCACATATTATGGTTAAAGACATGTACTTACATGAACTCCGTTGTCTTCTTCTCCTCGTTCACATGAAAAAATAGTTATATCCGCACAAAGCAAAAAAAAAAAAAACAAGAAAGAAAGTTTAAAAAAAAAAGTAGACTTAAAAATGTTGTATCGATTCTTTAGCCAATGATAAAAAAAAATAGAACTATAATATTTGACCTACCACATAAACCATTAATGAATTGTCAAGAAAAATGTGAGGATTGAGAAAGATAAACAAAAATCACAATACAAAATTTAAAAGTACCAAACAAAAGTTGCTTGAAGAAAGTGATGATGATTCAAAACCAAAATTTATATTAGGATAAAATATATGACCGGTCCCTGCAAATATACCTCATTTGACCTTTGGTCCTTGTAAAAAAAAATTTGAAATCCGTCCCTGCAAAAAAATTTGTTTTTTAAAATGGTCCCTGGGCACAGTTAAGGCGAAACGTGGCACACACTGACTGTGTATAAGTGGGCATGTGACATATGATGTGGCAATTTTTTATTTTTAAAATTAAAAAACAGATTTTAATATTAGAAAAATGATTTTTAATTAATTAAAAAATAAAAGCTTTAATTAAATATAAGGAAAAACACTTAAATAGAGAAAAGGGGGAAAATTGAAATTAGGGTTTCAGATTTTCCCCCAAATCCTCTTCTCCCTTGTTCGCAGCTTCTTTTTCTCCATCACTTTCCATATAAATCGTTCTTGTACTTCATTTTATGTCTTCAACATCGTTCTTCTTCACCACCCTTCTTTTCCCTCCCTTTCCATATCCATCGTTCTCGTTCTTCATCAATGTCTAGCAACAGAGGTAATTCAAACAGTAGAGGGTCACACTCCTACTCGATTTCCAGAAATGGAGCAAGATGTGGGTATGCTCGATCCAGAAATGATGGCTGTTATGCTACCTATTTGTGGGTGCAATCTACCCATGAAGGTGTACATAAGGGCGTAGGTTTTAGAAATGTCGTCACTGGAATAGCAAGGTTAGATATATTTATGTTTGTTTGATGTTTAACTGAGAATGTGCTTTTGTTATTTCCTGACTAGAATTTAATTTTGTTCCTTGGGTTATTGTCATAGACTTTCCATACTTGTTAGCTGTTCATCCTGCTATGGAAGTGTCATGTGATGAGGGTATGACAAGGGTGGAAGGAACCAATAACCAAGGTTGTGCGAAATGTAACAACATTGAAGAAATAATGAAGGCATTTGAGTCAATGGAAATTGAAAAGTGGAAGACAAAGTATTCACCTGAGAGGAAGAAAGTTAGGTGGATGGCGTTGGCTTTGTTGATTACCCTGTTTTTTCTCTGTTTTTATGCTAAGAATTAATGTAATCTTGGTTGTTTTGAACTAGAATGGCTTGATGAAATGTAGTAGTGGTGTTATTTAATCAAATGTTGTAACAATTATGTAATGACAGTGATGGTTTGTGTACTTGTTTAGTAATGTATGAAAATGGTATGGTTGGTTTTTAATATATTTTGTTACATTATTGTGTTATGATTTAGATGTCTAATCAAAACAAAACATAGATGAAAGGTATATTCAATCAAAACAAAAGGCATTGTTTAAGTTATTACATTAAAAACAAAATGCATTGTTAAGCTATTACATCCAAAAAGGCATTGTTTAAGCCATTACATTAAAAACAAAAGGCATTGTTTAAGCCATTAACAAGATAACAGAAGACATAGTTTAAGCCATCACTACCACACTAATCAAAAGGCTTGTAATCCATTACAAATAAAACTAAAACCAAATGCTTTGTTCAAATCTCATGAGTTAGTTCACCATCTCCATCATCTATTCCAACTTCAATAGGATTTGTTTCCAAAGTTCCTGGTGCACCTAATTTTGGTTGAGGACCAAAGTAACAGGTTCTTCCACTCCTCCTTAGTTTGTTGAAATTGTATTTTGGTACTTGGGATGATGATTTTTCCTTAGATGCCTCACATTTGATTCCTTTCCATGTCATGGTGGTTTTTGCTTTCTTTTGTAGATGTGTAACATCATAGACCATCTCAGCATGTTTTTTCTGTCATATAAAACAATCATTATCAATATAAACATACATAAATATAAACATACATAAATATCATCAAAAACATATTCATATGTGTAGTTATAACAATATACCTTTTTTGGTGCCTTAAATGGTGCAATCACAGTTTTATCAGGTTGATCATTGCTCATTTCAGCTGGGGCAGGCACACTCTCAAACTTTGCATTTGCAGTTTGAAACTTTGCATTTTCTGTTGGGTGACACATTGCATTCACATCCCTTGTTTTCACATTCTTGGCTTTCACAAACTTTGATTAAGATGGTGTTGATGCAGACTTTTTAGATGCCTTTCCTGCATACCTCCATGGTGGCTTTGCTGCAGTCACAATCTGACTGGTCCCTGTTGGTTCTACTTGAGCAGGCACAGTATCAGGTTGATAAGGCACAACATTTTGAGCAGGTTGATGGCACAGTTGGTTGATGGCACAGGTTCTGCTTCTGTTGGGACTTGAGCAGGTTGAGCAGGCACATGTTCTGCTTCTGTTGGGTCTGTTGGGGCTTGAGCAGGTTGAGCAGGCACAAGTTCTACTTCTGTTGGGGCTTGAGCAGGTTGAGCAGGCACATCATTTTGAGCAGACACAGTTGGTTATGTTGGTGCTTTCCTGGGTGGTTTCCTCTATTTCAAATAAGAATGCATTATAAGCCAGATACAACAATAAATATATTGATAGATTGTTAAGTTTTTTCAGAATTATAGTTACCTTTCTCTTTTGAGCCTTTGGGTTAACAATTTGACTCTTACAGCTTTTGTTGTTATGCCCAAGTTTGTCACACTTTATGCATCTATACTTTGTATTCTGCCTCTTGTATTTCTTGCCATCAGGTTCCCTTCTTCTTAGCTTCTTTGGTCTTCCTGGACCTTTCTTGTAAGTTGGTGAAAGCATGTCTTCAACATCAACATTTGGCCACCTATCTTGCCCATTGATTGCAATAACACTATAGTTATAGCATCTCTCATAAGTTTCCTTAGAGTAACAATAATCAACATAGTCCTCAAGTCTTTGAGACCTTTTACCCATTGCAGCTATAGCATGCCTACATGGTATCCCCACTAGTTCCCAAAAATTACAAGTGCATGTTTTCTTGCCAATGTCAACTATGTATTGGAAACCTCCATACAACTTCGCAACTTCAAATTCATCAGCAATCCTCCATGTTGCTACCCACTCCCCACTAACTGAAACCTCCCTATCAAGTCTTTTCCTAGGCATGGGCATTATCCTATGTTGCCAAGCACCTATCTTAGAACTAATAGTTGAAATCCTATTCATCAAATAAGATCTAATCCATTCACACATTGATATTACTGACTTGTCTCTTGCAATCAAGATTGTTGAATTAAAAGCTTCAGACAGATTGTTCTTTAAAACATCACATTTAGAGTAAAAGATAAAAGCATGCTTACACCAAAGCTTAGTATCAACTTTCATAAGCCATTCCCATGCTCCTTGATCAATTGCCTTCAATTCAAGCATCTTTTGTTCCCATGCCTGGTAGTATGTTGCTTTGGCTGCCCCCATCATCAAATCTCTAATTACAGACCCTCCACCAAAAATTTCTTGAAATTAGCATAGAGGTGTCTCAAACACAGTCTGTGTTCAACTACCTCAACCAACTCATCAAACACAGCCATTAATCCCTTCAATAACAGAAACAGAAACATATTACATACATACTACTAAGACAATTAAACAACATAAAATATAAATAATTGTAAGAAGTATACATTTTGTTGATCTGAAATAAATACTCATTTCTTCTCAATGTCAATATCTTCAAGTAAAAGAGTTAAGAACCATCTCCAAGCTTCCTTGTTCTCCACTTCAACAATACCAAATGCTAGAGGATAATATTGGTCATTAGCATCTCTTCCAACTGCTATCAATAGCTGACCACCATATTGTGTCTTCAAGTGACACCCATCAACACCTATGAATGGTCTGCATCCAGTCAAGAACCCTAGCTTGCAGCCTTCAAAACAAAAATAAAATGAATCAAATATGGGCTGAAGTGTTGGTACTGGTCTTTCAGTGTTGATTTTAACAGTGTTGAAACGATTTACCCTCTTAATCTCGGCTTCATACCTCCATAACAGTGTATATTGTTTTGCAGCATCACCATCAATAATCTTTTGTGCTTCCTTCTTTGCTTTCCAAGCCCTCCCAAAGGTGACTCCCACAACCTGATTCCTTCTCAAATCTTTCATGATGTATGTTACTTTTAATTTGGTAGAAGAACATCTGACATTACAACTTTTGTGACCCACTTGGAGGTAGCAGATCTATTATATAAGGTGGCAACTTGGGTACCCATCAATAAAAGGTGGGTAACACAACCCATGTTGAGTTGGCACCAATCAAAGTTATTTGTTTGTTTTCTATTATTTTTAATGTTATATAAATACATTGTTTTGATTGGTCCAACTCAACATGGGTAGTATTACCCACCTTTTATTGATGGGTAAACAAGAATTTGCCATTATATAATGTCCTTGCACATGTGTGGTCCCCAGACCAAGTTTTAATTCTATAAGTATGGGCCCCACCAACTTGACTACATAAAGCCACAAAGGCACAATCATTCCTACAAATAACCCTACATCTTGTCTTGTCATTTTTCACAAACTTTAACTCCCACCCATTTAAGACAGTCCACTCAATTATTGCTTCTTTGAACTCCTTTATGAACTTAAACTCCATACCAACCTTAAACTTAAACTTTTTGTTAAGTTGTTCCATCCTAAACTTCTCATAAGTAGGACTCTTCTCACCATCAGAATCATCAGGTCAGAACTTCCTAACTCATCACTCACATATTCAGCATCAATATCAACTCCATCTAGCATCTGATTATCTTCTGCTGGAGTACCTTTACCATAAGCTTCAATCATCAAATTTTCACCACCATTCATAGGTAAATCATCAGCAAATCCAAAACCATCATCCAAACCTAAACCTCTATCATCTTCACTGTCATCAAATGTGATTCCTCTAACCTCATCATCAGAATTACAATCACCATTGCCATCAGATTCCCCAGGCTCATATTCTTCATCAGAATCTTCATCATAAACAACCTTCTCCTTCCCCTTCCCCTTCCCCTTAACAGTGTCATTCTGCTTAACAATTTCATTTTCATTTTCTTCTGCAACAATGTACTTGGGAAAAAAACCAGACCACCAGGTTCTTCAACAACATCATGCTCAATGTACATATCAACCTTACAATGTTTCTTACTAGCATAATCCTTAATTGCATTAGCATCTTCATCTAACCTAACCACTTTAAAATCCACCTCTTCTTCAATAATCCACCACATCCTATACCTTTTCCCATACTTAAACTTTTTCTGTATGTCTTCTGCATTCCCAACCAGTTCAAAATAACACCGCTTATCAATATCTATATCAACCACATATTCTTCCCCACCCTTGTAACTTATAACCCAGTCCCTTACAAAAAACCCTCCATGGTGAAAACCAACCTTAATCGACATACTATGCATGCAAAAAAAACAAAAAAATAATAATCAATATCACTGGCTTGCTCACGTTTTGGTCCCCACAAGCAAAACAACAAACAAAAGACAACAACACATTGATTTACACAACTACTACAATTTAAAAATCATAAATAGGGTTACTTTTCACTGTCTTCAAGTTTAAGAGAATCACAGTCGTCGAACACACTCTGAATCGCTGCAATTCCAGCCGTCAAACACAGAACTCGTGCTATATCTCAGTCGTCGATTGAATGAACAAAGGTGGAACACGTGATGGATGAGGGAAGAAGAAGGAACATGCGATGTTGGAGAACGAACAAGCAGCTGCGACCAAGGGAGAAGAACAGACGCGATTTGGGGGAAAATCTGAAACCCTAGTTTCAATTTTTCCTCATATCTGTTTTTATGTTATACATATATATCTCTTTTTAATTAATTAAAAATCATTTTTCTAATATTAAAATCTGTTTTTTAATTTTAAAAATAAAAAATTGCCACATCAGATGCCACGTGCCCACTTATACACAGTCAGCGTGTGCCACGTGAGCATCAGAGTGCCACGTTTCACCTTAACTGGGCCCAGGGACCATTTTAAAAAACAAATTTTTTGCAGAGACGGATTTCAAATTTTTTTTTACAAGGACCAAAAGCCAAATGAGGTATATTTGCAGGGACCAGTCATATATTTTAACCTTTATATTATAACAATTTGTTTGCTGAACACATGGAAGAATATGAAATCTATCTTTTTAACTGGACGTAGGTTTATATCTGTTACATATTTTGTAACCGCGGATTACTTAATTGATCTATTTAACCACCATCTCTTTCTTATTTATTGGCTTAATTACACTTTTGGTCCCTTAAATATTTTTTAGGTTTCATATTGGTCTCCTAATTAATAAAAGTTATGTTTCAGTCCCTTAAATCCTTCTCCGTTAGTTATATTGGTCCCTTCTGTTAGTTTGTGATAAAAAAACGTTAAGTTATTCATACGTGGCATACCAGGTGGTTTTTTTTATTGTTTACACACACACACACACACACACACACACACACACACACACACATATATATATATATATATATATATAGAGAGAGAGAGAGAGAGAGAGAGAGAGAGAAGGAATCAGAATAAAAAGGAAAGGAAAGGAATACAAAGGAACAAACAGAAGAACAAAACGCGATTGAAAGCTTGAACCTACAGAACCCACAGATTGCTCCATAACCCTGGTTGTTGAATTTGATTTCGACATTATTCTTTCTTCCCCTTAATCTACACAGCAAACCCATAACAAAGCATAAAAGAAGAAGAAGAAGAAGAAGAAGAAGAAGATTTCGAAAAAAGGATCAAAGTGGTTGAAGAAGATGAAGCAAATCGATGGAAAATAAGAAGAAAATTGAGGGATGGAGATGAATGACGAACCCTAATTTCTGGATTTTTACGTGTTCCTCTTTCCTTTTCTTTTGAATCGTATTCCCTTCTCTCTCTAAAAAACATAAAAAAATGTCATATGGTATGACACATTTTCAAACTTAACGTTTTTTAACACAAACTAACAGAAGAGACCAATATGACTAACGAAAAAGGATTTAAGGGACCGAAACGTAACTTTTATTAATTAGAGGACAAATATGAAACCTAAAAATATTTATGGGACCAAAAGTGTAATTAAATCTTATTTATTACTTATAGATTAAAGACAAATGTCTTTTTTTTTTTGACTTAAAGAAGGCAATGGATTCAAGAGTTTATACATGATATGTATTTTGTAACTGAAGATTAGCTAAATCTATTTAACTTTACTTCTTTTATTTTATTCAATACGTTAAAGAATGCAATGAGTCTATGCATATATGTAAAGTAGTGGACCAATGAAATTATTATTATTGGTGGATATAAATTGAACAATTATTGTAAAATGTAGTGGGAAAATGTTTAATTAGAGATGAGAAAGTTACTCTAAAAAATGACACGTCGGCACAAATGAGGTTTAAGAACAACTCAAGGTTCGATTACAAAGATAATAATATATAGATAGATACTAAGGATCAGAAACATGTCATTTATGCACAAGTAACTCTTTTGACTTTATTCCAACAATGTAGACCATGGAAACTCACTCTAATTGTGATTTGTGAGACTGTTTCGAAAGAAAGTATAGGTATGATATTCACGAGTTCAAAGCATTTAGTCTCTACGAAAGCAAAGACACTCTTTAATGAAAAGTTATCCTCTTTTTCAGAGGCAAAGGCAAGAAAGACAAAACAAACAGAATATGTCATGTTGGTAGAGGTGACACCAACAATCTCAAATGATGACATTTTGTACAAATCTATTTTGTAAGTGGAGTTCATGACCAAAACTGTCGGAAAAGTGTTAAGCATATTAATTAACTCCGGATGAGCAAAAAATATGTCTTCAAGAGTGGTTTCCTCACTATTTGCTCTTGTGAAATAGACGTATTTATGCTCCTCCAACTTCGCAATCAAGTGTTGCATCTCCGTCTTGTCACCTCTTATCCTCTTTCGCCATTTAGTTCGTGCATTGTACACTTGTTTAATAACCGTCAAACTTTCTTTGTTTTTTGCCTTCAAATCCGTGAGAATATTTTTAGGCAACGCCAAACTCTTTGTCATGTCGACAACTTTTTTCTTCTCCTCCTTTTTTATTCTACCCGCAAGAAGGTGACCGCCTAACTTTGGCTCCAACTCATGGTTGTGAATTCCACTAAGCATGGCCAACCACCAATCATTTATATTCTTCTCAAAATAACCACACAACCTAAACGGACAATCACATGTTCTTGAGTCCGTGCCTTCAAGATTCAATTTCTTCCTCCTCTTCGGTGGTTTGTATACACCACTCCTTTCACATTGCAACGTCACCATTGGATTTTTTAGACTAAATTTATTTATAGATATAGTAAATCCCGCTCTTGCTGCTTGTCGACGAACCCAACCAAGCAAATCGTCTCGCTCTCGCCATATATCATTTGTTAAAAAAAAATGAGGCGGTGTTTACTTCATAATCGCAAAGCTTGGCAACACCGGTAGGTACCAGTTTAGGTTTTTCTTCAATGTGAGTTTGAAAGGGAATTCTGACTTTAACCTTCACATCAACGGTAGGTTTGACATCACAGAAGCTTCGACAGAAGCTTCATATGGCCGTTTTCGCCTCAACGCCATCATCCACCACATTTTCAACCATCACTATGTCTATCGAATAAAAAAATAACAAGGAAAAAAATATAAATAACTTGTGCAAGAAGCTAAGAAAGAAAAAAAATGGCGCAAAAATTCACGTTGAGCTAACACCTACGTGAGTTAACTGACGTTGAACTCCAGCGTGACTTAACTCACACCCAGACCTGCTTCCCAGAATGACGAACCAACCTCAAAAACCAGCAAAATCAAAAGAGTTTAGATGATAAATTACCTGATTTTTGACGTTTGATGAACGTAGAAACTTGCTTCCTGACGGTTTGTAATGATTTCAGCTCAAGATTTTGCTCCAAATTTTCACACTTCTTGGGTTTTTGGAGGTGAAGAGGGAAAGAAAATTGGTGTTCAAGTGTGGAACTGCTGAATTTTGTCCCAAAATAGTACTGCATACCAACGTGAGTTAACTCACGTTGCTTTGAGCATGACTTAACTCACGTTGCATTTAACGTGACTTAAGTCACGTAGGGATATTTTGACCAATTTGTATGAAAATAAACATTTTTATTTGTGACAATAGCAATTTTCTATCAAATGTCTTTTTAATATGTAAGTTGTATTTAAGGGACAACGAATGAGCTTGGCCCATCTACTTTAGATTTGTTGAAATCAAATATCCTCCCAAAAAGGGTCTAAATCAAAACCATATTCATACGGAACTACATGTACCGAAAATATAAGCAATTTTTTTTTTTTTTTTACAAACATCTATATTACAATATTTTTTAAATCAATAATTTTAATAAAGAATTCTACAAATAGCAAATCAGTACTCCATTCTAATCCAATTGTACACATTGGATTGGGAAGAGTGATAACAATAATAAATACAACATGCATATAAATTTATGTTGTCCCATAACCCATTCCTAGCAAAGTCTACTACATTTGTAATAAATACAACCTACTCAGCCAATCCAACGAAGATATTTTCATCACATACACTAAACTGGAAATAAAAAATTTGAATACTACATTTGTAGACCCCAAATCATTCGTTAAATTAAAGGTGACAACTTGGGTACCCATTAATAAAAGGTGGGTAACATAACTCATGCTGAGTTAGCACCAATCAAAGTTATTTGTTTGTTTTCTATTATTTTTAATATTATATGAATACATTGTTTTGATTGGACTAACTCAACATGAGTAGTATTACCCACCTTTTATTGATGGGTAAACAAGAATTTCCCTAAATTAAATACACTAGCAGTCTTGTGTGTGTGTGTATATATATATATATATATATATATATATATATATATATATATATATATATATATGAGATAGGATCAAATGACACCATGGTGTCAAAATTAGTTTGAAATCAAATCTCATTCATTCATTACATTTAATCAAAAGGTTAAAAGTTATCCTTAATATAATTCTCTTACACCAATTTCTCTCTTTATCACCTAATTAAAAAAATCTTTATCATAAATTCATTATCAATCATTTTCTTTTTTCCTGTTTTAACTACTTATTATTCTTACTTAAAAGTCACATATTCAATCAAAACACCAAAATGATTATTTTTCTTCACCATTGTTGCTAACTACCTCTCAAAAAATTGTTGCTAATTAGATTATTTTATCACTCATCATGTTTAAGCTTAACTACCTCTCAACAGTAAATTTCAATGTCTTATGTAAAAAAAATTAAAACGTCTTATTACCATTATAAGCAGTGGAAGTAATAAAAAAAGGTAACGATGATTGCTACGAACAGTAAAAAGACGAAATACACGAGTTTATGTAGTCCGTTGATTTTCACAACTACATGGCCATGATTTCCATAAATAATGGACTAATTAGTATTTTATTTTTTAAAAACTGCACATGTTATATTCTTACTTTTTTTGTGTCAATCTCTTCGTTCAATATAACAATGCTCAATAAAGAAAGGGAAATAAGTAATAAAAAAAATGAGAGGAAAAAAAAAGAATGATTGATAATAAATTTATGACCATAAATGTTTTCCTTTTTTTCTTAATTAGATGATAGAGGGAGAAATTGATGTAGGAGAATTATTTTGGGATAGCTTTAAACCATTGAATTAAATGTAATGAATGGATGAAATTTGATGTCAAACTAATTTTGACACCATGATATCATTTGATCATATATATATATATATATATATATATATATATATATTAATAAAAGTCTAGTAGATACTATAATATTCAAAAATGTGGAAAAGTAAATGGGCAGTGTATTAAGGTGTATGGTCATAATAATACAACTTGTGGAGAAAACTGCAGCCAACGAAAGCCATCAGAAACATCTTTTATTAACTAAGCTGAAAAGGTTAAAATAACAACAATCTTATAACCATTAAAAAATGAGTGATGGAAAACAAACCCATCAAATTGTAAACAAACACATTTCATGTGACCAATGACCAATTTATGGCTCATTTATTAATCACCGCTGGTTTAAGATTAGTTTCACGCTTAGTTGTCAAAAAAACAAAAAGAAACCTTCTATTCTATGTTGTCACCGTTCTGATCCGTGCCATTTTGAAAGCGATTTACTCTTTTTTTTTGTTGCAAAGTATACAAATTAAGAAATTAATTGAGAATCTGGTCTGTAAAAAAATAAATATTACTTGCAGTTTTAGAAAATCGCCACGTATTGAATGCAATAATTGAATTTTTTTTACTTAATAATAAGGGTGGACATAGAGGTGGTTTAGGATCAATTTTGTACTCCAAATCACGGTCTAAATCGTTTTTCTCTTCCCTTTAAATTTAAATACGCGATTTTCATATTTGTGGAGTTTTTTTTGTGTGAAGGTACGACATTGTTTTGTTTGTCATATCTGTGTGACGTTATTTGTCTTTTTCATCTTGTTCAGGTGTTTATTTGTTTCAGATTGTCAGATCAGCTTTGATCCAGTGCAGATTCAGCCAATGATTGTTGTTGTCAACGTTGTAGGTCAAGAGGTATGTGTATTTCAAAAACTTCAATATCGATATATTAGTAGGTTTATGTATTTTGCCGTTTTATGTTATTAACTTGCATGATGTGAGTTTGTTTGCATATCTATCATTATTGTGTTTTAACAAATTTGTATTGTATTGATACACTCTATCAATTTAAATAAATGAATATCGTTTGTTTTTAGTAAAAAAAACATCGCCTCGTATTAAAACGGTTTGAAGTTTTACATTGCTTAGGTTCCTAAACTATTAGATGAAATGCATATAGATTTGAATCTCCAACGTTGATATCGCTAAAGTCATTCATTCAATCTACAAATTGATCAAAACTAATTTTTAAACTGAATCAAATAAACATCACACTAAAACGAAAAATAAAAACAAACATAATGAAAACATAAGAATATAATAATTGGAAATCATCTATATAATAATTGTATACATAAAAAATTGGTCTAGAAAATAAATAAAAATGAGAAAAATAGACAATTGGTGTCGTTAAGGCACAGAAGCTTTAAATGCGAGTTGGTTGATCGTAGTTTCTTTCAATCTTCTTCTCTCTTACACATTAAGCATTCTCCAACCAAGACCCTTCTCTTATAAATATCAACATTTTCATATTTTTATAATATTATTATTATTCTCAATTTCTTTCTTCCTTTTTTTTTATTTATTACTATTGATTTCAGTTATTTTATTATATAACTCCTCCTTAAACCCAAATCTTGTACCGTCAATTCAAACCGAACGTACTTTACCAATTGTTCTTGTTCTTGTTGTTTTGTTTGTATCGATTCGTGCGGTTTTTTGTGAAAATCAAGATAGATGGATTTTGTACCAAATCCATGTCCTTCTCGTTCATCTTTGTTCGGTTCTTTTGCGAATTTCGTTGACAAAGTTAAACAATTTGGTACCCTCGCAATTTCTGTTATCATTGGAAACATTTTCTCAGCGATCTTGACCTTCTGTTTTGCATTAGGTTTGATTCTTTTCTATAATTATTGTTTTATCTCTTTGATCTTTTTGTGTTGTTTTGGTTTTTTGGGGGTGAATTTGCAATGTCAATGTGTTGTGTTTTATCATAATTTCGTTTTTTAATTTGTTGAAAATGATTCAGATGATTTTGTTTATGTTAAATTTAGAAGAAAAAATGAAACTTGGGAGGTGGGTTTATGATTTGTTGTTATTGGGTTTGGATTTTTCGTTGTTTTGGTTATGTTGTCTAATTTTGTTATTTTTATTGTTAACAAAATTGTAGGTTATGATCTTATATTTCTTGGATTTTCAACATTTAGATGTGGCATTTATATATTTGAAGTTATAAGGTTTAATGGTTTTTTTGTTTGTTTTTTGTATAAGGTTTAATGGGTTGTTTTGTCCTGTGCAGTTGGAACATTATTGGGTGCTTTGACAGGAGCTTTGATAGGTCAAGAAACCGAAAGCGGTTTCATTCGAGGTGCCGCTGTTGGTGCTATATCAGGAGCTGTTTTTTCTATTGAAGTTTTTGAATCATCTCTCGTTCTTTGGCATTCTGATGAATCTGGGATTGGTTGTCTTTTATATTTGGTGAGTAGGTTTTGTTAGCATGAGATCTTTTCTTGTGTTGGAAGCTTTTTATGAAGCTATAAGATTGCAAAGTTTTAGTCCCTTTTGAGTTTCTATTTATCATTCACATTCATAATGGCATGTTGTGTTGTGTAGCATGAATTTTGATCTTTTTGAGTTATGCAGATTGATGTTATTGTTAGCTTGTTGAGTGGGAGACTTGTGCGTGAGAGGATAGGTCCTGCAATGTTGAGTGCTGTTCAAAGTCAGGTACTTTTATATTGTACGAAAGGATTTTATTAATGAGACAGAATTTTGGCTGCAATGTTCAGTGTTTCATAGTATTTTTCCGACACTTTTTTATCAGATGGGTGCTATTGAAACAAGCTTTGATGAGGTTCAAAACATCTTTGACATTGGTGGTTCCAAAGGGTTATCTGTAGATTCCGTTGCGAAGATCCCAAAAATTAAAATCACTGCTGACAATATTGATGCATCAGGGGAGAAAGTTTCTTGTTCAGTTTGTCTCCAGGTTGGTTTTTTTTTTTTTTGCACTTTTTATTGTTATTACTTTTAGTGCTTACCCATGACATGAACAAAATGTTCTTCTGTAGTTTGATTTTGATCGATATTGGCATTTTCTGATTATTGGTATGTTTCCAGGACTTTCAACTTGGAGAGACAGTTAGAAGTTTACCTCATTGTCATCACATGTTTCATCTACCTTGCATAGATATGTGGCTTTTAAGGCATGGTTCTTGCCCATTATGCAGAAGGGATCTGTAATTTTGTATATGAATAGCACAGATCGTAAAAGAGGTTTTTTTCTTTTTCCTTTCTTTTTTTGGTTTTGTTTATAAGCTTATTTAATTCTAGGTCTTACTTACATTTGATTACAGCTACTGAGAGCTAATGCAGTTATGTGATATCATTGTACTAAATTAGTGTAAAGAAAATTTTGAGATAAACCATTTTCAGCTTCTTGTATATGGATATGACTTTTATGAAGTAGACTACCCTTTTGTAGCTTGTCTCCATTCTCTTTTGTTCTATGCTTCTATTTTATTTTTAGTTTTCTAAACAAAGAACAATACCATATGAGACAGTAATCTAGCCGTGTGGATTTGTTCTTGCCAAAGTTTATGGAGTCTCACTTTGTCATGGTGCATGTGAATGGTACCCTGACACTTGCCCAATTCTGAACATGAACATTTTATACGAGCATTTAAGTGCATCTTTAGATTCACAGCGAGTTTAATAGAATCGCGATATGCACTATGATATTTTTTTTTTATGAAAACCATGTTTTGGAACTTCAATAAAAGCACGGTGTCGCTAATGCTATGGTTTTGCGCAACTCACCGTGAATCTGAACATGTATAAAACGCGTTTAAGTTTTTTCAATTATATATTTGTGGGATATTCAAAAGGACAAAACGTAGCTCTATACATGTTATTCATCAATTATAACATGTCACATGGGTTAAATTATTCAATTAAACTTACGTTGAAGATCAGCAAAAGTATCACAAAAATAAGCACACCTAAGTTTTGTCCTATTCAAAAGTATATAAATTAACGAGGTTGGTACAGTGAAGCCAATGTTGTACCTGATAGTCTATAGATGATACTGTAGAGTGGAGACTGTAGTAGCACCCTGTAGACTATAGATGAATTGAGGGAAGGGGAGGGAGTCTCTAGTATGAGTATGACCCTATACTGGTATATAAATGATATGGCTACATTGAGTGTTTTGTTGAGTTGGATTATGTGCGGTCACAACTATTAGATCAAGATTAAACGGTCTACATTTCAAACTTCGATCTTGATTGAACAACTATTAGATCAAGATTAAACGGTCCACATTTCAAACTTCGATCTTGATTGAACGGTCTAAATGTGACCGAATGTGTCCAGATTTTTGTCTTGCACACTTGCTTGCTTCTCTTGTTTTCAATGCACGGAAAAAATGCCTTTATTCTAACTTTTAAGATGCTTTATCATTTGTCAAACCTTAAACAACCGGTTAATGTTAATGTGACAGGTGATCAACAGTACTAGTAGTTATTACATTTTATTAGGATTGAAACTTTAGTTTAAAAACACGAACTATCTTACACAAAAAAGTTTGAATGCCATATCAAACCATATCAAACCAAGCAGACAATGTTACCATATCAAACCAAATCGTCCTTTCAAGTCACCAACTCCATCAATGTTACCATTGTTCACTCATCTACTACATTAAATATTTGTTTTCCCTTCTTTGCAAGCTCTGGGACATTTAAGGATTTGGATTTGATGCATTTACTAAATCACGCAATTATGGATTTGAGCCGTTCAATTTAGAATTTACGATCGAGATCTTTGTGATATATCAAGCGTCTGATATCCAATTAACTATTGAGATTCAAGACAGTAAAACAATTATTTTTTTGAACAGCTGACGATTCAGATCTAGACGTTTACAAATAGAAATACTTCAACGGTTTCACAATAATTGACATATTTGACAATTTTACTCAAAATAAGAAAATTACTATATGAATAAAAGATAGAAAATTATACTACTTTGATTACATCACCTTTGATGTTTATCATAAATTACAAAGTCAATTATATTAATTTACATTCAAACTTAATACTCCATCCGTCCCAAATTATAAGAAAAAAAACTCATTTTTTTGTCCCAAATTATAAACAAAAAAGACAAATTTTTATCATATTTAATTATGTTATTTTAAAAAAATCATCTTTTCTAAAGAGAGATTAAATGCAAATTGCATTCGTTTTGATCTCCCTTTCATTTTCTCTATAACTAATAACCAATGAAAATTGTTTTTACATCTTTCTATGAAACTTATTCCAAGGATAACACAAGAAACTATACTAAAAATTACTATGTTTTAGTTTTCTTAATAAGTGTGAAATAATTTTTTTTACTTATAATTGGGACGGAGGGAGTATTACATTGGGACAAATTTTTTTTTGTCTTAACCCTTCAGTTCTGGAAGGAAAGAGACAACTTTTAAATTGAAAGAACAAAATAATTAATATTACATTAAAAATTAAAATTCACTTGTTTTGGAACCGTTTTTGTTGTCGTAAAGAGGTCAATTATTATGGGACTGATGAAGTACCTTTTTTCCTTATATTGTTCTTTCAATTAATTTTAAGGTTATTTATACGTACTAAGAAAATCAATAGTTTGATTAAATTGTTTATTTTATTCCTTATAATATCCTTAATTTTTTTACCATCTCATTTCACATATTTATCACTTTATGATAAATAGTTGAGTATTATTGAAAAAATAATAGTTAACGTTGAACTAAACTTTAAAAACGATAAATAAATATGAACGTATTTTTTCCGAAACACTGACAATTAAAAAATAGGAAAAACTATTATAGAAGTCATTTATCTTATTTATTTGTAACATTTAGATCTTTTATCTTCTTTTTTTCCCATTTAGATCCTCTATCTTTTAAAAAATGCACAAAGTCATCACCTTTTTCCATTTCTTGTTCAAAAATGCCTGTGTGGTTGCGACATGTCAATACTTTTATTTATTTGACTAATTATTTTTTTTCAAAAATTTGACTAATTATTTTAAAATAATTTTCTAAGCTTAAAAAAGTAAAGAAAAAAAAATCATGATTTCTTCATCTTCTTCGATAAAAAATCCAATATTTTTTTTCCATCTTTTTCCCTCTTTCATCAACTGAAAATCCATATTTTTCTTCTCGCTTTCTTCAACAATAAAAAAACCCAAATTGACTTTTGTCTCTTTCTTCATCTTCTTCACATTTTCTTCAACAAAAACAAATGTAAATAGGCATAACTTTGTGTACTTTTTAAAAAATAAAGGACCTAAATAGAAAAAAAAATAAAGAACCTGAATGTTACAAATAAATAAGATAAATGATCTCTTGTAAAAAAAAATAAGATAAATGATCTATGAAATAATTTTGTTGAACAAATAACTCTGTCCTTATTCCTTTCAATTCTTTTTTTTGTCAAGTCCTTTAATAGATTATTAGTTTCATATTTAGGATAATATTCGAATTTTCAAGTACAACAATTATTTCTTTGTGAAAATACTCATAACTATTTTTTTTCTTTTTTTTACTAATAAGTGATAAATATTGTGGGATAAATTTCTAGAATGTAAATTTGGAAAGCTATGATGGTTAAACAAATATCTTTATATGAAAAGGTGTGTTTGATTTGAAAAGTTGCAATGATTTAATACATTTAAGGCAAAATTACTCTAAGGATTGTTTATCTTATTTAATTGTAACACTTGAGTCATTTATTTTTTTTGTTCCGTTCAAATTCTTTATCTTTTCAAATGTACACAAATAAATCCTTTTTTATTTTCAATTGAAAAAATACTCAGTTGGTAAGCCAAATATGTTACGGGTCTCTTTATTCTTAACAAAAAATATATTTTAAATAACAAGGTTACTCTATGAGGCTTGCCAACTCAATAAACGAAAAAGGATTTATCTGTGTATGTTTTAAAGATAAATGATTTGAGTGTTACAAATAAATAAGATAAATGATCATTGAAATAATGTTGCCTACATTTAATGATACAATATGATTCACTAGCCCAATGATTGCATATGTTTGGCTAAAGGGTATGGAAGCATGAAAAGTTGTATCTCATGGGATTCGAATTTCGAACCCACACACGAATGAACGCTTCCTTTTCACCACTATTCCAACCTTGCATCTTGTCATCGTAAAAACTCTTGTAAAGAGTTGTATTTCTTCACCAAATGACATTAGATTTTATATAAATAGAGACACTTTGGATGCTAAAAAATGACACAAAAACATATTCTTGTGAGTCAAAATTCTGCCAGAAAATAATATAAAATAATTTATTCTTTTCTCTAGTGCTCGAGAGCAATTGAGTGAACTTTATTTTGTAAACTATCCTTGATCTATACATTTATTGTGAATGTGCAAGTCACGTCAAAGATTCCAAAATATCATGAAGGGGATTCGTCGCTATACTCATTTGCATCTACTTGACATAAATTGTTGGGGGCGAATCGAACTTAAAACTTAGTGTGTTCACACACTCTTTAAAATTTATGTGTCATTTTCATCGTGTTCATTTTCATCTTCTTCTTGTTCAAGTTTTACGGCAGTTCCCAATATAGGTTCTAACAAATATTGTAAAAGATAAACTTGAAAAAAATAATACTTATTATTAACAAAATCTATTTACTATTAAATTTCTTAATTCACATAATTCAATCAACAAAGACTTAAACGTAAAAAAAAAAAAACTCAACAAAGACTTATATTAAGGAAAAAGATAATATTATTTTAGAGACTAAATTACACAAGAGGTCTTTTAAATTATTTAATTGTAACAAGTTGGTCCTTTAATTTTTTTTTGTATCACTTAAGTCCGTTAAGTTATTTAATTGTTACAAGTTGGTTCTAAGTTTTTTCGTACTACTTAGGTCCTTTAAGTTATTTAGCTTTAACAATTTCAGGAATTTCATTCTTAAAAATGGAAGTTCTTCAATATTTAAAAGTCACAGTTAAATAACTTAAAAGATCTAAACGGTACATTTTTTTTAAAGGACGTAAGTTTTACGAAAAATACTTAAAGAACAACTTCTTATATTAAGTTTATTAACCATTTAAATTCAACCGTTTAATAACTATATATTATTTCACACATTTCCTCAACAAAAAAAACTATATATTATTTCACACATAAGTGGTTGTTAAAATCTTACCAATGTTATATTTGAATAAATTTGCAAAATTAAAACACTAAATGAACATTTTTATCTCGATGATTTTCTGTTTTTTCTTGTCACAACATAAGAGGGCGTGAAAAAAAACTTAGATTTTATTTTTTTACAAGAAAAAAACTTAGAAAGTTGGAAATTCAAGTAAGCGATAAAAAATAGTCATGAGTCTATTTTTTTCGAGGGAGTCATGAGTCTATTTGTGAAGCAGTCCTACCTTTTTTTTACTCAAGATATTTATATAAAAAAATACTCTATTTTAAATTAAGTGTTGTTTAAAGTTTTTTCAGAAAAATTCCTGTGAGCTTAGCTCAGTTGGTAGGGATATTGCATATTATATGCAGGGGCTGGAGTTCGAACCTCAGACACCCCACTTCTCCGCATTTAAAATGTGTGAGCTCTAGCTATTAAACTACTTGACAAAAAAAAGTTTTTTCAGAAGATTATATATGGGATTTTGGGGTCTCGAATTGGCCTCCCTGGTAAACCTAGATGGACTTGCAAGTTGAATGAAAATAGTGGTGGAGCATGTGTTAGCTCAACTAAAATGGGAGTTTCTGACATATTATTAATGCATTTGAAAAATATGAAGGTAATATGGTTAAAAGGGAATATGGTTGCTGCTATCAATTATAACCTTTGAAATTCACACCGCATGCTTCTATAAGCTGCCACCAACCCCGACAAAATTTGAGAAATTTTCAATTTTTACGTAGTCTAGTTTTTATGAGATTTTGATTTAGATTAAAATTATTTTGATTAAAATTATATAAATAGATATTTTGTATTTTTATATTATAATAAATTGTATTTATTTTTTAATGACATCAACAGTATAACATTCTGTTAATCAAATTTGTAAATGATATAATTGAAACTGAAAAAGTCAGCGTAAAACTATGTATTTTCTTTATATGTATTATAGATTATAGATAGTGTTATATAATACTTCGTTCGAAATGAAATATAAACAAAAGTGGTAGTTGAAATGTTAAAATATGTGGTAAAAAATATAATCCACACTTTTCAATTAACATTTTTGTTTATATTTCATTCCGGATGAAGTATGTAACTGTGAAATATTTTATTAAACCATAAAAAAAGTTTGATTAATTTCAGTGTATAACCTCACTAATTTCTTTCCAATAATAGCTTTTAGCAATGTTTTAAAACCTGAACTGGTGATCGACCCGGTCAAGGCACTGGGTCAGCGGTCGAATCAGTGGGTTACTGGTCGGGTCACATGACTATTGACCCGGTCTTTAATAAAAATTTATAAAAAATAAATAAATAACATAAATTATAATTTATGCATAAAAAATTTATATAGGTTTAACTAAAATATTTTCAAATTAATATTTTACATGATGATTATAACACCAACATCTAGAAACAAGTGTACTATTAATAAATAAATAAAAAGAAACAAATGTACAAAAAAAATATGTGTAGTAATATTCTAGTATATTATTCTAATTTAATAACAACAAACATAACATTTTTCAATTATTTATTTTGGAATACTCAACTTTGTCAAAAAAAAAAAAGTAAACTCAATATATATCGAATTCATAATATCAAGAAAACAATTAACAAAATTCCTTTTAAAAAATTAACAAATCTGAAATCTCTTTGCCGAAATGTACCTGATGGTCATAAAATCTTGTTTTAAGGTTGGATGCAAATTAAGGTTGTTGAGTGTCATTCAAAGTATCTGGGGCTTCCCGCTTTTGTTGGTGGGTCTAAGCAACATGTTTTCAATTTTATCCAAGATAGGGTGTGGAAGAAGTTGAAAGGTTGGAAAGAAAAATTTCTATCAACTGTTGGGAGAGAAGTTTTGATCAAATCAGTGGTTCAAGCAATCCCTACGTATGTGATGAGTTGTTTTCCACTTCTGATGGGTTTATGTGAGCATATTGAAGGTATAATTAGTAAGTTTTGGTGGGGTAGCAAACAAGGTGAGCATAAAATTTATTTGATTAAATGGGACACATTATGTAAGGAAAAAAAGAACGGTGGAATAGGCTTTAGAACATTTCATGAGTTTAACCTTGCAACGTTGTCTAAACAAGGTTGGCGTATTATGCACAACGACGACTTATTGATCTTACAATGTTTGAAAGAAAGGTATTTTGCTAGACGTAATTTCTTGAAAGCTTCAATTGGTTATTGTCCAAGTTATATCTGGAGAAGTATTCTGCAAGCTCGTGTGGATGTTTTTGAGAAAGCTGGGTTATGGAGAGTAGGGGATGGTCATCTAATTAACATATGGGAGGATAATTGGTTTCTTTATCAAAATGGACACAAGATTTGGTCCCTAAACCTCCTAATTGTGATATTATGATTGTGTCAGATCTCATTCGTCATAATATTCGATGTTGGAATGCCTCTTTAATTAATGACATTTTTCTCCCTTTTAGATTGTCTGTTATGTAACAACCTGATTTTTAGTATTAGAATTGTTTGTTATTGTTTATTATTAATTGTTTGATTATTATATATGTTAATTGATTATTTTGGTGGATTGGTGAATTTTGGATGATTGAGGGTATTTTGGTCATTTGAGGGTTAGTTGCATTTTTGTAATATGTTAGAAGTTTGAAATTTGAATTTTAGAGAGTTGTGGTAAATTAGTAAATGGGAGGTTTAAATGTAGTAAAAGTGTAGAGAAATAATTATGTGTTAAATTATAACTAAACCCACTAGTGTAAGTGACCCATACCCATTATATTTAAAGAGAAGTGGTAGTGTTAAGTGAACTAGGTCAAATCATTTGTGAAGATTTTGAGAAGAGGCTAAGGAGAGAGAAGAGAGAAAGAAGAGGCTAGAAGAGGGAAAGCACTAGGAAGGGAATAATTGAAGCTAGGAAGCACTTTTGGTGAAGAATTAAGGTAAGGGGAAATATTATTTTCATCATTTGAGTATTAAGAAACAAATGGGTTGTTTGGGATATTTTTAGCTTATGCTTAAATTCATGAACTTATGATTAATTGTATTAAATTTGTGTTCCATTTTTATGGTTGAATTGAAACATGTATAAGTTGCTGAATTGTTGTTGTTGTTTCACCAAAACTCATGTTTGATTATGTTGTTTTGCTAACTTTGTGAAACTTGATGAATTTGATGAGAAACATGATAATTGGTGTTGATTATGCTTAATTGAGTTGATTATGAACATGATTATGTGATTGGGTTATGAATTCATGAGATTATGAAGTTTGGGTTGTGTTTAAGTTGTTGCTGTTGTTATTTGAAAATTGCTTAAGTTTGTGAAAATGATTAAGTTGTTGATGAAATGGATTAAGTTGATTTATGTTGGTCGATTTAAGTGATTATGATCATGTTTAATTGAATGGAAAACTTGGAATGTTGTTGTTGTGCTTTGTTTGGGAAATTAAGTCGTTTTGGAAGAAAATGGATTTTCGAGACGATAATTGATTTTATGAGAATAAGTTGATGTTAAGTGATTTTGATTAAGTTGTTTTAAGCTATATTAAGTAGGTAATAAGTGGTGAGTACTGGTTCAAGGATTTGGAAATGTTTCGGTGCAAATTGAGTTGAAAAACAATGTTGAAAACAATATTTTTACGAGAAAACGCAAAAATAAAAAAATCCTGCATTGGTAGTCACGCACGACCGTTCACCCCTGTGGCACGGACCGTGCTTGATTCTCGTACTTATGGGACACGACCGTGTGTCCTTGGAGCACGACCGTGTGCCCTGTGCTGATGTGCGAAACCCTAATTTTGTCACTTTTTGAGGTACTCAATGCACTTGAATGACTTCCAAACCCTTAAATATGATTAATAGGTGTTTAATGGTGATGTTTATGATTGATTAACTTGGACATAAGTATAGTAAGACTTATAGGTTAATTAATTAGAGACAGACTTTAATAATGAAGTAAAACAGAGATGTTTTGCATGTTGCTTATGCTATGTGGATGAATGAATGAATATGATGATGATGCGATGTTTGATTACCTGATTTGTTGATGTGTGGCCTTATTGATTTGACAATGCGATTGGTGATAAATTGGTGATGTATGTTATATGATGGTGTAAATTGTATAACGATGATGAGTATGTTTGGTGTGCATTGTCGAGTCTATATGTGGGTCCATGCATTCATAGTCAGTTATTGGTGCTTGATTTAAGATCAAGAATAAAATTGTTGCTTGATTTAAGATCAAGAATAACATTAATGCTTGATTATATACGAACATGTTTTGGTGTGAGCATTTGATATGTATATAACTGTGGGTAACCCATATGTTGATTGTATGTGAATATGTTATGAATGTATGTAAGACGTAACCATGCTTTTGTGATGTATATGTATGTATTGATATTGATGTTATTGTTGTTTGAACTTACATGCGTTTATTAATCTCTTATGCTGAACGTATATCTTACCCTCCAATGACTTTTGTCGTTTCACCCTTGTGGTGTAGACGTCGTGCAGGTTGAGGAGTAGCATCTTGCTTGTGAGTTGATGAGGACGGCTTGAGGCCTACTCATATTTATCTGTTTTTCTCGAGGAGTCTAGATTTAGCTGCTCTGATCTAAGATGTCGAGATTTTCTTTTGTTGTCAGATTTTGTGCTATGTGATCTTATGATCAAATTGTTGATGTTATATTCTATTGAGTTGTATGTTATGAACCGAGACATGACATTATATGATGTTGAGTATGATTTTATTCCGCTGCGATATGAATATGTTTGGTGAAATTTTATATTGAACAGTTAATATGATGTGTATGTTGAAGTAGTAAGACTCTAATGTATGATAAATGCGTGATTTATCTTTTAATTATGTTCTCAAGGATTGAGGCTTTACATGTTAGGTGTGAAGCCACCAAGCTACTCATTATTTAGCTAAACATGCTCTTCATAATTTAGATTGCATATGGATCGAGGAGACTACACCTTATATTTTTGCAGTCTTAGTATTTGATTTATTGTCAGACTTTTGTTAATAAAATTATCTTTAACGTGAAAAAAAATAATAGCCTAATATGATCTTTAAAAAATAAACCTAATATATGATGGCGTGAGCTTAATAATTGGCAAGTATTATATTTCTAAATGCAAGCATTAAATATATTTGTTAAAGAAACGCTAACAGTTAATTTCATATGGCCGAGTGGTAAGTCTTTCAAACAACATGCACTGTTACTCTGGTTCCATCCTTGCCTTGTGCATCTTTTTGGAATTTTAAAAATAATATTCATTCAAGCTCTGAACCGGTCCAAGCCACACCGGGTTTTACCGGTTCCCCGATTTGCCCAGCCAGGTCACACCGGTTTTCACCGGTCTGTTTGCATATGCGGTCCGTATATGTGACCGAACCGACCACCCTACCGATTCCCAGTCGGATCGGTCCAACCGGCCGGTCCGATAGGGGTTTTAAAACACTGGTTTTTAGGGTTAAATATGATTTTGGTCCCTATAAATTCTCCGATTTGCCCAGCCAGGTCACACCGGTTTTCACCGGTCTGTTTGCATATGCGGTCCGTATATGTGACCTAACCGACCACCCTACCGATTCCCAGTCGGATCGGTCCAACCGGCCGGTCCGATAGGGGTTTTAAAACACTGGTTTTTAGGGTTAAATATGATTTTGGTCCCTATAAAATGAAGACTTTCTAAGTCTAGCCCTTCCTTAATTTTAATAGCATTTTAAGTCCTTTTAAACATTATAAAAAACTTCGTTGCTAAAAATAAGCTCAAAATTTTGGTTTTTAGGCCCATATTTTAATTATTTTTATCTTAAACTTTTAGCGATTAAAAAAATCATATTTAATTTATCTCATGTTAAAAAAATTAGTTTTAGTAAATAAGCTTTTTATTTTGTTCTAAACATGTGTGCAAAAAATCGTTCAAAACTTATAGATTTAAAGGATAAATAAACAAATTTTATTTTAGCAAGGACTAAAATTGCGTTATTTTTTTTGTAAGGACTAAAAAAACCTATTAAAATTAAGTAAGAACTAAACTTAGAAGGTCTCAATTATTTAAAAAAAAATCACAATTTTGTAAGGACTAAAAAGTTCAAAAATGAGATATTGAATTTGATCTCAATTTGACTTAGACCAACTTTTTTTCTTCTTCAAATGGTCAAGTGGTTAGAAATCCACCTTTAAAATAAATAAGTGGAGTGTTTGCCTAATGGTTAGAACCCCAACCTCCGATATATTATGCAACGTTCCTACCAACTAAGTTAAGCTCACGAGGACAAATTAACTTAATACTAGTTAAACACAAACAAGTGTCATTTTAATAAAAAATTGTTTTAAAATGGTTTTTTTTGAAGGGTTTTAAAATGAATGTTATTGTCATGTTCAATGTAATATTTTTATGTTATTTCAATTCTACTTTCAATGTAATACATATTGAGTTTGATTAATACCTATTCGCATGTATTAAATGATGTGTTAACATGTCAATAATTATTTTAAGCATGTATTAAATGATGTGTTAACATGTCAATTAGTGAATTTGACAAATCATATGTTCTTATATTGATTAATTAATGTAGCAACACAATGTTTTTTTTTGGAATAAATGTAGTAACACAATGTTGAATGCATGTATAAAATAATAGTACACTAATAGAATATATTAATTAAATTCACACTACTCCGTCCCAAAATATAAGCAAAAAATGAGTCAACATAAGTTGATGTATTTGGTACAAATTTTGAACCAAATACATTAACTTTTGTTGACCAATTTTTGCTTATATTTTGGGACGGAGGGAGTATCTATTTAAATTGTAATTTCTAATTAATACTCCTTCCGTTTCAAAATACATGTCCATTTTAGAGAAATTGCAATAACCAAGGACAAGCTAGTTTGACACAAAAGTTCCTATTATACCATTGTCTTTGATTTTCTTCATTTTACATTTATTTACCCCATTTCATAATTACTCCCAATACCAATATCAAAATTAATTAAACAAATTAGTCCATCATTTAAACACCCTGGGTCCATCATTTAAACACTCTTGGTTGGTTCACACAATGGATTAGAGAGTCCAGTAGTCATTTCTTGGGAGAGTGCATGAGTAAATCCACTTAAAATTGGGTCAACATTTATTAGTAGAAAATAATTATTGTGGAGAAAATCTAGAATCCAATTAATTGGTAGGCAAGGGTAAAATAGACAAAATGTATCCTTAAACTATCAAATGGACAAGTATTTTGAAACAAAAAATTTCTCTAAAATGGACATGTATTTTGAAACGGAGGGAGTACTATGTGCGTGCAAAAACATTACATCCCACTTTACTTTTACAATAGTGAAATATTTTGTCTTTTAAGAATGATAGTGGGATACTTACTAATATTTAATAATGATAATTCGACAATTCTTTGTCTAAAGAAAAAAAAATGTGTGAAATAAAAAAAAAAGTGTCACTCATGCTAAAACTGAAAAATGTTACATTTTAACATTGAAAATGGTAATATTTTATGAAATTTTGTGCATTTATTGCATTGAAAATTGAAGTCTTTACTTTTTGTAAAGAATAATTTTTTCATTAAGAATGCTTAAAGAGTGCCCGAGACACTAGTTAACATTTCTCTTAAATAAAATCATTATAGAACGTATTTAACTATGTAGTTATACATTCAGGAGTATATTTCTCATTGTGTGTCAAACAAAAAAAAAACTTTCTCAACGCAGCCAGAGGGCGAAAATTCTCATCAACTCCACAATCGCAAACTCAGCAAGTGGTTCCCGGCGGCAAAAACCGCAACCAGTTAGGATGAAGTGTAACATAGATGCTTATTTTTCATCTTTATAGAATCGTACCGGTGTTGGAATATGTTTACGTGATGCAGAAGGTATTTTTGTGCTTGTGCAACTTATGAGTTTCCCGATAAAACATCATGTTGATGCAGGAGAAGCGCTTGGGTTGTTTAGTGCGCTTCAATGGATAGCAGTTTTGATAGTGTGAATTTTGTGGTCGACTTAAAAGTAACGGCTGATACTTTTAATTTCAATCGTCATGAGGTAACAGAGTTTGGTCAAGTCATTACAGAGTTTGATCAATTAACACTTTATTGCTCTCTCTGTTTCTATTTCTATGTGGCAGTGGCACCATTAAATATTAATTTGAGTAATTGACTAGTTTTTCAGCATTCTAGACACTCGTTGATAGTTTGTAAAGAAAAGTGTCAATATCTTCAATCAATTGACAAACAAAAATAAGCAACATAAGGAGGCTGCTTAATGGATGGAAAACTAGAAATGTCAGAAAGTATACAACTAGACTGTTTATGCTTAATAAGATGAATGATATTTATACAATCAATTTTAAGCAACTTTTGCAACAATCTTTTTTCTCTCTTTTTTATTGGATAAAAACAATAGAGAGAAAGAAAGAGAGAGAAGAACAACTTTGGCAAGAGCTCTCAGTATCAATAAACCATATGCAATAGATAAACAGTCAATAGATTCAAGAATATTAGGAGCTCAACGAAAACGAGAATTATATTGACATATTAAGCATAATTGTTCCATCATTTGTTTCAAAATTCTGACCAGACTCTGCAACCAAAGCTCAAATACGCTGAAATTGTACAATCTAGTGTTAAGTTCCACAGCGTACAAACAAGAAAAGTATTTATTGGAAAAATGTCAGCAAAACAGAATAAAAAAGTATAGGATGTGATTTCAAATTTCAGCACAACTATAAGTTCAACCAATTATTCTATCCAAATTAACCCACACCCAAGATGTCTTTCAAACTTCAAATTTAATTAACTTAAACTAAAAGAAAAACCAAACATTACATGCAACAGATTTGCAGATGAAGAAAAGCATAAAATGTAGAAAAGGGAAGAAAATATGACCGAAAACGAATTCGACCGAAAAACATGTCTGAATTTTAAATAACTTTAGAGTGAACTTGACAAAAGGATGGTAAAGGGTTCAACATTATACCAAAAAATTGAAATTCAAATGTTAAACTTTTAAATCTAATCAATGCAAACGAAGCTCCTTGAATAATTGGTTTGCTATATTTCACACTAGTAAATTCAAAAATTCTTTTTGAGGAGCAATTACAAACTAAGTGTGTTTGCATGAGTGTAACTATATAGATTGGTTAAAGCTGGACAAAAAGGAACATAAGGGTCTTGCACATACTCGCATGCAATCAACCAAAACACATTTCTAAATTCAAATTTAAATAGAGAAAAGGCATATGCTTTGTCAGGGTAAACTAGTTTTACACCTGCAACCAACGGACAATCAAGTATTTTAACAATTATTTTTAAAATGCGTATTTAAAATGGATGTCAGTGTGAAATTACAAACTAAGTGTAATTGGATGTCAATGTGAAATTCGCTGACAATGCTCCTCGATTAAACTCATTTTAATAACTTTAGAGTGAACGTGACAGAAAGATGTAAAGGGTTCGAGATATCACGCCAACAAATTTTATTTAAAGAAAATTATGCCACCAAAATTGAAATTCAATCATTAAAATTTTACAAAATAGAATGAAATAGCTAACCAAACATCAGTCTTTTTTTAAACCAAGCCAACAAGATAACAGGCAAGTCTCGTAAAAGCATAGATAATGATTAGTGAACATCTAGATTAAAGTTTACAAAAAAAGGCATCATTTGCATAGATAATGATTTTTCTTTCAAAAATCACAACTAGCCAAATCCATAACTCGTGATTTAACATAACCCTGCCTAGTGTATGGAAATTCCTTCTTATCAGTTGTACTCTTCACCAAAAGCCTCACCACCGGAGGACGAAGGTATTTGTCAAGGCATCATTCAAGATCTTCACCTATATAAAATAGCAACAATATTACATAACAAAGTCTAAGTAACATAAGATGATGAAAGAACATATATTTATCTAGTCACCATAAGATGATGAAAAACATGTACTTTAAGTCTCAAACAATCTCTTGAAACAAAGAAAGAACTTCCCTTTCTTCCCGCAATTTAAACTTTGCACACCTATAATAATTAAAACGGCATTAGAGAATAATGGTTAAGTAATATTCGCTAAAATTGCAAATCGTGGGGGATGGAATAGCCTCAAGAAACTATTTACTACTTAGCAACCAAGAACGTTCAAATAACTGACATTACAACAACTGTCCATTCATTTTCTCCTCCTCCAACAACACGAAAGTATAAAAGAAATTTATACGTTCATTTTCTCCTCTTCCATCAACACGAAAGTAAAAAAGAAATTTATAAGATGTAATTAGTAACGAAAGATTGTGTCCACGTGATTTTTTTTTCCCATTAACCATCAGAGCTAGAGATGTAATTAAAGGTGGTAGATATTAGATAATGGAAAAGAACTAAAATTATAAACAACACCAAAGATATATTAGTTGTAAAAGCAATTGATTGAGGAAACATCGCAACCTCAAGTGAGAATATATATACCTAACAACAACTCTTCCTTTCTCCAAATAGAATGGCAAAATAGGAAGTTAAAATATAAGTGGTAACATAAGAAACTCACTCGAGTCCCTTTGAAAACTCATCTTATGATTAAAATTACTTACTATGATTGTATGGGAACATCAACCGTCAGATTCAATTGCCAATAAAAATAAAGTATTAGAAGCTACATTCTTACCTTGAGTGAACATTCAGCACCTCGATATTGTCTCCTTTCAAGACATCCTTCAATGAAATTAGACTTGGAATATGGGGGGTTACTTCAAAAAAATCTGAACGACTCCCATGAATTCGAAAAACTTTGAATCCATATTTCTCAGGTTCATAGAAGATAAAACAATTGTAGGAATGATATAACAATAAGGCAGCACCTTCTTCAAAGTGTTTTATCGGCCATAAACACGAACGCCATGAAACACGACAGCCCGAAGGATTGAACGAAGTATCGATGTTGTAAACCTTAGTCCATGATTTTTCAATACCATATTCATTCATAACCCACATTGAAACATCAGATAAAAAGGTTGAGTCACAAATGTAAAGAAATCCCTTTAATTCTCCCATGATATGCCTGTTATCAACAATTCCACTATTATGGTTTCCAAACACATGTGGAGGAGAATGAAATGACTGCAACCTCTCATTTTCAAAACAGAAAAACAATATTGACCTTTGCTGACTTTCAAATCTTATCCAATGAAGTGCACCATTCACACAAGTGGGATACTCGAGACTCAAAAAAGAAATTTGAGGATCCACTTCAACATTTCTCCAAATTGGTGTTCCAAGTGTGTTTATCTGAAGATCACATGCTCATTGGCACGTTTAACATGTCTTATCCACATGCTTATTACCTTATATTCATTAGTTTTAGGTTGGTAACCAAAACCAGCTTGTCATTGCATTCTTACCCGAGTTGGTTTTGTGGTAGCTTCAGGAAGTCTTATGAACTCCCCAGTGACTGGGTTGCAGATCACTAATGGGTTTCCCATAGATGGCTCAGACAAACAAATTAAACCATTGCAAGAATTCACAATATCAAACTTATCATAATCGTTGTTGCAAGCAGTATCACTATAAATGTTTGTTCTAGCCCTACCATTGTTCTCATCATTTTTCCCCGAAACTAATCTCGCAGCACGAAAAGGGCACTTGGATTCATTATTGATCTCGTCTCTTTTACCCCAAAATGATCTGAGAGGAAGCTTGAATATAGGCTCAAGCTTGACATGATTGTTGCTTCCAATCTCAAACTTTTCAGGTTCACACTCTAGAAGGTACACGGTTCTTGACACTCTATAGTCATGGGTCCGAATCATGAGACTAAGTGGTGCTCGCTCAAATTGCAATTTAGCAAAATGTGGTTCTGAAACAAGTCTTTTCCAAATTTTGCACACACATTTACAAATGAGAAGAGGCTTGATGGGAAGTTGAAGCAGAATATTGGCAGTGAGGTGAGATGGAAGATTGTCAAAAAAAGGGAAAAGTTCATCCCGACTCTCTGCCTCATCAACTTTTGTTCTTGCAGCGTCAATTGAAACCTTTTTTCTTTTCATGACTACAACAAGTTGTAAAAAGGAAAATAAACAAATTAAGTTAAATTCAATCACATAAAAAAAGTGATTAAAATTTGATAGATATCATAGAGGACGAAAGAGAAAGTAAGAATCAAACACGAGAAGACAAAGAGTTGCTTTCTTTCAATCTGAAGTATGAACTTCATATTAAAAATGACCAAGGAAACTGATGCAAATAATCAAAAGGAAATTTAGAAAAACAATTACAATATGATGTTGGAGAAATTCTTAGGTGAAAACGCACATAACACATCAGCATTTGCAAACAACCAATCAATTTGTTTTTAATATACTAAAATAATGGCAGACAAATAGCAAAATAGTTAGGAACAGTAGCGTGTTGTGTCTTTTTCGTTCCTGTTTTTTATTTTGTTTATTATGTAGCCATTGTTTTTTATTTCATTTTGAACTATGTAGCCATTGTACTTAAGGATGATAATGAACAACAAGTCATATTTTCTCATTTGGTTTTGTTTGTTTCGTGGTGTTTATTCTCCTCGAAGATTGTTGCCGGGGAACTTGCAGCATCTTAGAAGATTTTTTTACTTGGACTTTGGCTTCTTTTGTTAATGATATCAAGACTAGTGGGGAGAATTTTGGTGATCAGTTTTGCATTTTTAGAATCAACAAATTCATTAAAATGATTAAGCAAGAACAATGGCTGCATAAGGGTTGAGAGAAGCAAACGCACGACGCACTTCTCTTGCAACCGATTTTCTATTTTTCTGCCATTATTTTATTATTTTTTGTAAATAAAAAAAATTTGATTGGTTGTTTGTAAATGCTTACGTGTTATGTGCGTTTTCATCCAAGAATTTCTTGGTTGATAAAAATCAGTGAAATTCAGTTGCTCCAACAAGATTGGTGAAAGAATGAATGGACGCCCTTGAAACTTTAAAGGGCGAAGGGGTTATGCGGCATAACTTTTGCCTTTCATCTAAAAATGTCAATGCGTACAATTATCATAATAACCGGTAAAGAAAAGAGGTTTCACATGGGGTAACATTGCGATAATTATATAAAAAATAATTAGATTATTAATATTGTAGAATGTTTATAAATATTAAATGAAAATTATGAGTATTAATGTAATGTTTCTATTAAATATTTTTCTCTTATATTTACAAAAATTTGTTAAATAGTTGAGTCACCCAGTTATGAATTTTATTTGTTTATGCACATGTGTTAACAAATTTTTATGTAGATATATGAGAAAATTGATATGATAGAATTTTGAAAATTCATGACTATTTTCAAACTCAAAATTAATTTAGTGTTTCTATTAAATAACTTTTTATTTTATATGCAAAAGACCGTTCAATATTTGCACTGCACCCGTTGCAGATTTTATGTACTCATATCTGTACAAACAAATTTTTATATACATATATGAGAAAGTCGGTATGATAAAATTTGAAAACTCATGACTATTTTAAAATTATCAAAATTAATGTATTGTTTCTATTAAATAACTTTTTATTTTTTATGCAAAAGACCGTTCAATGTTTGTACTGCACACGTTGCAGATTTTATGTACTTATATCTGCATAAACAAATTTTTATGTACATATATGATAAAATCGATATGATAAAATTTTGAAAACTCAAGATTATTTTCAAAATCAAAATTAATGTAGTGTTTATATTAAGTAACATTTTATTTATATACTGTTCAATGTTTGCACCACACCCGTTGTAGATTTTATGTACTTATATCTGCATAAACAAATTTTTATATACATATATGAGAAAGTCGATATGATAAAATTTTGGAAACTCAGTACTATTTTCAAAATATCAACATTAATGAAGTGTCTATTAAATAAATTTTAATTTATAATTAAAACGGCGGTATATATTTAAACTGCACTTATCGAGGATTTTATGTGCTAATATATACAGAAGAAAATTTTTATGTACCGATGTGTGATAGTCGATATGATAAAATTTTGAAAACTCATGACTATTTTCATAATATCAACATTAATGCAGTGTTTCTATTAATTAAATTTTTATTTTATATGCAAAACACTGTTCAATATTTGCATCGCTGCCGTTGTAGATTTTAAATGTTTATATCTGCAAAAACAAATTATATATATATATATATATGAGAAAGTCAGTATGATAAAATTTTAAAAACTCATGATTATTTTCAAAATATCAACATTAATGTAGTGTGTTTGCACCGCTGCCGCTGCATATTTTAAATGTTTATATCTACAGAAACAACTTTTATATACATTTATGAGAAAATCAATATGATAAAATTTTAGAAACTCATGACTATTTTCAAAATATCAACATTAATGTAGTGTGTCTATTAAATAAATTTTTATTTTATATTTAAAACACTGTTAAATATTTAAACCGCACTCGTTGAGGATTTTATATGCTTATATATGCAGAAGAAATTTTTTATGTACCAATATGTGATAGTCGATATGATAAAATTTTGAAAGCTTGTGATTATTTTCAAAATATCAACATTAATGAAGTGTTTCTATTAATTAAATGAAAAAAATTATATGCAAAACGCAGTTCAATGTTTGCACTATTCACGTTGCAGATTTTAAATGTTTATATCTGCAGAAACAAATTTTATATACATATATGAGAAAGTCGATATTATAAAATATTGGAAACTCGTCATAATTTTCAATATATAAACATCAATGTAGTGTTTTTATTAATTTTTTTATATGCAAAACATCATTCAATGTTTGTTGGACGATTATATAATTAAGAACGATCATGAAATTTTGCAAAAAAAAAAAAATTGACAAAAAAAAATTTGTTACACTTGTGATGACCATTATCCGTAATTAATTTTTTAAAAAACAAATAAATTAAATTTTATAAAATGAGCATTATGTATATAAAATTAAGGAGGCCATGAGTTTTAACAAGAAGATTATGAAATCTTGTTGGACTTTTTAATATTGTTAGTAGACTATATATATTTATGACTCCCAAATTGTAACCGATCCAACAAATCTTTTTAGTTACATGGTGGGAATTATTTCCATGCAAACTCACAATAAAAATCACACCTATCTTTAAAGAAACCTTATTAGTTTTGTTTTACCCAGTACTTTCAAGTGGTCGATTTTCCAAAATTTGGTTCATACACAATGAAATGTTAAAGAAATACAATTTTTTTAATCTCATTCCACCCTCATTTTTGCTCATAGAAAGGTTATCCAATTCCGACCAATTAATTTCTTTACTTCTCGCACCACCACTTCCCGCCAAAAAGAATTGTTACTCTCTCAATCTGATCCCCAAAGATGAAGGGATAAGAAAAGATAATCATAAGGCAAGTGGAAATGTATTGAAGTAGTGACTTGGCCATAACCTCATTTCTTGCCTTCATTAAAGACCGACCACCGGAAATATTTTTTTTTTAAAATAAATAAAAAGAGAGAGATACAAAGACCGAGGACATTAAACCTGACTCAGGTACAATCCAAATGGGGATACAACGATATAAAGCAGACCTAATGGTTCTACTCTAATCTATCATAACAAAAATGCATTAATCACGGACACAACCCAGCGAACCCGCGTACGGACGTGAAACCAGGTTTCAAAAAATATGAGAAGTAAACATTTGCCAATAATAGTCAGGGTATGAAAACGGCGAATGAACCGACCGCCAACACGGTATCAAAATCCAAGTGACAAGCTCTCTGAACAAAGCAGCAAACATAAAAGCTCTTTCGAGCATCAAATACCAGAGTGTAGGCATACACGACGACTTGAAACTTGCAGATCTCAACAGATCTGGAAACATCAGAGAGTCGAAGCAGTCAAGTCACCACACACAACGGGATTCAAACAGACGCGTAAGAACTCAGATCAAGGGAAGAATCCAATACGTTAATAATCAGACCCTTTCGGGTTAACAGAACCATACCCTTCCGGGGTTTTGAAACCAAACCACATCAAAGGAGGCCAAAGTCTTCAATCACCCAGTCTCTGATCACGAACATCACAAACAAAAACGAAAAACAAACCAGACGCCGGAGAAGAACATCCGGTAACACACACCACCAGCAAACCAAACAAAACCAACCATCAAACACGACAGCTCCACCTACCAACCAATCTTCGGCGCGAACAACAACACCAAAAGAAGGCGCACCAACCCAAACCTAAAAACACAAAACCAAGAAGCCGGAAACCCTACGAACAAACAACCCACCGGTTTATGAGCTTAAACAATACCTTCTGACTCCTACCTATTATTGTAGATACCGGTCTTTTTTATAAAAATTAGTTAACTTTTTATGTTTATTAAATAATTGAAGTATCTAATCTTTGATAAAAAAAAAATCAATTATATGAGTTAATCAATGAACCTAAAAAAATAAATTGTTTCTCATAATAAGGATCAAAGAGAGTATTTGTTCATGCCCAAATACACTTGAACTTGAAAGGTTTGATATAGCAAATATAGTCTTCTCATCAACATTTTTATTGTGAGAAATATGAAAAAAGAAGTATATCTTTTGGTAAAAAACTATTACTATTGTTGTTGTCTTCTTTTATTTATTTATTTATTTTATTTTAATTTCATCCAAACTTTTTTCTTATCTTATTATTGAGTTAATTTTTTTTTGTTAATCCTACGGTTCTAAAAAAAAAATATGCCCTAAAAATCTGGGGTTCGACAAAAAAAGTAAGTAAAGTAGAATCAATGATTGTTTCATCTAAAAATCAAACTAAATATCTCATGAATTATTGGCGTAGTGTAAGCCCGCTAACTCATTTCTCTCTCTTTATTTTAACTCCTCTCACTGTTTATATAAGAATCTCACCTATTTGTTTAGAAGAGAGAAAACACATTTTCTTCCTATGTTTCTTTTGGCTGAATTCCTTATTATCTTTCATAGCTTCTTGTTGTTATATTACACCGGTTGCATAACGGAAATAATTCATTGTACTATCATTAAAGACAATTAAATGAATGCATCATGTTTTCTATAAGGAAAATGCTAATATATGTATGTTCTAAGAGCACGTGTTACGTAACTCAATGTAAAAATTTGGTTTTGAAAAGGGTTGCGATAAAGGGCAGTCTGATACACTAAAGTTGTCGCATACGCAGGATTCGGAAAGGGGTCCTGTCATTTTGATGTATTTTACATAACTAAATAAAGTTCAATCTCACAATGGCTTTTACTTAAGAATCCATTGACTTGACCAAATGCTTATAGTCTTCCATTACTTTTTTTCTTCATGTTTAGTTGAAAATCTTGTATGGTTACATGATTAAATATATATTGTTTAGACACATACACAAAAGATGCATATCTTCAAAATGTAAGATTATCTTTTTTATTAGAAAAATGTCTCTTTACATGTTTACCTAAACATTATATATCTTTTTTTTCACTGTATATTTGATCTTACGACCATACGAGAATATTTTTTCATTGTTTTAGGTAGAAATTTTCTTTTGGGAGATTGTTGGTGGCCGGTGCACAAAGCGGCCAATTGCTCCTTGATATCGTTTGAATACATCAAATTTACTTCCATATGAAAAAACATGATTTTATTTCCATTATAAACACACAAAAAACATGATTTGTTATAAAAAGTTTAACTTTCACAAGAGGTCCTTTAAGTTATTTAATTGTAATAAATTGGTCATTTAAGTTTTTTGCGTACCACTTAGGTCCTTTTAAGTTAATAAATTGTAATATGTTGGTCGTTTAAGTTTTTCCCGTACCAACGAGGTTCTTTACGTTAACTCGTTACAATTAAATAACTTAAATGACGTAAACGATACAAAAAAATTAAAAGACAAACTTGTTATAATTAAATAACTTAAAAGATCTCTAGTGTAATTTAGTCTTAAAAAAACTATATATTATTTGATTATAGTATTAATATTTTTTACTCAGATTATAGGATGTTAAAATATGTTTGTATGTAGAAAAATATTTGAGTAAGAGTGAAACATATACCTTTTGAATTAAGTTATGTTCAATGGCGAACCTTCGAAGAATAACTCTGGAAAAAAAGCTTCTGATAGAGAAATTAATAGTGTGGCCTGATTAGAAACTGTGACATCAACTCAAATCGGAATTTGCAACTAGATCAACTTTTTTTTAAAAAAAAAAACTAATATTTAGTCGACTCATTCTATATTTAGAGAAGAGTTTGTATACGTAGAAATTTTAAATGGCACATAACTACATGCATCATTATCACACGACAAAAATAATAAAATAAAATTCTAGGAAAATGTTAAAGTTCAACTGGGTGCAGTTGGCTTCCTCACCGCTAAAATACTGATTTTCATCAGCAAAACGTTCTTTGTTCACCAACTTTATTAATTAAATAAAAAAAAACTTTATAAATTAAACAAATAAACACATAAACTAAGTAATTAATCAAAAGAAGTCTCCAACAGGGGTACTCATATATATGAATTGAACACCCATATATTTGGCACCCACCTTTTGCTAATGTAAAATCAACGCCGATCGCGGATGAGAAATAAGACGACTTTGACTTTTCCCTAGAAAAACTTGTGAATCCAAACCAAATCATAAGCTATCTTCTCCCTCCATGCACAGTGCTTCTAGACAACAATTCATCACATTTTAACCAAGTGGTGCAACAGTAGTCAATGGATATGACTCTTCTAAACTGAATGGTTAATAAAGCAATAAACGTGTATCATTCATTATGATAACCCTGGGTGACATAGTTTTTTAATGACATTGGTGCATTTTAGATGAGAAAATGTTTGATTAAGAGAGAGATAAAAACAATATCACCAATGTCATCAAAAACTATGTCACTCAAGTGATATCTCATTCATTATACATATACATGTAATATCATCGGTTGATATCATCCATTTTATTTTTAAAATGAGTTGTTTATTTTAGAAGAACTCTAATTAAGTTGTTTGTTGTTAATGAGCTCTAAGTTAAAAAAGAATCAGAGTTTAAATTTTGATTAAAATAACATCTTATTAAACTTTAGTTATCTCTAAATCAGCCAAATTCAAAATAATCTGAGACGTTTACTTTAAAATTGGGGGATCAAGGGGAAAAACAATTCATCGCAAATTAAGAAAAAATTTATAATAGTAATAATTTTTATAAATTAAGACACACATTTTTATTTTAGAAAAAAAACTAAAATATTTTAGAATAATATTTTAGTTTTTTCTTAATTTGGATTTATTAATAAAACAATTCATCACAAATTATTTTCTATTTTATATTTTAAAATATTAAATTTATTTAAACCGTTCTGATCTTGATCGAACGGCTACTAACTACTAACTTTGTGAATGGTGAAAAATCGCGAATACAGAGAATCCAAATCCTTATATCTGAATGTTTCATGATACACAAGGAACTTTCTTATTACACGCTTCTCTTGACTCTGCCATTGACATTTACTTCACACGCATAAAACATAAGTACGTTATTATTGTTATTAACTCAACCATATATATGTTCCTAAAAAATTTCATATCACATACTATACTATAGCTAACTTCAATTCAATTCATCATATTCATCATGGCTATTCTTTCTATCTCCTACCAAACCCATAATTCTTTGTATGTTTCAGTGTTATTAACATTAATACTATGTTTAATTTCACAATCACATAGGTGCCATGGTTCTAGTTCATTCGGTTTTGATATCCACCATCGATTTTCTGATCCGGTGAAGGGTATTTTAGGTATTGACAAGGTTCCCGACAAGGGAACTCGTGAATACTATGTTGCTATGGCCCACAGAGATCGTGTTTTTCGGGGTCGGCATCTTGCTGACGGTGGTGATGTTGATCAGAAGCTTCTTACGTTTTCTCCAGATAACACCACGTACCAGATTAGCTTGTTTGGATAGTAAGTGTTTTTTCAACCACTACTTAATTTTGTTATATTTTAATTCTGGTTCCTATATTTTATGACTTTTCTATGACATAGCAACCACATATGTTTGTGTCTGGTACATGAATAAAGTTCATAGAATCACATGGGATACTTCTTTTTAGAAAAAGAGAGATTTTTTAATTTTTTATGTGATCCGGAGACCAAATCTTTAGTCATTAAAATTGTATGAAAATTTGTTTTTTGAGACTTACAAATTTTTATTACATTATTTCTTTACCATTTTAGATAATTTTTGGAATGGAATAAATTAATTTATAAGGATTAATTTGATTGAAGATTTATTCTGTCAAACTAATTATTTTAGAATTTTATTTATTTCATTCGTATACTACACTAAATTGTATAATGCCTAAATTTAAGAGATTAAATTTGTAATTTTTTCTTCTGATAAATAAAATGTTAATTTTTTCTATAATTGCTGAACTTTTTAAAGAATAAAAAAGATGTCATTTAAAGATTTGTCTAATATTGTACCAAAAAATATTTGTCCATAAGTACTAGCTGAACAGGCAAAAACGTTGAAATTGTTATGTTGGACACCGTGGTCGGGGTTCGAACCTCAGCTCCTCCACTTTTGTGTGAGTATTATCATTTCGTCACTTGTTGTGAGTTTATTGGGTTATGGAAAATTATATACGTGTCATGTATCTTTTTTTTCCTAAATTTAATATAAATTTAAAAATACTTGATGGGTTTTGCCTTTTTGTTATGCATTCTTGATGTTGATGATAACAATGTATATGTAGAGTGATTGTATATTGCTTATTTCTCCTCTTGGTTTGTATTTCAGTTTGCATTTTGCCAATGTTTCTGTTGGGACACCAGCTTCATCGTATCTTGTTGCATTAGATACTGGGAGTGACTTGTTCTGGCTCCCTTGCAATTGTACCAAATGTGTTCATGGTATACAGCTATCAACAGGACAGGTATACCCCTCAAAATTTACCCCTACTAAATAGCATTTATCAAAATCATACTATATATGTATCAAAACTATACTATAGTTAAATCTTGTACCACTACTAGTCTACTACTATTATATTATCTCTACTATTTGAATTTAATGACACTTTATTACTTGACAGAAAATTGCTTTTAATATCTATGATAACAAAGGATCGTCCACTAGCAAAAATGTTGCCTGCAATAGCAGCTTATGTGAGCAGCAGACACAATGCTCTTCTTCACCTGGTGGCACTTGTCCGTATCAAGTTGAATATCTATCAGAAAATACTTCAACTTCTGGTTTCTTGGTAGAGGATGTGTTGCACCTAATTACAGATAATGATGATCAAACTCAACATGCTAACCCACTAATTACTTTTGGGTAAATTTTTAACATCTTACTCAATTATATATTGAACATTATTTTTGGTAAAGGATTGAATATATTGAATAGACATGTATAGGTATATAAATATTTTCAGAATATATTGTTGTTTATCTTGCATTGTACTGTAGGAAAATTAAAATTAAGCACTTAAACTAGAAACAGAAAAAATGAAATTTATTATCGCTTATTCCTCACTGAAGTTTGTAACAAAATTATAGAGGAGTGTCACATTTATTCCCTCTAAATTTCCATCACCAATTTATCTATACAATATTTTTTTGGACTTGCTTTTTTTGGCAATTTTAACATCTGTATTTGTCATTGAATGTGTTGCAGTTGTGGACAAGTTCAAACAGGGGATTTTCTGGAAGGGGCAGCTCCAAATGGTCTGTTTGGACTAGGAATGAGTGATGTATCTGTTCCAAGTATCTTAGCCAAACAAGGGCTAACTTCAAATTCTTTTTCAATGTGTTTTGGTGCTGATGGTTTAGGAAGAATCACATTTGGGGATAATAATAGTAGCTTGGACCAAGGAAAAACACCATTTAACATTAGGCCGTCGCAGTAAGTGGTTATTGTATATTTATATATCTTAGATTTCATTTATGTTTTTAGCAATGCTATAAGCATACTCTTTTCCTTTCAATTTTTTTTTTTTTATGTTTTTAGCAGCTTGCAATAATATGAAGGTTTCTTAAGTAATAAAAAATTAGATTAACCTGATATACCAAGTTAACCTCAAAGGTCTATCTTTAAACTATTTTTCTGAAAGGTTTATGTTAGAAGCACTGTGTATTTGAAGTTTTAACATGATCACTTTTTTTGCAGTTCAACTTACAACATCACTGTCACCCAAATTATTGTGGGAGGAAATTCTGCTGATCTGGAGTTCAATGCAATATTTGACACTGGTACCTCATATACATACCTAAACAACCCGGCTTATAAGCAAATTACTCAAAGCGTAAGTATTAGTAATCTTAATCAATTATAATTTTTGAAATGTGTAACTGGAGTATCATTTCATTCCACTTGAGTTCTTATTAATTAATTATTCCATTGTTTTTGCAGTTTGATTCAAAAATTAAACTACAAAGGCATTCATTTTCTGATGATCTTCCCTTTGAGTACTGCTATGACTTAAGGTGATTATAGTTTATAGCTTGAGAGATTTCTTTTCTTTTTAATTTCAAATTAATCACCAAGCACTGATTGTTGGATATAGTTGGAGATATGTTCGATATAATTGAAGTTTGTTAAATTAGTTACAAGTTGGATAGTATTAGTTGCACATTAGTTAAGATTTGTTAGTTTAGCTACGATCACTATGTAAAGTGTATCATACACTCAATGTAATCATCTTTTCTTATTCTACCAACTGTAAAGTGTATCAGCTGCATATTAGCTAAGATTTCAACTTTGTTTGCAGACCAAACCAGACAATTGAAGTTCCCAATATTAACTTGACGATGAAAGGTGGAGACAATTATTTTGTCATGGACCCAATAATAACAAGTGGCGAGGTGAGAGCATGAAATATAACTTTTTGGTCCGTGAAATTGATAACTAATGTTTTTCATTTCTCTTAACCTTATAAATGATTCTTGTGGTATTCATTCCAGGGTGTTAACGGTGTTCTTTGTTTGGCTGTTCTGAAAAGCAACAATGTGAATATCATTGGACGTGAGTATTTTAATTGAATTGAAGCTTTTAATAAGTATGTGTTTGATTTTGTGATGAAGAGCGTCATAATTGCAAAATTGATCATTTTATTATTTTCATGCAGAAAACTTCATGACTGGTTACCGGATAGTCTTTGATCGCGAGAACATGACTCTAGGTTGGAAGGAATCTAACTGTGAGTACAATTCATTGTACTTCAAAATATGTATTTTCCTTTAGATCTCCATTAGTTATTGCTAATGAGAAATTATGTTATGTTATTATCAGGTTATGATGATGAACTCTCGAGTTTACCTGTTAACCGATCGCATGCCCCAGCTGTGTCTCCTGCTATGGCGGTGAATCCTGAAATACAATCTAACCCTTCAAATGGTCCTCAAAGGCTTCCATCTAGTCACTCATTTAAGATAGAACCTGCATTTGCATTTACAGTGGCAATTATCCTGCTTTTAGCATAGATTTAAAGTGTTGTATTATTTAGATTAGTGCAATTTTTTTTCAGAATACACGAGAGAGAAGCATTATTACTATACATTTTTTTCTGAAGTCTTGATAGCATTGATTTGATAGGGTTTGTAAATAATGTAAAAGCGCATCAGCATAGTTGTATACCACATAATTTGTCTTCGGATTCTTATGATCTCTATTATATTTGGATCGCATAATTTATTTGTTGAAAAAACCGTTAATTTGATCCCTAAACTATAATCTCTCACCAATTTGAACCCTAGACTAGAAATATTATAACAAATTAGTCCCTCGATTACTTTCAAAATAAGAGAGAGCAATAATGATTCAGGGACTAAGTTGATGGATTGAAGATAGTTTAGGAACTATTTATTATACTTATATAGTTCAGAGACTAAATTGGAGAGTGTTAGTTAAGGGACCAAATTAATGGTTTATTTTTTATTTGTCGGTTTTCAAATGCAAATTTGTGTTTGTCGTGGCTCAGTGAAGTATTGCTAATCAAATAATGCAAGTAGTGCAAGAGAACTGAATCAAATATAATCGGGTTTGTACAATTTGAATCAACTACCTATTTTTTTTTTAAAAAAAAAAAAATCAAATTGAATCAAATAACTTAAATATAATTTGGATAGTCTACATAGAATCCTAAGTTCAAACTTCATTGCCTTCATCGTAAACAAAAAAAAAAAGTCAATTTTAATTGACACGAACATTCACCCAATTCAAAATAACTTGCCCTACAAACTCTTGAACATGGGAATTTTGGAACATGGTAGAGTAATAAACAAGCATTTGTGTTTTATTTAAACATCAGAATACATAAATTGAATGTGTTTACCTCTATTAAATTACACACATAAAAAAAATACACAATATATTCAAAAGAATAATCATATTTGACATCAAAATTGTGATGTCCAATAATCATATCTCTGATCCTAATGGATCATATTCAGAAACACAATCAACTAACCTGTTTACATTTTCAGTTCACAAGTCAACCAATAGTGCCCAATGGACCTAAAAAGCACATGATTGCAAATAGCAGCACTGACTCGATAGCTGCTTTTCATCTAAAACGAAGAAGAAGAAAAATTCATTATTCTATACCTTTTGTATAATCACCAAACTGTTCAGACATAAAGTAGGATTTCAATAATTAGATTCCTTTTAACTAGAAACCTACATCAACAGAAAAACAACTGCAATAATTAAAGCTTTGATATAACATGGTTAACATGATAAAAAGACTTGGAATGCAAGCAATGGCGCAACAAAACAAAATTACGATGGCTCGGTCTTAACCACCTCATACATTCCTCCTACATATTTGATGAGCGTCATTCTTTGCTACTCCCTCCGTTTAAATACGTATCGTTTTAGCAATAAAAATTTGTTTCAAAGTGAATGTTATTTACACTTTTTAATGTAGAATTATTATTTTACTTCCAATTATATTCTCTAATTAATTGAATGTATACTACTTCCAAAACATTGCACTAACATTAAATAAGGTTAGTTTAGTAAAATTGTCATGTCATTTGCACCATCATTACATTTTTTTTAATATGCGTGTAAAAACCTTAAACGAACTTATTTTGAAACGGAGGGAGTGGTATCTAGTAAAAGCAATGAGTACATGTATGATGTATTGCTTAATTTGGTTAAATAGTTAGGGTGCTCTTTTCCCATCTCTCAAAACTACTTCAGACGTGAATATGTAATGAACTTTCGAATAAAAATACAGTTTTTGTCGCGTTTGAAAATAGAATTACAAAGGTTTTTTAGCAACAGGATGTGAGCAAAGTGGTTTTCAAATAGTGTTATCAGACTTCTCTATTTAGTCTAGAATAAAAAAAATACTGTTTTTAGGCCATGTTTGGAAGTTTATGAAGGGAGGGGGATGACTTCGTGAAAAATCAAGGAGAGAAGAAAAAAAATGAACAACGGTAGTCTTCCCAGTATGAAGTTAATTTTTCTTTGTAATACAAAATTTCTTTAATATATTGGATCTCAAAAAAAATGTACTAGAGTAAGATTTTTTAAGGTTTTAGATAGCTTAGATAAACTCTTCAAATGCTTTTGATGTATTTATCATACTTTTAAACTTAAAAATATATTGATCATTAGCATTTTTTTTATTCTCTACAAGAAAAAAAACACTCAAATAAGGTGGAATATTTTCCTCTCTTTTTCTCTCCTCATCTTCTCCCAAAGCCTTCCCCTCCCACTCCATTCAAAATGGTTGCAAAAATTTAAATAGTAAATATAAGCTTTGGAAAAACTAAAGTTAAATAACAATAATACTTTCCTGCACGATCAGAAATAGTAAGTTAAAAGAAAGATATAAAACACCATGTAAAAAGTAGAATAACTTTTGAAAAGATTGTTGAAAGGCAGCCTTAAAATAGGACGTGGCCACTAACCTCAATTCACTCCTGCACGGTAAAAACTAAATGTTATCACCAAACTTTTTGTAAAAAAATACAAAAAATCTACAGTAAACTAAAACAATTCACCCCTCACATTAGGACACTGCCAAAAAGATCTGTAATAATCAACGAATCCTAATAATATATGATGGGGGATTGACCTTTTCAATTGTACACATGAAGACCATGCAATCATAGCTTAACACTATATTTAGTTGTTTTACTAAAACACTAGATTTAGTTGGAGCATCTAATCTAATTAATTTATTCGGAATGAGTGCAACAAACTCTACACCGTCAAATTCCAAATAGTAACATTGTACACCAGAACAATTGAACCTTCCTTAGTTTGGAGCATAAAGTGAATTGTCTGTTTGTAATGAGAATGCTTAAACATTACTACTTCATTGACAATACTAGTTAACGAACTGGTCTTCTAGGGCCACATTATCTCATCTAATAATTAAGCTTTTACCCCTTTAAAAACCCATTGAACTCATCTTTGATTTCCACAGATAGCAACAGCTAAAAAATAATCAAAGTACTCTTAATCAACATGGCTGTCATGGTTACATTCTTGAATTTGATTATCATTTTTTCAGTGGTTTCTACAGGCAAATCACTCAGCTTAAACTACTATGAAAAATCATGCCATGATCTGGAGTATATTATTTTGAAGACTGTGAAGGATGCTACTGCTAGGGACATAACTGTTCCAGCAGCACTTCTTCGAATGCACTTCCATGATTGCTTCGTTCGAGTATTGCTATATTGAACTCCTTTCTTCTGGACTGTTTTTTTTCTGTTTCCTTTTCCTGCACACCATCTATACATTTGATTATTTATTTGAATCCTACGTTTTTTTTCCTATACTTTTGAAGGGGTGTGATGCATCTGTGCTGCTAAATTCAAAAGGAAAAAACAAAGCAGAAAAGGATGGACCGCCAAATATTTCATTGCATGCATTCTATGTCATTGATGAAGCAAAGAAAGCATTAGAAGCTAAATGCCCTGGTGTAGTTTCTTGTGCTGATATTCTTGCTCTCGCAGCAAGGGACGCAGTTTATCTGGTAATAAAACAAAGCCAAGAACTAAAGCTCTCTTTCATTGAGACTCTGTTATGTTGTTTACTTTAGAATTGAAATATGTAGATATGGCAACTTGTATTTGTAAGTTTTAACTGATAACTGATGGTACATCTATGTATATTATACAGTCTGGAGGACCTAAATGGAATGTTCCAAAAGGAAGAAAAGATGGAAGAACATCTAAGGCCAGTGAAACAAGACAATTACCAGCACCAACATTCAACATATCACAGCTGCAGCAAAGCTTCTCACAAAGAGCGTTGTCTGTGGAAGACTTGGTAGCTCTGTCAGGTAGCTATTCCTAAAGTTAAAAACCTTCAAAACTTCACCATTTTTCATGCTTTCATTTATATCTTATGGAGTTTAAAGTAACGTGTTTTGACCCATATGTAGGAGGGCATACCTTAGGCTTCTCTCACTGCTCATCTTTCCAGAACAGAATCCAAAACTTTAATGCTACACATGACGTGGACCCTTCATTACATCAATCGTTTGCAGCAAAACTAAAATCAATTTGTCCATTGAAAAATAAGGCCAAAAATGCTGGCACCACTATGGACCCTTCTGCAACAAATTTCGATAATACATATTACAAGTTGATCCTCCAACAAAAAGGCTTGTTTTCTTCTGATCAGGCTTTGCTTGACAGCCCAAAGACCAAGCAATTGGTTTCTAAGTTTGCCGCCTCGCAAAAGGCTTTCTTTGACGCTTTTGCCAAGTCCATGATAAAAATGAGTAGCATTAATGGTGGGCAAGAAGTTAGGAAGGACTGCAGAAAGATCAATTAGAAAGCCTCAATTTAGTTGAAGTTAATTATGATATTCCAGACAAACTATTGTGTGAAAAGTGGTGAATCACATTTTGAAGATGGTAATAATATTGTGTGTTTTCATTTATAGAGATATGTATTCTTTTTTTTTTTTTTTGAAGAAGCAGAGATATGTATTCTTATATCAGTGTTATAAAAATTCAAGCTTGTCTTGGCAAATCAATTTAGAAATATAGTTATAAGTAGTCTTAACTCTCAAGTAACAAGTCAAAAAAGGTTTCGTTCTGCCCACGAGCCCTGCTTCTCAGAGTGGTGATTTTCAATTTTTCATGGAAAAAGTAAGATATCGGTCTTGTCAAGAACATGGCCAACAATTGTTTACTACCATAGGCTACGATTTGAGATAACAGTTAACAATGCAAAACTCAACTCCATTAAAAAAAAATTAATTCCATTAAAAAAAAAACAATGCAAAACTCAACATTTGAAAATGATTCAAAAAAGTCGTAAGGGTTTTAAGCATGACCATTTGATAGCACAGCAAATATCAACATTGTAAAAATCTTTTCAGTTACTGTATAAAAAAATACCTAGTGATTCCGAAGAGCAAATCAAATCAAGCCCAAATATAATTCTTAAAGCAGTTGAAATAAATAATGCTAGAAAACTCCTTAATGCGCGCCAAACCGCCCCATCCAAAACGTTTGCTACTTGGTAGTTGCTACCATGTTTTAACATTAAGCAACGATGAAATAAAAAGGAATTAGGTATGTTTTTTCTTCATCAAATGTATGTATAGCATGGAAGTACGATATCCATTTTAGGAGGTATTCTTTTAAGACAATCAAGTCCTATTCTATTGCTTGATATACAAAAAAAAAAAACATAGATAGCAGCAACATCGCCTAAAAATACAGACACTCCTAAATTTTATCATAAAACTTGGAGGTACCTCAAGCATTATCTTTCGACGTTAGAGCTATCTCCACCAATTGAATGTTTCCACTTAGCTGAGAAGCCTTGAAGGATGGTAGGATAGAAAATCCATCAAGAAGCCTGATACACTTCAACCCCCATTTTCGCATCAAGAACTCGATAAGGTGATGCCCACTGCAAAAGGTTACATGGCTAAGTTAAGAAAATGTATTAAAAAAAACTTATAAGATGCAGAATGAAAAAAAGTAAAGACAAAATTGTTCCACAAGTTTTGAGCATCACTGAAAATGAAAAGTACCTTCTATTATGGTATGAGGTTATAAAAATTGATCCAGGTGAATTTTGGAGCAGGAATGTCACAGTGGCAAAGAGGTCATCAAAAGCTAAATAATATAAAAGAAAGAATGATTTAGTACATCAAATCCAAAAAGGAAGGTAACAAAGACCTGAAACAGATCCTTCTCTCACCATTTGAGTCATACAACACATCAGCGCCTAGAATAATTGTAGGTCGTAAATCAAATATGGACGAATCCCAAACTCCCCATGTCAGTCCTAGCACCTTCAAATAGAAGCCAATACATTCAGACAACACAAACAAACATGATACAAATAAAAACTTCAACATCAATCATTTTTTAATAATCACTTTTCAGAAAATCCATGATATATAGACACAGTGCTAATCTAACTCTAATATTAAAATGAAAAGGCAAATTTTTCCAACGGGCTTCATTACAGTGATATCTTACATTGCAATCAAGTTTATTCAAGTCGCAAACTCTTCTCATGTTATCAAGCACCTGCAAGTCCAGAACAAGCAGCAGTCATTTAAAAGATCTACAAGTTTCAGAATCTACTCATTAAATAATCAAATGATAAATACTACTAACGAAAATCGGAGACCATTGTGTCATATTGACAAACCCAGAAAACAGTTGGATTCAAAGCAACACTTAGTACACCTTTGGTAAACATACACACCTTAATTAAACTCTTATTAAAGCTTATGGACATGCCAAACATGAGATTTTATAAACAAATTTTTTCGAAAGATAAGTACTAGAGTTAATGGGCTCACGGTGTAAAGTAGTTTTATCTGACATTCAATACGAACCCTCTATATCTGCGTATCACCAAAATTTCTAATTAAAGGAGGTTTTCGGTGTCCAACATGTGTCTGTGTCCGACACAGACACATATGATTACATTCTATTATGCTATTTTTTAAAATTAATATTGGTGTCGACGTGCCAGTGTCGTATCTGATGTCTGTTGGTGTTAGCTCTATATTGCCATATACATCACCTTTTCTAAGATGTAGTTACAAGAATAGAGTAATGTGGTAAAATAATGAATTTTCACTGGACACCAGTGTAAAACTAATTTATAGTTACACAGACATTGCATATCCTTAAAACCATTGTGTCATATTGACAATCCCAGAAAACAGTTGGATTCAAAGCAGCACTCAGTACATGTTTGGTAAACATACACCTTAACTAAACCCTTACTAAAGCTTATGGACATGTCGAACATGTGATTTTATAAATTTGTCGAAATACAAGAACATGAGTTTAATGAGCGTTTACTGTCAGTGTAGTTAAGTAGTTTTACACTGACGTCCGATTTTCAATATAAGTCCGCTATTTTGTCCTATCATATCACCACTTTTAAAATGTAGCTACAAGAACATAATAATGTGATAAAATAATGAATTTTTATTGGATGTCAGTGCAAAACTAATTTACACAGACGTTGCATATCCTTTAAATCTTAAATACCGATGATTATACGGACTAAATTAACCTCTAAAATTTTCCAAACACTTCCTAATTTAAAAATATATCACTAAATAAACAGGAAGAAAACCTCTAATCTAGTGGAGTCATCCGTAAGAGTGACATTAGCACCAACTTTTGCAGCCACCAAACCAGGTAAGCAAGTTCCAGCACCAAGCTACACCAACATATGAAAACAAATACAAATCATGATTCATGGACAATAAACTTCGAATAATCAAAAACACCGAAAAAAACACACACCTCAACAACGTTAGCTCCTGAGAATCGGTGCTTTTGTTGCCAAACATATTCACCGAGAATTACAGCACAGGGCCACACGTATAAGCCGTAATCCTCGCTCATATTCTGTGTGGAAAATCAGTGTGTTTGTTAGTTTGAGATTTCGGTGTGAGAAAATGGGAATTTGGGAAGTGGAAGTTGAGGACCTCGATAATGGAAATGCAGAGAGTTTCAGAGTCGTCGTTGAAATTGTGCTGAGAAATCATGCTCATAGTCACTATGCTATCAGAATCAGATTCTTCGTCCCGATCCTTTTCTTCCATGTCTCCCGTGAAAAAAAAAAATGAAATTTTGGCCCGTTACAGCAGCTTTTGAATCCATCGGCAGTTAGGTGTTGTTGCGTTCATGATATTGCTGTTTAGAGCAACCTACTCCTATCATCACCTTTTTCTACTCCCTCTTCGATGTAAACCCCTAAATCCAATTTTTTTTACACAATCGTTGTCCAAAATCATTGTAGCAGCAATCTTAGAAGATTTCAACACATATTGACGTCAAGAAACAGGTAATGCATCATTTAATCCGTTTTTTTTTGCTGATTTTTCTGTCATTTTCGTAAAAATGCTGACACGAGGGGAGCGACACTTAACTGCCGTTGTATGAGGTCATCGGTAGCTAATTGCCGATGGGCAGCGACAGCTAGGTGTCGATGGGAAACTTTCAAAAAACATTACTGCCTGATTTTTTTTATTTTTTTTTATTTTTTTTAGGTTTAATTAATTTTGATATTGATGTTATTGCAATTGTAAGTTATTTATTCATAGTTATTTGTTGTTTATTCATAGTTATGGATGAAAATGCGGATGATGATCCGGTCGAGACAAAATCTATTTTTGTCGTTAATTCAGGAAATGTCATATCGCCTAAGGTTGAAGCCAACCCAAATATTGATGAAGCTTCTGTCCATGTTGAAGCTTCATTATATGTTTACTCCGGTGTCGTCCCTCTTGAGGCCAACGAAGTTGACACAGCTCATTTTATTTCAAGCGAAGTTAAATGGAAAGATAAAGATGACTTGCTTAATTGAGTACGTCGTCAAGCAAATAGGGTGGGATTTACAATTGTTATACGTAGATCCAATTTGATCAATTCAATGTTGCAAGTAATTTGTGAAAGGAGTGGCGACCACAAAGTGCGGAAAAAAAGACTGAAGCATGAGACAACGGGTTCAAGAAAATATGGGTGTAAGTTCACGGTTCGTGGATATCTTAGTAGGGAAACAAATAATTGGAGATTGAACATTCTTAATGGAGTTTACAACCATGAGATGGAGCCAAGTTTAGAAGGACACATGCTTGCGGGTAGATTAAGGGAAGATGACAAGAAGATTGTACGTGACTTGACCAAGAGTTTGGTGCTACCAAAAAATATTTTGATAAATTTGAAGACAAAAAGACAAGATTGCATGACAAATATCAAGCAAGTATACAATGAACGTAAAAAAATATTCAAGTCAAACAAAGGTAACAAGATGGATATACAACATCTCAAAGTTGGAGGAGCAAAACTATGTCTCTTTCACCAGAACACAAAGTGAGAGTACTACTATTCAAGACATATTTTGGGCTCATCCAACATCTGTTAAGTTGTTTAACAATTTTCCAACAGTTCTGGTTATGGACTCCACCTATAAAACCAACATGTACAGAATGCCATTGTTTGAGATAGTTGGGGTCACCTCGACCGATTTGATCGTATTTTGTTGGTTTCGGATTTTTGACATCTGAGAAAGAGGATAATTTTACCTGGGTTTTACAGATGTTGGTCAAACTTCTTAACTCAAAGATTAATATGCCTTCAGTGGTTGTGACTGACAAAGATGCGGCTTTGATGAATGTGGTAGCAATTGTTCTCCCTGAAACTAGTGCAATACTTTGTTATTTTCATGTTGGTAAAAATGGTAGATCAAAGTGCATCACTGGTTGTAGAGTGAAACCGAAGGATGGGAAAGAGATGAAGGCAAGTGACATAGTTAACAAGGTTGAAATTCTGGCCAGGCAATGAGGTACTTAACAGGTTCAGGTTCTGATTAAAACTTAGCAGGTTCTGATCAGAACTTAGCACAATTATAAAAGCAATTAACAGGCAGAAAGATAAATGTGCAGGAAAGCTAAAAACACACAAGGTTTGTTAACCCAGTTCGGAGTAAACACCTCCTACTCTGGGGGATACCAATCCAGGAAGGAATTCCACTATAGGAATTAATCCTTATGACTCAAGACACTGACTCCCAGTTCCCAGCCTAAGCAATTAACTTCCTCCTAGTCTTGAATTCTACCCAACACGTTGAGTATTAGAGACCACTAACTTCCTAATCAAGTAACAAACCTGTTACTGAATCCCTTAACAAAAACTCCTCTGTTTTGAAGAACAACTTCAATACATCTGACTTCACTCGTACCTACAGGCTTAGAGTGATTACAACTCAATCAAAACACCTAAACCAACTCAAAAGAGTGGTGCACAAATAAAGCTAAAAGCTTAAAAACTCTAAGACTCTTTTCTCTGAATTTTTCTCTCTAATTCGTATCTTGAATAGCAGCAGCCCTCCTCTATTTATAGCCTTCAGTCTTGCAAAATAAAACTAATCTTCTGATTTGATTTGTTACTGAAATAAGATTGGTCCAATAATGTAACAAATAAAACTGTACTGAATCTTTTAAAGATTATAACAGGAAAATATGAATTTCATATCTTTGAACCAAATCTTCAATAAAATCTTCTCCAAATAAATCAGCATTCTAGAAGCAATAATCCTGGAACAAATCCTTGCCAATTTTCACCAAGATTCGCATAAAAACAACTTGAAAATATCAGCTTCTGATGTAGTCAACAAAAGTCAACGCGTCCATCAGAACCTGAATCAGCTTCTGAAGTGCTACAGTACTTCTGATGAAGCATTCAACTTCTGAAGTCATTTTGAGCTTCTGAACAGCTTCAAATGAAATTTCTTGCAACTGAAGAAATGTTCTAATCATGGAGATGCTTCTATTCAATACCTTGGTTTTGCCAAAACATGCAGCCAACACTTAAAGACTCAACAATCTCCCCCTTTGGCAAATTTTTGGCTAAAACCATCCAAGTTCTTCAATCTCCCTTATAAACAACTCAGCAATGAAGAACTCCACAATGATCAATCATAACATAGTAATTAGCAGCGGATTCATTTATGACTATCATGAGAAACACAAACCAGCTTCAGTTCATAACAGCTACTGAAGCACACATAACCTACTGATCAACTCCTGATCATCACAAACAATCATGGTATCAGAGCTACTCCAAGGTATCAGAGCTACTGATCAACTCCTGATCATCACACACACTCCCCCTGCAACTCAGCATACACTCAGCATACATCAAACTCCCCCTTACTTCTGAATATATGGTATCAGAGCATATTAGAGCCAACACTTCAGGAGCTGCACAAAAATGTTCTCCAAGAGCACTACACTTCAGGATCACTACACTTCAGGAATATAACAAACTTGTACTCCCCCTGAGGCACATATTCCCCCTTGATCATATCTGGACATATCTTGCTTGGTATCAGAGCAAAACTAGTCACTTTCTGAATTAATGACACACATATCAGAGCAATACATCTTCTAATTCTTGGTATCAGAGCCAACAGAGCCAACACACTGCATAAGATTTTCTCCCCCTTTTTAGCCACAAAATTCTGACAAAACATAGTCTTCATATAGGGAATAAAATCAAAACAAGTAACACAGATCCTGGAAAAGCTATCAGATTCAGACACAGGATCACACTTAGCATAGGCACAACTGGCAGGTACTCTATCTTCCTCACATCCAGTTTGCAGTAATTGCTATAACTCTTCATGCAAACACACACCTAACTTGCTCCTTAAGTTTTCAAACTGCTTAGCATCCAAGGCCTTTGTGAAAATGTCAGCAACTTGTTCTTTAGTAGCTACATGTTCCAGCTGAACAATCTTGTCCTCCACAAGATTTCTGATAAAGTGGTGTCTGATATCTATGTGTTTAGTTCTGCTGTGCTGAATAGGGTTCTTAGAGATATTAATAGCACTCAGATTGTCACAAAATAGGGTCATGGTTCCCTGTTCAATGTTGTATTCCTCCAGCATTTGTTTCATCCACACCAGTTGTGAGCAACTACTCCCAGCAGCAATGTACTCAGCTTCAGCAGTTGACAATGAAACACAATTTTGTTTCTTGCTGAACCAGGAAATTAAATTATTTCCTAGAAAGAAACATCCTCCTGAAGTGCTCTTCCTGTCATCAGCACTTCCAGCCCAGTCAGCATCACAAAATCCCATCAGTTCAGAACTTGAACTATGTGAAAACATGATTCCATAGTCACTTGTGCTATTCACATACTTCAGAATTCTCTTCACTTGTGTCAGATGACTCATCTTAGGATCAGCTTGATATCTTGCACATACTCCAACAGCAAAAGTAATGTCTGGTCTGCTAGCAGTCAAGTACAATAGGCTCCCAATCATGCTTCTGTATTGACTTTGATCAACTGATACTCCATGTTCATCTTTGGTTAGCTTCAAATGAGTAGCAGCTGGTGTCCTCTTATGAGCAGCAGACTCCATTCCAAACTTCTTCACTATGTTCTTGGCATACTTACTTTGAGAAATGAAGATTGTATCTTCCATTTGTTTGACTTGTAACCCAAGAAAGTATGTCAGCTCACCAACTAGGCTCATTTCAAATTCTGACTGCATCTGCTGAACAAACAATTTGACCATCTTCTGAGACATCCCTCCAAACACTATATCATCCACATAAATCTGAGCAATCATCAGACTCCCATTTTCATTTTTCACAAACAATGTCTTATCAGAACCTCCTTTTCTGTAACCTTGAGCCACAAGAAATTGAGTAAGCCTTTCATACCATGCTCTTGGTGCTTGCTTGAGTCCATACAAGGCTTTCTTCAACTTGTACACATGATCTGGAAACTTAGGATCCACAAAACCCTTAGGCTGTTCAACATAAACCTCTTCTTGCAAATATCCATTCAGAAAGGCACTCTTCACATCCATCTGGAATAATTTGAACTTGAGAATGCAGGATACACCCAACAGTAGTCTTATGGACTCTAGTCTGGCCACAGGTGCAAAGGTCTCATCAAAATCAAGTCCCTCAACTTGAGTATACCCCTGAGCAACTAACCTTGCCTTGTTTCTGACTACAGTACCATTCTCATCTGTTTTATTCTTGTAAATCCATTTAGTACCAATTACATTCAACCCTTCAGGTCTTGGTACTAGATCCCACACTTCACTCCTTTTGAATTGATTCAACTCATCTTGCATTGCTTCAATCCAAAATTCATCTGTTAGGGCTTCTTTCACATTTTTGGGTTCAAACTTAGACACAAAACATGAATCAGTAGCAGCTGGTTCAGATCTCCTGGTTCTGACCCCTTGATCCAAACTCCCAATGATAAGCTCCTTAGGATGATCCTTCTGAATTCTAATAGATGGCCCTTTATTGGTAGAATTATGTTCTGGATGTACATCTGGTTCTTCAGACTCTGGATGAATTTCAGCTTCTGAAGTTTGTTCTTCTGATGGTTCAGACTCTGGAACAACTTCAGACTCACTTCTATCCTTCTCAGCAGTTAGATCATCAATTACCACATTAATGGACTCCATCACAACTTTAGTTCTTGAATTAAACACCCTGTAAGCTCTGCTGTTCACTGAATAACCCAGGAATATGCCCTCATCAGACTTAGGATCCAGTTTTCTTCTATTTTCTCTGTCAGCCAAAATGTAGCATCTGCTCCCAAAGACATGGAAATATTTGACTGTAGGCTTTCTCCCTTTCCACAATTCATACAGAGTTGATGTAGAACCCTTCTTCAAAGTAACTCTGTTATGAATATAACAAGCAGTGTTCATTGCTTCAGCCCAGAACATATATGGCAACTTCTTAGCATGCAGCATAACCCTTGCACATTCTGCTAATGTCCTATTCTTCCTCTCAACTACACCATTTTGCTGAGGTGTGATAGGTGCAGAGAACTCATGCTTTATACCTTCAGAGGCACAGAATTCTGAGAAGCTCTTGTTTTCAAATTCTTTGCCATGATCACTTCTGATTCTGACAATACCACAGTCCTTCTCTCTTTGTAATTGAGTACATAAGTCTTTAAACACTTCAAAAGTATCAGACTTCTCTCTAACAAAGTTGATCCATGTGTATCTAGAGTAGTCATCTACCATTACAAACGCATACCTCTTGCCTCCAATACTCTCTACTTGCATAGGCCCCATCAAATCCATATGAACAAGTTCTAGTACTTTAGTAGTTACCTGGTGAACTAATCTGGGATGAGACTTTCTTGTTTGTTTTCCAATTTGACAATCACCACAAACATTGTCCTCATTGATCTTCAGATTAGGCACACCTCTGATAGCTTCAGTACTTAGGATTTTCTTCATGCCTTTTAAGTGCAAATGTCCCAGTTTCTGGTGCCAGAGTTTGACTTCCTCTTCTGAGCTCATAAGACAAGAAGTCAGACTTCTTTCTTCTTCAGAAACCCACAAGTAGCAGTTGTCTTTGGATCTGCAGCCTCTCATCTGAATCTTATCTTCCTGATCAGTGACAATACATTCTAGTTTGTTGAAATTAACCTTCAATTCTTGATCACAAAGTTGGCTGATACTGATCAGATTTGAAGTTAATCCTTCCACCAGTAGCACATCATTAAGTCTGGGCAACCCTTCTCTTATCAAATCACCAATACCCAGAATCTGACCTTTCACACCATCTCCAAATGTTACATAGCTTCTGGAGTAAGATCTGATATTGCTCAGCAGCTTCTTCACACCAGTCATGTGCCTTGAACACCCACTATCAAAATACCAATCTTCTTTTGAAGTGGCTCTCAAAGAAGTATGAGCTATAAGGCCTACATTCTGAACTTTGGGCTTCCACACCTTCTGAACATTGTGTCTGATAGCAGCTGGTTCAACTCTTCTATACTGAAAATGTTCAGGATAGCCATAAAGCTTGAAGCAAAATGGTTTGATATGCCCTTTCTTTCCACAATGATGACAGACCCATGGATGATTCCTCCTCCTTCTGTTGTACTTCTGCGGTTGCTTCTGAGGTAGCATCTGAACATGCTTCTGACCTTGCATCTGAGGTCTCTTCTGAGCTAGTTTTTGAGGTCTCATCTGAATATGCTTCTGATCTTGCATCTGGGCTTGCTTCTGAGGTCTCTTCTTTGATGTTCCAGCCATAGAATCATGAGTTTGAGTAGCAGGAACAAAACTCATCTGTTTAGGAATCTGAGTCTGATCAACAAAACCTAAGCCAGTTTTTCCTTGTTGCTGATTCCCCAAAATGTCCTCCAACTTATCAGTAGCAGAGTTCAACATCTTCACTTGCTTCTTCAATTGATCAAGTTGGGAGTTCAGTTGATTCACTTCTTCTTTTAAATCTGAATTCTGCACTAACAGTTCTCCTTTTTCAGCCTCCAGTTGCAGAATAGTCTCCTTCTGATCCAAAACTTGTTTGCAGACCTCAGCACTTCTGGAATACAGCTTCTTGTAGTTATCAGCTAGTTCATCATATGAGGTTTTAGCAGTTTCAGAACCAGATGAGGCTTCAGACTCTGAGTCAGACTCTGAAAAAGTCTCAGACTCTAAAACAGCTTCATTCTTCAAGATAGCTCCTGACCTCACTACCAGACCAGTATCACACATATCAGATTCACTAACATCATCATCTTCAGAACCATCATTAGACCATGAAATAGCTAGGCTTTTCTTCTGCTTCTTAAGAAAAGTAGGACATTCAGATTTGATATGCCCATAGCCCTCACACTCATAGCACTGCACACCTTTGGCTTGGTTGCTTTTCTCCTCAGACTTGGCCTTTTTCTCATCAGTCTGTTGCTTCTTGTTATTGAATCTGAAGTTCTGACTTTTGGCTTTGGCTTTTCTGTTAACATTCTTCAGAATCTTGTTGAATTGTTTTCCCAGCAACACAAGAGCTTCTGATAAATCATCCTCATCAGACTCTTGTTGATCATCAGCTTCAGAATTCACACTAAAAGCTACACCTTTTCCTTTCTTATCAGGCTGTTTGCAGAATGCAGTTTCAAAGTTAAGCAAAGACCCAATCAGCTCCTCAACCTTCATGGTGGTGATGTCATGAGCTTCTTCTATGGCTGTAACCTTCATGTCAAACCTTCTGGGAAGTGATCTGAGGATTTTTCTGACTATTTTCTCATCTGTCATCTTCTCCCCAAGGGAATCAAAAGAGTTTGCCATATCAAGCACATTCATATAGAAATCCTGGATATTCTCATCCTCCTTCATCTTCAGGTTCTCAAATTTTGTGGTCAGCAGCTGCAATCTGGACATCTTGACTTTAGAAGTTCCTTCATGAGTGGTCTTCAGAATTTCCCAAGCATCCTTAGCCACAGTACATTGTTTGATAAGTCTGAACATATTCTGATCAACACCATTAAAGATAGCATTCAAAGCTTTTGAATTTCCCAGAGACAAGTCATCTTCAGCTTTGGTCCATTCCTCCTCAGGCTTCAGAACCTCAGTCTTGTTACCATCTTTGTCTGTATACACAGGATGATCCCAGCCTTTGATCACAGCTTTCCAAGTCCTGCTGTCAATAGATTTTAAGAAGGCACACATCCTAGACTTCCAATACTCATAGTTTGTGCCATCTAATAGGGGTGGTCTATTGACATAGCCTCCTTCTCCATCCATGCTTGCCAGAAATAAACTCCTCTGGATCTCACCCAATTTACAGGCAGGGTGCCTGCTCTGATGCCAATTGAAATTCTGGCCAGGCAATGAGGTACTTAACAGGTTCAGGTTCTGATTAAAACTTAGCAGGTTCTGATCAGAACTTAGCACAATTATAAAAGCAATTAACAGGCAGAAAGATAAATGTGCAGGAAAGCTAAAAACACACAAGGTTTGTTAACCCAGTTCGGAGTAAACACCTCCTACTCTGGGGGATACCAATCCAGGAAGGAATTCCACTATAGGAATTAATCCTTATGACTCAAGACACTGACTCCCAGTTCCCAGCCTAAGCAATTAACTTCCTCCTAGTCTTGAATTCTACCCAACACGTTGAGTATTAGAGACCACTAACTTCCTAATCAAGTAACAAACCTGTTACTGAATCCCTTAACAAAAACTCCTCTGTTTTGAAGAACAACTTCAATACATCTGACTTCACTCGTACCTACAGGCTTAGAGTGATTACAACTCAATCAAAACACCTAAACCAACTCAAAAGAGTGGTGCACAAATAAAGCTAAAAGCTTAAAAACTCTAAGACTCTTTTCTCTGAATTTTTCTCTCTAATTCGTATCTTGAATAGCAGCAGCCCTCCTCTATTTATAGCCTTCAGTCTTGCAAAATAAAACTAATCTTCTGATTTGATTTGTTACTGAAATAAGATTGGTCCAATAATGTAACAAATAAAACTGTACTGAATCTTTTAAAGATTATAACAGGAAAATATGAATTTCATATCTTTGAACCAAATCTTCAATAAAATCTTCTCCAAATAAATCAGCATTCTAGAAGCAATAATCCTGGAACAAATCCTTGCCAATTTTCACCAAGATTCGCATAAAAACAACTTGAAAATATCAGCTTCTGATGTAGTCAACAAAAGTCAACGCGTCCATCAGAACCTGAATCAGCTTCTGAAGTGCTACAGTACTTCTGATGAAGCATTCAACTTCTGAAGTCATTTTGAGCTTCTGAACAGCTTCAAATGAAATTTCTTGCAACTGAAGAAATGTTCTAATCATGGAGATGCTTCTATTCAATACCTTGGTTTTGCCAAAACATGCAGCCAACACTTAAAGACTCAACAATGGTAATGAGAGCATGGGATGTTATTGTTGAATCATCTACTCAAGAATTATATGCAAGTGCGTTAATGGAATTCAAAAATGTTTGTAAAGATTTTCCAAAGTTTCTTACTTATGTCGAGAGAGTCGTATTGGATGTTGTGATGGAGAAAATAGTGAAGGCATGGACAGACCGTGTCTTGCATCTTGACTGCAGAACCACCAACCGAGTTGAGGGGGCTCATGGTAGACTAAAGAAATATTTGAGCAATAGTGTAGGTGATTTGGGTACTTGTTGGGAGAAAATACATGATATGTTGGTGATCCAGTTAACTGAGATACAAACATCATTTGGGAGGAGTTGTATTGTATTGGAATATAGATACAAAGACGTCATTTTGTACTCTGGGTTGGCTGGTTATGTGTCTAGGACTGCTTTGAGCTTTATTTTTCATGAAGAAAGACGTTCCAAGGAAACCTTGTGCATGGACAAAGAAATTTGTGGTTGTGTGATAAGGACATCGTATGGGCTACCTTGTGCATGCACTATTGCTGTGAAAATGTGTGACAACAAGCCTATTCGATTGGATGAGATACACCGTCATTGGCAAAGGTTATGTATGGGTGAAGAAAGTAATGAAGATGATTTTTCTGTTGAGGACGAGTGGAATGGTATTCAGGAACGTCTCAAGAAAGTTCCTTATCAAATCAAACTAGAAATCAAAGAGGTTTTGCGTCAGTTGGCATTTCCAGAATCCATAATGGTTTCTCCTCCTCCAAGAAAAGTACCAACCAAGGGAGCGCCGAAAAAAGTGAGGTGTAAAGCAAATGAGGCATCGACAAGTCGAATCCCTTCTTATTGGGAGCGTGTTGATTCCTAATTTTCGGATAGTCAATCGTCACAAACTATGTCATCATTTCCTAAAAGAAAGGGTGCTCGTATTGGCAAATCATCACGTTCCCACTTCCACCACCTACTCGGTTTCCTAAGCTTAGCCCGGTTCCAAAGGTTGCTCCAGTTCATGGTGTTGTTGATGTTTTGAGCCCTATTTACTATATGACAAAAATCATGGTTCCATTTATTGAAAAAATTGTGGATGTTAAAGGCGATGGGAATTGTGGTTTTCGAGCTATAGCTGAGTTCTTGGGTTTCACTGAAGAAAGTCATGTCATGGTTCATAGACATCTTATTCAAGAGGTGAAAGATCATAGAAATGATTATGTGCGGGTATTTGCGAGTGAGGATCGTTTTAACTACATCTTAAATGGCTTGCATCCTCCCTCAAATAGTGGTGGTATTGCACCTGTAGATAAGTGGTTGACTTTTCCGGACATGGGTCACATCGTTGCAACTTATTACAATAGACTTGTAGTGGAGTTGACAAATCACGAAATCGGAACTTCGGAATCCTTTTTCCCACTTAGAGGGGTGCCATCGCTTAAGCAAAAAACCCCATCATGTGCCTGGTCTTAATTCCCAATCATTCTGTTCTTATTTTTTTTAAAGATGGTTGTCCACTATCTCCATCATCTACGGAGTGGAACATACACAGGAGTGAAGAGGCATTGACTTGGGGAATTCGAGTATTTGGATCAATAAGCTAGGTTCCGAGACCTCATAAACATTGAAAAAAGAGATAATCCACTCCCACCAAAAAAGGAGTCAAATCAAGTCAATCCAATTTTGTGTGACACTCCTGAAAATGTAAAGTAAGAATTTCAAGCTATTGCGGAAGATGAAGATGGTTTAAATTGACTTGATACGATATGAGTGATTTTTTGTTTTTGTCGTTGTTCATCCCTTTTTTTTGTCGATATTACACCAACATAATTTTTTGTGGTCGATACTGTAACGCCATTTTTTTGTGGCCAATATATAACTAACATATTAATATATATAAATATATGACTTTTATGTGGTGGTATATTCACCTACTTTGTTATTGGTTATAATGTCACACTGACCTGTAATGGGTGTGACTTACAAGAACAAAAACTTGCAAAAAATTGTTTTACATTGTCTTGTGTTGCTGAAATCTTTTGTCTTTTACTTGAGGACAAGCAAAGATTCAAGCTTGGGGGAGTTTGATAAGTAGTATTTCACTAGGTTTTTAAGGGTTTCTTTTAATTTAATTTTAGTAATTTGACATTATTTTCTTGAACTATTTTACTTCAAAGCACTTGTTTTTCTTTCTAGGTAAAAATAATGAAGAGCAAGCATCTTGGAGCAAAAACATGAAGAGCCAAGCAAGAAAAATCAAGTTTCAAGGCAATTCTTAGGTGGCACGGTCGTGCCACCTTTTGAACTGGTCGCGCGCCCCTTTTGAGCAAACCGTGCTAACCAAGGTAGATTCTTCACGCACGGTCGTGCGCCTAAATGGGACTGCAAAAAAAAATTAGGTAGAAAAAATCTCAAGCTCACCTGTACAATTGGTTCTGCAGCTTCTGTTCATCTTTATCTCATCTCTTAAACTGGATTCAGAGAGAGAGATATCAAAGAGGATTTTAGGGATTTCTTTTAAATGAGTTTGAAGAGGAGACAGTGCATGAATGATGATGATGAATTTGATGGTGGAGTTAACGATAATGGTGACGAAATGGGTGTTGGGGAAGATGATGATTTTGGTGATGAATGATAGATTATTTTTTGGGATAATTTTTTTTAAAAGTTAACTTAATTTGTTTTATGTTTAATTTAATGATTTATAATTTTTTTATAAATTAAAATAAAGAATAAGCCACGTGTGAGGTGATTGGATAAATAAAATATGAAAATAAAAATAAAAGAATTACACAGTCAGCATGCCACGTGTGCAGATTCTGCTGACATGTTTAAATGAGGACCAAATGTAGAAGAATATGAAATGACAGAGACATAATCTAAACATTTTTTTAATAAAGACCAAAACCAGAATTCGCTAATACTACAAAGATAAAAAACACTATAGCCCAAAAAATTATAAGTTTATGAATCAAATTTGGATGGGAGTAATGAATTTCCTATGTAAGTGTGAGTGTCAAGCAGTGCCATGATATCTAAAACTTAAGCTAACCTCAAGGTGTTTTTCAACAACGTGAGTAAATAAGATTTTCTTTTATTTAAACTCTCATTAAGTTTAATTTACTACAATTAATACATGCTCAATATTTTTACGACCCTAATCCTTATGTTTAAGAGATTAAGTTAGTTAAATATTGTATTAACTCTTGAATTATCATGTATCATGTATCAAGTTAACTTAATAAACTTGTATTTATTTCTTGTTAGTCATGCTTGAAATTAATTTGTTGCAATAAAACACAAGAGTTAAAGACATCATAACAATATCAACACATCACATGAATAATTACAAGGTGTCGTTACATTTCACATATTTCAACAAAAGAGTTTTAGCTCATGACGAACAAGTAAAAGTACAACAACAAGAGAGGGTTGCGAACAGATAAAAGTACAACATATTTTAGAAACTCTATTGATAAAGCAACTTCCCTACTACATTTTACAGTCTTGCAAAATGTTACTGGCCACCTTTCGACCATCATGAAATGGTCAAAAGGCACATGAGGAGATGTTGGTGGTGGTAATCGAGTTGATGGAGGCATCTCAAATAGCAATTCAAATGCACTGAGACATGCCTACATACTAAAAATGTACAATATATACACTATAAAAAGGCACAAACAGAAATCAAATGATGTTCATATTTTTTTCTAATCATAATTCTAGAGAGAGAATGATGACGAGGTTTACATTAGTGACTATTGTATTCATGCACATTCTTGGGTTTGGTGTTTCACACCTTCCACCAACACCTCCAAAAATTCATACCATGAAGAAAAAACCCTACAATTCAAATTCTCAAAACCCCACAATTCTCATGATCAACTACCTTCCCCAAACCTTGTTAAAAAAACCTCCATCATATCGATTACCACCATCCACCACCACCTCCTCCTGTGCCTTTTGACCATTTCATGAAGGTCTAAAGGTGGCCAGTAACATTTTTCAAGATCGTAAAATGTAGTAGCGAAGTTGCTATACCAAAAGAGTCTTAGCTCATGATGAACAAATAAAAGTACAACATATTTTAGAAAAACGAGATTTTGGAAAAATGTATAAAGCGGTGCAACCAAATTTGTATTGGGTACATAAAATGTATTTTGTTTATAAAAAAAGTTTGTTAGGGTTAAAAATTAAAATTGACTGAAATGAGTAACATTATATTTTGTTGGATTAAAAACGACTGAAAGGAGCAACAGTCACACGTCACAACCTAAACTCCGACGTGAAAAAGTCATGAAGGAAAAAACCAAAGGGGCATTTACGTAAAGTCGTAACTAGCATCCAAAGCGTTTTTGTAATCTTTCTCTCTAACGCATTCTTCTCTTTCTCTCCCACGGACGCACGCACGCACACAACACATACAAAACAACCTTCTTCATCTTCTTCCTCTTCATTATTCCCTGCGATTAGATCGCACAATTTTTGGAACCCTAATCTACCACATTTTCTCTCACACCTTCTTCTAAATCTCACAAATCACTCTAATCGAATCAAATCAACGTCGATCACTCTAATCACATCGTTTAAGAGTTACTATTATCCCTAATCATTCGTTGTTATCGATGGAAATGATCGGTAACCATTCCCCTAATCATTCTTCCGATAACCTCCAATCACGTCGTCTTCCGCCGTGGAATCAAGTAGTTCGCGGCGAATCGGAGTCTATCGCCGCCGTTCCCGCCGTTTCTTCATCGGAGGAATCTTTTCCGATTGTAACTGCTCCGGTGGATGATTCTACCTCTGCTGAAGTGATCTCCGATGACGCAGATAACGGAGGTGAGCGCAATGGTGGTACTGGTAAGAGACCTGCTTGGAATAGGTCTTCTGGCAATGGCGGAGTTTCGGAGGTTCAGCCGGTGATGGATGCACACTCGTGGCCTGCGTTATCTGATTCTGCTCGAGGTTCTACGAAATCGGAGTCGTCGAAGGGTTTGTTAGATGGATCTTCTGTTTCTCCATGGCAGGTTTGTTTCTGTTGCGATTCACTATAGTATTTATGTTAATACGATTTACAATACCTGCGATTTCAATGATTCTTACAATTTATTACAGTTGTTAGAGATGATTATGTTTGTAGCGTTGTTGAGTTGATTTTTCATGTGTTTTCAATGTTTTTTTGTTGTATGAAATTGAATTCATTGATGGTATCATGCATAATAATGATTGAAGTGAATTTCAGTAGGTTAGGATCAGTATGTATTGCATGTTATGTTAAACTAAATCAACAGTCGATACGCCCTTACCCTATGCATAATACTGTTACGAACCACTGACATGGACACATCTGACACTAGTAAAAATTTGAAAAAATGAATTAATTGAATGTAATCACATGATGTGTCGGCTATGAAGCACGGACACAGACACACCGACACGGACACCAGACATGGCGACACCGGTAAATTTTTGAGAAAATGACATAATTCAACGTAATCACAAGTGTCGATGTTGTGTCACTGAGACAAGCCTTCAATCAGAAGCGTCCGTGCAACAGTGTGTCGGTGTTGTGTCGGACTCGGACACGCCTTCCATCAGAAGTGTCGGTGGTATAGAGTTTCAGGATCAGTTTTCGTATTCTCACCGTACAATTTGGAAAATGCAAGTACTTTTTTTGTCTGAAGTTAACACACAGGGAGCTGTAGTATTGATGTAGGAATAATATTGAATCAAATTGTCGTGTCTTTGCGACCAGATGGATTGTGAAATGCTGTCATTTTTCACTTTGTTGTCATATTTGAATTTGCTGTGCACTTTTCTTTATTTTTATTTTTTGTTTGTATGCACATCGATATTGCTATTGTTTTAAGTGTCAATTATAGGGTATGGAAAGCACACCTTCTTCCTCTATGCAAAGACAAGTCGGAGATAATTTAAATGTAAACAATATGGCACCAACTCGCCAGAAACCAATCAAACACAACAGTTCAAATGCATCTTCTAATGGGGGCCACACGCAGCAGTCTGCACCCCAAGTTTCAATAGCTGCAACGGGATCTCACACCTCTTCTTCCAGAGACCACACACAGTCTCCAAGAGACCACACTCAGTCTCCAAGAGACCACACACAGAGAAGTGGATTTGTGCCAAGTGATCATCCACAGCAGCGTAATTCATTTAGACATCGTAATGGTGGTCCACATCAGCGTGGAGATGGTTCTCACCACCATCATAACTATGGGAACAGGCGTGATCAAGACTGGAATAGTCGTCGAAATTACAATGGTAGAGACATGCATGTGCCACCAAGAGTTTCTCCAAGAATTATAAGGCCATCTCTGCCTCCTAATTCTGCACAATTCATTCATCCACCACCATTGCGGCCTTTTGGTGGCCACATGGGATTCCATGGTATGTTGTATTAATGTCAAGATGATTTCTTTCAGGATATGAATATTCTCTGATGACTGTATTCGTTTTCAGAACTAGCTGCTCCAGTGGTATTATTTGCAGCTCCACCTCCACCGATAGATTCACTAAGAGGTGTTCCCTTTGTTCCTCCAATGCCTCTTTATTATGCAGGGCCAGACCCTCAGTTGCATAGCAAGATAGTCAACCAGATTGACTACTATTTTAGGTACTGCTTTTACTTTGGTCTGTTAATTTTTTTAAATTGCCTTTTTTGTTGGTTAAGAAAGTTGATTGTAGACAATAATACAACTTTTCTATTGCAGTAATGAAAATTTAGTTAAAGATATATTCTTGCGGAAGAAAATGGATTCCCAGGGCTGGGTTCCAATAACGCTAATTGCTGGCTTCAAAAAAGTAAGTAATTTGGATGTATACAATTGCTTTTATGTGTGTGTGAGAGAGAGAGAGAGAGAGAGACAGAGTGAGAGAGAGAGAGAGAGAGGTGAAAATGATTATATTTTTGTTTTTATAGCTAACTTCATAACACACAATTCATAACACACAATTATGCACTTTTTACTTTTACATTAATAGTTAAACTACTGCTGAAGTTGAAGGATTGAATTATATATAATCATCTTCTACCTTTTGATGGAAGCCACTTGTTTACAAATTTTGGCGCTTCTTGGAAAGGATCAGGTCATGACTGCTTGATTGATTGCACAGGCAATGTTTTTATATTGATAAATATTGTGTTATAATTTGTTTTGCTTGTTCTATCACAATCCAGCATGACAATGGTGGTAGCATGTGTTGTCTCCCCATGGCTGCATAGTTATATTGCCAAACCTTCCTACCTATTTCAAATTGTCTGAGGAATTTAGCTAGTATTTTTCTCATTTTGGGGGATTGATGTATGATCTTTACTCTTTTTTTTAATCCTACTTTTGCTTTCTATATTATATGCAGTTCTATTTGAGGAATCTGGGCTCAAGTTGTGATTAGTTATGTTGTGTATCACTAAATTAGACTAGGAAAACAAAAAAGTTTTTTTTTTTTTTTTTATGCAAGAAGTTGTTTTAGTGTCTTGAAGAAAAGTTTATAGCTTTTTTCAGGAAATTCTTTTAAGGCAAGGCTTGGTCCTAAATTTTTTAAAAGTTGCACAACTCTTGCATTAAAATGA